>CM022490.1:8269599-8331400 GCA_011952105.1 Coreoperca whiteheadi
TGGGGCTTGGTGCTTGGGAAAGATGGAGGGGAGAAGAAAAAAGGAAAAGAGGGGGGGTGGGAGAGGGGAGGGGGGGGGGGGGGGGGGGGGGGGGGGGGGGGTGAAGGAAATTAACAGAAGGGTGTAAAGGTCAAAGGTCAGCTGGACAGAGTGCAGACGGGAGGGCCTGTGGTGGACCTCCTCACGCGACTGAGCTCTGCATGAGAAAAACTAAGGAAAAAAAACAACAACAAAAAAACACACAGCACAGTCCACCTCGGAAGGCTTCCTCCTCGGATGAAGAACAGAAAATAAAAACAAAAAAAACAATGATGATCAAAAAAGGAATATTTCAAAAGAAAAGAAGGAGAAAGGAAATTAGAACATGCAGAGACGCAGACAATCGCACGTAAACAGAAAAACACAGGAACCCGGATGGGGGTCATTAAACAAAGGTCGACGGAGGCTTGATGGTTACTGGAGTCTGTTTGTGTGTGCTGAGAATATTGTTTTCAAATAAAACGTAAAGTTTATGAGGGTGACACGGACAGTGTGTTCAGACATGTGTTTGTAAGAGTCAGAGAGAGGAGTGAGAGACAAAGAGGCCCTTTAATATATAGAGTATGGCTGGGTACTGATGGTCTGGCCTTTTTTCCTTCAGTACTACTGAGCATCGGATTCTGAAGTTTAGTACCTTAAAGAGCAACTTGCAGGTTTAAGTTTTTACTACATTCATACTTAGCAGCTTCTGAAAATGACCATATGAAAAGTTAATGCAGAATTGTATATGTTTTAAAAGACATAAGGGGAAAAAACTAGCCGTCACATTACGTAAACAAAAGGGAGTCGTCGTCCCTGAATGTGCCTCAGCTCAACTTGCGGTAGTAGGTGTTAATGAGTCTCAGTGGTTGTAATTTAGTAAGCCTGTCTTTTTTTCGGGAGTTTTACGTTGCATTTCACCATTTTTCACCAGGTTGCACAAACTAACAGCCTGTCAGGATTGTTACTGTTCTACTAACATCGTGCAGCAATTATTTTAGACAGGAGGATTATCGTCCCGGCGATATGAAGGAGTTCAGGGTGGGCTGTCGAAGCCAGGACCGTGTGAGGCCAATAGCTGGTTTGGCTCCTTCAGTACCGTCAGCAGCAGCTTCTGGTTCTGCCGCCGACAGGAGTAATGGCCACAGATCCACCAGACATTCAGCTCGACCAAAACGTCGACTGTGCACCACAGGTCTTGTTTTTTAAACGTTGGATAACATCCAAACTAGGATTAGGTGCAGTAGGTGATTATATTAAGCACTGCCGGAAACGACTGGTACAAGCTGATACTTCTGCATTCGTTTGTGTTAGTATCAATACTCCTACCAGTATCAGACAACCAATGCTAGCTTTGTTATAGCCTGATATGTGATAGAAAACGTTAAAAGATTGGGACGTGAAGAGAGCGTTAGCTATCATTGGCCGGTCACTCAGCAGGACGCCTGTCCGGTTCTCCTCTGGTTCTCATACCACAACTCCATTTCTCTCCTATAACCGTTACTCCTAACCATGCTCCGTTCCTGGTCTCTTGGACACCTAACAGGCTCATAACTATAAGGCTGTGGTCTTTGTATGAATATACATTTTGAACCTCTTCAGTGTGAAATATCGTGATGATCACATTTGTTGTGAGCAGTTGTAGGAACTCTTTCCTTTCTACCGATAGTGCCTACATGAAACTGCTCGCAGCAAATCTGTGGATTATCGTGAGTAACCGGGTCATGGTTTCTGGAGAGAGACGTGGAGTTTTTCAAATGTATTTTTTTGGCACGTTGCGCACCACAAGCCCAGTGCCATCTAGTCCCGTTATATTCAAAAAATGTAGACATCTCTATGACTGAGATCTCCAAAACTGGGCAACTCTCACTGTTGTTGTGTTTTTTTTTTGTTTTTTTAAATGGTGACCAAGACACATACTGAGCGGGACATTGCACAGCTGAAAAATCAACTTGTCAGTGCTTTCTGGTGGACAAACTGTAATCGTGACACGGTTTCCAAATGAAACCTAGTTGGGCTTTTCTGTCCTACATTGCATTTTCTTGTTACTTATCAGCTGACCTATACGCTGATAACGATATGTCTGCAATGAGCTAATACCTTCCGATATATCAGCCTGGCTGATTTATCCATCTAAATCCTACTCATTAGAATTTGTTAAAATACAAAGACTTTAGAATTTGAAGCTTGAAATTTGGCTTTTGTTAATATTTAGGCTACAATCTTAAATTAATTATAGGTTTTGAAAATAGATGCTTTTATGTTAGCATTACTAACAATGTTCAAAGCCCTGCCTGAAAACTACTGAAAGAGAACTGTTAAATATTTGCAGGTACATTATTAATGATTAACACCCATAATCGTGGTCATTTTAATGGCTCTTATGATGACTTAAAGCCTTACTTTTATAAAGCTTTTTCTTCCTTTAATGCCACTAAAAAACCAACTGAATTGATAAAAAGAACAGAAAAGAGATGAGAGGTATAGACAGATGTGCATAGAGTGGGTTACACTGTGTATGTGTGTGTTTGCGTTGAGACAAGCGTGTGCGGAGCGCGGCCTGGTTCTGGTGAAATCTGAGGGAGAACCTGAATACTTACAAAGAGAGAGAGAAGGAAAGCAGGAGAGGCCATTGGGACACTGTCCTGTAGGAGGACAAACATTGGAGTGAGAAAGAGAGAGAAAACACACACATGTGCGTGAGAAAGCAAGTGTCATACAAGTCTGCGTCAAACACAGAAGCACGCCGAAGAACGAGTGTGCATTCTGCCGCTGCACGGCGCGCACACAGTCACAAAGACGCATATCCACACACACACACACACAGACTCCCATTTGCAGACAGTAATAGTGAGATTGATATATACAGAGAGATACACAGACATAGGTAAACACTCCAGAGACAAGAACACATAATCAGGCAAACACACTCCCATATACACAAACGTGTCTTTATGACAACACACACACACACCATACCACAGTTCCCATTATGGCTCCTATGAAACATATCGTGATTTTGATTCAGTCGTAGCGCTTCCATGAATTACAAATGTTATTACTTTTAATATTGTTCAGCTAATTTAGGGTCTAAAAGGGGTGTGACAGTCTCATTTCAGCTCCAGCTGAGCTTGCTGTAGAGAGACAGCTGAACAAAGATGAAAACATTTAATACATCTGTATAGCATTTTGTCAAATATATTCTGTAATGTAAAACCATTTGCAAAAATTCCCCCATCCTTCTGGACTTCCCAAGTAGTATTACCTGTTTGAAACTAAATTCCATGATACTTCAAAAATGCCATGACTGATAGAAACCCTCTTAGACACACACACACACACTCAACACTCCCACATTCATACAAGTGAGAAAAAGTAATACACATACAACAGCAAATATGAAAGTTCATTGCACACAAAGCAGAAGGACGGCAGAACAAACACATGAGTCACCGACAGGCAGATGCAGACAGACAGAAGTTAGTGAGGAGAGATGCAGCCAACATGCAGGATATGAATCAGCCGGGAAGTCAAGACCAGGAACTATTCCACTGGAGCACATTGTAGCGAGCGGAGAGGAGGGTGGACCTGGTGACAGTGCAGCTGACCAGATGTACTCAACAACGTGTGCATGTCTGACTCGTATGATGCTGATGTGAATGCCAAAATATTACATACAATCAGTGCCAAGTGTAAAGCATTTGAGAGACTGGTAAACTTGGGAGCTCATAGACACCAAAATCATTCTTTGTTCCCTCAGTGCGTCACCGGTTCTGGTACTTCACACTGTCGCACACGTTACGCTGAGTGACAGTAGGCCACGCATGAACAAATGAGTGTAGAATGATTCCGTTACAGTAAGATCGTACAATTAGCCAAAATGAGAAGACTAAGCATTTTGCTCAAAAGGTTGAATGGAGGCTCTTTAAATTCATCGATATAAAAATAGCATGGATTCAACAGATGTACTAATGTATATTTTTCAGTGTAACGTCGTTTCAGGTTTGCAGACCAGAGAATGAAAGTGTTACTACTATAAGCTGAGGCAGTTCAATTTAGATTTATTCACATTAGCAAATTGTGCCATACTGATGGAAGAAAACAACGCACAGACGTCCTCCGTGGTGATCAATACAGTTTTAGGATCAAATATATAATTGGTAAGTGAAACAGCATGAAATCATGTTTCAACAAAGCCAAGTCTAATCCAAAGGCCCTGAATTTGTAATATGCTGGTGCTCTTAATCCATTAAAAGTTCAAAAAGGTATAAGTCTAAGGATCTAAATGTCAGCCATCATGGAAATGGAAGGAGGTGGATTCATTGGAGACATATTTGAGTAAAAATTTAAGAACCATACTGACTGTAGGGTCCATTCAATGAATCTGTGACTTGAGTCCACAACTATGGCAAACCGTTTCTCTATTGGCACTAGCTGCGGTTACATGGACATTATTTCTTCAACCTGATTGAAATCATTCTGATTAGAGATTCCAACTCAACGGTTTACCTGGACGATAACTGTAATGATCCAATAAGATGTGCCTTTTCATGCCCCAAAGCATAACTCTTTTTTTGACATGCGCAAAGTGGTTCTGCCCGCTGTGAAGCATCTAATCTGCTGGAAATATAACAGAAGAAGCTCTGCTGTCTGTCGACATTCAGATGGATTCAGGCAGACGTCAAACCGGACATCATTTTAGAATACCAAGTAGGTAATATGAAAAGCGTGTTATGCTATATTAGCGTAGCGAGCTATCTGGCTAGCGATTAACTTTGTGTAGCCGACATCACCATAGCAACAGATCGTCATGTGAGTTTAATTTTACCGCCATTTTTCTGTCCCTCCCGGAAACTTGTTCACATCACCTAATGTTACCCCCCACGTGGGGCAGAAAGAAATATATTTATTCCAGCCAGGGAGAAACAATCGGATTAAGCGTTTAGACAGTTATTAGGTGCTAATATTTTCCTATTGAACGGATTATCAAAAGGTTTACACCGCCCCTCTCAACCCGATTGAAAATCCCTTCCGATTGGGTCAGTCTCTTCCGATTGGGGTTGGTTACATGAGGCATTTTTATTCTGATTGGGCTATTAGTCAATTATTAGTGGAATATTAGGGTCCATGTAAACACAGCTAGTGACTGTGTAACATATCCATTTCGTGATTTTTCACAAAATGTGTTCCTGTTCACAAACTATACCTAAACGTGTCCAAGAACTTGTCATTAAGATTCTGCTAGTAACAGGCATTTGTCCCTGGGTGGGGCTTTCCTTTTCAAACTGTATATTCATGTATTTTCATACAGATTTGCTATGATGTCTACCAGCAGTAGTAGGAAAATAGACATTACATTTTAGAGCTGAACAACAATAAATATTCAAAACTTTACTATTTCATAAATAAAACATTCATAACTATGTAAATAGGAGGTGTTAGGTCAACAGCATTTATCTGTTTTACAAATAACTGTTCATCTGAGACCTTTCACCACCTGAAAACAATCACATTGATTAAAGCCCTGCACACCCACACAGGTGTTTTCACTTCTTCTGATTAGACCTCAGGTTCAGGTTGGGTGGCTCTCCTGTATGCGGGGAGTTTGAAGGTGTGTTCACACAGGATGCGAATAATTCGCGCTAATCGTGTTAAGTTGGACGCTTGAACATTTTGAGTTTACTCGCTTCATTCGCATGTGAAATCCGCTCCATTCGCGTGTACGTTTCTACACACCAGACGCGAATTCACGTCATGGGAGGGGCTTAGCGGTGAGCCAAAGTTCAGATTTTTCAACTCGCGCGTCAAGCGCTCAATTCGCGTCATTCACGCCACAAAATGTCAATTCGCGTCTTTGCATTGACTTAACATGTAAATCACTCGCGCGAGTGAAGCGATTCGTGTCCGGTGTGAACACGCCTTGAGAAGGTCTAAAAATCCACATGCTAAACACCATTCTTAAAGTGTTTAATAAACACTCCTGAGAAGAGGTGAAATCACCTGAGTGAATGGACTATGGGTGCAGAAGGGCTTTAAAGTGAGGCTTCATGATTTCGTTACAGTAGCCCCCCCCCATCGCAAACGTTTTGACACTCAACACGTTTCACAGTTGAGTTTCACACATCAACAGTGGCATTTATTTATTTTCTTTTGATTCAGAGGTTGACAGAGTGCTTTATTTACTTGTTTGACACTTTGACAGACTTTTAAGGGAATTCCACCCCCACCGAGTCGCCCCAACCCACCTTCTCAGCCGGCTCTCCTGGCTTACGGTTTCCCTCCCTGCCGCGGAGGCTCTTGGCGGAGATGGCACTCTCCGAGGTCTGCATGATGAGCTGGGTGGCCAGGAACTGCTGGACGTGCTCCAGGACGTCACGCTGCATCTCGAGAGCCATGTGGTACACATCGTGGTCCGACGAGTTGTACATGACGGCATTCTGAAACATCAGCATGATGTCGCGCTGGAACTCCGCTGTTGTGCGGATCACACCAGACTCAATGTTCTTCTTAATGGCCGACAGGTCCATGGGTCTGGAGCAGGAGGGGAGAGGGAGATGTATTTCTTAAACTTTGTGTTCACCAGGAACAATCAACATTATTTCCCAGTTTAACAAAACGTCATTGGTATTTGCTGCAAAAGCGAATTTTGGTGTGGCAGTAACGCAGTAAATGCACTGTAGATCATAGTGTCAGAACATATTGCATTGTGAGATGCAATGTGGCAATGTGAGTGCACACGTGAGTTCTTGCCTGTGCACGATGCTGTGGTAACCAGGCGCGATGTCGTCTGACACAGGCTGCAGGAAGACACTGGCATACCTGAAAAATTAATTCAGTAACTGTGAAACAAACGGTTTCTCTTAAGCTGTTGGTGGAGATGCTTTTTCTCCAGTGCTTTGGTTCCAGATCAATAACTAAGTCTGCATGCATTTTATTTCTCAAAAGGAGTTAAATACAATGTTTTTATTGCTTACTGAGGTTTGTTGAGAAGAAGTGAAAACTACCATCTAGTTTTTGCAACAGTGGGCAAGAATCTTTCAAACTAATGCTATTTTGCTCCAAATCCCAGTTTTTTTTAGGTTAGCCAAATTGCACAAAAAGAGCAGCAAAGATGCTGAATAAACAAGTACATTTAGGCCTAATTAGAGTGGATCATGTATGCCCTTGTTTCACAGATCCTGAGCTTAGCTATGATTTTAGTACAGACAAAGCTCGTCTCCTCTTCTATCAGGGCTGCAGCTAGCCCTAAAGACACAAAGTTTCACCGTGGTGTTGCTTCTGGGACTGTGGGAGCTTGAATAACTTTAGGATTTCACATTCTACAATTACGCAAAACCTTACACATAATGGGGTTTTTACACTCACCTTTGACTGTTTTTAGGCAAAATCATATTAATGCATTCATTATTAATATTATAAAACACATTGATTTAGTGCCATCATGTTGGAAGATAACATTTACAGGAAACATAACTGGTCAGCTGAATGAACAAATACATGTGTAAAAACTAAACAATCTCAATATCCATTAATATTGATCATCCTCTGTTAGACAAGAAGACTCCTGCTCTTTGAGGACATACAACAGCTCCTTACAATCGGGATGACCGTGTGATAACCTTAAAAAAACGAGGCGCGAAAAACTTTCTAAACTGAGATTGATTGTGAAGCACTGCTAAAGTACTTTGGCCAACAAAGACTAAGACTCGTTATTGAGGTTGACGCATTCCAAGAAGCTCCACCTGTGGTTGGCTGCGGCTCTCCACACCAGCATAATGGCTTTCTTCCAGATCTTCTGGGCCTGGACTGCCTCCTGGTCCTCACCACATGTAGATCTGATGCAGAGAGAGAGTAGAACAGAAGGAGGAGAGAGGAAGTGAATGGAAACGGGAAGCAGAAGAGGAATCACATGTAGAGACACAAGCGCATACGGTTTGAAAGACTGCTTAGCTCAGAGAAATGGAGTCCTAATCTGATTCAGAGGTCGTGACGTGAATATTCAAGAGAAATGCCAGCTAAGCTTTATCGAGTTTTAAAGCAGCATTTCTTCTAAAATCTTTTGTTGCGGTAAGGGCAGGGGATATCCTAGGACATGGCCCTGGATTAACAGAAGCCCCTTCACCACTACATAGTACCCAACAGATACAAATGGTGTTTATGCCACACTTATCCCAGTCCTCTCTGCAACCATGAACACATGTGGACACCTACAGCTGGGACGAAGAGGCCGGGCTGCTGGCCAGTGAATCAGCTGTGTAGCGTTGGGAGGGTGGGCCGTAACCGTCTTCACTCTCGCTGGCTGCCCGCTCCACCTCTGACAGATAGGGACCCTCCCCCTCGCCCTCCCCACACTCCTCCTTCAGCTCCATCCCTTCTTCTGGGTCGCCCTCACTCCCCGCCTCCTCCTCCTTCACCTCCTGGATTCAAGAACACACACACGCACACAGAGTAAAATGACTTGTGTTTTACAAAGGTTGTGCGTGCGTGTATGCATGCAGGGTTTTACCTTGGACTCTTTCCCGGACACAGAGCTGTCCTCAGAGTCTGCCACAAAAATGAGAAGGGGATTAGAAAAGCATGAAATATATAAGCATGATTTCTGTGTGTGTCTATATAAGTACACCATCCACCTAGGCAAGGCGGGTTGGGCTCTGGCTGGCTCCATTCCTCTCCTTCACTCTTGACCGTTGCTTCAGTGGCCTCCTTCCCTGCCGCCCCCTCCTCTGTAACCTCACTTCCTGTTGCACCGTCGTCAGAGGTGACAGAAGAGGTGACGTCACTTCCCGTCACCTCAGGTCCCTCACAGTTTCCCTTGAGCTGTTCGTCTCTTTTAGTTTCTGGTTGATTCTGGGTCTCTATGCCCACACGGATCAGGGCTGACATTGCGGCCACATCCTGAGGCTCCTGCGTGGGATCAGAGTCTGGCACTGTGGGTGCTGGGTCTGAAGCCTTCAGCTCCTGGGTCTCCCAGGGGCCAGGGAGGGTGTGTCCTTCTGAGACGGCCTCTTCACACAGAGAGAGAGCTGCTTCCACTGCTGCTGCATCCAAGGCCTCCACAGAGTCATCGACCTGGGAAGAGACAGGAAGGCAGAATATATGGGGAGAAAAAAAACAAACGGTTACGATAATTTTATAAAGGTTATTATGATTATGATGATGATTCAGGAAATGTTCTTTATGTTACATAATGCTGTACATGCAGGTCTTTTCCTGAACTGGGAATTCGTCACAACAGGTCAAACATAAGATTTTTTGTGCACTAACTATAAAGTGTATGACAAGGCACCTGAAAGATGGATTTAGTGAATTTCATACTTATCTTAAAGTGTAAACAAGGGGGGGGACACACCAAATAGGGAGTGATCATTAAACAAATGAGTGTTGCTGTAATAAACAACAGCAGATTTCGCTCTTCAGTATACAGGATAAGAATACAAATGTCAAAGTCTAGTGTTTAACTGTGCTTTACTCGTGCATTTTTTACAGTCATTACTACATTATTCCTCCACATCCTGGTGCAGTAATACATTATTATTTCAGTAAATCAACCAACTCTGATCCTGGTCTTGCTTGCCTCATTGACAGTGAATGAGACAAAGGGATGTGGAGCACTTTACAAATACACATAGTGTGTACCTTCTCCTCTATGATGGCAATGATGTCTCCTACTGTCTCCAGGTCCAATTCGTCTCCCATGTAGGGCACGGCTACAAGGTCCTCTTCTACTAATCCCATCTCCTCACTGAGCTCTGCCTTCACTGCAGCTTCTGCTTCAACCTCTGCGAACACACACACACACGAGTAAAAGCGACGCAACAAAAACCTGCAGTTTGACACTGCAAAGTTGTAAGTAATTATTAGGTCTGAACCCAGTAACCTTGTCTTCTGTACACCGTGAACAGAGCAGGCCGAGATCTAACAACGCCAACAACTAGACCTAAGGCATTTGGTCACTCAAAACTATCCTCCACCCATAACATAAGATATGTTTTTCACATCGACCTTTATACAGGGAGTGCAGAATTATTAGGCAAGTTGTATTTTTGAGGATTCATTTTATTATTGAACAACAACCATGTTCTCAATGAACACAAAAAACTCATTAATATCAAAGCTGAATATTTTTGGAAGTTTTAGCTATTTTAGGGGGATATCTGTGTGTGCAGGTGACTATTACTGTGCATAATTATTAGGCAACTTAACAAAAACAAATTTATACCCATTTCAATTATTTATTTTTACCAGTGAAACCAATATGACATCTCAACATTCACAAATATACATTTCTGACATTCAAAAACCAAACAAAAACAAATCAGTGACCAATATAGCCACCTTTCTTTGCAAGGACACTCAAAAGCCTGCCATCCATGGATTCTGTCAGTGTTTTGATCTGTTCACCATCAACATTGCGTGCAGCAGCAACCACAGCCTCCCAGACACTGTTCAGAGAGGTGTACTGTTTTCCCTCCTTGTAAATCGCACATTTGATGATGGACCACAGGTTCTCAATGGGGTTCAGATCAGGTGAACAAGGAGGCCATATCATTAGATTTTCTTCTTTTATACCCTTTCTTGCCAGCCACGCTGTGGAGTACTTGGACGCGTGTGATGGAGCATTGTCCTGCATGAAAATCATGTTTTTCTTGAAAGATGCAGACTTCTTCCTGTACCACTGCTTGAAGAAGGTGTCTTCCAGAAACTGGCAGTAGGACTGGGAGTTGAGCTTGACTCCATCCTCAACCCGAAAAGGCCCCACAAGCTCATCTTTGATGATACCAGCCCAAACCAGTACTCCACCTCGCTGGCGTCTGAGTCGGACTGGAGCTCTCTGCCCTTTACCAATCCAGCCACGGCCCCATCCATCTGGCCCATCAAGACTCACTCTCATTTCATCAGTCCATAAAACCTTAGAAAAATCAGTCTTGAGATATTTCTTGGCCCAGTCTTGAGGTTTCAGCTTGTGTGTCTTGTTCAGTGGTGGTCGACTTTCTGCCTTTCTTACCTTGGCCATGTCTCTGAGTATTGCACACCTTGTGCTTTTGGGCACTCCAGTGATGTTGCAGCTCTGAAATATGGCCAAACTGGTGGCAAGTGGCATCTTGGCAGCTGCACGCTTGACTTTTCTCAGTTCACGGGCAGTTATTTTGCGCCTTGGTTTTTCCACACGCTTCTTGCGACCCTGTTGACTATTTTGAATGAAACGCTTGATTGTTCGATGATCACGCTTCAGAAGCTTGGCTATTTTAAGACTGCTGCATCCCTCTGCAATATATCTCACTATTTTTGACTTTTCTGAGCCTGTCAAGTCCTTCTTTTGACCCATTTTGCCAAAGGAAAGGAAGTTGCCTAATAATTATGCACACCTGATATAGGGTGTTGATGTCATTAGACCACACCCCTTCTCATTACAGAGATGCACATCACCTAATATGCTTAATTGGTAGTAGGCTTTCCAGCCTATACAGCTTGGAGTAAGACAACATGCATAACGAGGATGATGTGGTCAAAATACTCATTTGCCTAATAATTCTGCACACCCTGTACTGTATCATGCATGACTTCTGAGAACACACACCATTTGGCTAAAAAGTTCACACTCACATACAGACATATTATTTTTCCTAACAGAACCATGAAAGCCACTCGTGCACTGACCTACAAAAGGCAGACTCCTTCCTGTGAGTCACGGAAGGCACACGTAGCAGGTAACAGCAAGTGCGTGTATTCGTGTGCGTGAACGAACAGTTACGCAAAGTATATTTACCTGTGAGGACCTCATGACCAGGTGGTAGGGCAGTGGCTGTGGTGACTGCCTGTACTCCATTGGTGAGGCTTCCAGTAGAGTCTCCCTCACCAACCTGACGTGAATAAATACATTAATAACGTAAAAGCGAGGTTTTAATACAGTACTGCTGTTACTTTTAGACCCACTGTGGGGGGAAACTTTTTTGATAAGCCGAGAGAAGATGGATGGATTAATATTAAATTACAATATTGCAGTAAGACCTGCTGCAGAATCAGAAATCAGCTTTACCGGCCAGATATGGGTGCACATACAAGGAATTTGACTCCGATTTTTTTCGTTACATAATTTTTTATGTACTCTGGTATTCTTGTAGTTTTGGATGTTATGATTCATGCTAAGCTGGCTCTCACCAGGCGGGGGCTGGCCGAGATGAGGTTGCCTTTTTTCAGCAGTTCTGACAGGAGAGGTGAGGGCGGCGGTGTGGCCTTCTGGGTTAGGAGCCTCTTTTGTGGTGAATCATCTACTAGAGCGGCCAGGCCTCCATCTTTGGGCCCCGGGCCTGGAGCATCCGTCACTGGTAGAAACACTCCGACCCCCTGGACCTGGCAGAGGCAGCAAAGAATCAGAGAGAGTGGTTGGCACACTGAGCTGCAATATCTGAATTATTTCCTTCCAAGAGGAGCTGAGTTTGCCAAAAACATCATAATGTGAGCTCATCTTTTTCCATTGACTCATAATGAGACAAAAAATTTAGTTGGATGTACAGAAAAGCACTTTTGAGGAGTCCACAGTGAAGTCAGTAAACAGACACACCAAGGACTTTAATTTGACAGTGATCTTAATGTTGAATTACAGTATATGTGCCATTACAATGAAGCCTGAATTATACTTGTGAAGTACAGTAACTGTGAGTACTACTATGATCTGTGAAATTCATTTCACAACGCAACACTCACTGTTGTGTATACAAGGCAGACACGGTTCTATGAGTATTTTCTTACAACTGAGTGGGTGGTGGTGTCATCAGAGACGACACCTCCTGTATCCATGAGTGGCGTGGGGACCGAAGACTCAGCCTGAGAGTCCATGGTGGGGGGGCTGGCACCCAGAGGAGAACGTACAGTTACACTGGGCAGACGCTTAGGTGTGTTTTTCACCGCCTGACGAGCTGTGATGGAAAGAGACGGTCAGAGGGGGAGAGAGTGAGAATGAATCCATCTCGTTTTCAAGTGAACTTTTTTCAAGGAATCAGAAAAAACACTGCGGCAGAGAAATCATGAGCTAGGCTGCATGTGATAGCATTGTCATTCCAACCAAAGCACGACAGAGAAACAATCCCTTATCGTAAAAAGTCAGAAGAAATATTCCAAGAAGAGGCCAGGGCAAAGCTTTCTAGCAGTTGCAGATTTGTTGCATTTAGACTGGGAAAAACCCTCCCTGGAATATAAATGGGTAAAAATCTTGTACTACTACATCTTCTTTGTTGGTTATGTCTACATGGAGCACGTTTTAAATTTACTGTTTCATAAAGGTTATGAAATGTCTCTGAAATCTTACATCAGCGTTGCTTTGTTCTTAATGTCATAAAACCATACAACACCGCAACAATTAATAATAGTTTTTGAAATGGCAGATATTGTCTTCGTACAGCTCTCACGCCTTAAAAAAACGGATGGATTTGGCAAAAGGACATGTAGTGTGACACAATGGCAACACCTAGCATAGAGCTAAGCATTAAGTTCATAATACCCACTAGGCCTGCACGATTCAGGGAAAAATATGAATCACGATTGTTTAGCTTAGAATTGATATCACGATTCTCTGCAACGATTTTTTTCTCATGAAGCGTGATGTTTATTACACACATGAACCAGGACAAAACAAACTGGCAGTACCAAAAATATCTGTTTTGGCACATTGCACATCGCCACAAGCCTACAAGTTTTCATCAATATCCAATAGGGGTGTGACGGATCACAGTTGATCTGTGACCCGTACGGATCACGACCCACAGTTCGGCACGCACGTGACCCGCGGATTAATTGCGCTTGTTTATAACTGGCGGATTAATCTCAATTGTTCAGCGATCGGAGAGTGAAAGTGAAACTACACACAGCAGTCGTGTTCACATGTTAATAAGTCAGCGATGGCTCGCGGCGGAGCTCTAAAAGCCTCCCGCATCATTTAAATCGCACATATGGGAGCCTTTCGGCTTCCCTGTAAAATATAATGATGAGGAAGAAGGGCGGTGGACAAAACTGTAACGGTATCTCGACACCAACAGTTCCAAAGGATCGGAAAAATTATCCGTCCCGTGACTCATGATCCGTAATGTGATCCAAACCCTGAGCTTTGTGATCCGTTACACCACAAATATCCATTTTGTTTATTTCTGTACTACAGCGCTCGCTGGAAACACAGGACTAAAAGGTGCTTTGTCATTGGCTGACGGTGAAGCCCTGAAATTTGTGAGAGCTGTCCATTCAAAATAAAGGCCAAAGTTTTTATTATTATTATTTTTTTAAATCGAAGACATTTAAAATTAAAATCGCAAACAGGGTGAATTGAGATTGCGATTTTATAACGATTTATCGTGCAGGCCTAATACCCACATGATCCAAGATATTCAGATTTCCTGAAGAAAAATTACACATTTCAACCAAAGGCCGTAACAGTGGGCAGACTGAACCTACCCTGGTACGCTGTTTCTGTGGCTTTCCTCTTCTGTTCTGCTTCCTCCTCGTCCTGCTTCTTCTTTCTGAGGTTGGAAAATCACAAATTGACAATGAACAATTTGGCAGGATGGAACATAGGACGGTATAAAGGCATAAAGGAAAGAGGACTCTGGCTGAAAGGCAGCAGGTTTGAATTGCAGAACCAACTGGAGGAACCCTCTCCCATGATTTGTAATAATAATCATCAATGAACAATTAACACCTCCAGTGTCGTTGCTCACTGGCCAACAGGCCGAAATATTCAACGGGGAAAAGTGCACTGCAAACGTCAGTTTGCAACTAGACAGCTAATTAGCCGTCAGCCCATGACTTGTAGCTACAGCGCAGGTTTGTTTCCTTTGACTCTCGTTCTCTGTAACATGAGCACTCTGGCAGACTGCTAGCTGTCAATCAAACACAGACACGCCCCTCTAGCCAGCTGAGAAGAAAAGCAGCATTTCTGATTTTTCCCAAAGAGAATTTTTCTTCCTTTTAAATAATACCAAACTATTAACAATACATTTCAAAAAACATTTAAAGACTCAAAAAAGGGACGACTAAATGGGATTTCAGCTGGACTTTTTGTTGGACAGAAGATTCATCTTCTGAGGAGCATGAATGTCTGTACCAAATTTCATGATAATCCATCCAACAGTTGAGATATTTCACCTCCTTGACCCAATTTGAAAATTAAATTATTAATTGTATAGTAAGAAAGAATTCCAAACAATCAGTATCACAGCAGATACGAGTCTTACAGCGTGATCTCTGCCCACAGCTCCTTCAGCTGGGAGTCCATGTGACCTGTCTGGATCAGCTCCACCTCCTTCTTCAACTTCCTGCCAGGACAGAAAGCACAGCCGGGTTAAAGGTCATGTCTCACAGTCCTCAAACATCCTTCAAGCGGTCTTCTATTAAGTGTATGTCAGGTATGTGATTGGCAAAGGACAAAAAAAGCAGGAAAGTATACAGAACGCAGAGCACGGCGCTAACACCACTGCCTTAACTGTTAATGTAATTTTAGCGCATCTAAACTTGAAATGTTAATTGATACCGTGATTTTCTATTCCTATATTGGTTAAACTAATGAAATATGGGTTTCTGGCTGCCTGATTGAATCTCATAGCTCATTGTCTAACTGTTTACTTTAATGGGGGTTTTTTTTGTTATGCTAGCTAGGTGGCAAACTCAGCATTCTAACATTAGCCCATTTTGTCTCAGATCTCCAAAGGAGTCACACAGAATGATTCGGATATTATTTAGAACAAGATACAACAACTAAATCAATTAAATCAGTTATCACAAATTATAACTTTTATAAACATTTAACAGGGGGAGTTTGACTCTACGCAGCCTACCTCATATCAGTTGGAAAAGGCTTTGACCCCCCCCCAAAAAAAAAACAAAAAACTTTTTTTAACGGATCTGCACGATTCACGTGGGTCACATTTTCAGGTCGGAAAATCAAGACTGATCTGGATACAAACATCACATGACTGTTATGTACCTGTACTGCTCTTGTGTGTCTCGCAGTAGTTTTTTCAGTTCCTCTATCCTCTCAGCAGTTAGCCTACGAACGATGACATCTTCAATGGTTTCGACCACTTCACCCTTCTCACCACGCTTACGCCTGGACCGAAGGAGGAAACAAACGCTTTAAGTCAACTCACAAAATATTTCACCCGTGATAAAAAGAGCAAAAACACATTATTGTAATTCTGCACATAGGTGTGTCTATGTCTGTATTACAATACTGACTTAGGTGCTTCTGTGGCCTCCAGCAGCTCAGAGTATTGTGAGGCACAGTGCTGAGAAACAAAGAAAATGTGTTATGCTGAGGCAAATGTTAGTCACGGCCTGAGATGAGCTCAGTATAGTTATCTGCTCAAAAGACAAAAGGAGAAATTGTTGTGTAAGTTTGCAGCTTTCTCACCTTCTGTGAGAACCAGTCCGGTGGACGGCCAAGCTCCGAGAAAGGCTTGATGGCTCTGCTTACAGACACCCTGGTAGAGGGAGAGAAATTCCTCAGAATAAAACACACACACATTGAGAAAACAAACTGAAAATAAATGCTTGTATTAACTGCAGAAATGCATTCATTTTAGGAATAAATGAGCACACGTAAAAGAAGCACAGTTTTGCGGTCTGGTCGTACATTCATATTTCAATACATTTTTTTAATGGTTCAGCCGTCACTTTGATGAACAGTTACCACCAGTGACATTAACATCCACCGTACCTGTACATTTCCCGCATAGTTTATGTAAATATTTATACTTTTAAATCTACGCACGCTGTACAAACCAGAGATATACTGTGTATATCCATCTACCTCATGCACATAAGTTACCTGTTACATTAATCATATCTATCTTAGCATCATTTGCACTAATTGTCATACAGTTGTACTGCTGTGTATGTACATAGAGCGCACGGAAAACCGGAGTCAAATTCCGTGTACATGTACACATACCCGGCCAATAAAGCTGATTATGATACACGGTTTCAAAAAAAATGCTCAGGTTGATATTTGTCTTCTCTTACAAACTGCTTAATAATTGTCAACGCCGAGTGACAATCCTACCTGTCATAATTCTGAAACTATAACTTGCCCAAGTCTGACCTCCAGTGGTGAGAATTGAGACCAACAGATTTAACAGCTCACACGTATTTGTGCGCTTTGTCCTAAAGAATGGGCATAACCAGATAACTTATGTGAGTTAATATGCTCATTTTTAGAGAAAAACTTCTCCCTCTTACATGAAGTAATCCAAGTGTGTATTGACAGGTTGATGCTCTTTTCTGTTGGAGAAAACTAGTGGCTAACACTGAAGCCTTAAAGGAAACATCTTATAATGTGGTGTAAGCCACTGTGCCGCACTACCGCTCACGTTTGAAGAGTAACAAAGACAGATATGATGGAGGTAGTCTGTTAGATGCTGCGGTGACTGTAGATTTTCTAGCCCTGTTACATGGATGTAGAGCTAAAAACAAAACTCTTATATACATGTCTTCTTCTTACTGTGCTTTGGCTCTGGCTGCCAAACAATAGGTATTCTAATACAACAGAAAGAAATCTATATTTTTCCTGATGTGGCTGCCGCCCCTTTTGTGAAAGACAAAAACAGTTGAGTGAATTGTTGAGTCATGAGTTTTCTTTTTACCAGTTCTGGTCACCACTCCTCATAACAGAGGAGGCCAGGCACAGTTTCTCTCTGACTGACCAGGGCTCTGTTGGCCCCACATTCAGGATCTTGTGTTCTGTGTGAGAAAAAAAAAAGGACAAATACACAGAGAAATGATAACATGTCCAAATGATTCATTTCAAGGCATAAACAATGAGCTATTAAAGTCCACACAGGATAACGGCAAACCTCAGTCCCAGAACAAATACATTTGGCGCATATTGCTAAAATACTGAGAAGTCACTGCATTGTTGGTAGAGCCCTTCAGCTTCTCAGTTGGGTTTCATTCTGTCATAAAACAATATGCATATAACATACTTGTCCAAATGCGCAAAGTACAGAGTTACAATGTTCTCTGTCTGAGCTGATGAGTCAATACTTCTTTCATTTCAGATTCATCGCTAACTTATCGTCGTCCCCGGCTGAGTAACTTCATTTATCTGTTTTGTTAACGGTAACGCATACTGGATATGACGGCCCTGTCTCCATACGACCCAAATACAAACCATACGGTCTGTGAAATATTAATGATCTAAACATAGACAAATATAAAGGTCAGCCGCAGCCGCGCTGGTTTGCTGAATTTTAAGTTTTTTATTATTTACGTTATCAAAGCTAGCTAGCTAGCTAGCTAGCTAGCTACTGTTAGCTACCAGTTACATTGTTGTTACTAACTTGCTAGCTTGTAACGTTATCGGGTTTAGAGAATGCTTCTGCGACTATTAATGTAACAATTCTTGTTTTCCTTACAAGTATTGGAGCTTGAATACAATTTGAAAAACATATAAACCATAATATGCACTTAGCGTTAACTTAGCTTTAATTTAAATAGTAGCGTTAGCTTAGCAATGTTGATTACGGGGGGGACACATTCATGAGACACACACCACTGCACGGTGTAACGTTTTATCAAACAACAACGACACTGGGTCCAACCAAACTAAATGTTTGGAGTTTGTTTACTGTTACTTTGTGCTATGAAGTCAAGAAGAAAATCGAGAAAGAGTTGGGAAATATTACTCACTGCCGATACCGCTCGCCATTTCTTTTGTGACAAGGCTGTGTGAGCACAACTTCCGCCGGACAGGTTTCAGTGGTACACACAGATGTTACCGTCAACTGGAATTAAGCGCGGTGAAAATTAAGTTAATAAAAAACCAACAACATATAATTGGACAGACTGCTGCTGCAGTCAGCAGAGCAAACAGAATATCTAAAAGCTTCTGTTTGATCCTGGGTATAGTTTCACAAAAACCTGGCATGTTTCCATGTTTAAGACCAGCCGGGCATTAAAGATAACAGATAGGAGGTTGGATCCTTCCAATGCCGTGTTTAACTATGCTGTGATGGAACCTAACTAGCTGCAGTGTCTTCCGTCTGCTCAATGGGAGTGAAAACACCAACCACATCCAAACCTAAATGATATTTTCTGTACCTGTTATCTCCCTAAGCCATGGTCTACAGGCTGTTTCATAGCCCTCTTCAAGTTGTCAGGAATATAAATCTGGTGGAGGCATACTAAATCCTTTTAAAGTTAATTTGATTATATTTATTAATTTCTTGTCTGTTTCAGCTAAAAACGATGGCGACTCTAATAAATATCAGAATCAACATAAAAAAAACACCATGTGTAGCCTATTTGTAGAATATAAACATCTCCTTAAGTCATTAAAAGACACTAACTGTTGTAAATGTAAAGAGCAGGGGCGGACTGCCACAACATGTTTGTGGATCAACGGATCTTAAATTAGAAAAAACACACAATCTGTTCATTTGTATTGTTTTAGGCTAACATTTAAAACGATGAAACACATTTTACAAGGTCTTCCTCCCCGTTTGTGTGTACAGAAAGCAACAATTCAAAATTATCACCTGACACCTAATTTGACTTAATACCCTGCTTTTTCTTATTAGAATTATTTAAAATATGGCAAAACAGTCATGAGTGTTAGAACCAGCAGACTCTATCCACAGCAGAACACTTCACACTACATAATCGTCACACACATCTGTCTCCATAGAGGTCCCTGCAAAGACCTCCTCCGCACCTTCCCTGTCTGACTCAGGTTCACCTGTCTGTCTGACATGAGCATCAAATATTGTTGTATTCACTGAATTGGTGATGAATAGTCCAACCTTGACATAGGCAAATACATATGACGATGACCTTAGATTGGGGAGCTTCTTGGCTTTGACTTGATCCACATAGGTGACAATATATGGCCAAATTTCAATGGCTCGCTCCACTGCTGGAAGGTTTTCCAGCCATCGATGTCCGCTAAATGGCAGGTAGTGCAGGGCTTTCAGGACTTTCTCAACTTGCCACACTGCGAAGCCGTTCTTGAACGAGTTGTGCATCACGAGAAGGCCACAACTCCCAATTATTTGTAGTTGGGCTCCACCACACTGCTCTGTGTTCCTCTTGTAAGAGTTCAACAAACTTCCAGTTTACAGCAGGCCCATCCATTGATAGTGAGAGCATGTTGTTCAGATTCAGCTCCTTTGTACCTTCCTGCACATTTGTAAAAAAGAAAAAGAAAAAAGAAAAAGATCAATTATTATGTAATTGGTAACGTTATATGGGTATATGTTCAGTGAGTTCAATTCAGATTTGTTTTATTACAAACGACAGACATTAGTTATGATAATGCAACCGCAGGGGGGCACAAGCCAGTGTCTTCATGTGCCAGTCCCAAGTCTGGATAAATGCAGAGGGTTGTGTCAGGAAGGGCATCTGACGTAAAACACATGCCAAACTAAAAATGCGAATCACGACAATGACTTCCATACCGGATCGGTCGGGGCCCGGGTTAACAACGACCGCCACCGGTGCTGTTGACCTACAGGGTACCGGTGGAAATTGGATTACTGTTGGTCGAAGACGAAGAAGGAGAGGAGGAAGGTGTGTTCGTAGGCAGAGAGAGAAGAGGAAAGCTAAGAATGTAGGACTGACAGTAGGGACTTTGAATGTTGGAACTATGACAGGGAAGGCTAGAGAGCTGATTGACATGATGCAGAGAAGGAAGGTGGACATACTGTGTGTCCAGGAGACCAGGTGGAAAGGTAGCAAGGCTAGAAGCTTAGGAGCAGGGTTCAAGTTGTTCTACCATGGGTCGGATAGGAAGAGAAACGGAGTAGGAGTTATCCTGAAAGAGGAGTTTGTGAGGAATGTTCTTGAGGTGAAAAGAGTGTCAGACAGGTTGATGAGCCTGAAGCTGGAAATTGAAGGGGTGATGTTCAATGTTGTGAGTGGTTATGCCCCACAGGTAGGATGTGAGTTAGAAGAGAAGGAGAAATTCTGGAGTGAGTTAGATGAAGTGATGCAGAGCATCCCCAGAGGTGAGAGAGTGGTGATTGGTGCAGATTTCAACGGGCATGTAGGTGAAGGGAACAGAGGTGATGAGAATGTGATGGGCAGGTTTGGTCTTCAGGACAGGAACGCAGAAGGACAGATGGTGGTAGACTTTGCAAAGAGGATGGAAATGGCTGTCGTGAACACTTTCTTCCAGAAGAGGCAGGAACATAGGGTGACCTATAAGAGCGGAGGGAGAAGCACTCAGGTGGACTACATCTTGTGTAGACGTTGTAATCTGAAAGAGACCAGTGACTGTAAAGTAGTGGTAGGGGAGAGTGTAGCCAGACAACACAGGATGCTAGTGTGTAAAATGACTCTGGTGGTGAGGAAGATGAAGAGGACAAAGGCAGAGCAGAGGACGAAGTGGTGGAAGTTGAAAAAGGAAGAATGTTGTTTAGTTTTCAGGGAGGAGCTGAGACAGACTCTGGGTGGTCAGGAAGTGCTCCCAGATGACTGGACCACTACAGCTAATGTGATCAGGGAGACAGGTAGGAGGGTACTCGGTGTGTCATCTGGAAAGAGGAAAGTGGACAAGGAGACTTGGTGGTGGAACCAGGAAGTTCAGGAGTGTATACAGAGAAAGAGGCTAGCAAAGAAGAAGTGGGACACTGAGAGGACTGAAGAGAGTAGACAGGAGTACAGGGAGATGCAGCGTAAGGTGAAGGTAGAGGTGGCAAAGGCCAAACAAAGAGCATATGAGGACTTGTATGCTAGGTTGGACACTAAAGAGGGAGAGGTGGATTTGTACAGGTTGGCCAGACAAAGAGATAGAGATGGGAAGGATGTGCAGCAGGTTAGGGTGATTAAAGATAAGGATGGAAATGTATTGACAGGTGCCAGGAGTGTGATGGGAAGATGGAAGGAGTACTTTGAAGAGTTGATGAATGAGGAAAATGAAAGGGAACGAAGAGTAGAAGAGGTGACTGGTGTGGAGCAGGAAGTGGCAAAGATTAGCAAGAGTGAAGTGAGGAGGACGTTGAAGAGGATGAAGAGTGGAAAGGCAGTTGGTCCTGATGACATACCTGTGGAGGTATGGAAGTGTCTAGGAGAGGTGGCAGTAGAGTTTCTGACTAGTTTGTTTAACAAGATCTTGGAGAGTGAGAGGATGCCCGAGGAATGGAGGAGAAGTGTACTGGTGCCAATTTTCAAGAACAAGGGAGATGTGCAGAGCTGTGGCAACTACAGAGGAATAAAGCTGATGAGTCATACAATGAAGTTGTGGGAAAGAGTAGTGGAAGCTAGGCTAAGGGCAGAGGTGAGCATTTGTGAGCAGCAATATGGTTTCATGCCTAGAAAGAGCACAACAGATGCAGTGTTTGCTTTGAGGATGCTGATGGAGAAGTACAGAGAAGGTCATAAGGAGTTGCATTGTGTCTTTGTAGATTTAGAGAAAGCGTATGACAGGGTGCTGAGAGAGGAGCTGTGGTATTGCATGAGGAAGTCTGGAGTGGCAGAGAAGTATGTTAGAATGGTGCAGGACATGTATGAGAGCTGTAAGACCGTGGTGAGGTGTGCTGTAGGGGTGACAGAGGAGTTCAAGGTGGAGGTGGGTCTGCATCAAGGATCGGCTCTGAGCCCCTTCTTGTTTGCTCTGGTGATGGACAGGCTGACGGATGAGGTTAGACAGGAATCTCCATGGACTATGATGTTTGCGGATGACATTGTGATTTGTAGTGAGAGCAGGGAGCAGGTGGAGGAGAATCTAGAGAGATGGAGGTCTGCTTTGGAAAACAGAGGAATGAAGCTTAGCCGCAGTAAGACAGAATACATGTGTGTCAATGAGAGGGACCCAGGTGGAATAGTGAGGTTACAGGGAGCAGAGGTGAAGAAGGTGCAGGACTTTAAGTACTTAGGGTCAACGGTTCAGAGCAACGGAGACTGTGGAAAAGAGGTGAAGAGGCGAGTGCAAGCAGGTTGGAACGGGTGGAGAAAAGTGTCAGGGGTGTTGTGTGATAAAAGAGTATCAGCAAGAATGAAAGGAAAGGTGTTCAAGACGGTGGTGAGACCAGCGATGTTGTACAGCTTAGAGACAGTGGCACTGAAGAAAAGACAAGAGGCAGAGCTGGAGGTGGCAGAGCTTAAGATGTTGAGGTTCTCTTTGGGAGTGACGAGGGCGGACAGGATCAGGAACGAGTACATCAGAGGGACAGCTCATGTTAGATGTTTCGGAGATAATGCCAGAGAGGCCAGATTGAGGTGGTTTGGACACGTTCAGAGGAGAGACTGTGAATATATTGGTAGAAGGATGCTGAGGTTGGAGCTGCCAGGCAGGAGGTCTAGAGGAAGACCAAAGAGGAGATTTATGGATGTAGTGAGAGAGGACATGAAGTTAATTGGTGTGAGTGAAGAGGATGCAGAGGACAGGGTTAGATGGAGGCGCATGATTCGCTGTGGCGACCCCTGAAAGGGAACAGCCGAAAGGAAAAGAAGAAGAGACATTAGTTATGATACAGGATGCCTTCGTACATTAAAAAAGTGAGCTTTGACATTAAAATGCTTTATGCAGATTGTAACAGTAGTACTGGTTAATATGTGCTCTTTTCAAGTCAGCATATGGTCACAGTGGTCTTTCTATGTGCGTGGCCTATAAATGTAATAGTAAATTTTGCTAATCAAATTAATTATTTTCTATAGGTTTACTAACTGGTAAAATCATGTATTTTGTGGTAAAATACAACATATCTAATGTGTATCTACAAACATAGCTTGTTTCTGCATCTCTATTTACAGCTCACTAACCCTTAAGTGAATGTTTACTGTGGCTATGGCAGTAAGTGACAGCCTACATTAGCAGCTACATTTGCCCAACAGCCCATAAAATCACAATTCACCATATTTAAACTATAAACCACATATACCAACAGTTATACCCCTTAAACTCTGAGCTATGTGTTGTTACCTGTTAGATTGTCAAAGTGACCATAGACCCGTGATCTGACTGCAGCACATAACCAGTCCTCTGCCCGGAGTGGGAACACTGAGCACCGGGGGAGTGTTGGGTGTTTCCACCGCTAGCATATGAGCTTTAAACCGCACTAACGTTACTCAATTTTACACCACACTTGAATGATAGTATGCGATTTCAAACACAATCGTAACGTTACTTACATTGAAATGACCCAACATGTCCTCGGCTCTGGAGTGACCCATGAACACCAACCCATATTAGCGGGAGATGACATAGTGTGTGCCAGTCTCATCGTCAGTAGTCCAGAATCGCAAATGAAGGTCCATTTGTTTGTTCTTTGTGGTTTTATTCATGACGACATATGGCTTCTCGCTAACGCTGCACGATAGCTCCTTCTTGATGAATGAAGCGATGCCATATTTGGCGACATATGCAGTTTTATTTTCACCACAGGTAAATGACTTTGCAAGCTGCGAATCGGGGAACATGGCAGCAAAGATGTCACGTATGTCCTCGTTAGATTGAAATGAATTGTGCCTCGTCACAGTATGGAGAACCCACAGTACCTCTGCCTTTTGGGTGTCTGGCGGTGAAATGAAACTTGTCATAGTGTGAGGTGGCGTCTGAACTTGTAACATCGTTAGGTCGAGCTGCAAACAATGCAGGGATTAACCTGGACCCGCTACGACTAGCTGCTGCAACGTACCGCTGGTGCTTTTCTCCTTTCAGTGTGCCCACGTCCTTTCATGTGCAACTCGATGGCTTTGAGCCCCATGGTCCCTAACAAAAAGGTCTTTTTGCAGCATTTACACATTGCCTCATTGATATTTTCAGCCGGTGCCAACCACCTTTCTAAATGCATCCTCTTTCACCCACTTGTCGTTAAATTTACACTTTTCCATCTTTGCATTTTTAACCTCACCTCGACAACCAGGTAACGGCAGCACGCAGTATAACTTAAACGTTAATATTAAACACCCACAACATCAAGGTCTGCTTACACCAACCCACACATTTTACTTGTTGTTTCCTCATTCAGGACATTTTGGTGATTATTTTCGCATTTCTGAACTCCCCTCCTGGCGGACACAGACTAAAATCCTGAGGTACTTTCGTACCACAACTCACATTGCGGCTGCATGTCTCTACACTCTGCGTTGTGTTTTGAATTAATGCCAATTCAGGCACCTAACGTTACCTACGGCTGCAATTAATGCGTAGGAGTAGTGATGGGCGCGAAGCTTTGTTGAAGCCTAAACACAGCATTCAGAAAAACGGTTCATTACTCGAGGCTTCAATGACACAATGCTGGAGTAGGACATCTAGTGGTCAATAAAATTTAATGCAATCGGGTGTTGTCATTGGTTCATGGATTGTTTGGGATTTGATTCGTCATGCACACATTTCCGTTTCACTACACTACATGGTTGTATGGTTTCAAAGTGACATAATAAAATATAAAATAAATCTCAACTCATGTTAAAGACCATGTTTTTTTATTTGGTATGTCTGTTTGTAGAAGTCTATAGCTATATATCACGTTTTGGGCTATGAATCATATTCTATCATTGAAAATAACTCTAAATAGGTCGTCACTTAAAGGATGTTGAATAGAAGATGTTCAGTAGGCAAAATGGCAAATGTAAATTCACTTCAAATGTTTAATTGATGACCTAAAAAACACACACACAGTTGGTTCAGGAATCGAACCCACGTTAACTTTCAGAAAATAACCCCTGCCACTCAACTCCCCCATCTATCTATATCTCTATCTAAAGTTATTTAGGACTATATGGAACATTGTCTGTCTACCAATTTATGGTTATCTTACTATATGTATGTAACTAATTTATCTATTAATTGCCAGCCGTAACTTACTATCTACCTATATAATGATCTTTATATCTACAGCTATTATCTACAAAATACACAATCTAAAAAACACTACTAACTCTCAAAGCAACTAACAGCAACAAACCCAACCTACTCTGCGAAGAAAAATTGAAAATGAACGCCACTAAATATCCCTGAACGCACTCGATCCCGCCGAGTGATTCACCTGACGAATCGAACCATTCAGGTGATTCGAAGGAACGTCACTAGTCACATGACCAAACCACGCTTTGGGACAGTGGTTCGATACAATTGGTTCGTGAGCTACCGCGCATGTGTCGGAGCCTCGGGTGTCAAAGACCTACCACTACACTCTTGCTGTCAGGGCACATTAAGCGCCTTTTACCAACATGATTTCACAAGTGTTATTTGGTCTGCTAACAGATAATTATCACATATACAAGATTACACAACACGCTTACAGCCAGTCAGAAATAAAGCCAGTCTACGAGCCCAGGCAGCAGCCGAGGTGAAGCTACAAGCCATTCAATTGTCCATTAACGTTGTTAAACCGGTTTTAAATTTGATTTAATGTCCACAAACTAATAAGTATAACACTGAACTAACGCAAGTTAGCTTATATTATTAACATACATATATGTTGCACTTAACGGTAACGGTAGCTTAGTTTTACTAACGCAACTAAGCTAACGTTAGCCGCTGGAAGTTAACGTTAACTGTTCTTCTTCTTCTTTTCCTTTCGGCTGTTCCCTTTCAGGGGTCGCCACAGCGAATCATGCGCCTCCATCTAACCCTGTCCTCTGCATCCTCTTCACTCACACCAGTTAACTTCATGTCCTCTCTCACTACATCCATAAATCTCCTCTTTGGTCTTCCTCTAGACCTCCTGCCTGGCAGCTCCAACCTCAGCATCCTTCTACCAATATATTCACAGTCTCTCCTCTGAACGTGTCCAAACCACCTCAATCTGGCCTCTCTGGCTTTATCTCCGAAACATCTAACATGAGCTGTCCCTCTGATGTACTCGTTCCTGATCCTGTCCGCCCTCGTCACTCCCAAAGAGAACCTCAACATCTTAAGCTCTGCCACCTCCAGCTCTGCCTCTTGTCTTTTCTTCAGTGCCACTGTCTCTAAGCTGTACAACATCGCTGGTCTCACCGCCGTCTTGAACACCTTTTCTTTCATTCTTGCTGATACTCTTTTATCACACAACACCCCTGACACTTTTCTCCACCCGTTCCAACCTGCTTGCACTCGCCTCTTCACCTCTTTTCCACAGTCTCCGTTGCTCTGAACCGTTGACCCTAAGTACTTAAAGTCCTGCACCTTCTTCACCTCTGCTCCCTGTAACCTCACTATTCCACCTGGGTCCCTCTCATTGACACACATGTATTCTGTCTTACTGCGGCTAAGCTTCATTCCTCTGTTTTCCAGAGCAGACCTCCATCTCTCTAGATTCTCCTCCACCTGCTCCCTGCTCTCACTACAAATCACAATGTCATCCGCAAACATCATAGTCCATGGAGATTCCTGTCTAACCTCATCCGTCAGCCTGTCCATCACCAGAGCAAACAAGAAGGGGCTCAGAGCCGATCCTTGATGCAGACCCACCTCCACCTTGAACTCCTCTGTCACACCTACAGCACACCTCACCACGGTCTTACAGCTCTCATACATGTCCTGCACCATTCTAACGTACTTCTCTGCCACTCCAGACTTCCTCATACAATACCACAGCTCCTCTCTCGGCACCCTGTCATACGCTTTCTCTAAATCTACAAAGACACAATGCAACTCCTTATGACCTTCTCTGTACTTCTCCATCAGCATCCTCAAAGCAAACACTGCATCTGTTGTGCTCTTTCTAGGCATGAAACCATATTGCTGCTCACAAATGCTCACCTCTGCCCTTAGCCTAGCTTCCACTACTCTTTCCCACAACTTCATTGTATGACTCATCAGCTTTATTCCTCTGTAGTTGCCACAGCTCTGCACATCTCCCTTGTTCTTGAAAATTGGCACCAGTACACTTGTCCTCCATTCCTCGGGCATCCTCTCACTCTCCAAGATCTTGTTAAACAAACTAGTCAGAAACTCTACTGCCACCTCTCCTAGACACTTCCATACCTCCACAGGTATGTCATCAGGACCAACTGCCTTTCCACTCTTCATCCTCTTCAACGTCCTCCTCACTTCACTCTTGCTAATCTTTGCCACTTCCTGCTCCACACCAGTCACCTCTTCTACTCTTCGTTCCCTTTCATTTTCCTCATTCATCAACTCTTCAAAGTACTCCTTCCATCTTCCCATCACACTCCTGGCACCTGTCAATACATTTCCATCCTTATCTTTAATCACCCTAACCTGCTGCACATCCTTCCCATCTCTATCTCTTTGTCTGGCCAACCTGTACAAATCCACCTCTCCCTCTTTAGTGTCCAACCTAGCATACAAGTCCTCATATGCTCTTTGTTTGGCCTTTGCCACCTCTACCTTCACCTTACGCTGCATCTCCCTGTACTCCTGTCTACTCTCTTCAGTCCTCTCAGTGTCCCACTTCTTCTTTGCTAACCTCTTTCTCTGTATACACTCCTGAACTTCCTGGTTCCACCACCAAGTCTCCTTGTCCACTTTCCTCTTTCCAGATGACACACCGAGTACCCTCCTACCTGTCTCCCTGATCACATTAGCTGTAGTGGTCCAGTCATCTGGGAGCACTTCCTGACCACCCAGAGTCTGTCTCAGCTCCTCCCTGAAAACTAAACAACATTCTTCCTTTTTCAACTTCCACCACTTCGTCCTCTGCTCTGCCTTTGTCCTCTTCATCTTCCTCACCACCAGAGTCATTTTACACACTAGCATCCTGTGTTGTCTGGCTACACTCTCCCCTACCACTACTTTACAGTCACTGGTCTCTTTCAGATTACAACGTCTACACAAGATGTAGTCCACCTGAGTGCTTCTCCCTCCGCTCTTATAGGTCACCCTATGTTCCTGCCTCTTCTGGAAGAAAGTGTTCACGACAGCCATTTCCATCCTCTTTGCAAAGTCTACCACCATCTGCCCTTCTGCGTTCCTGTCCTGAAGACCAAACCTGCCCATCACATTCTCATCACCTCTGTTCCCTTCACCTACATGCCCGTTGAAATCTGCACCAATCACCACTCTCTCACCTCTGGGGATGCTCTGCATCACTTCATCTAACTCACTCCAGAATTTCTCCTTCTCTTCTAACTCACATCCTACCTGTGGGGCATAACCACTCACAACATTGAACATCACCCCTTCAATTTCCAGCTTCAGGCTCATCAACCTGTCTGACACTCTTTTCACCTCAAGAACATTCCTCACAAACTCCTCTTTCAGGATAACTCCTACTCCGTTTCTCTTCCTATCCGACCCATGGAAGAACAACTTGAACCCTGCTCCTAAGCTTCTAGCCTTGCTACCTTTCCACCTGGTCTCCTGGACACACAGTATGTCCACCTTCCTTCTCTGCATCATGTCAATCAACTCTCTAGCCTTCCCTGTCATAGTTCCAACATTCAAAGTCCCTACTGTCAGTCCTACATTCTTAGCGTTCCTCTTCTCTCTCTGCCTACGAACACACCTTCCTCCTCTCCTTCTTCGTCTTCGACCAACAGTAATCCAATTTCCACCGGTACCCTGTAGGTCAACAGCACCGGTGGCGGTCGTTGTTAACCCGGGCCCCGACCGATCCGGTATGGAAGTCATTGTCATGATTCGCAAGTTAACGTTAACTGTTAATGTTAGCTAATGTTAATTTATCAAAATACACAACTGATAGCATTAGCTAAATACATATAGTACTTTTTTTTCCCAACAAATGTTTGAAAGTGTAAATAGAACCCTGTTTAAGTAAATACATATATGTATATATACACACAACAATGGTTATAAATTACTTACTTGCGAAAACGCACAGCCCTGGATTCATTCAAGGAGCTAGTGAAGAGCGCCAACAAGCCCCGCCTCCACAACAAAGTGGCGGCATGTGTCTGCACATGCGCAGACCGGACACCATGTGGGAATCAAGTGTACACATATTTTTCAAATTACTTTTAATTAAGTGAAAGTAACTAGTTTTAAACAAGGGCAATAAATTTGAAAAAAAGTAGGATTTAATAAAACATTTAAAACCTATTAAATAAAACAACACACAACATTTACAAAGGGTCAGAATCAGCTTTTTCAGTGTAGAGTTCTATGGCTCTCCGGTTATGACATGTCTGCTGTCACCTAGATAACAGTGGGACCATTTTCTTGACCTGAATGTTCTGCTTTAAACTGGAATCATATACACCATTTGAAGGACATGTGATTGGCTAATGGGCTTCTCACTGGACTTCCGTGTCACTTTCACTATCCAGAGTAGACAGGTGTCTGCTAACATGTGATGGGTCATTCAAAACTTCAGGAAACGTATGTCACACTTGCCCAGGTAAGGTTAGCTTTAAAAAGTAATTGTACTGGTTCCCAGCAAGTTGCTTGATCTTTAAATCCTGAAAATGTGCATATACATTAGGCACTGCGCTTTCTGCAGTCCTTAATTGTAAACGAGAAAGCCGTTTATTTTGTACCTGGCCTATAATCGGCTGATGGGCCATGGCCGAGGCCCTCTGCATGTTTGACCCTGTATGGGAACGGATTCGGTTTATGGACAGTGGGAGTAGTGGCAGGCTACTTGGACATTACGGCAGTCTCAAGTCATTTAATTGCTGTGACAAGGTCAGATCCTCCTAAAACAAACAAATCTTAAAAATGTTGGCTGTTACATGCCAATCCTGATTTGAAAGAAAGAAGCTCTACGAGTACAGTAGACAGAAGACTTTTAAGTGATAACAATGACAAAAAGTAGTAGACAAAGTGAGACCAGTAAATCTAGAGCGCTGATAAAAGAAAACCATTCACAACCATTTAAATATTGGCAGTCTTTATTTCAACAAGACTAAGAAATGTTGTTTAATATACACTTTCTCTTACAATTCAACATCTATCTCAGCTTGTTTTTCCATAACATTTAGGAGATACTCTGACAAGTAAAAATCTGGTGTACTGTTACGGCCTCTTTTAGAGACATCTAAAACGGCTGCTCTTTATTTACAGGGTTTTTTTTATCCTTTTCAGTCAGTCAGTCACTTAGTCTCTCCTTAGAAAACGAGTCCTTTCTGTTCTTGTGGGCCAAAGGCTGATGGAAGGATTTCAACACCTGTCCAACTCAACTTTTAAGTCACTAGACTGAAGTTGCTCTGTGGATCGAATGAACAACATCCAGCAGCTGGACCAACTCCCGCCAGCCGGAAAATGTTGCAGCCCTGGCCCGCAAGCACAGACATTTACCATCATCACCCAAAAGGTTTCCTCTGACTCTCAGAAGGTTGGGCTTCCTCACACTCGACACAACTCTTCCACATGACACAAACACATGCACAAGCCCTCGTAGAAATGTTTGTGGAACACAAAAATCAGGAGAATTGAACCGGTCTCATGCAGAAGTAATGCCAACTTAAACTGCTGAAGCACAGCCTTACTATTTCAAATGAAGGCTTCAGTATTTTCCTGCGTGTTGCTTAGATGTTTCAACAAATCCTTCAAAGTCAGATTCTTAACGTTGATGTCCTCGCTGAGTTGTTCCACGTCTCTTAATAGGGAACATCACTTTGTTTGGGCAAAAATTTCATGTAAGCTTACAAAATCAGCCTGTCAATTTCAAAGCCAAACAAGAGGCAAAAAAGTTGTTTACCGTCTGTCTTTACTGCAGCCAATTGTTTCAGTCCTGCAGACAAATGTGAAGCATGCAAACCCTTTTTCAGTTTTAACAAAATGCATATTTAAACCCCCCAAAATTGGATCAATTACTTTGAGAAATTCATTATTTAACAAGTTTTGCATTTAAAAAAAAACAAAAAAACACACATTCTGAATACTGTATTTTGGATAATGTGTCAGTTCTAAAAGCATGTTTGCAATGACGTTAAAATACATGCATAAGTTACTGTACAAAAACTACATGAGGCAGCATCATTTTAGAGATGAAATGGTCAGGTAATGCAACTTACAGACCCAATTGTCAAATTCGAAGATATAGAAAGTCTTATGTTGTGCTTGTCAGCTGGTAACAATATACTCAAACACCCTTCAGGGAATCAGAGCAGATAATAGATACAAATCAACAACATCTACATTCTGGGTTGTTTTTTTTTGTTGTTTTTCTTTACCTCAAGAAGTTGCTAAAAATGTACCAAGGTTAAAAGAACAAAAATCAGGCACCATACACTGCATTCATTTTGGTAGCACTTGTGACAATACTTCAACATTCCACCTCAAGTTGACATGACGAGAACGTGAGGATGAGGATAGGTAGATCAAATGGTTCAGGATGAGTCCATTTATACTGACACAGGCCATTTAGGAGGTACAAGTGTATATTGTGGGACGGGGGATGAGGGCAAAACAAGCCCCAAAAAACTGTGCACACTGACCAAAAGTGCCCCCAATATCTGTGCACTTTGTCCTCTTCCACCACCTACACCCAGAGGTATAATCCACTGTAGTACCTAATATATATCTTCATACCAAAAATAGCTAAAAATCACAACACCTCTTCAACATAAAACCCTGTATTAAAATAATCCTTTCTTGATTTCTTTTGATCAAAGCACTGTCTTGTGTTCCTCTTCTCTAGTTTAATGTGAAACGCTCTGAATATACATGTCGCCACCTTTTCTTTTCAAACAAAGTAAGACTGTATAGAGTCAGATCCTCTGTGCTGAACTGAGCTTACAGTACCAAAAACGGCATTCAGGACTTGTCAGCTTTGCCTTCTTTAGGGGTAATTCCAGGGGAGTCCTTCCTCTTCCACGCCAGTCACCTTTTCACCAGGATGCCAGCCACATATCCCAAACTCTATCCGACACTTTCAACTCAACAACCACTAGATTGCATTGACAATGAGAGCATGCATGAGGTATGACCTTATCATTGAACTGTTTAAGCTGAGGAAAATAAAAAAAGTTAGGTTGCGATAATAGCTCATAGCAGACATATACAATATGCATGTTTGGGCCCGCAACTGATTCCATCTCCAGGCCAAACATAAATACCTGTGCTGTATTTTCTCTCTGTATTTCTGAGAGATGAGCTGCGAAGATTTTTACCGTCTCTCCAAAGCAAAGTGAAAAAAAGCTCAAACTGTTCCTTAGCCGAGATCAACAGCCAGCTTCATAATTTCGGACTGGCTGATATATGTAAATGAATAAACGCACAGACACAAACATTCACAGTATGCACAGTCGGAATGTGCAAATATGATTGTTATAAATTTTTAACATTCATAACAACATTATAAGATTTGTTGATCTCTGAATAATGGAAAGAAAGATCATCCTCAAATATGAAGATATGTCGCACCACAGGGACTCAATGTTCAACCAAACATCCAGCTTACTATTTAGTTATCAGATGGCAATCATTGAAGAAGGCACAAACATGAATTATAAGATTAAATTGCCAAAATAAGACAATTATATAAAGTTTGTAATGCTGCAAGCAGAACCATAGTGTAGCTCCAAAAGAGCCATAAGTAGTTATCTGGGGGAAAAAGGGAAAAATTGTGGATGTCTTGGTAAGAAAATAATATTGCTGTACACCGATGACCTTAAAAACATACAAACAAATTATTAAAAGTGTAGTTATTGTAATATTAAAAGGAGTCTCCCCCCCCACCCCAATGGCGGACAGTCCAAGGTCCTGAAGGCAGTCTTTTTAAAGTCTTTCTGACAGTTTACCCCTTCGCTCCGTCATTCCTGGTTGTTCTCTTCCTCTCCCTGCCCAGCCGTTTTATCTCAAGTGGGGAGCAAGCAGAGCCAGGGCCAGCCCGCAGAGCGCCAGCGCCATGCTTCCCTGTGAGGCAACCCCAGCTGATGGACTACTGCCCACTTTCTTAACCTGGGGATTCGGTGGAGTGGAGAAGTAGATGTCCCGGTCTGTGTCACAGGATGGAGAGTCGCAACCGCTGCCGCTCTCCTCTCCTCCACTGCCATCCTCATCTGGGAGAAAAGACACGAGGGTCAGACGTGTGCGACTAGGGCATAATGGCGTAAAGACAATCATAAAGAGGGTTCAACTATCCTCACCGTTATCAATAGAGATGTCATTTCCGCTGTGCGCAGCTTTGAGCCAGCTCGTCATTTCCTTCAAAACTGCAATCTGACTGCGAATCACAATGTCTGGCTTTGTTATGTCCACGTCCACGTCAGGGTTTGACACCTGATTGGCCAGTCCATTTCCAATGACAACGGACTCGTACCTATGAAGAGTGAGAGTCAATATTAATCAAGATGTTGGATTATCTTAAGATACTTTACATACGGTAAAATTCAGATTCCGTATGTATCTTACCTGCTTTTTGCTGTTCCATTCCAGCACTCGTCCCCAGGTGCAATCCTCTCACCTGCACACACCGTCTCTGGCAATGTGGACCAGAACTTCTTTGCATGTTTCAGCTTCTTCTTCACATCATTAGTCTGCATAGAAAACATCAAAAACACGTCAGACACAACTACTTAAAGCAAAGCAACAGCAGTCTGGTTGTGCTTAGGGTTCTCGTAGTCCTTACCAATCGATCTAAACTGGTCCCGGCGGCGGTGGTGGGCCTAGCATCAGGACTGTAAGGGCGGAAGCGGCCTGTAAAGCCCGTTTCTTTGACAGACCGTCTCGAACGGAAGGCCGTGCTTGGTTTAGGCTGCCCACATCCTTGGAAAACCTGTCAGAAATGAACAAGTGGAAAGTGGAGTTAGTAGAACAGAATATTTTTTATTCCTTATCTTGAATTTAAAAATACTGTGAATTGATACTGACTTTCTGCGACACTTGCATGCTGTTCTCCTGCATGTTCATGATGGCCTCTGAAATCTTCACGTCAATGGGATCCATGACAGACTCAAAATTAAAGGGACCTTCGAGCCTCTCAGCTAGACTGAGCATGGCATCTGAAAACCAGAAGGGAAGAATTTAGAAATTAAATACAGCACAAGAAATTGATGCGCAAAGATGCCACTAGGGGGAAGCACATGCCCAAGAGCAGGAGATTGTTAACCAGTGAAACTGAGCCCTCAGATTATGGGAGCAAAGCTGCTACACAGCGAGGAGGCGGCAGAAACCAGACGTATGCACAGACAGTTACAGTGTCAGCAGCCAGGGATAGACAGGCGTAATGGCGATATAAAAATCAGGAACATCTTTTGTCACACGAGTCTTTCATATAGAATAAATACGGTACATGCAGAGGAGAACACTGCCCTGAATCTAATTAAACCGATCTGGGTCTGGGTTTACACAACACAGGAGCTGCGTTCATCCTGTGGGTCACAACTTGTACAACCCCTCCCTCTCCTTATACAAGATAGTAAAGAATGAGAGATGTGTTTGTACATGATTTTGTTTTGTTTTTACAATAACCACTGTGTTCCTTTGTTAGACATGTTCTCGCTAAACCGAAGTGCAAAAAAATCTCTCATCTAATTACCCCTGTTCCATCGTGCCACCAATCCAATCATGTCATACTGGTTTCATGCCCACAAGGGTAAAGAAGGGTGCATGTTTAGATAAGGCTGGAGTAGATTAGGTTAGATTAGAGCAAACTTTAATGATTTTTGGCAAAATATGAGCACTGCAGTGGCAACTTGTCAAAGAACACAGAAGCAGGGAGTTGTATAAATATACCCTGTTGCCAAATCAAACACTTGAAGCCATCGTGGTTATAGCATGGTGCATTTACTGTCAGGTTAGTTTAATAATGGCTGCAGAAGGTGTCCTTGTTCACATGCTTACCGAGGAAGTTGTTCCACTCTGTGTCCAAATCGGCCTGGTTGGCCAGACACCCACGCATCACATTCAGACAGTAATTCTGGCAGGGTTTCAGGGCCACTTGGCCCGAGCAGTAGGGACAGTACAACATCTTCATGGCCGCTCGCACACAGCTGGGAGACGCACTGACCTGGAGGAGGCAGGGGGCAGTCAGCAGACTGTTATCATCGCACCACAGCAAAAACACTCAAGCACAGCCATAGACACATACTTAGACTGTGAAAAAGCATGACCATTAATTTTATAAGCTATGTCCACAAAGCAGTACAATCTAATCATCAATTAATCACTCACTACAGTGGAAAAACATGCCATACCAGAACAGTCAAAGTGATTTATGATATCAGAGACACTGTAATGGAACCGCAGCCAGTTTTTTCCAGACAATATATGAAGTCAGACGCACAGAAGGGAGGGATGGACAGGAAAAACTTTTCAGTCTCTGATAGCAGATTGACTGCTATAACCTTTTTTAGCAAAGACAAAAGCTTCACAAGCATCTCTCACTTACCGTAGAAACTTTATTGACCACCTCAGGCACGAGTGTCAGGCCGCGCACAAAGGTCCGTGCAGCGACGAAGGCCCGCGTCAGCTGGATGCGGAGCTTGCGAGGCACATCGCCGAAGGGCTGCAGCTGCTCCGTGTGTCGGCTGACGCACTCCATGTAGGCGTCGCTGAATTCGTACTGCACGTTGACCAGCCGGAACATCCTCTCCAGGAGGTCGGCCCAGAAGTCCGAGAGCATGGAGTCCAGGTTGACCGCAGCGCTGCCAGACACGTAGTACCGAGTCAGGGCCTCGAAGAAGTTCTTGAACAGTTCTGCGTTCTGCACGTACATCATCCCATATGTTCGCACAAACATGCTGTGAAGCGACACCTCTGCATTTTTCAAAAGCTCACGGAAAAATGCTGTGGAGAAAAGAAAGTGGAGGGGGATTATTGTGATGACTAAATGCTGAGGCTGCCAAAGAACCAGAACAAACAAGCTTACAATGTTAACATTTCATGTCCGCCTACAGGGAGGGATTCATTTTAAAAGATGTTGCAAAGGAAATTGAATTTGTATGATGGATAACATATTGCTTGGGACAGCTACAGAGACTGAGAGCTGATTTTATCAATCTTTAACTCAATAACTTCTCCTTATGATTTGACTTGTTTGGGAACAGCAAATTCACACTTTGCAGGTATCACATTACAAAACATTGGGCAACACACAAGCACATTGTGAGGTTTTCATCAAGTTACTGAAACATACAGATTCCAGCACGACCACAGTGTATGCAAATAACTATGATATTGCTGTTTACAAAAGGTCGTAAAGTCTTACAAAATGAACATTTCAAAAGTACAATATTACTGCCAGAGTACATCTAAAGAGCTTGATATGTAGAGGCATCCACCCACACCTTCTGACTCTATGCCTGTGCTACTGCCACCATTTGAAACAGTCAGATTGATGGCTATTCCACTTCACCTGTCCTGACTATTTGAGTATCTCAGCAGAAACGGCTTAAGAATTAAATCTTGGATGAAAGGCGAAGGAATGCGTTATGGGAAGGGGGACGGTTGGACAAGAGGAGATGAGAGGAGTGAAGCAGGAGGGGTGAAGGGTGGAGCCGGAGCATCTCTGTCAGGCTGAACGAGCGGCGCTGCTCCGGTCTCGGTAGACTTGCCATTCAGCAGAGACGTCTCTCCACATCAAGCCGCTTCAATCTGACCATCAATGGCATTTTTCTGTTGTCACATTCCATTCGCTTTCCTTTCTCCCGGCTTCTCTTGGACTGTCCTTCAGAGGAATTTTCAATAGGATTACTGAATAATGCGACCCCCCTCCCGTCCCGTATATGGACCTGTACCCCCCATCCAGCACGGCATCTCCCTCCCTCTGCTACTTTCACTTCATCAGTTTCTTCAGAGAGCTCTCTTCACTAGAGACAGCGAACAATGACCCACTTCATCCTGAGGAATGTCCATCACCCCCCTCGCCGCTTTCCCCCCCCATCCCCCAATAATCCAGGCCCCCTCTCCCACGGAGACCCCCTCCTCGCCCCCACCAACTTTCTTAATCTGAACAAAATGAGAATTCCTCACAGTCTCTGACAAATGCTTCACCTTCAGTCTTGCGTGCATGCAAGCATACACTCACCCCCTTTCACTCATCTCTCTCTTTTTACATTTTATTTTATCCGCTCTCCGTCTCCCCCTCGCTGCCTTGTGCGCACAAAACTTCTGTCCCGCTGCAGTTTCTCTGGGTGCCCTCTGCTTGGCTTTGAAATGTAAAGTTCCCATGCTCTCACAGAGGGAGTCACTAAACGCTCCCTGCCACCAACACACACACACACACACACACACACACACACACACAGTCCCCAAGTAGCACTGTCACTTCCACTTCAGACTGACACACTAAAAAGAAAAAATTAGGTAGGGAAGGGGTGAGGGCAGCTTGGGGCGGGTTAAGTTGAGGGCTTTTTTTAAATCTCCAAATCTGCACTGTGTTGCCAAGGATACCGGAAACACTGCAGTCCCCCCCCCTCCCCCTCAACACACACACACACACACACACACACACAAAGCCAGAGGAGAACCAAGTTCTATGCTCCACTGATTGAGATTAAAACAAAAGGTCCACCCCCACCCCTGGAATGTCATAGTAGCCACAAGTTTAAAGTCAGTGAAAGGAGACGGAGGAGGTGAGGAGGAGGAAGAGGCACGAAGCAAGAGGACAACCCTAAAAACCTCTCTATTTCCTTTCCACAGTTTATTAGAGTGGTAATGCCTACATGCTAAACAGATAAGCCCTGTAATGAGTCTGGACAAACCCACTGGTTAAAAAGAGAGAGGCTGGGAGAGGGGCTCTTTGGCCCAAGGTGAGGGTCTTAAGCATGAGCAGCATTACACAGGCATCTTGCATTGTCATTAAAAACAGTTTATGACATGCAGCCGTCTGCCAACAGGCCGAGAAGCTGAGCACTCCCTCAGGATTTTTCCATTAAAAATAAATAAATAAAAAAATGCGCCTGTCGCTCAGCCAATGGTCTAAGAGAATCTGGGTGAAAGGTTACACGGGAGAGAGTGTAAGCTGTAGCGAAATGTAAGGAAGAAGGACAGCTCCTGCCTCTGTGAGTATCTGTCTTTTCCTTTCTCCCTCCCCTCACCCTGTCATCATTTCCACATGTTGCAGAGAAGGCCCTAAATTATGAGCGATGATCTTGGGCCCAATCCATCATGGGAACAGAAGAGGCTGACCTATCTCCTCCCACTACTTCCTCCTCCAAGGAGCTTCCCACTCTCCCCTGCACCCCCACCCGTGTCCCTATAAACTCTGCTCCTCCCAATCCCAGCCCAGGCAGTAATTGCATCCTATTTGTGCCAATTAGTCCCTGCGCCTTTTCGTATGGGATGGGATTCTGTCCCTCCTGCTGTTGGACTTCAGTGCTTTCGGATGGATGTCTCTTGTTGTGTGTGTGTGTGTGTGTGTGTGTGTGTGTGTGTCTGGAGCCAAGGGGCCTTAATCCAAGTGCTTAAATCCCAGACATAAGCTCGCTCTGCTGGACGGGGTCAGTGCAACAGGACAAACACACAGTGAGGAGACACAGAGAGGGGAGAACTATTTCTGGCCCTGGTCTTAATTGGCCATGACTCCTAGCTCCAGGCGCATGATGAGAGCCTGCCTAATCACATACACCACTTCCTGAGTTTGTGTGAGTCCATGTTGTTGCGTCTGTTTTCATGTACAGTTGCAGCTGTGTTTATGCACATATGCACCCTGCTTCTAGCTGACGTCATCATTGTGAATGTCTTCTTCATTAACAGTAAATAAGCCCTTCCTGTGCCACTTTCACAGAGGGGAAGCGCCTCCTTCTGGGTGTCTCGATCTGACAACAGGAAATAATAGGACGGCAACCTGAGCCCGTCACTGTATCCAGTGAGAGAGACGGTCTAACGGCCCAGGTGGAAGAGAGCACAGCAGGCCTTTGTAAAGAGATCCCACATCTAACAGTTCAGCGAATTGCCTACAGTGATGAGGAGGGGGCAGAAAAGGGGAGCAAGGTAAATTAAGCGCTGGGAGGAGTTTCCCTGTCAGCTCGAGGGCTGACAGTTGTTCAGGCTTTGTCAAGTTTTGTCTGACTTTTGCATGATTAGTCTGTTGTAACTGTTGTGTTATAGAAAACATTTTGAGTTAGATCTTGATGAAAGACGTGTCATTAAACTGTAACAACATTTAAGCAACAGCAGAAATATTACTTCTATTGAGGCCATTTTGGTGCTTGGTGGTGTGATATAAATGGGTAAATGTGGAACTTGACATCAAATTGAAAATATTCTCAGCTGAAGTCACAATTAAGTTTGAGAGCAGATTTAAATGTTTTATTTATTTTTTAATCATTATAGGGAATGGCTGGGGAACTGTGGTTCTGGTATCAGTTCCTCAGAATGGAGAACTCCTCTCTAATCACTTTTCTCAGACGTTTAACAATGGTACAGGAACACGCCCGTTACTAAATCTGCAGATAGTAAATACGTCACCACCTGTAGCCCCAATAGACCAAAAGCAAAGCAGCCACAAACTAAATTCACATCTCTTTCCACGCAACAAGTATTGCTATTCTCAGAAGAACAAACAAGAAATATTGCAAAATTTCCTAGTTCAATTAATAAACTGTTCAAAAAATTTATCATCATAGATTTTGGGATGCTATGGTATATAGCCAGGTTGACTTTAAAGCAGCGTGACAATTTAGACAATGTTATTGGCTGTCAATTTACAGAGCAAACAATTAAATGTGAAAATAATTAGTAGATTACTCAATAATGAGAAAAACTTTGACATGGTTTATTGGCTACTACAAAGAAAGCACCAGTGTGTAAGAAAAAATAAAAGAGAACAGAAGCAAGCACAAAAGAACATACATTAAAGTAATGTAGAAACAGTAGGACATAGTGGAGAGAGATGGCCAGAGAAAGAAGGGTGTGAGGGCCAAAGAGAGGGAGAGTGAGGCATGAGATGGGGACAAAGGGCAGTAAGAGGAGAAAAAGAGGGGCGGCACGGCTCGAGCAGCCACTGCATTCCGACACGTCACATTCTTGTTCACATCTGGCTGCAATACACGCGCTCCCCATTACTGACTATCCCTCATTCCCTTTCACAGACACGTAAGATCTGAAGGTCTCTGACCCGCATATGAATGCATGTGTACACACAAACGCGTCACACCACGCACATAACCGCCGTTTAACAAGCAACAGTTTTAAGTTTTAGAAACTGAAATATCTAACGCTGTCTTTCTTTTTCAGTCAGGCTGTTAGAGAAAAGTCTTTATCCTCTCTATCTTATCAAGGCTTCTTTCCAGCAGAGCTGCGGCGGTGGCACGGTTGGGGGGCTCAGGGTAGTCAAAGCTGGCCCGCTTCCTCGGTGACTCAGCACTGTTGCATGTTCCCATGCGCTTCCCAGGGAAACCCGATCCCAGAATTTACAGGCATACACACATGTGCTCACACACAGAGGAACAGGAAGTACAGAGAAGACTAAATCTGAAGATGTGTGTGGTCCGTCTGGAAGCGTGCACGGCGCTCTGGAGGGAAGGGAAGCGGGGGACCAAGCTGCGGGGGGGGGGGGATGAGGCAGGGAGCTGAGACGTTGAGAGACAGGTGGACGGGCCGACGGACACAGACTGACTGTCTCCGCCCCGGGCAGTGCACTGGCAGGTGGGAGCGTCCATCAAAAATCTAGTAACACAAGTGCTGCTGTGGGGACACCAGCCAGCAACACAATTTAAGCCTGACAAGTGGCTGGTGTGCATGTGTGTGTTTGTTTGTGTAAGTGTGTTTGCTTACTGTCAAAGTGGTCGTGCCTCTGTTTGAAGGTGGATTGTAGGTTGGTGCTAAGCCTGGAGACGGGCGCTTTGATCTCCGTGTGGCTCTGCTGGCTCAGCTTCTCCTCCATCTCCACCGTGCAGCAGGAGAAACCCTGCGGACACACTTTCAAGGGAGCTCCTGGAAGAGACGAGGAGAACACACTGATGAAGCCCATGGATTACAGGAACCTGTCATTACGAGTCACATCAATACAAAATACTTCCAATCGGTTATGTTAGAAGAAAAAAAAAACCCCACGACCAGCTCAGAACACAACAGTAGGCCTCTAAAAGTGATTACATTCAGAATCTGTTCTCCTACAGAGTGGCTTTGTTAACCTGTCTGGGGGATATTAATTAACTGAGCCAATTGCCCAACGTTAATGGATATTTTAGACGTTTGAAACACATGTATTGCGATTATTAACAATATCTTGCTCTTGTCTGGGATGAAACCTTTCAAATATTAAGTAACAACTTCACTCCTCACCAAATCAAATGCACCTTGGCTGTGAAAACCCCCTTTACTGCACTTAAGTGGATTAATTGCAACACTCAGCTCAGAGCAGTCTTTAGCCAGCCACTTTATAGAGCCTTGCTCTTATCCTGGCACTTTCCTGTCCTGATTGATAGCGCCGTACTGTAGCTTTCTCTGAGTGTTGTGTCCTTCTAAAAACACAGACTTTTAAGAGGAGAGGATTATCTCTTCACCCACTTTGTGGGTAAGGCGGGTGACTACAGCAGTGCGCACATTGATGCACATTAATCTAAAAAGCCCCCCCACTCATTTTGGCTTTGCATCCACATAGGGCAGCATTTCGACCAACCGAAACATTTAAAATGCAAGAAAGCAAAAGTCTTCTGTCTGTTGTATCATGAAGCACCTTGTCGGAAATGCATATGTATGATTTCCATGTGACCTCAGGCCTCTGACTGTCATGTGACCCTTTTTTGAATTGATGCTGCTCTCTTTTTGAATGCTTTCTCTGTAAACGAACACACTTTAGACTGTAAACAGCAGAAAGCCACTTGCAGGCTTAAGTGGCCCTCAAATGCCAAACAGGAGAGATGTGAAGTGTTTTTCTATTTTGGAACTTCAGTGTAGTTGGAGAAATGTACTGAAAGTATTTGGTGGACAGACAACTTTTAACTGTTAAAACATTTCCAAACAGATCTGCATTAGTGTGGACACAGCCTAGGCCCAAGCCAAAAACCTCAACTCACGCTTTTACTCCTTTTTCTAATCAAAACCTAAACACTGTCGTTCATAAACAGCAACTGCCAACTTTGTCAAAAGTGAGTTTAACATCCAATTAAAAAAGGGAGGGTCAGGGGAGGACGAATGCAAAGTCGCAGCTGCAATAATGTTTTGTTTTAAACGTGGCTGTTGGAATTTGGGAGAACACAGGGATCCTTTCACTGCATCCAGGCACCAACGGCCTGTTTAGTTTTCCCCACCAGCTCGTGCTCACTGACTCGAGGTCTGTGTGCATGCACAGGTTACTGCTACTTGCAGGGCCTCTGTGTCGTACAGGGAGCGGAGCATTAATATTACCTGTAATGTTTTCCAGTATGTACTGAAAGACTCAAACATCCCAGACTAAGCTGGGCTAATGCCAACTCTAGTTTTCACATGGTATGTGCAGTGAATTGTGTTATGTAGGCTTCTTTTATATGAAACCTTGAATGCGTCAGTAATTCGTTTAAAGCTACAAGAATGTCAAGTGACTCGGTGAATTTCTTCCCTGCTGTCTATATTTTTATCATCCTTGTTTTCTGCTGAACAGATTTTTTTTTGTTAAGACATCAACTATTTCACCTAAAGAAAAAAGCCTTGTTTTGCTATTTATTGGTGAATGGATTTGGGAAATATCACTGGCTTTTATTCCTGCTTTGTTCGCATTAACCATCAACAGACTTTCTATTCGGTCACTTATTAGGCTGAACGTTGCTGTATTTTTGCTTCAGGTTGTTACAGTTCCTCTGGTTTGATCATTGACTGTGGGATTTTTCTGTTAACCTTCACAGGCTGGTTGCCATTGTTTAAAATGTCTCCATGACAACCTGAGCCATGTGGACATGTTTCTCTGTGACAACTTGAGGTTGTTTTCATTCTTTTTGTGCATGTAATAGAAACAGCCATCGACTTCTACTAGAAAAACAGGACTCTGGTGACTTTTTTTATTTTACACATGTATACTTTTATATACCATAGTTAAGTGAAAAAACAATTTTTCTAGATTAAGTTTCCTTTAGCTTTCAGAGTCTGAGGTGTGCTGGTAGAACTATTTAGCGAATCACACTGCAAACAACAGACACCATCTCCGTTTTGCCTCAGCACACGGGACATCAAACTGAAAAGCACAACATGTTTAGAGAATTTTCCTGCATGTCTGAAATAGCAGCTAAAATGTTAAAAAAGAAAAAAATAATCAAACTGCAGAGTCAGAAGTGACTCATAGCAATACAATCAAGTAAACAGGGCACCAAAGGGAGGGATGCACCCTGGCGCCATAAACTGGTCTAAACCCTCTGTCTGGGATCAAGTCCAAATGAGCCTTCAAGTCACTCCTTCTCTCACAGTCCTCTCCCCAAACCCATCCCTCTCGCTCCAACTCTCACCCATTCCGCAAGACCCCCTCCTATACACACTCACACATACCCAGGCATAGTTGGCTGCCCCTACCTAAACATATTCACACATCACATCACTGTTCAACACATGGCTCTTTGTACCAGCATGATTGGAAGTACAGGGAGCAGCGCGCGCGCGCACACACACACACACACACACACACACACACACACAGAACGAACTTTTAGGTGAAACAGCCATCCAGTCTCTCCTCCAGCAGGGCCCCCTGCTTGCCCACAGCACAGGCGTACAATCGAAAGGGCCTTATCCACGTGGAAAATAGCCCTAGTTACCAAAGTACACAAATAAAAGTGAGAGGGTCAATATTTCACAGGAATGTCTGTACAAATGTCACATTGTTAGCTCAGAGGATTAAGTTGCTGAAAACTGAAGATTCTTAGCTAATGCATACTTTGTGAAAACATTTTGGCAGGCAATTTCTCAAACCACTGGGAGAAAAACGGCACTGCTGGAACACAAGAGAGTGAATAGTTAACAAGAAAAGTCAGACTTTTTGGACTTTGCGTGACATGTTTCAGCCTCACTATTTCACAACAAGCTTCTTGGGTCAGTCGAAGCATCCGTCATTTCTCTACCATCTCTGGCATAAATAGTCTCCGTGTGATGGGTGAACTGGCTCTCCGTTGCGTTATGGAGTTCCTTTTAGGGGCCTCTCACTCCTCCAGCTTTCCAAGTACTTTAAGATGTAATAATAGACTGAGACAGAACATTGTTCAAGTATCGCTCAGAAGAGCTAAACTGCCATTTATGGTGGCCAAAACAAGAGAGCAGCATCTTGTAAACAAACATGTGACTGTGTGTCATGGCATTCATCAGCTCTCCACTGCTTCTCTGCCTTTCCTTTGTGGGGAGACCACCATCCCCTTTAAATAGCTCATAAAATAAGTTACTTCCCTTTGACATTGTCCTGCCTCTCAAACTCTGTTCTCAGAGGAAGGATGTTGGGGGAGGTGAAAACGCCTCATAGACAAAAACCAGATTAGACACCTCACCGCCCCCCTCTGCATGCCATCATGTGCCCCTGAACCAGACGGACCTCAGGGTGCCCCCCACCTCCGCCTCCACCCTGCAGGCTTAACCAGCGAGGTCAGGGGTTAACAGCCACTCCTCTGAGAGAGGTCCTGTCCTCTGACCCCCCCCCTGTCCGCCAACCAGCACATCCACCACACACAGTAACTCACCCCCCAAACCCCAGTCACTCCAATAATAGCACCACCAACACACATACAAAAAAAAACAACCTGTACATACAAGCAATTAGGGGCCGTAAAAGTCGTAGACATGTGCAAAAAATATAAATAGAAAACCTTAACATTCATACACTCTAATATGAAGACATTAAAAGTCCCTCAAAGATCATTTCTTTACCCTTTTGAACTCAGGCCATCACTAAAACGGCTAAGTGAGCCGTAAAGGAGGCCATGAGTACCGAATGTCACGAACCAGTCGCCAATGTCTGTCACTAATTGGAGCCTTGTGGTCTGTGACTGAATCAAACCTCCGAACTTTCACACAGACATCAACATTTGTAAATAATTAAATGATTAACTGTATGCTGCTCATAGTCTATGCACATACTAATTCAATCCCAGTGGAATGCAGGTTATTTGAGACGTTGAATACCGGGGCAATTCATTTTCAGAACATGAGAAATGTGTGAACATATTCCAAGTAGATCCGATTGATCCAGCATATAAAGTTCTGCCCCAAACGTACTCAGCAGTGTGAAGTATGCAAAACACTTATGAATACAAAGGTTGACTATTAATTGGCATATTATGATCCCTGCTGTAACATGTAAAAGGAGAGTGCTGCCAGTCTACTGAGAATTACTCACACAGACCGTTGTAAATTTGCACGCCCTGCAGCCATAACATTCTCCTCCTGCTCCTCACCTCTGTCTAGGGTGTAATTATCCTGGGGGGTTAAAGGATTGGTGCCATTTGTTGGGTAACTTTCTGTTCGGCACCCAGTCCTATCTTCACATGAGCTGGACCTGCGGCCTTTTGAGGAGTCCATGATTTTACTTTTTAAGGTGTGAAGTTTGACTCATAAGAATGACGTCTTATGAGTAAACTTTCAGGCGGAATCATTTGTTAACCGTTTCAAACAGGTAAAGGGGCATGAGGAGAAGCCACAATTGAAAAGAGTGATTAAAAGGCTGCAAACAGCTGCATATTTCATTTCCAAAATGATAGCAATTGCTTTCTAAGTCATTCCCTTTTTAAATTCCTTCCTGTTACAGCATGCTGTCAAATCTTTGTCTCTCTCTCTTTCATCTGTAAGGACTCTACAGTTGGGGTCTGTATCTGCATTTAAAAAAAAACAAATTCCATCAAACATTTCTCATTCAAAAATGACATTCATCCATTTCAGAAAAGCTTTTCCAATTAGTTCCTCAGTCAGTAATTCAAGGTTTCAAACAACTCTGATAATTCGGTCCTCAATAAAGAAATCAGCAAAAGTCTCAAAATGCTTTGCTTTTAATCAGCTTTCAGTAATAACTTTGGAAAGGAACAATTTTGTTCAAAAGTTGGATTTGTCATTTTGAAATTAAACCCACGCATCTATTAAAAAATTATGGAATTAATGTTTTTTCAAGGCTGTATAATTGTGCAGGGTTTAGGAGGGGAATCTCCCGATGAGATCAGTCTAGTGCTATAAAAACTAAATGTGAAAAAGTCACTATGCCGCCAGGAAACATGCAGTATCTGAGCCACCAGTGTCCCATTTTATACCACAAAGTTTTCACAGTACAGTTAGGAAAAGTGCTCTGATACAATATGATATTTCCCCCCCATATTACAAGAAATCCTTTAACTAGACGAGCCGACTAAGAGCTCAGACCTGCAGGAGTAGCTGCAGGGGGAGGGAAGGTTGCAAACATCCACATCAGGCTGCTGCTCAGTACAACCGCAGACTCTTGCTCAGGGGCATCATGCCAGTAGTAGTTGGAAGGGGGAAAGTGCGTCTTGTTCACATACCCAATCCAGATTTTCCTAGCTCTTTTTTCAGGAGTCAAACCAGTGACTTCCTAGACATCCTGACCATTACATTACTACCATCAATGCATAGAAATAGTGGTACTAAGGGGCAACTTTTCAGATTCCTCAAGTAGAAATTAAACAACACAAAATGTTCTGCTAGATCAAAAAAGACCATTAAAAGTTATACTACATTGTGTGGAATTTCACAATGAAAAGTGAGCTGTGTCCCTATTAAGCTCTCAGATATCTAAACCACGTTAAACAAAACCACCGTAACATTCAAAAATAGAAAGAACTATTTCAACTGAATTTTAAAAGCCAAGATAAATATAACTCATGTCTCCGTATTACATTTCTATCTTTCACACTAATATCCTGCGTACATGGCTGTACTCTGAGCTACGGCAGAAACACTGCAACAGGAGAAAATGTTCAACAACATTAGGCTGTAAGCGGAAACCATTATTAGAGACTCGGCTGTTCATATGGAGATAATCAGGGCAGGGCAATACTTCCACCTACTCTGTTTCTACACTTCACCCTCTTACAAAAATAGAGTAATGACAAGTTTATAGCAATTTTGGCCAAACCAATAATGCTTTTCAGCTCGCAGTTCATTAGGAAAGTTGAAAAGAACCTGAAATGTGCTGGCAGGGGACTTGACTGATCTCAGATCAGTGATCTGACTGAAGTGCTTTAACAAAATGGTGGGTAGCAATGCCATACTTTGTCCATTTCTTTGCTCGAATGTGTTTCACTTGACTGCTGCTTGGTGTCGCCAAGCATAACGGAATTTAAAAGCTAAAGGACAGACCGTATAGTTGAATGTTTAAAGGGGTTTTATGAACAGCTGAACAAGATAATGAAAGTCACTTTTCAGTATCTTTGAGGTATTCATGTTGGCTAAGCCTTAGGAGATCTGTGTTTGGACAGATAACTTGCTCTCTTCCTTCAGAGATGCCAGGACGTTCACCTGGACGTCTGCAGGACATTCCACAACACATAGTGTAGATCTGCCGTCCCTCGCTGGGAGTGGCACACAGTTTATAGCGTGAAGCTCTAGCTGACCCATGACTCAGACATTACTCTGCTTTCATAACTGGCCTATAAAAGGACATAACTGAAGTGGGCAATGGCTTTAAACATTAAAAGTTACGTAGTAAAATCTTTTAAAGGAATCGCCTGAAATTGCAACCTCAACACCTGCAAGTTTGCCTCAATAAAAAATAAGAGTCTGCCTCAGGTTATTCTAGTGCTGCTATTTGGAGTCAGTCATGCTGTCTTGGTATATTTTCTAGTTCTGAAATGGTTGGTTGTGATTTGGAGTCCATATTTCTTTGCTGTATTTTATTGCTACTGCAGCAACAACTTAAGTTTCCCCCACGAGGATCGCCATATTCACCTAACACAGATTTATATATAAAACAAGGAGCACATGTAAGCAGTGTAGTTGAACAGATAAACCACATCTAGCCCAGACATTATGCATAATAGTATAGCAATACAGAGCAAATGAGTACCATAAAATAAAGGCAAACAGCTGATCAGTAAAATGTGTGTATGATTTAAAATATAGTTTATAAAAAGGGCCAGATTGTAGCCTATATACTATTTATTGGTTCTGTTCATACTGTATATAAACACAACTGACATATGAATGCTACCATATTTATTCTTCATTTCAGTTACATCCCCTCTTACTATAAATACCATATTGATTTATTTTTCATTTGTACATTCATTCATCTTTGTATATATGCTCTACTGTACAATGTGCATGCGGTTAGATGCTAAAGTGCATTTTGTTGTACTGTTTCCTACTGTGTGCAATGGCAATAATACATCTAAACTAATAAAAGAGGGGACACTTAAATGCATATGACTTTGCCTCAAACTATAACATTTAGTATTTATCATGTACTTTGTCACTAGCCATGCAGTCAGCTGACCAGAAAGCAGCTATCCCTCACATGATGTGTCATGCCACTAATGTTGATTCGAACCACGATTCAGCATCAGAAGTGTTAATACAAAGAACAATCATATAGACCATCAGTAACATTCATACATAAGAGGATCTACTACTGGGAGGAAGCCTCTCAGTAGTGGTGAGCTCAGGAAACACTGCTTTTGACAAGAGAGATTTAGTGCACTTAGAACAATGCTCACCATCCATTTATGAGGCAGGAAGTTTTGGTTTAGCGGAGTACTCTCTGGAGTGAATATTTTCAGCTACGCAGCCAGCCACAGAGCTTTGGATAATGTCTGTGAAATGATGTTTCCTTAAATAAATCAGGAATTAAAATCTCTTCCACAACACAGCTGTCAAAACACCAAACTGCCAAAATGTTCTTGTCACATGGCATGACTAAAATGCAGCGGTGGAAGAAGCACTCAGATGTTTTACTTAAGTAAAATTAGCAATACCGCAGTGAAGACATACTCCGTTACAAGAAAAAAGTACTGCCTTCAAAATCGTACTTAAGTAAAAAGTACTAAAGTATTACCCTCAAAATATATTTTAAAGTACCAAATGAAAAAGTGGTCATTATGTAGAATGGCCCATTTCAGAATAAAATATATTACTGGATTATGATTAGTGATCATGTGTACATTAATGTTACAGCTGGTAAAAGGTGGAGCTAATTTCAAACACTTATATACTGTCAGTTAGCTTGTAAATTTCACCCTTGGATCAATCAAGTCTTATCTTTATCCATAATACATTATTATTTATTTTGTATTAATAATCTGAATCTGCAAAGCAACTAGTGTTGTCAAATAAATGTAGTGAAGTAAAAAGTATTGGCTTCCAAAATGTAGTTGAGTAGAAGTATAAAGTAGCACAAAATGCAAATACTCGAGTAAAGAACGAGTACCTCAAAATTGTAAACAGTACAGTGCTTGAGTAAATGTACTTTGTTAAAGTTCACCACTCCAATGATGAGAAAGAAAGGCGTGTTAGCACGAGGCAGAGCAGAAATCATTACAATCTTGCTTTTTCCACAGAAGTACTTCACTGCCATATAAGAACTCTAAACACAGACCATTTCCCCATTCAGAGTGAGAAATTGTTTCATTAAAAGTCTATCCGTGCTAAATCTTCCACATTTTGTCCAACATGTGAATTATTTTCTAAAAAGGCACAGGATCTCAGAAACAAAGCACACACTGGGATCCATAAATCTGAGCCCTTTGCCACCAGAGTCCAGTTCTGATTACTAAACCAGTCGGGGCCTTTGGCCAATTAAAACTCTCCATTTGTGAACATTCCAAAACGCTGTCATCCATGAACATTTACCCAGAAGCCCCTGGGGAGATTCCACAACATTGCCCTGGCCTCTCGCTCGGGCTGTTTCCCTCTCCCGTCCCGGCCCTGCATCTCCGGCTTTGTCTCCCCACACAAAAGCTCCCTGCCTACACCACTTCCCAGGTCACTGCTTTGTCAGGGTTTCAACTTGCTCCTGCACTTCCCTGAGTGCATTTAACAAGTCAGAAACCAAAATTCCAACCACTGGGGCTATTCTCAAAAGATCACCTGCTGCACAATTTATGTAAAATCTCAAACAAAAATAGTCAAAATAATCTGGAGGACTGTGTTTGACTCTGAACTCTGAGTGCAAAACAGTGAGATAAATATAGCTTCTGATTACAGACTGTGTATGTGGAATGAAATTATTTCCATAAAGTGTCTTGATTGCGGGGTGGAAATTGGTGATTCAACTGGGAAAGGTTCAGCCAATAAACCCCCAAAGAGCTACATCTCACCACCTATGAAGGCAGAAACACTACATATTCTGTAGAGAATATTTGTGACGATATATCAGAGATAAAGAGTGAGAGTTAGTAAAAAATGAGGATGTTAGATGAGAGAAAGAGAACAAAGGGGAGGGGGAGATAACTTTAAGGTCATTCATCTAAAACAAGTTACTCTGCTTTCTGTGTTAACTAGTCAAAACAATTCTTACAATCTTAGCACAGTTCAGCATGGTTCTCTTACTTGACTGTAAACGTTTGGCTAAAAACGAGCACTGAGGTCAAGAAATAAATGTAGCAGCGAAGGAATTCGATCATAGAAATTAAAGGTCAAACTCTCAACACGTGTGCAAGTTCAGCCTCTAACTATGAGAGCGCTCGGGGCCATGATTCATGTTAACACAGTTATGGGGAATTCATACTTCAAACAGAAGTGGTTTGTTTTCGGGATGAGATTGAATTTGGGCCACTTTCATAGCGTGCACAAACTTTCCGCAACTTGTTTGACCCTTCTGGTAAATACAACAACCACTGGTGATTGGCTTGACCTCCATTCAGACCTGAGGAAGCCTCGCCATTTTGCCAGGTGGTTTTAAAATGAGTGCCTATGTCAAATATGGTATGGACCACAGATTCATACATAAAAAGGAAAAACAACGCAAAACACTTACATATAAATCAAGTAAGTTCCTTCCTGCCATCACTCTGCTGGTAATCTTTAATAAACAACGGCACTCTCTATCAGAAGGAGCTGGAGGCAATGATTTACGTTAACAACTGGTCTAATCTTTCACCCTTTCCACATCTTTCTTTCAGGTTATGCGCCTTTTGATGAGTTGCAGTGTTTGATCTAGAGCTTTTACTACAGATTCCACCTTGACGCTTTAGCCTGGTCTGTGTGTGTGTGCGTGTGCAAGCGAGGAAATGTGAGTGAGTGAAAGAGCGAGACTGTTATGTTTAAGATTTGCAGAGACAGGCAGAGGGTTTGCAGACAAACGGAGAAGACAAGTTACAGCACAACGTGATTATCACAAGGGAAGAGAAGAGGAGGAGGAAAAAAAAAAAGAGGCACAAAAGACCTTCCTGGCTTGTCCCTCTACACCAGCCCTCTGTATTTCCACTGACTCATGGCACACAAATGAAAACAGACTTTAAAGGAAGAAGATGAAAAACACTCTGTACTTTAAGGCAAAGTGCTTTACCATGGGACCCTGCGCAAACACTGTTGTGCTGTCAGGGAAATGGACTAGTGTTGAGCTTACAAATAGGTCCTCTTAAAGATGTGCTTCACACACTGCTCGAGAGCCACCCACTAGACTATCTAAGGAGGCTTCAGACTTTAAAACAGCCTTTGTGGCTTGGTCATATGCATTTGCGTGTGCAAATTTCACATAAATCACGACACCCCTCCCTCCAAATCCACATAAGAATTCAAAAAATCTAACTTTGTTGAAACATATGAGAGCTTTTAAAAGACTTGAGGCACAAACAATACATTTCATCGTTGCCAGTAAAAGCCAGCAAACCCCTCCTGTGGACAGGGAGCTCTTTGACAATGTTTATAACAGACATCCAAAAAGCAGCTGAAGTCCACCAGATGTTGAGGCCCGGCAAAGCCCCCCAGGCAGAATGAGCTCAGGACCGTCAGGTACAAGATCAGGTTTCTGGACGCTCAATGCTACAAAAGGGCAACAGAGATTCTGATATACCTGTTGTGCCTTACGAAACTGGACACCAGCGGAGGTGGTGGGAAGAGAACCACTCATCGCTGACTGTCAAAGGGACTAGAAAGTCTAAACCTAACGGTACAATGGTTTAATGGGCCTCGGTCACGGATGGCTCAGTCCATCCCTGATGATATGTACTGAATGTGTCAATAAATCAACGCTACTTGCCATTCCGATGATGTACAATATTTCAACCCCTGGCGAGTTGACTCGCATTCCCACATAACGACTAATTTTTCTGCCAGCAAAAACCACCCTGAAAACACACACTGACCAAATGATTTGCAGATTTGGAGCCATCATTTAACAAAGTATTTGATCCTTTCATGTGTGTTTTTTTCCCCCTCCCTCGCTTATCGGCCCTGTGCCAGCAGGACGTCTGCCATTGTTTCCTTCATGTTTTAAATTTGAGTTTTGATGACCTGCTTTTAACACATGGCATCAACTCATCAGTCAAATTCACAGAGCTATGTGAAGCTGCCAAAGACCTGCCAATTGCTTTTTTGTTTGACAGAAGAAAGGACTTTTGAAAAGCAAAGAAGAAAAACCAGAGGTTTTGATCTCAAACAACATAATTTATATGAAAATAAATCCAAGAGCAAGCAGCACACAGAGGGATTAGGTAAATATTAGGAAACCTATTAAGCTAACTGCAGTTTGGAAAAGTGAGCTAAGTGTGAGTGACTGCCTCGTCAGTGGGAGTCTTGATGTAGGCCTTGGGAGTAATTAGCAGGGATTACAGCTCGTCTGGCCTGCACCCAGCACTGGGGTTTCAGCCCAAACACCCAGGCAAGTCCCTGGCTTCGCTCCCTCACCGCTCTCCCTAACCACACGGGCCTATGGTGAGTCGCACAAATCTTAATGATGATCATGACTATCAACACGGACATCAAGTCCACTGCGGCTTCATAGGAAATTAATTAACCTTGGTTGAGTTACACCTACATCATAACCGCACTCCCCCACTGACTGCTACGTGGTGAGATGACTTCAGTGAGAGAGTGGAGCCTCGCTGTGTTAGATGAAGGGTCCTTTGCCACACTCACCACCAGTGACGAGGTGATCCACAAAAAAAGAGACGCACAGATGCTCAAATATCAGAGGACAAAGAAATTACACCACCAAGCATCAACTGCACAAAAGGACTTCAGCAGCTTGAGGAGCTGAACGATGGAGCGGGGGTGACGTAGGAGAAGAGAAATAGATCAGCGATGTTAAGTCTCGTCATAAGAAGTGTACAAGTAGCTGTGATAAAACAACTCACTGATACACTGAACAGCGATGCACTGATCTGATATTAGGGCTATTCTGGCCTAAAATGCTTAACTAGACACTGAGACAACAACTAATTGTACATGGGAGCCAAATTAATTTTAAATATTTTCATGCTGTACGCATCTTTTCATCTTATACAAAGTTATGGTGTACTCAAATACACTTCTGTACTTTGTTTCAGAGGTGATAAAGTGTAATTGGTGCCTCCTTTAGAACTGATAACAAAGCCATAAAGAGATGTGTGTTAACAAGAGACATGGTCTAATTTTGGCATGATCTAAAAGGAAACGACAAAGGTGAAAAGCAGACTGTAGACAAGAGACTCTGTAGATGGGCTGAATGAAGCAGGGCAGCAAAATACCAGTACACCACCATTGTTGGTGAAAAAGAGAGGAAATCACCCAGGGATGAGGAAGAAAGGAAAGATTAGGAATGAAACAAAACCTCCCAGAGGGGCTGCTAAAGAGCGAGCAGGGGGAGAAGAAAATGAACTGATATGTCAGTCGGGACAGAGGAGGGAGACGGCCGAGTTTAAGAGCGTGCAAACAGGACGTGTTAACAAGGAGTTTGAGGGGGTCGCTCCCCTCAACTCAAGGTACGGAAAACCACAAAACCAGATCAGGATTTCTCACCATTTGCATCAGACGAGGACCTACACAGATCCCCCGAATGATTTAGCTAAGTTGAACTGTGGCCACTCATGCCAAAAGTACTGTGAGGCCCTTTGGTTAAAACCTGTGTTAAAAGCTTGTATTGTGTTAGACAGGCACGTGTGCTCACAGGGGTGCCGAAGAGGAACAGGCTGCATGTACATGCCTGTATGACTGAGTGACAATGAGTCACAGTGCATGCATGCTTCCAGTTACCTCCCCAGATTCCCTAAAGTCTGTGTCTCTCACACACACACACACACACACACACAGTCGCTCCCTGGGTCCTGCCTGGCCCACCACTTCTCCTGGATATTCAGTTCGAATCGCCCTGGTACAAAACTCTTTCCTGTCAGTCAAACCCCCCCTCTCTTTCTCTGTATGCCTCAGTCAGCCCCTCCAGCACTCTCTTTTGTTGCCGTGTGTTCCCAGCTCTGGGGCTCCTTATGTGCAGGTCTTGGTGGTCCGGTGTGGAATGCGGTGAGGAGGGGGAGGCCGGCCCGGCCTAAAAGGGGGTGCTCAATTGTTCCCACACACAGCATCCACCCCCCACTGATATGTCGCTCACTTGGCCATTGGGGCTGGTGGGCAAAGTAAAGGATGCAGAGAGATGGAATTACGGACGCTCAGTCGACACATGCACACACTGCTATTGAACTGACGTTACACTGAGAGCATACTAAACGAGTGTAAGAGGGAAACTTAAGATTCCACAGTCCTACATGTTGAAGAAAGTGGCTACCCAAACACCAAATCAGGTCTAGAATGACAAAGTAATTTTATCCACCAGACCAGATCCATGCAACAACAAAACCAGGTAGTTTTAGTACCATTCTTGAACTTCTTCCTTGCAGTCTAATCTGTTTTGTACGCTGTGATAAGTTTATTTGTTTTGGAGCAATGATAAGGCAGCTGTTGCTGGCAGAGCAGAACAGCACACCACGAGAGCCCCTGATCTCAGAGCTGCCACACTGTGATCGCAGGAAGCTGATAAGAGTGGTGAGATACCGCAGAGCTGGCAGGCACGTGTAGCCACCCTCCCTCCCTCCTCTGGCCCTACCTGGACGTGGCAAGGCGCAGCCAGGCTCCCCCCGGGGTCACAAGACCTCGACCTCATGATACCTAAACTCAATTATGCTGAAGGCCTTCCAAACAGTTAGGGACGGGATGTCACATATACAGGGCAGAGAGAAACAGGAACCATCACATTATCACTGCTTTTAACTGGTCTCCAAGGATACCACCAGAGAGAGAAAACTCCAGCCAAATGCTCACAATGTATTTATTGATCAGCCTTCCAGTTTCCTGGAAGACTATAACTTGCCAAATCAAACAAAATATATAGTGCTTTTATTAAAATTACAAATATGGAGTGCATCACTGTCCAGGAGCCCTGCCCTTCCATCCTCATGTAACCTGATGCAGGCAAAAAAAAAGCTGAGTTCAGCAATGAAGGCTGATATGATTTTACTTTGCTATTTTCGATTATACTAATAATATTGGCATGTCTAAATGCAGAACAAATAAATAAATTAAATGTTAACACCCATTTTCAAAAAGAAGAGCTTAAATGGTTTCAAACCAAGAACCTGCAAAATTCTATCCTATCGCTCAGGAATATTATCAGAGATTACTTTGCATGCTTTGGCTTTAATGCAGGATGTTTGATCTCAACCCACACACATTTTCCCAATTTTCTCTTCAAATCAATCATTGATATTAATGTTTGTGCAACTTATTCCTCTTGGGACAAAATTATGACGTGCTAAGAAGATATTTAGACTCAAAGCAACCACACAGCAATAAATATCACTACTCTTTTCAATTTGACTTTGAACGCTATCTAATTAAAAATAATAATAACCCAGATTACAACATTACTCGGTGTGAAGCTTTAATAGTATTTTAGTCTGGTTAAACCGCTAGGTAATACTAGGCTAGATCGTCCTCTGACTAATTTGCTACTACTGTAATTGTTTTAAGTGCATTTCCATGCACTCAAAGTCCCATCTAAATCGAAACCTTAAGTGTAGTTTTGATGGACTATGAGTAGTTCCTTACTACTATCACTGAGTCATTGCGTGAATTTAATGTTGGTTGTAACCCCACCTATGGGTGGGACTAAGTTTCCTGAATGACCCACCTGAATCTGTTTGAGCCCTCTATACCTGGCAAAAAAACTGTTTGGCTCAAATTGTTGTTCTTTGTTCATGTACTGATTAAAAAGGAACAAGGAGGGCATTTATTACAGTGTTGCATCTTTTGAAAGATATAGCCCACAGTTACAATCTTTGGACTGCACCTTTGCTTCTGGTGGAGATCTACAGTATGTTGTAAGTACAACTGCTGGCCAAAACATGCTGCCTTTTCAATACAAAACAAAAAACTTCTTAAATAAGTTTAGATATTCAACACTATCATGTATTTCTTTGGCCTTTTGTCGCATACATAATATGCCTTCAAGAAAGATTGTCTTATGTAATATGGCCTGTTTTTAAAGATAGAGCTCGACATCTTGACTTCACAAGGACCTGCTGATATCTACGAGTAATATCTTAAAAGAAAAAGGTTTAAAAGCCATTCCTGTTTTCTAGGACTACATCCCCTTAAAATTGAGTATCAATATAATAATATAATTCAGTATCAGCTATAATATAAAGTGCTTTCTATCTGCACATTAGTAGTTGCTTTGATGTACAACTTTCCAATAACAAATCGGGCAGGTTTTGGACTCTTGACCCCTTAAGACTGCAAGAACAGGAGGGAGCGGGGTTTGTAAAACATAGATCAGGGTAAATAATCCCAGAAGCATATACACTAATGATAAAACCTTACAACTGGGCTTTTTATGATAATTTTCTATTTGGCAAAGCAACAACTGTTGCAGAGACAGTTATTCTGTGGTTTTCAACAACCAATTTTTGAAATGACTGGAAATTAAACTTCACCACTGAAGTGATTCTTAATGATAAGACTTGAAAAGTGTTTCCCATAAAGAAAGAGGGCTGTTTACGTTTTATGTGTCTGACCTTGAGAGGCAAGTAAGACACTTGGCTGGTAGTTTATTAGTTAATTATTACAGGTGTTAAAATACCAGGCCACAGTTCTACAGAGCAGAGCCACTCAAATATTGGTCTTTGAGCTATAAAAGCTCCCGCAGACTGTGTGCGCCCCAGTTCCCTGCTCTTATCTTATCTGCTGAATGTCATTGCAATAACACAACCTGTTATTTCCCGAACCGTAATGATGCAGGGTGTGCAGCCACCGGGAAAGGGGGAAGGAGCCCTCACAATGTCTCGAGCGTACAGAGAGGCCAACACGCTGAGGTCATGCACGCTTTGAGTTTCAGTCATAATGCACTGAACTGATAATGAGCAGGAGATATTCCTCGTGCTGAAGGGAGGGAAAACGACCCTCTTCTCTCTGATCTCTGCCATTGTCCCATACCTGAAGTATGACATCAGGCCTGACTGCCAGAGTAAACCGAAACAGATTTCGCTTGAAGAGCTGCAAAAAGGGAAGCGCAGCGTCCAGCCCTGCAACGAGTAGCCTTTGACATGGCAGATGCCAATCTGTGCAGTGTTAACTGCTCTGCTGTCAGGCTGGGCTTGAAGAACTGGTCCATGTTGCAACTGTGCAACAGCACTTCGCAGATACCTTTTGACAAGTTTCACACAATCAAATATAACAAAAAAACACTACTTACTATTAGCAGATCGGTTCAGACAGTAAAACCACCATTTACCTTCTGTATGATTACTGACATTATTTATGTCATCATTAGTACTGTGAGCGTCATTTATTTCTCCATTTTAAGTGAGGTATTTCAACCACAGGCCCTAAACAAATCATCATCCAGCAGACAAGAAACTTGGAAACGAGGTCTTGAACTGCTGCCATGTGAGTGGTAAAAGATGGATACCATGGGATCAACAAGGAATTCACCAACTGAGCCTGATGTTCCTCTGTATCACTTCATTCGGTCTATGCCTAAGCAATCAGGGTTTCTTTGCAGTTTTACTTTAAAACATCTTTATTGAATCTCAAGTCTGGCTTCAGCTGAGCCCGTCGGTCATTTGAATGGTAACAAACAGTCTTATCTCTGCGCCGCCAATAACAACAGCACAAGATGTTTGTGGTTGTTAATAGGCAAGTTTTGAATCCCATGACTCCAATAAGACTCATATTCCACCAATCTGATTTAAGATGCATGTATCAAAGGAGGTAAACATTTAAAAAACAACTTCTATGAAAACTGGCAAAGATAGTGTATAATTTTCAAAGTATGTCTCCTCTGCTACATAAGGCTGCAAAGTTATAGTCAAAGTCAAAAAAGCCCATTATTTTGGTAGAAATATACTGATCGCAACCACTGGTAACTAAATTATTTAGCTGCAACTTTTGCATCATATGACTTTTTCAACTTCTGCAGGGAAGTGAAGCAATCTTTTCCAAAAATACTGCTTTGTGATTATTAACAGTTGAAACTAAAATTGTGATGTACATACGCGGGTAATAAATGGTCTAACACTTCTGTCACCTCACCTCCAGTTCAATTTAAACACAGACTGTGCTAGGCTGAGAAGAGAATAAAAGTTTGGAGTTTGACCAATGACAAAGTGTGGAAGTGAAGCTCTGACAAACATGACTGAAGTTTAATCAGACTGCACATCTGGAGCTATTTCTCCCCAGCAACATGAAACATCTCAAGAGCGCCGGGATTCTGTATCTGCTTTTTGCTTTCTGGAGACCCCCAACTCTCTGACAGTAAAGCTTGATGCTTTCTATGGATCAATTATCTCAGTCTCTTTCAATGACAAAGAGCTGCTCATTGAGTTCGGCCCTGCCTAAGGCCCAGATATACACCAGGATTCTATTGTAAAGGAAAAGGCACGTGTGTGTAGCACGCAAACTTGCACAATAAATCTGCCTTCAGTGAGATCATTCTTTCAAAACCCAGAGATGCAAGACAATTAAATCCGAACAATGCAGACATGTTGGGGTACTCTCAATTACATTTAGAATTACAAAGACATACAGACAGAAAACAAAAGGCCCTATAGACTTGCAGGAAAACAAAAACAAAGTTCTCGGCCTACTTGACAATTACATTCAACTCACATTCTAACGAGCAGTTGTGGCCTCAACAGAAGAGGAGTCTGAACATCCTCTTACTATGCAAAGTAAAGTCATAAAAAGAACTTCAGCACAATGAAGGGGACACATACAAATTGGTCACCCTTGTCAGATGAAATAACGCGGTGAGCATGTTGCCAGCACTGAAAGCTTTAAAAAGGTGAGAAAGTATGTGGAGAAAAGCTCAATATTAAGTGAGATAAACACCCATTAGGAAATGACTCCCCCACCCCCTTTTTTTTTTTTTTTTAAAAGAGGAAAACAATGACATCGGCCATGCGTTGATGGCCTGCTTCTATGATTTTAAACAAGAACGTCATTGCTGAAGCCACTGCAAAGCTGGCAACCAAACCAGACTGAATATAGGGGTTTGACTATACAGCATGTGTGCATATTCATTTTAACCACCATGAAAATGAAAAGGAAATGAGAGAAGGGAGGGATTTAAAGTATGCAGGGCACAGTGGAATTTCAAACCCCCCCCCCCCCAACCACCTCAAGCCTTCATTGTAAAAGCCCCCCCCCATGTAAGTTTCCATCACTTGGGTTTAACTCATGATTAGCTCAATTGATTTGCTACCTCACCTCTGACTATTAACGTAGCAGTTCCTATTTATTACCAAGTGGTCTTCACCGGCAGCACAACACCCTGCCCCTGCAGACTAGACTCGAGGCAGATGTAGAAGTACAATATGTGCCCACACAGAAAATGTTAAAACCACAAAACCAGACTAACCCAGAGAGAGAAGGGCCTCGTTCACAATGCACGGGAGTGTTTACTAAATCACTGCAGGCTGCCTGCACTTCACAGCCAAAGGAGTCTCCACTAAGGAAGCCTGGAAATAAACACAGGCCTGGCTTCTTTCGGTGGGGCGCAGAGCTTGTGTGTTGATTAAACCTCTTTATTGTTATGAATGACCTACAAGCGTTTCCTAAATGAGGCCTATATTTACCCAATGGAGTAGTGCAGGGTTGCCAGCAGCATATTTGCCTGAAGAATTCCTCCCCAGATGTTTTTCACGGCTACTTTCTCCACAACCTGACAATGTACTGCAGCTTTTAAACACGTGAAAAAGCACCAGGTCTGTGTGATTGACCACGTTTCCATATAGATACTGACAGAGGCACAAAACGTCCACTGGCAAATGTGACAGTTTAATTGTTTGTTGTAGGGCCTTCTATACTTTGTCACGTCGGTGGCTCCTAAACATTTACCACATTTGAGAAGAAGATTTAATGTTCAAGAAAACCACCTGGAAAACGCTTTAAAGTGAGGTATGGCTTAGAATAGGCGCCTGTCTCCGGCCGTATTGGAGAAGCTAACAATGGGACAGCAAAAACCCGAGAGCACATTTTACTGACCTTTAACGTAGCCAGTCCCACATTATGCTAACTCTGCTAGCTTAAAAAGTTCTCTTTCGCCTCAGGACCACCGGGAGACCTCTGTAGGACCCACGGGGGGTGCCGGGCCCCCACTTTGGGGACCACTGCTCAGTCTGGACTAACGTTACAGTGTTTGAGGTTAAAACAGGCCTTAAAGCCAAAATATAAAGACTCACCGTTGACTCCCGTGTTGGGAACATCGTTGACGTTGAAGCCTTTGGAGCTGTAGGCGGCACGAACCTCGTTGCAGTTTTTCAACTTTTGCTCCGCAGTCCCCGACACAGACAAAACAACCAGCGTGCAAACTACACACAGCACCAGCAGCGTCTTCATTTTGGTGTCAGTAAAAAAAAAAACAACAACAAAAAAAACAAAACACGAAGCTACAAAGGTACCAGCACAAAAAGGAGGCAAACGGACAGAAATGTAAGCGCTCAGGTGTGCGCGAGCTAGGACAAAGTTTCAGCGACTCCCACGCCGAGTTTCCACATGGAGACGCGCGGATTCCTTCAGCTCAACAGACACTTCATTCACAGCAGCTCCGGGGCCACCTCTGAAACAACTTTACGGGAGGAAAAAAAACACACACGCACACACCGAAAGAAGCCTTGAACGCTGCTCAAACGCCGTCCAGCTTTAAAGCTCGGATAAGTTTGATAAATGTCGAGTTCCAGACTCAATCGGTGTTGGTGGGGGGAG
>CM022490.1:8331425-8359773 GCA_011952105.1 Coreoperca whiteheadi
AAAAAAAAAAAAAAGGAAAAGAGGTAGGAAAGGAAGGGGGGGGGGAGGGGGGGGGGGGGGGGGGGGGGGAGGAAAAAAAAAAAAAAAAAAAAAAAAATGTTTTAAAACGTGTAAAAAAAAAAAATTTAAAAAAACACACAAGCAAACTTTGTTTCAACTGCAGGCAAGAATCTCAGAATCACACTGCTGCTTCACGGCTTCGACGAAAGTATAAACCACCGGAGGAGAGCAGACGGCAGAAAGTTGCCGGGAAGGTGTTTTTCTTCTTTCTTCCTTTCTTGCTTTCTTCCCAAACTTGAGGAGGCCTTGGTTTCTGTAGGACAGGACACTGGACTGTGTGCTGGATCCAGATGCGAGCAGAAAAACCCTAGCGGACACCCAGGAGTGAGTGCAAGTTCCGGGGACAAAGAACCTGGAAAACAGGAACACCAGGGGTGGAGCCTGGAGCAGGGACTTCAAACCCCGGGTCTATCTCTTTCTGAAATGTCTAGACCAGTCTTGAAAATCAGGACTGGAGCTGAGGGTGGAGCCCCACTGTGGCATGACACGAACACCTATTATTGGCCTGCGTGACATCCGGAAGGGAAACACTACCAGAAGTCCTCAAATGCATACATCTCTTTCTTTGCAGACCCCCATTTGACCCTGGTTTGAGGGCGCTCCCTTATCTGCTCTTCCTGTCAGTGTGGAGATAACAGCAGAGATTAAAATAAAATCCTTTGAACGAAACAGACTTCCCTCTCACTGTTTCTCTCACTGTCCTAATGTTAAAGTAAGATAACGTGTGTTCTCTTGTTTTGCCGTGGACCCCTTGGAAAGACCCCGAGGCCCATTAGGGGCATCAAACCCCCATGTTGAAAACCACTTAATTTTGTAATTGGAGGTTGTCCATGGTGAGAAATATAGTCACTATGTTACGGCATTCTGTATTTGACAAACTGTTTTACAAAAGGTTTTATATTGTATGACAGCTTATTTATATAACACGAAAGCACATGAGATTGAAGACATATTTTCTCCAAATGTGTTATTTCTCGTCAGCCTTTATAATCCAGTACATCTAAGTTTGTTTAAAACCCTTGGATTAAAAAACCCGCCTAGTGTTGCAGTAACCATGGAGTCAAAATTACAGGCCTGTTCCTTAAACAAACACAGGTCAGGCTGTGTGCTGTTAGCAACGGGGCAGTTGTGTTTCTAATATGCAGCTGCCTGTCATACAGTGTGGCCAGTGTTGTAAACTACAGTAAACAGTCTGCTGGAAGCACGGCGGGGCTGTACAAGTGGACGGAGTTGACAACAACGACTGGCAGATTTGTGAAACTGTCAAAAGCAGTTTTAGGTCACTGTAGGCTGTAAATGGGGGAAAATACATGTGTTTTTCGACACATAAACCACGTGAGCATCTCGCTTTTGTGGTGTGCGTTTGAAAAAGTCGCTCCAAACTTCTGTTGAACGCCTCCAGTGTAACGTTCAGGCTGAGTCTTTTCATCCTAAAAGTGTCTGAAATTGTCAAGTGTGTATCCGCACGAGTGAATTTTGCTCCTCCGTTTGGAAATGCTTCATATCCACTTTTCAAAATGTCATCTGTTCCACAGATAGTTAAAATCCACCACATCCTCGTCCGTCCTCTACTTGCTAAGAATGTCTCATGTCCCATTCACTCACATTTCTTTCATATTTGTGCACCAGTGTTTTCTCTTTCCGATTCTCAGGAGCAGTTTCTGACATCTGCTGTTGTGCTGCTTTCTGCCTCAGACCTTTTCCCTCCCTGCAACTTGTTTGTTCTTGTAACACTGGGGGGGGGGGTATTTAAGTTTGTTTTTCACTGATAAGACAATCAGTTAAATCAATGGAATGTAAAAAGTTAACTGTCAGCCATTTGCATCACATCATGACCGATCACATCACAGTCACCGCCATGGTTTCCACTCTTAAGCCATAATCACGCAAATGTCTTTCCAAATCGGAAAATGCGGAGATTTCTGATTTGGAAAGACATTTGTTCTAGCAAAGGCTTAAAAATGGGGCATAGAGTTTGATCAAGTGCTCCCAGTCTTGTACGCCGATCCCTTAATTAAAAAAGAAGTCATAATAGGACTTTTTACCCCCTGCGTTTAAACATGCCTGGACTTGTGGGGTGCTTCTGTGTGTGTGTGTGTAGTGTGTTTGTGCGTGCGTGCACACGTCCATTGGTTTTGGGTGGGTGGGTGGGTGGGGGGGGTGGCACTCAGGAAAATGACATTCTTCCTTTTGTGTCCACATTCCTCCATTCATTCTGTGTGACTGCGGCTGAAGCCAGGGGCTGCCGAGAAGCAGGAGCAGGACGCTGGAGCTGTGTGCATGGGAGAGCGTGGGCCCGGCGCTCCTCTCAATAGGCCAACAAAAGGTAAGAAAATGGTCCAGTGCCATGGTAATTAGACGTGAATGAGCTTTGAACGACGTGACATGTCTCGGGCTTTTCTCTCTGGCACAGGAATTTCAACACCAAGCCTGGTAAAAATTGGATTGGACTGGGTGAGCCCATACACACTCGAGCACCTGAATTATATTGTTATTTTAATTCAAATGCACTGTTTGATGACCCCTCAGGCTCATAAAGTTGGCCAAGTCCAAACGTCTTTGTGTGACCATGGAGTAGTGCTGAAATACATATTCATAGGGAGTCAATCACTCAGGCAGAAAATGCAACAATTCCCGACAGTCAGCTATTCTCACTGTTCCTGCTGACTAACATTAAATTGACCTTTCACTCTCATAATGCATGCTGTTTCAACATTGCTCCAATATTACCCTAAGAAAACACGTGAACTCTGCATTTCAATAGGCCTGTTTGCCCTTTCTCCAGCCTCGCATTAGCATTCAGAGTATAACCCCCCCCATCCTGGGTGAGTTGCTGCTCTCTCTGCAGCCAGCGTTTGCTCATCTCCTAATAATCAGCCTCTCTTTTCCATCTTAAAAGCTGCAATCCAGTTCAGGAGAGAAAAGCACAGCTGGATAACAATGGCGTTTTTATCTGGGGATCTGGGGAGCAGAGGGTGCGTGGGTGTGAAAAGTTACAGCAGCGCGCCGGGACACAGCAACAGGATTTTGAAGTGTGTTTTGCTGTGACAGGCGTGTTGTGTGTGGAGCTGTGAGTGATTGGCTTTGTTAAGAAAGTAGACAGGCTTTAAAAATGGAGATAAAACGCAAACAATTAGGACTAATGAACCTCGTTACATTGTTGAGCTGTGGATGAGCATCTGTTACCTGGTTAAGGTGGCTCCAGGGGTAAAACTAATGGGCTTCAATGTAGAGAAACCCCACAGAGAGGGGCTGAGAGGAGATCTTCAGCCCAGAGTGGTTCACCATCAGCTGGGAGTGAGAAATTCTGATTCAAAGAAAAACACACATGATTCACATGCTGCTTTGAGGATTCAGAGAACTACCCGCACATAAATTATATGATTCACGAAGGGCTTTGAAGTGGATCAGAGGGTGAAAAGCACATCAGGTAACATATATACTTGCAACATTGTGTGTCCTATTCATAACCTCTGCGGCATGCCATCCATTTTCTCACTCTTATTTTTCATTGCACTTTAAGGAAAATTCCACCCTGAATACCTAAACGTGTGACGTTCAAGGTGTTTCGGAAGTTATTTTGTGATCTGCCATTTTCTGTTTTTGGTTTGTTCACGTTCCCTAATGGCGTCCTACGTCTCCCAGAATGACTTTAGACAACCCCGGAGAACTTCTTGCATTAAAGCTAGCTCCTATTCCAGTGGCATCAGTATAACAATGTATTTTCTCAAAGATGGTTCTGTCTGGAAAGCTAAAACATACAAACATCTAAACATTTTCGGTGCACATTCTAATGTAAAACTTTACTGACAGTCAAAGTGAATTGCAATTCCGTTTCACTGAATCCATTCAGCCTGACACTGTGTTCATGTTACCCAATTTCTTGTTGGGACGGGGGCTTTTCTATTTTGTTTTGCCCCAACCAGTCAGTAGCGAGTGACGTATCCATCCCGCCGACATCATTTTCAGTGTACATGAAGGCTGTGGCATTGGTCGCTAGGAGCGTTTAACTTAACATTTTTCACACTGATCAAAATATATGTCAATTTCAAATTGAATTCTTTAAGTTGACGTTCCACAACTTGTAAAGCTGCATCAATCTCCACACTTGTTGCTATTTTTCATGAATGGAGCTAAGTAGCTGGCTATCTATGTAGGAAGATGATGTCCCCATTCTTAATCCTGCCTTTCTAACTCTGATTGGTCAATTGTTGCTTTAAACGAGGGAAACAGCAGTCAATGGGTGCAACATCAGACCTATGAATTGGTAAACCCATCCATAGATTTGGGGGGGGGGATTCAGAGGTAATGCTAATGTACGCGTAAGATTTGAATATTTCTGACTTTGGTGCCACCTGGTGGTAGTTTCAAAAAGACAAAGTGAGTAGGTTAAAAAGCAACACGTAGGCAGCGTCAGTTTCCACAGGGTTTGTCTCATTAGTCTACAAACTAAAGCTTATTGCATCAGAAATCATTTCACATAAAAATTGTACACCTACGGGACCGTAATGGGTATCAGTCTTGAGTATTTTAACAAAGATAAATATTTTGTTAGCAATGACCCCTGACTAAGCTTCATTGGAACTGTGGTTGCAATAATTGTTTTATCGTGGTTAAAATTATGGGGTGTACCGCCCGGTTAACAGAGAATTTAGTCAGAAAATTCCAGAGAAAGAAAAGCAACAAGAGAAACTGAGAAAAGCACACTGAGAAGTGAAGTAAAATAAGTGAAAACTAGTGGAACAGAAACTTGCTGGGAAGTGGGGCAGGACCTGACCTTTCCCAATTACTGTGGATTATGCTGTATGTACGAGGAGAGAGCAGAAGAGTAGCATAATACACCAAGAGTTTTTCTACTTGGGGAAAGAACAGGGAAACACGCTGCATTTCAATCTGGTCTACTGTGGCTGCTGTTGGTGTACACATTGGCATCTGTTGTTTGTAAAATGGATCACTTCCTGATTGTTGAAAGCTGTGCAATGTCCAGGAAGAATTCTCTGGTCTTTGATTCTGAGGAACTGACAGCAAAAACTGACATTTACTGGTGATGTGTTAGATGACTGAATTTGTCTCTGACATTGATCCCTGTGTTGCTGCAATGGAAATACCTTGACGTGACCTCACATCATCTATGTTTGATCCGTCATACAAGAGAAAAAACAAACAACTGAAAGGACTCCAGAATGCATTGCTAGCTCATTTTTCAGGCTCAGCATAAACATCCTGCCTGTGCTGCCGTTTAGCAGTTGCAATTCAGGGCTGTGCGATGCTACATCACGGTTGGGTGTGGTCACAAGGACAACAGAAGGCAAGGCACCATGTCTCCCATCATGACATTGTTACGAAACATTAGATACAATATCTCATATCTTTCACGTGTTTATATTCACCCACCAACAAAATACACAAAGCAGTAAAACATGTTTAGTTTATTATACATTGTACTTTCCTCATCAACATTTCACTGGAAAAAAAAAATCAACATACAACAGGGCATTCATTTTTTTATCAACCCCTAATCTCAGGTCTGACATTGGCTGGCTGTTTGACGGCTCACGGCAGACATTTGTCATGACAAACACAGGTGTAGCGAATAACATTAATTAGGGCTGCATTCTGTTTAGGTGTTGCAGGGTCAGACCCCTGGTGCTCTGCATGCTGGCTCACTGACATGACTTAATGGCACACCTAAATGGAACAGAGCCATTGTTATTGTTATTAGTTACACCTGTGCGGACACCTGCCGGGGCCTTTCTGTGTGGAGTGGCCATGTTCTCCCTGTGCCTGCGTGGGTTTCTGTAAATTGCCTGTAGGTGTGAATGTGGGCGTTGGCTGTCCCTGTGTCAACCCCGCGATTGACTGGCGACCTGTCCAGGGTGTCTCACCCAACGTCAGCAGGGACTGGCTCCCGCGACCCTCAGGGATAAGCGGGTATAGCTAATGGTGTGTACGGTCTACCCTCACAGCTGGGTGAAATCAGCTGTGTGGCAGCAGCAGATACACTTTCAGCTTTTAATTAGTGTCTTTCCAAACATCCATCACACGTCCTCCAGTCTAAACGAGGGAGCTGGAATCCAGTTTTCACCACATTTCATTTTAAAAACCAAACAAAACTATTTAAAAAGAAAATTCTGACTCCTGATTAAACAAAACTTAGAAGAACAAATAATTAAATACAGAGCCCAGACTTTAAGAATGTGTGAGCCCAATGCAAACCAACATTACAAAATTAATTTACACATATTTTTATACATATTTATATCTCACGTTACTCCTCGCTTTACCCACAGTGCTAAAGAATAAGCTAGAAATTTGCAGCAGTGCTTCACAGTCTATCCAACAATTCAGTCCACCCACCACCTATTCTTGTGAAATATGCCAATAGTTCAAATAAACATATTTTTGTAAACATGGCACCAACACAGAGTAACATACATCTGTACAGTTATCAGGCTGATTTGGAGACTTACGCTCTCATGATAGCCCCTGAATCTTTTTTAGGGCTGTTACTGTTAAAAAAAAAATGTAGCTATCACTAGGACATAAACAATGAGATTTAAGTAGTAACAGAGCATGTTACGGTAGGGTGCATCTCTAAATAAGGGTACAACCTCAGCCAACGGACATAAGGAGTTCACTCCCCAGCTGAAGTCCACTCCTGACAGGAGATCATTCACTGCCATGGAGGAGAGTAGCAAAAGGTTTCTTCGTCCTCCAGTTTCTTTCTGCCGGGCAATAACTTGCTGCAGACTGGGAGTGGGGCACATCTTAACAAGCTCTGGTGTGAGTCTGTTCTCCAACTAGCGCCTCCATGACAAAGCTGTCTCATGATGAGGGCCCCCCTCTCTTTGTTATTATACAGAAGTCAGTATGAGAGCAGAGAGGAGGTGAGGCAACAGGGCACAAATGTTGTAATAACCATAGTGAGAATAGACCAGAGGGCAAGTTTCTTATTTACACGAGGCCATGGGTTTATCTGGTGTGCTTTAATAGGTTTCTTGAGAACAAGTGATTTTGAATAAAACAAAACAGGTTCTTGCCGAGACAGATAAAGAGAAATGTAGCAATTTTTGTTGGTGTTCGTGCTTCCGTTGATGAGCCGCTGATCTTTACACTGGGAGCCGGAGCTTTAGAAACAGTAAGTCCCATTCCACGGAGTTTTGGTATTGGGAGTGTGTGAGTGCACTGGTCAGTGGAGATGGAGCAGGAGCAGAGCGAGCGTCACCCCGAGCGTCGGGACCAGGTAGCTCCTCCACAGCGGAGCCGCGGGCGAGGAGACGCCTCCGACCCCGGCTGTGGCCAAGCGAGGGGTCAGCAGCTGCTCCTGGAAGGTGAAGTCGTCCATCGCCAGGTTATCAGCGAGGTCTGGGAGGGAGACAGGCGGAGACGGGGGAGATGGATGGCAGATAGCGAAAGGAGGGAAAGAATGAAAAATATGAGCGAGGCAGGAAAAAGGATGGAGGCAATTAGAACAAACGCTGTCACAAAAGCTGAAAAACATGTGTGGTATGTCTGTCCTCTTTTCTGCACGATGTCTTGCACAGCTGTAAAAACAATGTTACATCGGGAGGACGAGAAACACAAGCTCCACATATAACCAGATGTCGCATGTTATTGTTGTAGACACATGCTGAATCACACAGACACATATTTTACCGAGAGTGAGTGTTGAAATGGGGATTTAAGTGGCTTTAGCTGTTGAAAACAAAAAACAAAAATAAAAACCGCAGAGGCTGTATGAGGTCATGTCTCAAAATCTGAAACACACAACCACTCTGACTGTCTTCTCTTTGATAGAATATCACATCATTGTTAAAAAGACGAAATGTAGTTGTTTTGCTAAATTAGTCCCAAAATAGATAAGCCCACATAACCTATGGTACTTGGGATTGTACATGTAAGAGATATTTACAGTTTGTGACAGGATGTTGCCAGTTTGAATCAGTTTTGAAATTCAAAGTAGGGGAAAGGATTGATAAAACCTAATGTTTAATTTTGATTTGATGGATCACTGTTGCCACTGTGTAGGGAGATACTCCAGGGACAAATATGACCGAGATCATGTAACCAATAAATAGCAGCGACAGGCACTGTGATTCCAAATGTGACAAGCGAAACCTATGTCTTTTGTTTTTATCATTTTTTCCCCCCTGATGAAAGCCCTGTCTCCTCTGGATTTTGGAGGAATAGTTTGACATTTTGGGAAATATGCTTATTTGCTTTCTTGCCGAGAGTTAGATGAAAAGATAAATACCACTCTAATTTGCATTAACTATGGTGCTGGAGTCAGGAGCCGCTTAGCTTAGCATAAAGACTGGAAGCATGGGGAAACCGTTAGCTCTGGCTCTGCCTAATGCCTCCAAAGCTAATTAACACGCTCTACCTCTGTGCTTTTACATGCTGTAACTTCTTTGGCAAACAGCATAAAACTTTGCCGTTTTAATATTTCAGCTTGTGTATGGATTAAACAAACAATATATATCTTGTTAATTAGTGATCTGAAAAGGTGCTGGTAGGGGGATTTTTAAACTTTTACATTTTTAAAACAGAGCCAGGATAGCTGTTTCCCTCTACTTCCAGTCTTTATGCTAAGCTAAGCTAATTGGCTCCTGGCTCCATTTTTAGCGTACAGACATGAGAGTGGTATCAATCTTCTCAACTTCTGGCAAGTGAATAAGCGTATTTTCTCAAAATATTGAACTATTTCATTGAAGCATTAATATGCCTTTCTAAATAAAGGCTTTTGCAGTAATATACCCTGTCTCCTTTATGCTTCCAAAGGGGATCTTTCTTTTTGTTTTAATCTTCAAGAGAACCATAAAGTTTCTTGGATTTACTGCATGTGAAACTGATTAAGCACTTGGCCTCTGCATTTCTTTGAGCATTTATACCCAAAAAGCAAAGTGAATCCCCAAGCAGAATCAGTAGAAACAAAAGGCAGTCAGGGGTTGCACTGTTGCATGTAGAAAATAAAACTAAAGCTCTATCTTTCTGAGTAGAAAATATGTCCCTTAGATCTGATAAAATGGTTCAACTTCAGAGTCTGTACTGTGTAGATTGAATATAAACCTTACACATTTCTGAAATTCCCTTATACATTGAACAAAAACTTGCTGTATGCAGAAAATTTGGCTTAACACTGACTCCAAAGTCCTGCGCGCAATACTGTCAGAAGACATTGAATTCAATGCCTCCAACATGCAACTATTATTTATTTGGGTGGATTACAGTTTTGTTTCCACTGTGTCCTTAATTATACACGCTGTTGCATGTCTGCGGTGAGGTTCTCTGTTTCTTTGAGAAAGGGGTTGAAAGATTTCAGGGACGGTGTGGAGGAAATCTCACTGGTGTGGCCTCCCGCTCTTTATGCCACCGGAGACACCGTCCACTTCGACCAGTCTATCATCCGTAACTTTCCCCTCTCCATCCACAACTACTTTAAAGATGCCCCCAAGCAAGGCACTTAACTCATTTGCTCCAAGAAGGCTGCTTTAGTTAACAGTAGACTGTGGTTTGACCTGGTGTCCCAAGATGTAGATATAAGGCAGAGGGTTTGGTTAATAAGGGCATAGAAATCCTTGGTTAGATAAAAATAAAGTGATAAACTCTTTAGTTTTCCACGTGAATCCTGTATTAATCCTCAGTTGCTCCAGTATTTGACTGTTTTCTTCCCTTCTTCTGCATCTGTTCGGTACGCTGCAGTGACTTCATGGTCACCTGCTGCTCTGCTCTTACTTACTGCTGTCTTACTGCTCTGCATCCACAGCTGTTCTCCTACTGACGCTGAGCAGGGCTCTTCCTCCCCGTGTGTGTCTGTGTGTGTGACATATTCTGTGCTGCTTTGTCTGGCAGAAAGCTGTGAGGGAGCCTGAAATAAGAAGGCTGAGTTACGAGAGAGGGCAGGAGGATATCAGTAATAAAGCAGCTCTATGGTTAGGAACGCCAACTATGAGCTGAGCTCTCCCCTGTCAAGCCGAATGCAGAGCATCTCTCCAGACACACACAAACACTGGTGCATTTCTGACATACCTCTCCCTCACACAGTATTGGTGGCTGTGCACGCATACACTCACTTTTTCTCTCTCTCGCTCTCTCTCTCTCACACACACACACACACACACACACGCACAGTGTCGCATCTGAGCTCCTTAAAATAACAGATACCGCCAAATTCAATTAGCTGTCTCATCTGATCTGTGTACTGTTCTCCCTAGTTGGAGTGATCCAATGGGAGGAAGTGGCAGATCTGAACCACTGTGTGATCAGAGGGAGCAGTCAGGAGTCCAACTAATGCTTTGGCCTGTTCTCTTGAGTAGAAACACAGAGAACGGGGCCCTTCCTGCTGAGTCCCTGGTGCCAACAGGCCCCTACGCTGCCAGGCACCATCTTAAACTGAGGAAGGAGGCAAATAAATAAACCTCCAAAGCTCCAAACGGCATCTCCTATGAATTTCTTTGCAGTTACGACATCATTTGAACGGCGGCCAGGGGACAATTAACTTTTTTTCTCCTCCTATGTCCTCTGACATGGCAGTGGGCAGACATTCTTCGGGGCTCTGAAAGAGCGATTTGTCACTGTCGACAGCGGCGCACTGTACTGCCGAGCCAATTAAGCTCAAGGTGCAATTCGATACAGCTTTTATATACACTGTGGATAAGAGGGAGGGCGGGAGGCATGCGCGTCTGCATTTGTGTGCGGATGATTGAGTGGGGTGTGTGCGCCCGTCCCTGAGTGTGTTTGTGAAAAAGCGGGAGACTAAGTGGGAGAGCATTGTGTTGGTGTGCTTTACAGCGGCAATAATGTGAGTGAAAAAAAAAGTCTCAGGCTGTGAAAAAAATCCCTCAAACTGGGGGAAAAAAAGAGTCGTTCTTGCTAGTTTAAACATTTCGACATGAGCAGCACCACAGAGGGGCCTTGTTCTGCAGGCTTTAAAAACAACCCAACAGGGACTGAATACTATGCAAACTTAGATCCCCTACACTCCTATGTAGGGCTGGGACTAATAATATCCTGGTATCATTAGTGATGAACACCTGTGCCTGTGTGTGTGCAGAAAAGTACAGACAGAGTGAGAGTGAAAGAGAGGAAAACACAGACAGAAGTAATCCGGATTCAGCTTCTTTTTCTCTCTTCCTTTCGGGGCCTTCTAGGGAGAAGACAGGACAGTGGACAGGCAGGGGCAATTAGGTAAATAGATGGATATCTCCTGGCTAAAAATAGGGCCACAATCCCGACTGTGATTAATGTGACCGATGTGGGCCCTTGTGGCTTTCAATGCAGCTGAGCCCTCCTCCTGCTCATCCATTCAAACCTTCCATTTTGATACGATCCCTCTTCACAGGACGCCACCTTGCTAGCGTACCCCTGCTAGCTTTATCGTGGCCTCATGAGCTCAAGTTACGACTCAGGGGAGAGGTCAACAGTCCACCCATTGATTAGTTACACTAAGGCACCGGACTAAGAATGAGCAGGTAGGTTCAGTCAACAGCCGCGGACGCATTCAATCCTTAACTTTATGTTTTCTTTAGTGACCATTCCTCAGGAGAACAGAGCCATAAATCCAGGCTGTGGTTTTCAAGTGGAGCGGATGTTTGTTTGGGTCCCCCTTAACAGGTCAAACAGTGGCTGGAGTTTGTGCATGAATGTATATATGTGTCTGTGGTGTTTCTGCCTGTCTGTGCAGAGGAGAACGGGGGGGGGGTTGTTTTCAGCAGGGCTGAATGCCTGAGGCTTGTCGTTTACAGTTTTCAGTTGTCACAACAAGCAAACTATGCAGAAAAATTGCAACAGTGAGTGGAAAGCCACATTTTCCAGCATACCACAACTACAGGTGATGATAACATGATACAGAGAATCACAGGAAACGGTTCATTTGAGCTGTCTTGCATTTTAGTAAACATGCTTCTTAAATGCAGTTGAATTACTTGTAGGAGTAGGCACACATCAGTAGCCAGTTGACACATTATTATAACCCCTCTGGTGAGTGTGTACCTCCATGGTCCAGTACAGTTTATTCAGTACATGTGTGCTATGCACAAAAGCCTTTTTTTGGTCAGATGAGTATGTGGAATGTTAAGTCTCCAAACACAGGTGCTTCTTATGAAACGGGAGAGATGGTTTAGATTGCTGCTACATTGGCAGACGATGTGCACATAACACACCTAAGCTGGTCAAATTTGATCTAGGTTTTTCTCAACAGCTTAAAAGATATTATGGTTTCCGAGGTAAAGCAAATATTTTATCACTCATCTCATCGCCACAGAGCAAACTATTCACTTAAATATTGAACTCAGCAAATTAAGAAATGGAGGGGCTGGTGCGCATGTGTGTCTGTGCAATCGTCTATCAGGAGCCGCCCTCACAGCTGCACCGAAGGCAATGGTTCTGTAAAAACATGATAGGAGCTGCTGGATTGATTGATTGGGTCTTATCTTGAAGAGGGTAACAGATACGGGGCTGAACTGTGATTATTGGCTTGTTGGTCACATTCTGTAACTTCTGTGACTTGGTCAGGGCCGTTTGTCTCAGGACATTGCTGATTGAGAGCTGGGAAGGAACTGAGGGAGCGGTGCAGGATGCTTCTGTCCATGGCCTGGCGGGAATGTGACCGTCTGCCTCCACACCCACAGGCCGACCACAGGGGCGCTCGGAGAGGCTGGGAATGTCGGGCCAAGACAAACGGGACGCCCAGAGGAGGCCCTGCCCCAGGCCTTTGCAACAGCACCGCTCTCTGAGCTGCTCTGGCCTCCCAACCTCCACAACACTCACTGTTATTCTAGGCTGAGGGATCCTCCCACACAGAGGGCAAGAGAGTAAGACAGGGAGACGTGACGCCAAAGAGGACTGAGGACATAAACAGACATAATGGAGTTCTAAAAAGTTTAAAAGGAAAGGTGAAATCCGAAGTGATCAAATGGGGTTAGGTGACTAAAGGAAGTTTAGCAGAACAGAAAAGGAAAGAAAGGAAACAAATGGTGTGGTGAGTCTAAATCTAAAAAGCCCATAAACTCCAAACTGAGTACTGAATGTGTGGGTTTGCTCTAATAAGAAAGGAATACACCCAGCTGTCAAAAGGGGAAACCATCCCTCCCAGACACTTTCTGCATTGTGGCTTTGTGGGACAAACGCAAGTAAACACCTATTGATTAACACGGTCAGTGAAGGGAGCCGGTGTCAGTGAGGGGATGACCACCATGTTGCACCCATTGGCCTCTTCCTGCGCTGTCCACATTAGATTTTACTCCGATGTAATTATAGTCTGCACTTCAAGTAACAGCTAATATGATCGTAGAAAGGAGAAAGAGAAGGAGCTTGAAGGGAAATAAAAGTTTGAAACAGAGACACAAATTTTAACCGAGAATTCCTCGTAGTGTGAAGGGCGAGTGGAAAGTGTGTGAGCGAGTGAGAGAGCAGAAAACATCACAAATCAAACATACAAAGAGTTGATTCTGTGCTGAGGCCAAAGGGGCTGGTTTAGGGTGCGGAGCTCGGCTGCGTACAGAGAAGGCCTGTAACCCCAGGCAGCTCTGAGGTCGTTGCTGACGGAGGGTCAGAGGCAGGCAGGGAGCGCCGGCTAGGGGTGTTTCTGGAGAGATGGAACAATGGCGGTTCTTATCAGTGAGAGAGAGAGCGATAGAGACTGACAGAAAGAGAAAGAGAGAGAGGGAGAGGCAGGAGTGATCGTGCACAGAGCCGAGCTGATGACCAGTGGGTCAGCATTCTAGTTTGGCCTGGGGGACTTCCTGATCAGGGAGCCTCTGAGGAACACATTCTTCAGATACTATCTTTATTTTTTAATAATGAGGGACGCTGACATCCCACACAGATCTGTTTACATTGTCCTACTGTGTCCAGCAGTCAGTCCGGTGAAGGAAATATAGCTGGCAGATTGAGATGTGTGTTTGTTGTGCAAATGTCCCTGCCAACAAACATGCATAATTCTCTCTACATTCCTGTCATGGAAAGGCAGACTTGAAATACAGCCATGAGTGACAATTTGGCCGGTCTGACTGTACACACAGAGAACGCCCGTTGAGCAGTTTCACTATCCATCCGAGTCCTTCTTATTGGTTAGCCTGCGGTTTCCTCCAGCAGCTCAGAGTCTATCGACAGCAGGACTCCTGCAATGTTCACTGCTTCGCTGAGTTACTTTCAAGAATGCGCTGGAAAAACCATGTGAGAGCGGGCCACAGGGAGAAAAAGATGGAGAATTTAGGAGACACAGGTGAAAGTAGAGGGTTAACATGTAAAATGCAAACCACCCAAACCCTCAACCAGGCTTTTAAGACATTCCCACAAAATGGCTGCTGTGTGTCACTGCGGCGACGAGCAGCAGAGCAGCGGGCCTCGAGAATAGTCCCGCTGTGTGCAGAGTGTTTGTGGACTGTGGCTGAGCTGATGGACATGACCCAGGAATGGGCCTGGAATCAATTTAGTGCGTCCAAAAAGTGCCTGTGAATGTAAATAAAGCTCTTGAGCAAACAAACGCTTTTCCGAGAGGCACACACAAACACAGAAAAATGCATAGGCCTACAAAATGGATCAAACACTGGTGGGCCCCCCTCAAGTAGATGATGGGAACCCAGTCGGCTCTGTGCGCTTGTATCCACAGAAATTAAAACCAGGGCTCTTCTTCCTGCCTTCTGGCTAATCTTAAGGGTTTTATCCCTGGATTGATTTGAGATGGCGGAAGACCAAGGGTCCAATAAGAGGGTAACTTCATCCCCCGTGTTCCTCTCCTCCCTTTTTTCCCTCTCCTCTCCCATCTTCCCCTCCACTGCCACCACACTCAGCCCCATAACTGGGGACACGCAGGGCCCTGTGGCTGGCTCCAGTGAGAACGACAGCGAGAGACTGCAGCTCTTACTAGCCAAGCCTGTTTACACAGATGGTGGCAGGCTTCATTATTTTTGTGAGGGGCGTGGAGGAGGTGGGGAAGGAGGAGGATTGGCTGAATTTACAGAGGATGTTTATAAGCTCAAGGAGGGACGAAGGTAGAGAACATTGGGTCAGAACACTTCCAGTGTGTTCCACATTATCAGGCTCTCCACCAACACCAACCTTAAACCTTTCAACACCTCCTCTTCCCCACGGTTTTTAAGTTTTTATCAATTTAAAGATTTCTCCAGAAACATTATGTATCCATTTTGGAAAACAGTCATTATTTTAAGTTCATCATTAATCATCTAAATAACAAACAGATTTTAGTCGGCTAAAGAATGATCACTTTTTCAGCCAAGGATTAGAGCGGTAGGCCTTTTTTCCAAATCTCTTTTTGGAATGAAGATTTAGATTTGCAGTGAGGCGTCAGATCGCCTAAAACTGAGCAACAACAGCTGTTCTTTCATCTGTATCTCACTTATTTCCCTGGAAAAAAATGAATCATAATGATTTGTTTCATTGCAACACTTAAGATCAGTGGTAGTAGAAACTCTTTTGGTAAAATCAATATTTGTTATCACAACCACATCTTTTCAGTGTTGGAGGTATTTCAAAGAGTCCTGATTGATAATTAATGTTTCTGGTTGGTAATTTTAGTTGGCAAGAGTCTGCAAATATGCTAGCATCTCTGTGAGGCTGTACCGTACTTCAGCACAGCGGTGCTATGGTAACATGACAATGGTAACATGCTGGTGTTTGCCACGTATAATGGTTACAATGTTCACCATCTTAGTTAACGCATTAGCGTGTGAAGTGTCACCTGGTGATGGCACTATATGGAAGGTTGAGGGATCACCAAATTCAGTACACGTCATCTTATGGGGATCATATATGCCGATATTTGTTGAGATATTTCAGTCTGGACGAAAGTGTTGGACCGACAGACAATAGCCAAACTTATTATATCGTGATAAGCCCCTTGAGATGTATCATCTAATTTCAAGGCAGTCCCAAGACATTGTCATCCCTAGAGCCAAGCCTCTAGCATGCCTAAAAATAAAATGTCATCAACATTTCAAGTAAAGTCCCAAAATTGTAGCTGCTGTTAGACTTGAGTCCAAGTAATGTGACTCAACTCTAGATCTCTGATAGCAAAGGTAGATCTGTCAGCATTTTAGATGAAAATGGACTCAACAGTCTCACCCATTCCTTTTCCTTCTATAAATATTGGTAGATGACTTTGTCCTGATGTAGGTAGGCCTCAAAAAATTATACTTTGTTTAAGTCTGCATGTTTTTGTGGCTTGGAATCATCCGGCTCTGTTTGCCGTTGAAAGCCCTTAGAGGACTCAGGCCATGTGGGCACCCAGATTCCTCCTCCACACAAACACCTGCACTCCTCCTCGCACATCTGCGTTGTCTGAGCCCATTTCCTTCTGTCCCCCACTAACCTGTGGCACGCAGGCCCTCTACCTGGCAGCCACATGTGGACGACTCTTTGACTGGAAGCACTTTCATGAGCGCAGTAGCTTAGAAAAGGAGTGTTACGAAACTATATAAAGCTTAAAGGAAGAGGAAACAGTAGACATGGTGGATGCATCCAGAGCTGCCAGAGCTGATGTCAACAGTGTCTGGATTATGGCTTTTTTGATAAAAACATGTGGCAAACACTACTGTGGAGGACCAGCGCCGTGTGACTCACCTATCAGGTGCTGAGGGTCAGGGGTTGCAGCTGCAGTTAATTAACATACCAGGTTCTCATATTGGCAGCGCGTACGGCTGACAATTCGACCCACATAGAGAGTAAAGAATGTTTAGGTTTCCCAGTGTATCGACCTTTAGTGTTATCAAAGGTGTTTTTGTCTCTGTCTGTTCTTTCCCCGCATTCTTTCATCACCTCCTTTTTTCTTTTACTCGCTCCTTTGTTCCAGCCACAAAATTTGCAGCAGACCTGAAAGGTGAGCCCAGCCTCTCATCATAAGCCGCATGTTTCACATTACAGGAATATTTCCACTTTGTATTTTGCTAACCTCTGGCGCTGATAAAATGCTCAAAAGCTTCCAAAAGAACAGCTTTTCTTCGGGGTACAGTGACCGAATGTCTGAGTGCAGGAACATAACAAGAGGCCTATTCACGCGGCTCCTGCTGAGCATGGCGAGGTACAGCACGCAGCAAAGGCCCGTCCAGCTCAGCAAAAAAACACACAAGGCAGAGCTCTGGGCTGCTGGGCCGTGGCAGAGCCCACCAACTGTTGGCTTTCAGACTACTGCATGTTTCCAAACTGCATCAAAAACCCATTTTAACAAGTTATTTAGTCTAGCAGTTAGCGTTAGACTCTTAAATAGCCATTTTTATAAGTGGGTTAGAACTGAGTGGTCAACTCCTGTTATAAAAAGAGACATTTCTGTGGATTATTTCCACATTTTCTCAATGGAAATCATTTTGTTTCAAGAACTCACTTGAGTCAAGAAACACTTCCTTTTCAGATTAGTGAGAATTACTTGCTATGTTTTACTGTCTTACCAAACTTCAAGAAACAAATGATTAACCTCGCTTTTCACTTTCACACTGATAGCGACGTTTTATAAGACTTTATACAGTAAATCACTCAGTATTTGTCAGTGCTTTTGTGAAGCTGTATTCTGAAACCATTGCAGTACAAATTCGATGTGACAGTGTGTGTGTGTGTGTGTGTGTGCGGGGGGGTCGGGGGGGGTGAAGTGAGGATGAGGGAATGCAGAGAGGCTTGGAGCAGATTAAATGGAGATGGTGGCAGGTTCTTTGTTTCCCACAGAGGCCGTACAGTCAGAGACCAGGTGTGCATGAAAGCACAGAAACACAGGTGAGCCCTCATCATGAGCGAAAGATGGTCATGTGGTATCACAGATTACCAGAGTTATAAAACTACACACACAAAGACCAACCCATACACACACATTGCTGTATGCATATACACATACACATTTTGAAATTATACTTGCAAAACAAAATCACTTTCCAATTTATTTTTGTGTCTGAATGCAACTGGTATTTTCTAACTATGTGATAATAAGTTCTATAGTTTTGATTGTGTAATAAAAACCTTCATTCTTACTGCTGAAAATGGGTGCTATAACACATGCAGAGGCAAAGTTTTAAAACATCCTTAAAGTGAGAGATGAAATAACACAAATAACATTCTAAGTCTTAGAAGCAAAAAACGAACCCTCGTTCACTTCAATACATGTATAGGTTTTACTTCTACCAGTAGCATTTGGTGGCTAATGTTAGAGAACTTTAGGTAGATATTACATTACTGAGTCAGTTAGCTGACTTCATGACTTTCCCCTACTTGAGTTCCTGTCACCCTACGTTTTACCATTTAATATTATCCCAGAATTGACACTTGTGGCCACAGCAGCCACTGTTCAGAAAAACGTTCCATAGGCTTGCTTTAAAAAATGTCCGCATAGTACTACAAGTGACTGAAGACAAATCATTTAATCATCGGACCATCATCAGTGCTTTATCATGTGTTTTGTTTGACCTATCACATGTGTAATTGATTATAGCTGGTGTGATGATGTTCTACTAGACTAATTGTTTAAAGCCAAACACCAGAATACTACAGATCTCCCACCACTCAAATAAAACAGTTGCAGCCTCAAATGATCTGGAAATTAAAGCTGTTCTTGTCATATTTTTGACAAATTTTGCAGTTCCAGCTTCAGGAATAACAGAATTAACTGACATATCACCAGAGAGGTCAGTGAGTCAGCCGTCTGGTGTGTGAGCTCTAACCAGTCCAGTGGGTCAGAGGGGTGGGGCTGGTGGTGTGTGTGTGTGTGTGTGTGGGGGGGGGGGGGGCCCTGTCCTGGAATAGCTCCCCTGGCCTGGAATGCTCTGGGGAATGTGCGGCATGGCGTTTGATTAGTCGGGGTGGGGTGGGGGTGTTGTGTGTGAATAGCATTAGTGATCAGAAGGTTATGAGATCTGTGTAGACAATGAGCGAGGACAGATCAATCATTACGTACGTTTGGAAACACCCTCTGTGTGGTCAGCAGGTTGCCAGCTGGGCAGCGTGGGTGTCCCAGCCCTGCCTCTGTCCTGTCTTCACCTTGTTGTTGTGGCTTCTGTCACCTTTCCCCATCTTGCGTGTGTGTTTATGTGTTTGTGTGTGCTACACCGTCGCGCCACTCCAGGCTTTGTGAAACCAGTTCTGACCTCATCTATCTCAGAGCAGCAGAGCACAGACAGGCAGCCCATTAGGCCTCATGCTCTGCAGGTTGACCTTTGAACCCCAGTCCCCTGTTTGACCAAAATGGGCTGAGCGGTCAAGATAGGTCAGCGTTTTGCTGGGTCATCACCGGCTATCAGGAGCTATCTGTGTACCTGCCAATGAGCAGGGACTCTCCAAGGTCTGCAAATATTACTGGCAAATGCACAAACAGGCGTATATGTGCCTGCAGACTCACTCACACGTACTCAGGAGGAGCACACACACTAAATGTACATCTAATTTGCTAATTCACAGGACAGATAAGGGAAAACAGTGTCAACCCTTCAGCAGCATGTAATCCAGAGAAGACAGTATAATGACTCAGTGTACCGAAGCAGAACTGTACAATCAGGCTAGCAGAAGCATGAGAGAGAGGGTATTCGACTCTCACGGCCCAGCCTGCTGGAAGTGATGGCCTCGCAGAATTCCTGTGTTAACCCCGGGTTCCTGCTCCCGCTCCCTGCCCGGCGAACCCAAATCTCTGCCACAACATCCCCGACAGGAGGACTACTCCCACTGCCGTGTTTGCTCAGCTGCGCTGGCTTTGTGTCGGTGTGTCGAACCCCCTTGTTCCTGCTCCCTGGCTGTTTTCTCCCTCTTTTTCTGTTTGGTTTCTCTTCTTCCAACAGTTTGTAGTTTCATTTGTTCTTTGTTTGGCTTGCGGAAAGCACGTCGGACGTTTCCACGGGATTGACGGCGGGGAAGTCAAGAGGTCGAGGTGAGACGGCTACCTGAGGAAGTCTCACGTCTCCTGCTGCATAGTGTCACGGTGGTGTCAACATGTACAGTAGTCATTTAAACACCTCTCTGCTGTGCCCACTGCCTGTGTTTGGACTGTGATCACTCTGGCTCACTGCAGAAGAAGCCAAACCTATTCATGTACTTACCAGTTTTAAAGTAAATAGCCCCAATTTAGTTGGCGGGCTTAAACGTAAACAACTTAATAGCTTGGGCCCAACATTTTTTCACAGCCTGTCTCATTAATGCAATTTAAGGTCATTTTACGTTACCGGTGTGGACACGGCATCTCATTTGAAACCACACAAGTTTCAGTTAAAGCCAATTTTGAGATCCAGTCTCAATATAAGTGTCTAACCTGCGAAGATGCGTAACCGTTTGCGTCTCGGTGGCGGCCCCAGCCCTGACACTCCGGTGCACTCATCCTCATCATCACAGTCACCGCTCTCGAATCCCTCGTCCCCCTCATCGCTCCACCCGTCCACTCCAACTCCACGGGACCGAGCTCTCCAGCGCTTCTCAGATACCGTCACCAGCCTCAGCAGCTGTGGGACAAACAGGAAGAGGTTAAAGGTAATGAGGTTGAAACGCACTCCGCCCTCGCCCTCTTGGTGAATCACGCTGTGGCCGCAATGTGCCTGTGCATTAATGGTTTAACAAAGCTGTGAAAATAAATAAGGGGTGTCTCTTGATCTGTGTGTGTACTGTATGATTATAACAGTATGAGGGGAATTCCAGACAAAAACTAAAAGATCTAAAAGTGCTGGTATTTACCAAACTCTAATTATAATCACCAGGCAGGAAAACAGTTTTGTTATCGGTGCCAGTTTTGTTATTTTTGTCCAAATGTGATTCATTCAAAGGGATGTGGCTGTCGCGCCATGTAATTTACTGGTAGAAAAAGAAACAGTGGGGCAAGCAGACTGGTGCGATTGTGTTGTTACTGGCAAACATCATTGTCTTGAGTGGTTGTCTCAGGGCAACAGGGATACCATAACACCACATAACACACTCTGTCCAAGTGGACATCAAGGCCTCAAGGTCCAAAATGAGAAAGTAGGAAGAAAGATTAATATATAAGTTGCCGTTCGCAACGACTTGAACACCACTTGGATCATCCTCCTGTTCCAAGTGTGTAGGAGAAACTACGGTGGCTGCGAAACTCGCGAAAGGGACCTTTCTAGAGAACAGAATCTCAATCCAGTTTGGCCTCTGGGCTGTAAAAGCAATTGTTGTTCAACTGCGATATTTTCCCATGTGATTTACAGAAGCTCATAATGTGTTGTGCAACACATACCAGAAGTGTTTACTGAGGAGTGTGGTAAACTAATCAACTCATAAATAATACACAAATGTCCAACAGCTGTAGAGCAATTTCATCAAAAATCTTTTAATTTCTTTTGACCAAGTATAACAGGAGGGGAAATAGCAAGCTTTATATATTCAATAACTAAAATTGGGAGGAAAATGTCAACGTAAAAGACACCTTTCACTGTACTTTTTTTCTTGTGTAGCTTAAGAACAACACAGAAATAAAAACAAATCTCTCCTGTCTTGTATCCACGGGTGGAAAACATGTGCGTGAGCTTGGAGACAACCGACATGGCCGCTCTCTGGCCATCTTTCAGTCTCCACAACATCGCACATGATTGAGAGCCCTGCCAAGGTAACAGATGTGCTAAATTCCAGCCGCCTGCCCTCCGAGCCTCCTGTCCTCTCACCGCCCTGCCTCCTTGTTTGTTTTTTTATTGATTTCCTTCCGATCTGCATACGTCAGCATGCATTTTTTTGTTGTTGTTGTTGTTGCTTGTTTTGGCTGTCTATGGGAGAAAATTGAGTTCATATGTTGTCTCAGGTCAGCTGCAACGTCTGCCTGGGATCAGACTGTGTGTTTGTGTGTGAGACAGAGAGCGGAGGTATAAAAGTCCAGAGCTAATCACAGAATTACGTCAGTCAGAATATAAACAGCCACGTTCCCTTCGCCTGCATATACAAACCAGTCAATCTGGGTTTTACAAGTGACAAACTCTAAAGTTTAGAGAGGGAACACACGTCACCTTGTTCCCAGCATGGCTGCCCAACAAACCCCCATTCATTTCCCAACATTGAGACCATACACGCACGATGACCACAACATTTCAACAAGCCTGGTCACTTGGATTGAAGGATGGACAAACAGGAAGTCACAGATAGGACGGCTGATCCACGGGAACATTTTGACTTCTGTTTGAGGTCGTCAACTTCTGTTGACAGAGCAGAGCCCTCAGGCGTCACATTAAAATATGTCCCAGAAACAAACTCTCCACATGACGAATAGGCGTTTAATGTACTGAAGACAGAACCATGTTTGCCTGCATTTGCCGGAGTGCTTCACAGATTTAAAGAGGTCCTGAAATTCCTTCTTGTGGTCTGTATCCTGGCAACTCAGTTGTACTTTAGGAGGGGAGGGGCATCTCGCAAACCAATTAAAAGGCAAACAAACACTTGTAAAGCAGGGAGAGAAAGATCTGGTTCAGGGCATTTTAGAACAAAACCTAAAAAAAAGGTATGAGGAGCGAAGGGGAAAAACATTGACGGCAACTGTTCTGCCCCTGTTTAGAGCTCAGTCTGTGTGAACATTGCCATGTGTAACTCACCACCTGCCAGCATACACACCAACTCCCCTCAACATATACTGTACTGTACATGCTGTCCTCTGATTCACTGTATACTGATGTTAGAAGAAACAACACTATTTAGAGTCTACAGCCCTGTTAGTCGCCCTGCGAGGCTGTACTTAGCGCTTTGAGCTAAATGCTAATGTAATTATGGTAACATACTCACAAGGAAAATGTTAACATGCTTATGTTCAGCAGGTATAATGTTTACAATGTTCATCACCTTAGTATAGAATGTTAGAATGCTAACATTTGCTAATTATCTAATGTCTTTAGTTTTGCAAATATTTGGTTATAATCTAAATAATTAGACAAACTAATATGTTGACCTGATGATGGTGCTAGATGAAAAAGTCAGGGGATCACCAAAATTATTACAATTGATTCTGAGGGGAACATAAATGTCTGTACCAAATTTCATGGCAATCCATCCAATATTTGTGGAGACATTTCACCCGAAACCATAAGTGTCAGCCTCAAAGTGATCGTAGAGGACCATTTCAAGGATCACCAAAGTCATCAGGATGTATCATCTGGGAACCATTCCTATCTGTACAAAATGGTGTGCCAATTCATCACGTAGATGTAGAGCTATTTCTCTGGATAAGGAAAAACTTGACCTGCTGGTAGCGCTAGATGAAACTTCAAAGCATCACCAGTCATTAGGATTCATCCTCTGGGGAACATGGATATTTATACCAATTTTCATGGCAATTCATCTTATCCTTGTCAAGACATTTCAGTAAAACTCAAAAATGTTGACCTCATGCTGATGCTAGAGGTAATGATGATGAATTCTCTGGGGACCGTGAATGTCTTTTCAAAATTTCTTGGCAATCCATGTGCTAGTTGCTGAGATATTTCAGTCTGAACCACAGTGGTGATCGACCAACACTACCACCATTACAGCTGTTAGCATGGCTAGATACACAACAGCATCTGAGAGTTTTGCATTTTGGAATTAAAATCCAGTTTCAGACACACATGTGTGGGATGTAGGATCAAGTACATACATGCTATAAATAGCTGCAGATGAACAGCAGATTAAAAAAAATGATAAAAAATTGTTTTTGGGGAATTAAAAAAAGAAATTCGCTGCATAATCATAGCAGTGGCCTAAATGAGCCATAGCAGCGAGGCGTGCCCTTCCCCACAGGGGGGTGGCAGGGCAGTACCTCTCTCTGAGCCTCTGTGGCAGGGTGCTGTGGCTTCTGCCCACTGGCTGACTGCCTCTGCCACGGCTGCGGTGGCGGGGAGGGGTGGGATGTATGTTTGTGTCGAAAGTGACGCTGCGCTTTTGGCATGGCTGAGCCACAGTGTGATCCGGCAAGAGCCTCCAGATTTACCACAAGAGGGAGAAACCTCAAGTCGCTCTGGGCTGGAATCTTCTGCAATTAAAAAAAAAACCCCAAAGCAAATGGAAGCAGGGCAGAAACAAATAAAAGAGACATTTTTTTGGGAGAAATGCTCAGTATGTTTTCCATTAAGAGAGGAGGGCTGGAGCTCTGTGTTTCAAGAGATGCATCGGGAGCTGGCTTGGACAGGCAGCTGGACACACAGAACATGTAATCAGGGCAGCTATAGGCATCCCGCAGGCCACAGGGTTTACCTCCCCTTAACACAAAAGCACAAGTCACACCAAGGAAACACCGGCTCAAAGGCTGCACACAAAGCCCAAATATGTGGCCGATTGCACAACACAGGCCAGCCCAGACAGAGACACAGAAACCGCAAGTCTGTCACTGCCTCCCACACATGACATGAACTCCACACAGGGTCACTGTTCGACATGACAGCTGCAACTGAGCCCCAGAGCCCAGCCACTGGTTGACCTGCACTGAGAGAAATCAACCTGCACTCACTGATCATCAGCTGTGATCTTTTACATGAGCTGGCAATAAGATCCTGGTTCACATTTTACCATAAATCGCAGAAAAGGGGTTTCTTGTCAGTGTGTGATTGGGACCAGGTCCTGTTATGGCCTCCTCTCCACGCAGGACTTGTCTGGACAAGCTGCTTATGACTCGGCCCAGACGGAATCTGCTGCTCTGAATGTTTCTATCAATGCCTCAACACATCTTGTCTACAAATCTAATCTACAAAACTTCAGGCTTCGGTTACCAGACCACTACTTACCCTACGCTCATAACAAAAGCCATGGTTTCCGTAATTGAGGTGAAGGCTCAGAATCAGCACATGCTGAGTATAACATAGTGATGAAAACTACTGCTGACCTGATTTTTGGGTTTATAATCATACAGTATAATGCCTTAATCAATATTTTTATATTAACTATTGATCAGCTGTGTAATGTGAAATAGGTCCCATTCAGTGACAAACACTGCAGTTCCCCTCAGCTCTACAGAGCTTTTTTAGCATCTTCTACGTCATTGTTTTGGTTTTTATCACCCTCAGCTTTACTGTTTTGGTTCACTCTCACCAATCTCATCAATCTCATATTCAGCAACAGAAGGCAGCTGTTTTTTTCAAGAAAGCTCTAAAAACTCATGGTGCCTGGCATGAAACGCCACATACAAAAAGTTAGGAACTAGCTAGTGAATATAGTGGAGCATTTAGCAGCTAAGAGCCAGATATTTCACTCAAGTGTTGGTGGAGACAAAGCGGACATAAAAGGAGAGTGAATATTGGATGTAAATTCATCCGGTGGCCAGAAACACGACTCATGTTGCTCCGTGTCTTCTGGATGTGTAAATAGAAAACTGTTTGCTAACATATTTAGCCATTACGGTTCGTTTTATCGTCATCATTTGGCAATAGCTGAGATCTGAATACAGGGCATTGCTACAACAAAACAGGGCAAAAAACGCGTGTCTGAAAGGTTGTATTCAGTTTTGCTGAATTGTCGTCTTCAAAAAGGAATAAAATCACTCTCGCGCACCTTCTCTGGATCCGTTCCATATTGGTGGAATGATCTGCCTGCTCCTACAAGATCAGCAGATTCTGTAGCCACCTTTAAAAAGTGCCTGGAAACGCACCTCGACCGTCAACACCTAACTGACAATCACTAACCTCTCTTCCTTTCTATCTCTGTTCTTAAAAGAAAAAAACTAAAAAAGAAACTTCCTCTCTTTAGCTTTGTAGGTTATACTGTGCTGGGCTTTAAACTAGGTGCACTTTGTTACCTTTTGTTGTTATAATTGCTTCCATTGTCTTCCTCATATGTAAGTTGCTTTGGATAAAAGCGTCTGCTAGATGACTAAATGTAAATGTAAATCTAAACCGCTGTATTTGGAAGCTAACCAAAAGTGAGCGAACCTGAAATGTTGGCAATAATCCCTCATTTTACAGAAAAACTGCACAAGTACAGCAAGTTCACCAGGAAGTCTATCTGTAAACTGATGGATGTTTACAGCATACAGTTTGGGTAAAAACATCACTGTTTGCCTTTGCTTCTCTTCCAAATAAGTGTGGCTAACCCGGGGTTTTGTTTACAAGTGTCTGACTGCTTGTGTTTCTTGCCCCGTTAGATTTCTTTTAGCATTGTTGCCATTCCCAAATCTCAGTAATTTACTTGGTGAGTATAATCTTATTACCCCCCAATAGAAAATGGGGCCAAATCTAAGAAAATGAGGCCCAAATTGCACCAAACTGAAGATATCCTTTAATTTGTATAGAGCCAAAGAAACTGCTTCTCAAGTGAGAGACGTAATCAGTCTTTTTATATTATCATGTACCAGGCATACTTAAGGCATCCAGAGCTCTGGTTAAGAATAATAAACTGCTGTATTTTATACCGTGGCTCTAATTGTCTCCTATTTATCCCAGAGCTCCCTTAAAACCAAAAACATACTGTACAGCAGATTGTGTATTTTTAAATCAGTGTAGGAGCCGATGCCCGGGTCACTGTGTTAGACAAATCAAACACAAGACTTTTCAGCACAGACTATTTTTCATGATAAATGAAGGAAATGGGCTTTCCTTACACCTAATCCCCTCTTGAGTGCCGCAGCTCAGTGGACATACTGAGCTGCTGCACTCAAGTTTTCAGACATGCTATATGGAGGAGAGAGCCAGGAGAAAAGCAGGAGAGTGGTGAATGAATGAGAGACACGATGGGCGAAAGACAGACGGACAGAGGAATGACAGGAGGCACTTTCATGCGAGCGAGTCATGGAAAGCTCCACGGCACGCTGCCAGGCAGAGCGGCGTTTCGGACAACCGAGCCTGCCCTACAGTCCCACCCGCTCGCCGCGACTCATTCCTCAACGTTTATTGAATCTGAAATGTAAAGAGGAGGGGGGGAACCTACTCTCTCTCATTCTTCTCTCTGCTTTTTCCCCTCCCCTCTTGTCTTCCTCCCTCTGTCCGCGGTCGAGTATGTCACGCAACGGGAGCCCAGCCTCAGACAGTTAATGCAGACAAGATTAATTTCCTGATGTTAATTCCAGTTGGAACATAACACGTAGAGAAAAAAAGGGAGCTCTCCAGTCCTGTATTAAACTGGGCGTGTGCCCACTCCACCTTTCTGACTAAGCCCCTAAGGCTATTTCCAGATTTCTCTAGTTCGGACTGAAATCTGAATGACTGTTTAGACTTTGTTGGCAGGGACTTTATTCGTCTGGTGGATAATCTTTAAACGCTAATGAAAAGTCTATTGAAGATGAATTAAATAAATAGTTGCCTGTTCATCATCTGGAAGAATAAACCATTGTGTCTTATCTGACCAAGGCAGGGCATGGATACACAGGTTTAAGGCCCCTAGTATTAAATATATATGCTATGACAACAATTTTCAATCTTTTTGAGGCTAACCAAATGAAAATCTTGACTTATGTCTGTGACTATGCCTGATTGTCTGCATGGGGTGTAATAGTTTAAAAAGTCCCATTCCTGCACAGGCCGCCGGTTGCTAAATCAGATTACTCCCCTCAGACAATCTCTTTTTGTCTGCTGCTCGTCTGCTTTACACGTTACCACCGTGGTTCCCAGAGTCATGTGTTTCTAAGAAACCCCCCCATTTGACATCAGCAGACTGTCACTGTGTGTCCCATGATCACACCTAGCAGGAGCTGGGAGATGGTGGAGTGGCCTGTGCTTGCACAAGCTTAATAGCAAAATGAGAGACGTAGAAGAAGAAGGAGAGAGCCATGGCATACTGACAAGGCATAGGTGTCCAGCAAGATGAAAAGGCAAGGAGCACGTGAAGGAATGATAAAGTTAGGGGGTGCTAACACTTTGACAGGTCCAGAGAGGAGCCTCAACTCTGATGTGCCCCCCAGAGCACCACTGCCGCAAACAAAAGGCAGAGGAGGAACCTCACAGGGAGACCCTCTGATGACCTGGCAGAGACAGGAAACAGGAAGTGTGACCCCTGACCGTTTTTCTTTTTTTTTGGGGTGGGGGGGTGGTGTCCTGCAACAGAGCAACACGTGATTGTGACTGCAGCAGGTTGAGAGAATGAAAAGCCCACAGCACACGCACAGGTAAAAACAGTGTGTAGCTCCTGGTTAGCGAGCCAGCGGCATGGCTTGTGCAGCAGGGTTTTTATAAGCCGGCTGCGTGATAATTGCACCCAGTTAGGTGGTAGTGGTGTGGGGGCAAAGAGGCGGAGTGGGTTGGCGGCCGGGGTGGGGGTGGAGGTTGGTTTGGGTCGGAGGTAAGAAGGAATGGGTGGCAGTGGTAGAAGGAATGGTTGGGCCTCATTAGCAGGCAGACTAATTGGGAGAAAAGGACCCTCACATGCTCTGTCTGACCTCCCAGCCAGCAGGGGAGAAAGCCGTGGTGGTGGTGGTGGT
>CM022490.1:8359798-8418672 GCA_011952105.1 Coreoperca whiteheadi
TGGGCTGGGGGAGTATATCTGGTAGTTGTATTCCTAAAGTTAAGGAACTATAACTCCTCATAACTCCTCAAATCCTAAACTAACCATGAAGTCAGAAGTCTCCGGAAAGCGAAAGGATAACGGGTGTGTGTGGTGCTCTGACAGGGATCCCAACTCTGCCTCCACAAACGCCCTGCAGCTCCTCAAAGGTTTACACCAGGTGTCACACTTCATTTAAAGAACCCTCATGGCTTATCCCTGCTCACAAATATAGCGGCAAAACAGCCCTCCTTCCTCCTCCGCTTCCAGAGCAGTTGTACTTGACACACATAAAAACTAGGAAGGCGAGAAGACGAAGGCCCTGAGGGGGTACATTAAATATATTCAATAACACTTCAAAAACCCTCAGTAAATAACATCAAACAGAAGTCAGCCTCTTTGACTGGTGTGAGAATAATGGCCAGGTTAGCAAGTGTAAATTTACAAAAGCACGCCTAGTCTGACACCCATGGTGTCCATTAGTCTGATTGTAAGCGCACCCTATTGGAAAAGGCCACCGATGCTGGTCTTGTCATGAAGCAGCTTCCATTTCATCTCTACTGTCATTATAATACACATGGCACTGTATTTATTCATACATTCAAAGAATATCTGAGGTGTTGCTTAAGTTCATAGCCACTTACTGTATATGGTTAGATGTCACTGCTGTATATGAAATGGAAATGTATCTGCTGTAGTAATATTCCTTACTATGTGTGTACAAGATTAAGCAACTGTGCACAGTAAAAACCGTCCTAGCTGAAGTGCGTGTGTGGGTTATATATTAAAGAGTGTATTCTGTATGAGCATGCACGAGGTGTTGAGCACACGCTACCCAGCCTCTGGTGGCTCGGAGGAAGTGAGACTTCGTGATGGAATTTGTGGCGCTCGGGATCTGGTTTATTTTCCACCCTGGATTCCTGTCCTACCTGCAGGATTTTCCCAGGTTCTGGCTTCAATTAGACTGGGAAGCCGAGAGGAGAGGAGGGGTATCAAGGGGTTTAGGAGAGGGGGAGAAGGAGGGGGCTGGAGGAGGGAGGGTGACAGAGCTGGAGTTTGTCACACACAACTCAGCACAGCTGGGGAGATGGAAAGAAAGGCAACGAACAGGGCGAGATGTAGAACAATGGAAGTAAAAGCTAAAACCTTCAAATAAGGTGCTAAAAAATAAAAGCTAGGGCATGCGATATGAAAATGTTTGTTATTCTTCAAATGACAGAGCAATTTTAACAGTGTGAGATGATATAATTGTGTTTGGCCGAAAGGGATTCATAAAAATCTTCAACAAAGATGGCTTTCATATCCGTGGTATTCCAAATGTATCTCTCCAAAGAGTGTCAATAGCCAAGAAGAGGCTGTGAGAATAATCCCAGGAGGTCTGACCCTCCAAATGGCAAACTCCTCTGACAAATGAGTGGGAAACGCTCTGTAATCAAAGACCAATCACATAATTGCTCTATTTTGCCACTAGCCCAACCATCTCCTGTGAGATTAGTTGTTCAGAGGAGAAACCTGATACTCTGGGAAGTTAAACAGATGTTCAGAAAAACAAACCCATCTCCTCAGAACAAGAACACATCATCAAAATAATATGTTCTAATTTAGGAGCGCTGACTCCAGAATATGTCTCTCCACAAGGGAACTCACTTGCTCAGTTCAAAAAAAAAAAAAAGTATTAATGCAGCGTCACAGTTACAGTGAAGTTCCCATTAAGAAAACAGCAAGACTTGTCCGACTGGCATCACAGAATATCGACAACTCGATGTCACAGCCGAGGGAATCAAGTCTATGTGCGCTCGTCTTTATCAGCTTTAACACACTGCATATACGCCCTGCAGACACTCAGACAGGACCCCACACAGGAATTTGTTACACAGTGTAAGCATGCACAAAAATGTCCATGGCCCCTCACAGTCATGCCCTGTTTAAAGATTCCAAGTCGAAAAGCAATAACCGAAGGAGAAAGCCATTTCTCTTCATCCATTTATAGTGCACAGTTCACTTTAAACTTGGCTACGGCTCAGTCATGACATCAGTTGCTTTAGGCGTGAGAAAACGCTGTTTTATAAGCTGAGGCGACCGGGTCTGAGATTTTTTTTTCTTTTGGTGTTTAGTTTAGCCTCGTAGAGGAACAAAGGCGAGGGTCTCCTTGCCAGACTGTCTCTGTATCTGCTGATACTCTGATCAACACTGACAACGTGAGAAATGACACATTTCCGCTGCATAGTTGCATTTCACAGGGCCATCGTCATGGAGCACTTAGGAGTGGAGGAATGAAACATCAGGGGATTAAAGTTGGAAGGAAGTGGATTCTTTGGAGGGGTCCCATGTTCTCCTCACTGTTGGAGAGTGTAGCCCCTATATTTTATGACATAGTCTTGCATACTGTGGGTTGGGACTGATTCGTGGTTAGAAAGTGGGTCAGTACGAGCTGGAAGAACCACTGATTGTGTTCGCGGTTTGATCCAAAAGGAGAATAATGTTCATTCAAATGGAAAATGTGTGCAGGATAAAAGAGCCTCCTAGGACTTGTAAAAACCCGTATGCGAGTGACCCATGTCCTGAATGTGGAGCTGAATATATATTAAGTACAATAATGTACACATGCTTCAGCCGGCAGTTCTGAATATACTGTACACAACGCTCAAACATGCCGACCATCATGAGGCTGAAATACTGCAGTTTTTAATTAGCATGGCACTCTCCTGGTTGACTTCCAGGAACATTACACATACCATCTCATGGTTGGCCTGTCCTCATACACTCTGCATATAAACAGGGCAGATGAAAGTAATTATCTGTGAGCTGTGGCCTACTCTCTATCAGATGGTTAATTAGTCCATTTGCTTTTAGCCCGGCAACATCCCGAGCTGGTGGTCTTTCAACTGGCGGGGAGGTGGAGACCTTGTAAAATTGCTTTTAACTAAACATCACTTTCTCCAGTGCCTTCAGAGGTTGTTCACAACATGACGGCTCAGAGCATGAAATACTGTGATAGTCAATAAACATTTAGCAGTATTATAAATCAAGTGTAAGGTTTTGCCTCTTTGGTGAAATGTAAAAAACGAAACACATCTCTCTTCTGTACTGGCAGATATGTTTTTTTCACGCTAGCATTGTCACTCTATGGATGGTTGGTTGGTCAGTCCACTACTCTTTCGAGTTTCGACCGCAGGAACTTTCCCCAAGTACTGGGAACCTTTGGAGGAACCGCAGGGACCAGGGTCTAAATAAACTACTGGGGGCATTTTTTACCCCCCAAAGGTCCCTGCTCTGGGTTTAGTACTTTTCAGCAGTAGCGGTACTTTCGGGGTGGTGCTTGCTGCGTTTAATATTTCTGATTGGCGACCGCGGAGCAGAGGTGGTTTGACCGTCTGGATCGATGTGTTGCTGCGTCACAGGCCGGCCTTCTCTTTTCACTGTGTTTTTCAGATGAAGCGGGCGGGTACACTGAACTGCAGGCTGTAGAGACTAGTGTGTGGTTTATTCCCTCCATGCCTCCTGCTGAAGTGCACAACCGCTGTATTTTGCACATTCATATTTCTGCAGATATATAAATTGTTGTGAAACTAAATGTGTGTATAGTGGCTGTTCTCGTTTCTGAAGTATATACTAGGCTACTATATATATGTAAAAAGACATGTAATGCTTATTTTACCATACTTTAACATTTACAATGCCCTGAGGAAGTAGTGGCTCTCAATTTCACCATTATACACCGGTAAGCTCAGTATTTAACACAGGTGAGAGTGCATAGGTTAAAATAAGCAAAGGTCCTTATGCTGAAATGCAGGTGATGTGTTTAATAAGTTAAAACAACAAGTTATATAGCTGTGTGATGGGTGTAACCTAATGGGTTTAATCTGTCCAATCTTCCCGGGTTTAAGACCTCGGTGGAAACGCACACAACAATGGGCTGAAGGAACTTTTTAGTTCTTGAGAAGAAGTTCCTGGGAAAAATACTTTTCTGGCCCTTTTGGTCAAAACGCAGCTTTTGACACCTCACCAACTCTTGGATGGATTGTAATGATATTTTGTACAGAGATCCATGGTTCCTGAGGATAAATCCTAATGACTTGCTGATCCCATGACTTTTTAATCTAGTGTCTAACATCTATAATAATATAATCTTACATCTACCGGATGGAATGACACAACATTTTGTATAGAAATCCATGGTTTCCAGAGGCTGTATCCTAATAACTTTAGTAATCTCTTAACTTTTGAGTGAAATGTCTTGACAATGTCTTGGATGGATTGCCGTGGAATATTGTACAGTCATTCATGGTCCCCAGAAGATGAATCTACCATACTTGACGATCCTCTGAGTTTTCTTCTAGTACCACCATGAGGTTGACATTTTTGTTTTTTAGGGAAATACCGTAACAACTTTTGGATCGATTTCCACAAAATGTTCTACACACATTCATGTTCCCCACAGGATGAACTGCAGTAACTTTGGTGATCCATTAACTTCTGATCTAGCACAACCATCTGGTCAAAATTTCAATTTGTCCAAAACTTTGGTTTATGACCATCAGCAAATGTTAGCATGCTAAACTAAGATGGTGAACATGGTAAACATTATAACCGCCAAACAGCAGCATGTTAACATTGTCATTGTGAGCATGTTGAGGTTAGCATTTAGCTCAAAGCACAGCCTTGCTTAAGTATAGCCTCACAGAGCTGCTAGCATCAGTAGGCAATTTGAGGGGGGTTTAGAGGGGATGCCATCCCCCTTGTTGGCAAAATGACCAAAATCTGGCCCCCTTGTTAACCTGCTCAAAAGTTGTCTCATAGTGGTGCTTCACACTGCTGCTTTTAATGATCGCCACGATCTTGGAACATATGAGACATACTGGTTTTGAACTCCCTGTGGGAAGATGGGACATTTAAGAGTCCATCCATTCATTTTTAAAAGCTCTGTTTCCGCTGTCTACTTTCATCTTTTTAGAGCACGCCATGTGAAATTATTCCTCTGACTCGTCTTGTCTCTCGTCTCCCTGTGTGTGTTATTTTATCAAATAAAACAAAGCCGGGGGGCATCTCCCCTGTTAAAAATGAACAAATTGCCTACTGGCTAGCATGGCAACAGTAAACACTTAATTTGTTTATAACATGTTTGCAAATGAAAAAATGGATATACAAATGTTTAGACAAAATAAGAGGAACAGCTTACAATATAATGAGAAGTGATACATAAACGCCATAAAGTGAAGCCTCAAAAGTTTTCCTAAATTTGAGTGAGCTCTCTCAGGCACAGGAAAAATGTAATATTTTAAACTTCACAAAGGGAGTTTTTATTGCAGGACTTTTGTATTACATTGCATCATACTGTGAGGCGTTCCTGTTATTTTGTGCACCCCCGTATAGTGATGATTTGAAGTAAAAAATATTTGTGTAATCAGATTTCTGCACGAATGGCTGAGTCATAAACAACTTTACTGCACATGAAATATGGAAGGAAGTGCAGTCCGTCTTTTGTCAGATGTTAATCCAGCCCATTCATTTTGAGATCTAAAAGGCAGCTCAAGCAGAAATGTGCTTGACTGTTGTATGGTCATCAGATATGGGATTAAAAACTCCCATGGGAATAGTCAATCTGCATAAATTTATGTAAACCCCATAAATGTCCACATGTATACAACGTCATCAGTACAACATGGGAGCCACTGAGCAATGTATTAGGTTACTGAGAGCATCTGATCACACACCTACACACACACACACACACACACACACACACACAGGGAGAGAGAGAGTTTGACTGTGTCCATATTTCAAAGGGATTGTCTGAATGTCTGTAACACAATGAGCTCAGTCATTTCACCAAACTGCATTTTCTTGCAAAATATCATCAAAAGCCTATCAGGAACCTGATCCACATGGTTAAACAGTCTGCACTGCAGGAGCTCTTGTAATCATATGGGTACAAATGTTTGTCCCTGTCAGAGCAGGAAGTTTTGAAAGGCTGATTATATTAGCGAGTGTGTGTGTGTGTGTGTGTGTACATGTCCTGTGTTTTTAAAATTAAAGGATGATTCCGGTTAATTACAATTAGGATAATCTGGCATAACAGTTTCTTGTTTACATCCTGTCTGATCATCTGACCGTTTGTGTTTCTTGCCTTATCGGACTTTATTTCAGCAATGTCGCTGTGTTCCCAGAATTTAGCAATTACTTACAATGTTTTCATGAAGAGTAGAAGAGAGGGCCAAAACTTTCAAAATAAGACCGACATTTTTATAAACTGGAATTATCTTTTAAACCTGCATAAAACATTTAGAGTCAGACCAAGGATGAATAATGTGGAGGATATTGAAGAGGGTAGGGGATAAGGAAAACACCTAACACTCCTTTTCAAGTATCGCTCCTCTCGGTTACAGCAGGACTAAGCGTGCATGACGTAACGCAGCAAAAGCAATTGGGAAAATTACAGTGTCTCAAACCACAACCCTCTGTATTTCTCTTGAGGGTCTCTGGTTGTCAGAGGGGGAGTGAAGGAAGGTGCACAGTTGCTCCTTGGATCCCCCAGGTTGTTTAAACAGGAGAGCAGGATTGTAATCCACTGTGACAGGCCTGTAGCACTCAGAAGCTCAAACACATGCATGCAGACAAAAACGCACACACGCAAACACACTTCTCAGCTGGAAGATGGTGTGTGTGTGTTGAGGGGGGGGGCGGGGTAGTCAGCGGCGATCCTACGTGTTGACAGCTACAAGTGCAACCACCGGGAACCAGGAAATACAGACAGATCTGTGGGCTGATACATCTACCTACAGAGGCTACATGCAAGCATCTCTGCACTCAACCAGCCCACTCCAAAAGGTGGTTTCCATGGTGACGGCAGCGGCGAAAAAAGGGGGCTTTGGCCTTGATGACAGCTGGGGCTTACTGTGGATGGAGGACATAATTCCTGTCCGTCACAACAACAGTCACCATCAGAAAATGTGTGCTCGTCTGTGTTTTTCAGTGCCGATGAGACAAAATAAAAAGTATATTCAGAAGATTCCTGTCAATAGTATCTTATTGTGTTTAAAAAGAGCGAGGTTTCGACATGACCTTGAACACAGCTTGCCAGCGGAGTTTCCTTCAAATATGAGAGAAAGGTGAATTACAGCACAAAGCATCTTCATCTTCAGGAGCTGCAGACTGAGACCTGCAGCACTCGATGTCCAGTTGTGAACCAACAGGTAGAACTAATGGTTAGGTAAACCCTTACAACTGCACAGAGAGTAGAGGGCAACTTGTGTGCACAGAGAAACTGCTTATTTGAAGTGTTTAAACTTACCGTAAACGACACAGTTAAACACAAGGACTCACAGGAGCAAAATGACAAGTGGCACATGCACAAACACAAAAGCACCGGACAACACATGCACACAGCTCACCTGGTTGATGTGTTTGAGTTTGTCTATGATCTGGCTGATGATTGGCTCTGGGGGCTTGTTGCTTCGGGTCTCGGAGCCGGGCTGCAATCGCTTCAGGCCGGGCCCAGGAAACCTGACAGGAAAAAGAAGAAAAAATTGACTCAGTTCTTATTTTTCTAAATGTTTAGAGGAGTTTCACTGAATTTAGAAACCTCAATGCAAGCCTCATGAGTGGAAGGCATAATGAAATGACCATTGCGCCATCACTCCAAACAAGGCGTTTATCACCATCTAGTGTTGATAACAATGAATGACAGCTCTTCTGGTTTATAGTTCAGGGGCCTATCAGCAGGGCTGGAAAGATAATTTGTAACACACCCCTAACCAAAGGACTAACTCTTCCCTCACTGAAGACATTAAGTCTATAAAGTTAAACAGGGAATAACATTTTACAAAGCTGTGGAGACCGCATACTTCTTAGAAAGAAAGTATTTATGTTCGAAATGTTTCAGCATCATCGGGATATGTCCTCAGAATGAGACATTCAAATTTGTACTCCTCAAAAGGAGTTTAACCATTATACAAAGACCGGCTGATAATTCATTTCATGCACATTAAACTGGTCAATTAGTGGCTTTTAATCATAACTGGTGTTTATGAGAAGACATTTGCAGACATGTACATTTGTCCTGCTTTAGCAGCGAGGGTATATTTAGGCACAAGCAGCCTACAGGCAGGTGCTTACATGTCTCTCTGTTTAACTGAGGAAACACGGCTCTGTTGACACCTGTGTATGTTATCAAGAGGAGGAGCTGGTGAGTCTGAGTCTTTCCTGCAGGTGTTTCTTGGCCCACCACACCGTCGCAACTCTGAGGAGTTCGAACTACTCCTGCACACATGAGACAGGCGTGTTTGGACAAACTAGAGTCACGACTGACAACGTATCTCTTCCCCAGGCACCACAGTGATATGAGTGGTGGTGAGGGCTGAGGTCATGTCTCAGCGTAAATGTCATCTGCTGTATTGCTGCAAACGTTGGAAAGACGGATGTCATATGGGTCGGAGTGGAGAAAAATGATTTTCAGAGGAAAGGTTAGTAAGAGATAAAAGGGTCTTGAAAAACTTTTTAAGAAGACGGGAGACAAATGAAAGGAACAACCTGAATAAAAGAGTGGAGAAACATCAAATGCAGATCCTTCCATGCACCAGGGCTCACTGAATTAATTGGTGAGGATGACAATGATCTAAATAAAATGGTACAGCCTTTACAGTCACCTGATCTCAACTCAGTTTCACATGGAAGATTTTGGACCAAAGTGTAAGACAATGCTCACCACAAACTCCATAACACCAAATGATATAATAGAAACTTTCACCTTCAAATCTATTTAGTGATGTCTGTGACTGATGCTGTATGTCCTTTTGCTATGTTGTTTTTTCTTTCTATCTGCTGTACTCAGGTCCCTCTTGTAAAAGACATCTTGATCTCAATGATTAAATAAAGGATGTACATATAAATGAGGGAATATCTTGTGGAGGAATGGTATTCAGCCCTCCAATAGAGTTCCACAGACCTGGCAAGGAGCACCGAAGCTGTTCTGGAGGCTGGTGGTGGTCTGACTCCATAGTGAGACACTTCATGTTGGTTTTTCCTTTAATTTGTCACCCATCTGTGTATGTGTGTGTGTGTGTGTGTGTGCGTGTGTGTGCATGTAAAGCATTAGGTTATACTCTGTTCTCATCTCAGTGACACAGCCCAGAGCACACACACACCTTTCACCTGCCACCTCCATTCATCAGTCTTTTACACCCCCCCCCCAGACTTTTCATTAAACTCAAATTACATTTCCCCAGTTATTTGTTCTTCTTATTAGCCATGATCTCACCCCCTCTCCGCAGCTAATTAATCACATTAATAATGGAGAGAGATGTGTGATCCATTACGGAGAGTAAAAGACAAAATGTGGGTCGAGGAAGGAGGATTAGGGAAGGGAGATTTTGAGTGACGATAAGGAGCCGAGGCGGGTTAGTGTTTCACATCATAGATGCCAGTCAGATCATTTTACCAAGACATAATTTAGCGTATATCACCATAAACTGTTTGTCACCACTGATAGTCTTAGCTGTTAGCTCTCAGTTTGCTATCTGATCATTTCTGTGTTATTGTTTGCTGCCAGCAGAGCTGATCAGATCAGTTAACTCCAGTGATAACCTAATCTAATCTAACACCAATTACCATGCTATTAGGTCCAGTCTGAATGAGATGCCTCTCCCATCAAAATAAACAACAGAGGGAGAAGAGTCCAGGTGTTGAAGGGACACATAATGGAGTCTGGCGCTTTTCACACCACCAGATCGCACCTCCGGTCCCATGGTGTGTAACAGTGTGGTTGTGACTGTTAATACACTGTTTCTTCTGGCTGAATGTCATATTGAGCATAAAAGAGAATCTACTACAACACAGCATGTGAACACAATATAACTGTGTTGAATTGGAACATCTTGTTTTAATCGTGTAACTCAAGTTAAATCTGAATAGCTTCATTGAATTTCTAATATGTGCCACCAATGTAGACAAGTGCAAGATTTCGGTCCGTCTGTCCACCACTTTGGTCCGGCCTGAAATATCTCAACAAATATAGGATTGCCAAGAAATTTGGTATACATATCCATTGTGCCCAGACAATAAATTCCACTGACTTTTGTGATTCCCTGACTTTTTCTCTAGCGCCACCATGCAGTATCTCAACAAGTATTGGTTGGATTACCATGAAATTTACTAACGACATTCATGCTTCCCTCTGGATAATTTGTAATCTCATTGGTGATCCCTTAACTTTTCCCCTAACAACAACAACATAAGGTCAAAATGATCATTTGTCCAGTACTTTGGTCTTTGACCAAATACCTGCAAAATGCCATTCCCATCAGCTTCAGCTGCACTTTGCGTTTAGTGCCAATTAGCAAAAGTTTGAATGTTAACATGATGAACCAAGATAGCTGACATGGTAAACATTACACCTCCTTTACATCAGCACGTTAGTATTGTCATTGTGAGCATGTTAGCATGTTGACATTAGCATTTTACTTAAGGTAAGCTGTGCCTAAGAGCAGCCTTACAGAGCAGCTAGCATCAACAGGACTTGTTGATGTGACTTTTTATGTTTTAATGGCTAATTTAACATCTGGTGGGAGGACAAAAGTTGAAAATGGCACATCTACAGGGATGTTGTTCAATGTACATTGTCCCTGAAAAATACACATTACTAAAACCCTGATACAGAGACAGGACGCTTGTCCTTTGCATTTTGCAAATTGCACCTTAATGAACCATGGTACAAGTGAACATACTCTTTTTATTATAACTTTTAACTGTTTTGCAACGGAAGGCTGACATAGAATACCAATTTAGGACAAAAAAATAAAAGACATTCCCCTGCCCTCCCAAAAAAAGTCCCAAAGATCGAGCTTGAGCCGAAAGAAAAATAACAATACCCTCTCCCTTTTCTGACCTCCTCTCCCCCCTGTTAATTTTCAAATAGTCCCTAAATTCAATGTTCACAGTTGACGCAGCATTTAATCTTTTATCAGTTATCATACACGCATGAGTTTACACTGTCATTAGATTCAAAAGAGGAATGGAAATTTAATGTTTGGAGCTGACACGGCGTCACATCTGTTATCAGTGTAACGCGCTTTGATGTGGTGAAAAGTGTTGCTCCTCTGATCTTGGCTCCAGGTGGCACGGTAAACACGCCTGATAAAAAGCTCCACATTTAGCTCCAAAGATCACTCCTCGGGTATCGGAGACATTCAGTAACCCCCCCCCACCCCCAGCCAATCTAAATTTATCTGCATGAGACAAAATGAGAAAGAATGCCACATTTGGCTCTGGAGAAGGTCCTATCAGGGAGGATAATGGAAGATGATCCAGAACAAATCTCAGAGTGAAAATGTACCCGGAGTGAATTTGCAGGCATATGCCCTCGCAGATGACACGGAGAATTGCTTGCTGCGAGACACTGTAATCTCTCCATCATTTCGTCTCCTTCCTGGCTCCCTGCACCTTCCTATCGCAGCGTTTGGTCCAGCTTGTAATCATCCCCTCAGGACTGCTTTGCCCCCCATGCCAACCTGATGTCTCCTCCTCAGATTGAGGCTCTTTTCTATCTTCTGACAGAAACTCTTTCAGCAGTTTGAGAAAGCTCAGAATTTATTCTCAGCCCTCCTCCGGAACAAGAGGTAAAACATTAACCTGCAGCGCTTCTCGGCTGAAATGTGTGCCTCTGCATTGATTAAATTCCACACATAATTCACAAAGCAAAAAAGCAAAAAGGAGGATATCTATAACTATCTAAGCCAAATTGAAATTGGGGCCGTCTGATGGCGCAGGCGGAAAGGAGGAAGCTATGATGTGTGGAGCCAAAGGACAGGGGTGAAGTGAAATATTGCGAAAACCAAATGAGGTTCTGCAGGGTGCGCAGGAGATGTTGGATGAAGGAGGAGAGAACGATCGAAGCGGCAATTAACTAAGCGAAAAGAAGGTGACAGCATGCCTGACATTAATAACATCCCATAGAGCCAAAGTCAAGATTTACACTCACACACAGTGGGAGAGGGGGGCTCTTGTGGGAAGCTAATCAGCTCTGGGCAAACTTACCCTTCAGCTCACCTACACTCTCCTAGATGTGCTGCTCAAGTATTGGGATTTCAAGAATCAGAGCAGACTATTTGTATAACGGATCATTTAGAAAGCCAATAAACTTGAGCAGGACCAGCCTGCAGGCTGTAGGGTGTGCTAGAGTGTGGATTTGTGTGTAGGTGCATATTGAGCTCGCAGTGTGCTTGTTGATGCAGGCAAGTGAGACACAGATGTACCTGTCTGTCATCTCCTGCCCATTCCAGCAGAGGGAGTGGTTCGCTGGAGCAGGCTCACGGCTGCACAGTGCCTCCCCGAGACCGCTGTAGAAGGAGCTGAAGCCCCTCAGGTTGGATATGAACTCCCTGTAGTAGGCAGGGAAAGGAAATGTTCAACATAGAGAGAGAGACCAAGAATAAAACTCCAGTTAATCTGAATATGACTCACACACATCAGCAGGGAGAAGAGAAGAAAGATAAATTGTCCTACAGTGAGAGCAGGAGAGAAACGAAGAAAGAAAGACAAAGTGGAAGAGGCAGAGATAGAGTAAGAGAGAGAATTCAGCTTGATAACAGTGAAAGCAAATCAATGAGATCCCCCTCGAGAAAAAAGAGGCGAGAACGAGCAGCGTCTCTATTCCTAATTGACATTAATCTGGCCATTGTGGTGCCGAGGCCAGCAGCCCCGCTGGTCATTATTACACTGTTCATTTAAGCTTGTTATTGCATCAGGGGTGTTAAAACACTCGAGTGGAGAAAGACTGAGTGTCACGGGGAAACGGAAGGAAACCTGTCCACAGTGTCAGGGACAATATAAGTCTGTCAGACATATATTGCTCCTGCAGTGGCGCGGAGAGCGAGTGCTGCTTCATCAGCTGGAAGGGTTTCAGTTTGGATTACGGTTCCTGAATTCCTCACCTGCGGAGGCCAGACAAAGTCTCATCAGAGTCAGAGGATGATGGCTGCGCGTTGCGGGCCGCAGAGGCAGCGGGAGGCTGGGGAGGAGGGGGTCCGACTGAGCGAGAGGCCCGCTGAGGAGTGTGTCCACACATCCCGGTCACCTGCGGAGGAGAGAGGAGAAAATGAGATACGGGGGTTGAGTGAGTGAATTCAGTTCCCCGACCTCTTCACCCCACTTATGTTTCATTGCTCCCAGTTCCTGGCCCTAAGCCTGTTTATTCAAACTCTTAATAGCAGTGACACTGCAGACAGTAAGAACCCGTCAACAGCCAAACTGCCGGCCTTACTCAGCGGAGCCCCTCTGCAAATTGTCATCTGTTTGGGTTTGTTTATTTTTGGGAGGGATGAAAGCAGGGGGATTTGCATAACAAACAAGTCATTGTATCCTCTGCCAGCCGTTTCCGCCTTGTTCGAATTTGTAATCATAACACTCCAAAAAACGCGAGCGTGAAAATAAGGCCTCTCGTTTGCTTCTTCTTTCCCCATATAAATGCCATTGTGTTTCCACGCGGGACAACATAACAATAATAAATAAGAAGTCCCTCTCTGTCTCTCAGAGATAATGGACCTGGCACATTCTTTTCAGGTGCAATAAAAATGCAAATGGCTGTTAATGTTTAGCTTGTGGTTTAATGATTTGCCGGTGGTTTAATTTCCCCTGGGGATACTGGCCAAGGCTTAATTCTGCCATGTAATGTTAACAGCTAATTGTGCCCAGCTCCCCTTTAAGTGAATAGGCTGGCACCACTGCTGCTGAATACTGATGTGACCAGATAGAGCAGCACTGGACATCTTTATCTAGTGGCAACCCGAGGACACACACACACACACACACACACACACACACACACACACACACACACACACAGATATCCCAGCATTAAAAAAAAAAAATAGAATCATTTTATGCAATTACTCATTTGAACATAATGCACCTAAGCCCATTAACATGATAAACATGCACTCCCACATAATATAATCATGGCAAACACACACACACATAATGCTACATAAACAAACACACACTTGTTTACCGCATGCATGCTGACACAAACAGAAATGCTAATCACCTGTAAGACAGAATTATCAGGGCTAATCAATACAGCCTTGTCATCCATGCATACAGTGATAGCCACGGCACAGAAACCTTAATCTCCACACACACACACACACGCAGACACACAGACACACACTTCAGCCCATTGTCTCTGACACCCCATTCTCTCCTTCCACATCTTCCTCTCGTGTAATTCTCCCGTTCTCCTGCGCCTGGAGCGAGTGCCGGTGCTCCCACAGGCCATGATTAATGTGATTGGAGTTGCGTTCCCCTTTTTGTTTGTGCGTTCCCGGGAAGCCGTAGGGGAGTTGTGGCACAAGGGAAACACTGATTCAGCGCGTGGGCCCCGCCCCAGCCCCCCCCCACCGATTGTTTCTGGATTCTTCAAGGAAGGGGCTCATTAGTGGGGTATTAATATCACCCAGGGCTGGACTAACACAACCAACAGGAGAGTCTGCAGATAAAGCCTGCCTCAGCGGGAGAGCTGGGAAATATCTGCAGACTTTTATCTGCACCGAGCAGCCCGCCTCACTGAGAGAGAGAGAGGTTCTGATGGCCAGTAATACAACACAGACATACATACAGACCTCACAGTCCACATGTCCATGCACGTGCACACCTGCATCTCAGGCTCCATGTGGCACTGTGCTCGTGCAAACATGGTGTAAAGAGAAGCTCCGAAACCAATCAATGGCAATGGACGAGGATCCTGAAACCCTAATGTATAATGAGGCTGTGAACAATATACATCTAAAGAAGGAATAAGTAGCCTCCCATTAATCTTGACCACAAGGTTTTATTAATAAAATGAAAAGTTTCAGGAGGAAAGATGCTACTATCAGTGTTATAAAGGTGGCAGGGTGCCATGCACAGCTGTAACAGCACATTGGAGAATATTTGGTGAGTAATGTTTGTGTTCCAGGGGAGTCCAGGCTCAGGGGAGAGACTGAGTCAGCACTCAGCAAGCCGCCCCCCTCCTCCCTCTCCTCCTCCTCCTCCTCCTCTTCCGTGCATTGTTGTCACCTGTACAGGAACTGACTTCTGGTGAAATGCACACATTATAGGAATCCTATTTCAACTGAAGCCCTTTCAAATGATCCCAGTGAAGTGAAAATGAGGGGGAAGTCTCACTGTGTCAAGAGTAAAGTAATACCAGACAGCTATCATGGCTATATCTTCACATACTATGCTGTCTGGGTTGGAAATGAGGAATATGGTGCAACAATATCTTTTAGTTTGATTTGGTGGAAATTGTTTTCAAATGCCTTGAATTGTTGTTTTATTAAGCCAGACCGCTTTGAGATTTTAATCAAAATGGTGGAGTTTTCAGCTCAGTGCACCTATTTAGTAAACCCACCGGTTTAGGGGATCTCGTTACTGAGATGAACAAATCCCCAAATATGTTGAAAATAATAATTTGTTAATATGTTTGCACAAAGTTGCATCCTTGTCAGTACTAAAATATATATGTGACTAAATTCTGAACGTAGTTGAAGATACTGATCTCACTAAAAAAGATGAGTAAACTGTGCAGATCAGAATCTAATTCAAAATGAGACGTTAGTTGTTTGAGCATCAAGGTTAAAGAGATGCTTGTAAGTAAAATGTTTTTCACACTTCTCACTCAGAGTTGTGCAATTCCTAAAGCATTCAGAGCTGTGAAAAGCTATTAAAGGTTGATGTCTTTTTGATTTTATAGACTCTGTTCTGACACAAATGAGACTGTCTGAAGTAGGTACATGATGTTTTCTTTAAAGCAGGACGGAAAACAGCTCTGAGGAATGAGACCGATTCCTTAAGAAGGTGCAATGAGGGCCAAATTGTCTGCAGTAGGAGGACAATGAAGATTTGATAAATGGCTCTTTAGTTCAAAGCATGTTTTGAAAAACTCGTAACCAAATTATCAATAATTATATAGCCTACAAATGATGATCAGTAAGTAAAATGACTTAACGGAATAGTTGCCATTTTGGGAAATATGCGTAACCACTGTATTTGCTGTCTGAAGTTTTTTGAGAAGATCGATAACTCTCAGAGCCAGCGGCCGGCTTGTTTAGCTGGCCAAGAAATACTCCGGCAAAAATGATCCTTTTTACACTTGTGTTTTTGTACGTATTAAACAAACCAGATATGATGTGTAAAAGTAGTGAGCTTTAGAGGTGCTGGTAGGCGGATTTTGTTACCTTAGGACATAGTCAGGCTAGCTATTTCCGTCATAAAGACGGTTTTCAGTCTTTATACTAAACTAAACTAACCAGCTAAACGCTGGTTACAATACATGTATTTCCCAAAATATCCAGCTATTCCTTTAACAACCTTGAACATTATTTGCAAAACAATATGGTGATTTTACATTAAGAATCATGAAGAAGCATGCTAGTAATGTTGCGTTAGTATTCTTTTGGTTTTTTTTTTTTACATTTCTGTCTCTCTTTTCTTAATCGGGAGGTTTTCATCTTTTCAAAGCCATGGAAAAATCTAAATATATAGTATAATATATATTCAAACCACAGGATTGGAACTTGACAATTTGATTGACAGGTATTTTAAGTTTCGTATGCTTTTAAAGGTTCATTTAAACAGTAAATTCAATTCTGAGCAGCTAAACAAACACAATGCTTATTTTTCATCAAGTCAAACTTTTCAATTATACATGCAAATAAATGTGTAATTTACAAACAAATGTGCAAGTTGGGCCTTTCAACACCCCAGTTTATCTTCATTAATCCAAATTAAACATACGACTCGATAAATAATAACTCTGATGATGTTACAGCATTTATAAACATGATTTATTGCATTCATGATTGAAAGCTCAAATGGCTTTTACAACTTAAAAACCGAGCTTGATTCTTGTGTCTACAGTAGCCTACATGTTTGAATGGATTAATAAGTAATAAAAATGCAGCAGAGATTTAATTAGTGCTCTTTTTTCCCCTCAAAGAAGCAACAGTTCGGATGCTTGAGCTGTTTTTGTGCACAAAGGGGAAGACAACAAAAAAGAGATCTGATGAAAAGTGTGTTATTGACGAAAAAAGTTAGAGGCACTCAAAGAGATATGTGATATTAGACTTATAACTAATCACCCAAATGTGTAGAGTATGCAACAACACACAACTCATGTACTCTGCAGTATATCTCCTGTAATCCTGGTCAGATCCATCATATTTCCTTCTCAGCCTACTTCCAGTCTTCATTTTCAGCCGAGGGGTCGCAGGGTGATGGATGTCTCCTCCACACTCTCCTGTCCTCCTTCCCCTTGGGCTCGCTCTTCACACTCTCCCCTCCATTCTTCTCTCGTTTTCCCCCCTCTCCCTGTCTTTGTCGCTGTTTCTCTCCTCTCTTTCTCCTCAGTAACTGGTAAAAATAGAGCTTCATAAATCATGCATCTTCTCTCACAGCAGCGCGTAAGTACGAGAGGAAAAGAAATAAATGTGTGTGCGTGTGGGGGGGGGGGATGAAAGAGAGAGAAGGATGTTGAGAATGAGATGTAGAGACGGAGGTGGATGACATCAAACTCCAGGAGAGGGGTGGGAAGTTGACAGGGGAATAGATTGGAGCTGCAGGGCTCTTGGCTGCCCTCTCCGTCTCTCTGAACATTGGCTGATTCACGCTGGAGTTGCACCGGATGGAGGAAATGAATGTTAAAATGCCAGGTAGCGGGGCTGGCGGACGATGAGTGGTCATCTCGCCAGCAGAGGAACATGTTTCGAATCCACAGAGGAGAGAAGAGATGTCTCTCTCACACCTAGAGGACTCTTTTACTCAGATAGAGTCGATCCGTTTGTCACCCTTAGTAACAGGGGTCTGCACTCTCACCGGAGGGGAGGTGAAGGGAGAGATGCCGTCGGCAGCTGCAGCTCTTAAGATCACATTAAACCAGAAAACAAGGCAGCATCTGGGGTTCGAATCCCGCCCGCGGCCCCCCCCCCCGTCTATCTTCAGCTGCACTATGAATAAAGGCAAAAAAAGCTCAAAGAAACAACACAGAGCACTCTTTAGATCCATAATGTTGCTGTGAGATTACTTAAGGTTTCCACTTAACAGCCACACGCACACATCTCAAACACCAGTTAGGATTTACTGAACCAGACCACAGTTTTACTACATTACTGCTACATTTGCCAAAACATACCATTTTTAGAGGTAGCGTCATTACCAATTTAGAGTATAGAAAATCTGCAGCGGCTTCATACGGCAGACAATATATTTGGTCACTGATCTTTCGAAATTGTTGTTAAGGATGCAACAATATCCATTCAAGTACTCACTTAAGACTACTACATTAGGATTTAATTTATTTTACTTATCATTAAATGTAATTGAAAAAAACAAACATATTTTAAAGGTACTCTGTGTGGGATTTGAACATTTATGACTTTGGTGCCCCCCTAGTGGTGGGGTCAAAAAATCTGAATCTGAATCAGAAATACTTTCTTAATCCTCGAGGGGAAACTCTTACAAACAGCAGCTCACTATCACGTCAGTGCACACAAGAATGGAAGTACTAAGCAAAAAGCAATAATATAATACAGGTAACTTCAAAGTGGGTATAAGTATACATTTAAAATTAAATAAGTGTAATGTACAAAGTGGGTTAACCTGTTGAGGTTTATATTAACTGTCAAGTCACGTGTAGCTTATTAACAATATATAATGGGACAGAGGATATTGCACAGCCGTACTAGAAGTATAAATAAGTATCACAAATTAAATTTAAAACAGGGTGTATTACACAGTAGTTTAAGCACCGAATATTCCCAAATTATACCAACCCACCAACAGGATGGATCTGACCTGCGGAAAGTGATTCCCACTTTTCATACTGGAGATTTGCTTTCTCGCGCTCATTCACAGGTGCATGTGTTCTATTTCCTCCCCCTCGTCTCTGTCACTCTTTATTAATCTCTTTCTTGTCGAGGAGTCGATTATATGATGTTTATTTGTCATTAAATATTTACTATTATACCTTGATCCCTGGTCACAAAAGTATTGAGCATTGACATAACGTTCAACCCACGTCAGGAGGAGGGTCATGAAAGACGCTCGGCTGATGCACATTGACCTATTCAGAGAGACCACCGATAGCCCATTAATGGGGTATAAGATGACTAGGCAGTCGGACTGTCTTGTTTTTCTGAAAACAAAACCTTATTCCATCTGAATAATTTAAAAGATGTTATAATCACATGGAAATGCCACTCTACTTTTGCCTCAAATTCGTTCTTCTTCTAAAATGTTGGTGAAAATCAAAATACCAAAAAATATTACAACACTGCCGTTGAAACCGTTTATAACGGATTTTTAAAATTTTTATTATTACTTTGAGTGATTCTGGTGCACGATGAGCAACTTTCTACTTCCTCTACTACATGACGTACATTGAGTTGAGTTCACTGCGAGAAGATGTCATATTTTCTTCCTGTGGTGTTCTTTGAGCAGAAAACACACCCGCTCATCGCTAATTTATTTGCTTTCCACCATTAAAAAAAACATCGAAAACTACAAAGGACGCGTCTTAAACATAACTTGTGAATGTGACCGGCATGATCAGGCATTGTCGAACCCAGCAGCAAGAAGGGTTTACATATTGTTCCTGCTCAATACTGCATAACCATGTAACAATAATGTAAGTGATCAAAAACAGACTAAATTAAATGTAAGTTGGATTTGACACAGTGCATGGACAATTGTATAGTTAATTGGCTAAAACATGAAAAACCACTGCAATAGTCCTTTAATCCTTAAATTCATTCACACAAATCCTAAACTGGTTATTTGAGGTGAGGCAATCAAGGTGTTGTCTAATTTTGGTTGATCTCCCATGACTCCTCAGTGAGACAAAATTAGGCTTTAGGGAAACAATGCCTCTGTCCCTTCAATGACACCACTGAGCAAGGAGTGTCTCTGCAAGATTACATTCAAACACTCACACACACACACACACGACCTTGTCACAGTGCTGAACAATACACTGCTGTAGCAGCTTTAATCCCATATACTGGAACCAGAGTCAGAGCCATAAACACAGTGGAAAGTCATCTGTAGTGACTGGAACTGCAGTCTTAAATAAACCCACATAGGACTTATTTAATTTTGGATAAGGATCTCACACACACACGCACGCACAGAGCGATTTCCCCTAAGTCAGCGATTCAGGGATGCAGCCACGCCCTCGCGCTGGAGAGTAAGTGAGGTCAACCTGTGTGTTAATAAATGATGGATTCTGAGTGGAAACCTGGTCACTGCGGGGATTGGGGGTGTGAGAGTGAAAAGTTCAGCAGATATACAGGAGCAAAGGCACATCCAGCTTTGTAACTCTGACAGAAAAAGGCCTTCATATTTCATGAGCACTTCTCCCTGACTTCACATGTGGGTTACGAACAAACTTGACGGTTTTATCGCAGTTCAAACCACACATAGCGGGTCATTGCTGAGGAGTAAGCGACGGGTTTTGAGACGTGCTGGGAGCATCTGTCTGGCTGCCTTCTCCTCCCTTTCCTTGCTATTATTTCGCCCTCTTGATTCGCTTCAGTCCAAGGTGCATTCTTGGTTTGAATGTGGGGAAACAATATGTTGTAGGTCAGTTGTAGCTGTGTCTAGTTGAGACTGTGATTTCTTGTTACAGGGTGATGTCATGTTTGTTGGAATGAAGAAATGTAGCCCGGATCACTTATCCTCCTTCACTTTGTACGAATGTGATAGGTGATCATATAAGTGTCTCATCTCTAGGAACACACTCACACCGATGCAGCCCCTTATATTTTTTTAATGCAGTGCTATTTGCAGTCTGACACCCACTTACAAAGTGTTTAAGTGTGTTTGTGTACTCACCAGGGCACTGAGGCGGATGCGGGCGTTCACAGCGTGCTTGAGAGCCAGTTTGATCATTGACGGCAGTCTAAGCACAACAGCCTCCATGTCCTGCTCTCCCCTCATGGCACCGGCCAGCTTCCCCAGTCCATCTACGTAGGTCCTCCAGTGAGGCTGCACCTCGGCCGCTCCCCCCAGGCAGCTGTGCATCACCGTTTGACAGAAGCCTCTGCAGGCTGGCGGCCCCAGCATGCCCTGGCAGTGTGGGCAGTACCACAGCCTCAGCAGGGCCCGGCTACAGTCCCGACTGGGCCGCAGGTGGTCTGTCGTGTTGACAACCTCGATGCCCAGGTTCAGCGCCTGCAGGAAGACTCGGGTGGACAGGAGGGAGCGAGACAGACGGGTCATCATCAGTTTGGGATATGGGCCAAATGCTCCTGAGTCCTTCCAGGCTCCTCTTACACACTCCTCAGACACAGAGGATACGCTGCCCCCCAGCAGGCGGTGGTATGTCAGGGGGAAGAGGCGACCGTAGAGAACCGCCACCATGTGGTCCACTGTGGCGTCTGAGCCCAGGATGTAGAGCGACATGTCCAGGAAGAGCTGCCCCACGGAGCTCTGGGCTCCACCTCCGAGACCTGGGAACTCTGACTTCAGCATGGCCAGGGTGGAGTTACGGCCGTGACGCAGCACCAGGTCAAAGGCCTCTGTAAGAAAGCAAGAGAACAACACGGGAAAGAGTCAGATGAGGTGAAAGTCAGGCCACCTTTCTGAAAGCTGTTGCATTCAGCAGCTGATGATACGCCTCAGTAACCACAACTTACGCCAAGCTTTAGAAAAATAGGCAGCAATTGAGCTCAAAAACATGAAATACTCAAATAGATGCAATTCCCCCTAAACATCCATCCCATCGTTAACAATCACAGTCAGAGAAAACTTCCCACGCACAGCCTCTGTTTCACTTTTCCTGGGTTTTCCTCAATCTGTTGTTTTCTCTAATGGGACTGCTCACACACACACACACACACAATACCGCAATAATAGACGATGACGTTGCATATAAAGAGAGCAAAGCTTCTGCAACAGATTACAAAAGCAAGATTCGAGGATTGACCTTTCAATACAACTAAAGAGCGGGACTAGAAAAGAGCTCACAGAATCTTAAGAAGAAGTCCCCTTAAAAGAGGAGTGTTAATCTCTATACATTAGTCAAATGGGAGAGGCATGGCCATGAGGATGTCTGCAGGGAGAAAAGCATTCAGAGCATGCAGGAGGGAGGGGAGCGTGGGCAATGTGAGGAGGGAAAATAATCAGTGGCGTTTCAAGGCACAAAGTGAAGTCTTATCAACAAGGTGGCACAAGAAGCGAGAGCTCTATCATCGACCCGGTAGCAAAATGAGTGAGGACCCAACAACAGAGGGGATTTAAAGCTCCATTACTGAACTTAGCAGGGGAGCTGGGAGTCAGTGAATGAAGCTTTAGACAGGAGAATAGCTGGGTATGCCAAAATCCCATTTATACCGCAGCTAGTCCACTACATCACTTTGTTGAGAGTGATAGCCACAACTGCTTTGTGAGGGCGGGGGCTCGCGGGGAAGCACTGGTTTAGGGGACATTAGAGGAAGTTATTGGTTTTTGTGCTACAAAAGCTATCCATTTCATCTTTGTTATTTGATTTTTCGTGCTTGGATAGTTTAATTTCTTTCTCTTCATGGTTCTCTGAGGTCAAATGAAGCTCGTCAGCCTATGCAGGCCTCTGGGTCCCTGAACAGCTCTGAAAAACGATGTGACAGCTTTGTCTCTTTTCTGTCAAAAGTATAATGTGTTTTTCTGTGGGCAATTTCAGGCACATAAGGAGGTCCATATGAGAATATGACAATATCTGAGCAAAGGAAATGAACTCCCATTCTCCGACTGACTGCTGCTGGTGTGCATTTCAGCTATGTCATTTTTGAAACAAGAATTACCACAATCTTCCTTTTAATCCTCAAATTAAAGGTTTAATTCATAAGAAACAAACCTCTGGCCAGTTCAGTACAACAGCCTACAGCCTCCCTTGGTCTGGTGTGACCAATAGCTTATGGTGGCTAACCGTAGATACATATTGCTGTATAACTGACATTACTGAGCCAGTTCAAGTTTATGACTCCACTCCTGCTGTCCTGCTGTTACGTTACATTTCTTTAAAGAATAACATTTCAATGGTTTTATCACAAACGTTAAACAAGAAGTGAACAGCAGGAGACGTGTTGTTTCCTGCTTGTGGTCCTGCTCTCAGCAAGGTTGTCTAAATCTGGATTCAGACTCAACACACGAAGCACGTTTTAGAGGTATGGCAACGGCAAGTCAAGTCAATACATAAATGCAAGTGGACATGAACAGACGCAAATTCATTCCGGGTGGTGTGACGTGAGGCAAAGACACATCGATATCAGTTGAAAATGTTTCAATTTGAGTGAATATTTTGTTTATTTTGCAGCTTTATGACCCAATTCGTTAACTTAGGAATATAATAAGAAAAGGAAATGAAAATAACTTAAACTGTTTGATCAGTCAAAGCCCTAGCTGCCACACAGACACGACACAAGCACTGTACACACTGTACATACACGGTCGGTGTTGCCAACTGTTTTCAAAGGAAAGTAGCTAAAGCCTGGCCAAAAAGTCGCTGAATGTCGCTAGATGACGTCAGGACTGGCAGCTAGAGGCTCTGGTGCGTCACAATGTTGTTTCAGTTAATGTGACCTCAGGATATTAGAGGTTAATTTTGTAAGTTACATTACACTCATTAAATTACCAGGTAAGCACTCCAAAAAGCAAACAAGTCCAACACAGAGCCAGCAAAATCCAAAAGTCCATAAACAAGGTCCACAGCAAAAAAAGCATAAATCCAAAGACACAGAAAACTAGGGTCAGGAAGCTTGACACAAGTCTAACGACGATCTGACCCAGAACAAAGGTAGACTTAGGGGGCTTTCACACCTGCCTCACTTTGCTCGGTTGAATAGCACTAGAGTTCGTTTTCCCCCTTGGCGCAGGTTCGTTTGGGCAGGTGTGAATGCAGGAAGCGCACCAAAAGCGGACCAAACTAGCTGAATGTCGCTAGATGACGTCATGCGTAAATTTGCATATTCGTGACGTCATCACGTCGTACTAGACTGCGTACTTTCTTGCGTTCTGCCTGCCTAATGGGCTTTCTCAACAAATTCATGCTCACTGTACTTCAATAGGATATACTGTCCAAATAAACTGTTCTCTTTTCTCATCTAAGTGATACGATCACAAGAAGAATGGAAATTAAAAATGTCAAACTAAATTCTTTAAGCCTGTGAGTGCTTTGGGATGGGGGTGGGGCCCGCGGCGGCACCCGCTGCTCGTTGAGAAGAGTAAGACCGATATGTGCTTTCACATAGTCTCCAAAAGTCTCCAATAACTCCAGAAAAAGCTGTTAGAAATGTCGCTAGTCGCTTTTTTGAAAATGTGTCGCTAGAGGGGTCTGAATACTCGCTAAATATAGCGACAAAGGCGCTAAGTTGGCAACACTGCATCAGTACAGTCGCTACATTTGCTGTCTGGGGCGAATCAACACAGACCACGCAAACACTCCACAGTTTAAGTTAATTCTAATTACACAAGATGAAAAATTATTTATGTAATGAACGCACCTTAAACTAAATTAGCTTTTTTGACTTACTAACGCCTTACTATAGTATCGATATATTCTGGTCCCAGTATGGCGTTCATTGCAACCATTTTCTAGAGGAAATCAAGTTATGCAGCCCTGTAGATGAAACACAATCTGTGAATATTCTATGATGACTGCTTACAAACTACAAGGCAATGTCAAGTAAAAAAAAAGATGCTGTGTGTCGAGGCTGTGACTGGTCTGAATGCTAAAGCGCCATGTTACTGTAAGTTGCTATTAAATGATGGTGTCTTTAAATGAACTGACTCAAGAGAATCTTGGGAAATTAAGGGAAATTCAATACACTATTATCCTGTAATTGCCACAGTGGCCGCTGTTCAGCAGAAGTTACATAGTCTCACTTTAAGCAAGCCATTTATCCCCAAACTGCCTCAGTGCTAAACAGTAGCAGGTTGTGGTTATACATTTGAATGTGTGTGTGTGAATATGAAACCGGGTGGAAAACAGCATGCGTGCTCGGGCGATACAGTTGCTGTGTAAATAAAGGTTCAGAAAAAAACATTTGAGGATGTCTAAAAGAGTATGAGAGGATGCTCGGGACCAGCGCACATCTGTTTAGATTTGAAGGCTACGGCTGTCCCGCTGCGTCGGCGGAGCACTTCCCTCTGTGATCAGTGAGCAGACAGATGTGCAGATTGCCAGCCGAGACAAGGAGACAGACTGGGAGGAGGTGAGACACGCCCACACACACACACGTACATAGAAATACGAGGCCTTCTATTCCGGGTAATACAAAAGCATCAAAAGTCTTATATTTGGTTACTGATTGAAAACTGAAGGCAGTGAGAAAATGCACATCCACCTCAAAGCTATTTGCTTCTCATTTTCTCGGATTCTATGAAAGCCTCTTACATCAAACCCTGTAATTCAGCTGCTACCTGTGGTATCTCTTACACCACAAAGCAGAGAGCCACTTTGTAATGGTAAAGACTAAGACTAGGGCTCTTCATAAATGCAATTCAATGGCTCTTAGTAGCCGGGCTCATGGTAAGCACCATTGCGAGCCCATTTCCTGCACATGCTGCTCGCTCGCGTTCATCACCGAAAGCCTGTGCAGGATCAGGTATCCTCTAATGGAGGGGAGAGGGGCTGTATGTCAGGGACCTGTGGCACTCAACTGTAGGAGGTCAAGAGCACACATTACCAGAGCAGGAGCCCGCAGACATATTGGGTCATGCTTAAAATTAGCAATAGCATTTATTTTGTCAGTGTCACAGATGGAGGCAGAAGGCTGGCTGATGGAAAACTCTTTCTCCTCTGAGACTGAAGGCTTTTTACAGACAGATCAGCAGCACAAGGCAGAGGGAAATGTCTCTGCCTCTCCTCTTTTTCCTCTGTCCACCTATTTCACCAGCCAGATAATGTTTACACGAAGGATTTGGGGCGGCTCAGCTTCCTCGGGCATTAAAATATGGATAACCACTAAATGAAGTCCAATATTCAGCAGCCACTCTGTCCCATTGTCATTGAGGATACCGTAAATCTGCAGTTACGGTGTGAATGCCTTATCATAATATCTCCTTCCTCTGCATATCATGTCGTTAATCAAAGCCCCCAATTAAACTGTGATCAAGAGCTGCAGATTTCAGGTAGTCTAAAGTGTAAAAGAAATCTAATAAATCTGTGTCAAAGTGAGGTCACTTATTTCTGACACATAAAAGCTCTAAGTGACATAAAACAGGCTGTTCACATAATCTATGAATGGCCTGTCAAATGAACATATTTGATGTTCCTGAGGCCATCAGTCTGGGCGTTACAGTCAACTCTGCGGCTCATAAAACACCAGACAGACTGACTGACCGACCGCTGACTGTGGATGACACGTTGCCAAGGCAGACATGCACCGTGTGGCCTCATCAATCAGCAGCCCATACACCTATTATCCCCACGAGAGGAAAACATCAATAAATTACCCAGCCAATGAGACTAATCCATTTGGCTGATGGGGTGTCACCTCTAGCCGCCACGGAGACGGATGGAGAAGCCGCTGCCACCTGGTCCCAGTGACAAAACAGTACCTGTCCAGGACACAGAGGGAGGACTGGCAGGGGGACGCAGAGGCACATGCCAGCGCACTGTATTTCAGGTGGAAACCTTATATCAGCCATTGTCCAACATTGCTAATCACCAAAACAGGAGCTCTAAGTTTTTTTACACGAGCGTATTGAGCATACAGACTTGTGCACAGGCTGACACACGTAAAAACCTCCCAGCAGGCTTTGCATTCAATTATGATTTTATGAGCCTGTCTACGACAAAAGCAACATCTGTTCATTGACTGTAAACAATATGTTGTTTTTTCAGACACATTTCATTCAGCTCCCACAGAGCGACCTGTCAGAGGGTAACCTGAGAGCAGCTCCACCTCACGAGCTGCTCTCTGTTTCTGAGTCCGGGTGCCCTGGGCTCATGGGACGGGCGGCCGCGGCGGCGGCAGCGAGGCAGGGCGGGGTGGGCTGATTCCAGGAACAAAGCAGACAGGATGCTGGTAAGGCCCAGATAGCATCAGCAGCAGACCATGAGGGCCAATGAACAACGGGGCAGGAATGAGACATGTATTAGGTTGCTCCATCTGTTAGAGAGCACCTCGTCTCACACACAAACACACACGTGCGCGCACACACGTAACACAATGCAATCACACAGCGCGCAGCAGTAGCCAGGTGGTGACAGTGTGGGCGAACATTTGGCAAACCATAGTGGGAGCGCAAGGTGTAAGTCAGGTGTAAGGACTGGAGCTACACACACACACACACAAGGAGACTTTCCTTTTCATTCATTTATCGGCCTCCCCCTCAGCTTCTGGAAAGTGTTTCCCCACAGCTAGACAAAATAAGAAACCCATCCATCCTCTGGTCTAATGACCTCTAGGCTGCGCACCATAAACAGACACAGAGGGGCTTTCTCAGTGAGTCGGTCACTCCGACACATTTTGAAAATATCAATACTTTAGTTTATTTTGAATTGATGGTCTTTTAATAAACAAAAGGCAAAAACAGAAAGTGAGTGCACCAATAATGTTACTTTTAATCTCTCATGTTGGCCACTGCAGCTCCCCCCACCACCCCAATCTTCTCCTTATGTGATCTGTTTTAGGTATTGGTATGTATGCGTTTATTAAGGGAGGGATTCGTTCTCCAGCAGAATCCTCGTCGCTGCTCTATTTCTTTGAGAGCTCCTTTAACAATTTACTATAAATGGTCAGTTCCTTTACATAAGTGTCTTCGACTGAACTGTGATATTTCCATATTTGCCCTCTATTAATCGTAGAAGTTAATTATAATGAATAATAATGATAATTATAATAAGACTAGTAGAGTGATTCATTTTACTGCTGAAAGTGTAATTTGGAAAAATTGGATGGTTTATGTATTTCTTTTATTATGAATGCTACTGGCTTGATTACAAATGGACTTTAGAGAAGAATCCTCATAATCTAAATAATTATTTACATACTGGTGTACATATTGGTGGTACTGGACATGCGCACAGACCAATACTGCTGGTCCTTCCTGACAATAAGCCAGGCAGCTTCCTCTGCCTCCATATTTCTGTCTTTCACCTTTGGGCGCCATTGATCTCTGGTGCTACAGTCCTTGCTGAGGTCAAAGTTGAGTCGTGCCAACCGGCATGCAGGCGCTGTCCGAGGACACGGTGTACTGCTGAATAGAGGACACAGTGAGGTGGGAAGGACGCGAGGGCAAAAGTGAACTGGAAAAACACAGCAGAGAGCTGGAGGGGAGGAAGAGGAGGGGGTATACTGAATAGTGCCAGAACGTGTGGAGAGAAACATTCAACGAGGCAGGCTTTGAAGCTGCATTCAAAGGCAGCTGGAGTCAAGCAGTGCCAGGGCTGTGAGACACATCGCACACCTCTCGCCAAAACTCAGCCACGGGAGTGAGAGAGACCTGACACCCCAATCAAATGCTCACCTCGCAGACAAAATACACACACAGTAGATACATCTTCGAACTCAGAGGAATGCTACCACTCAGAAGTGAAAGGCTATTCCAATAATTGATTCATTTCCAGCACACAGGCCGGGACAGGACACACGAACACAGACCACCACACACACTAACACACTCACAGCTCTTGTTGCTCTCCAGGGTTGTGATTTGAGGACGTGGATAAAAAGCCCGCAGCCCATCCAGAGGCGAGACATTTTGAGCAGAGATGAGAGAGGTCACGACAAACACAGCTTGAGTACTCCACTCCAAATCAAGCATCCAAGCTCTATTAATCCAATATGCATCTCTAAGTAGATCCTGTGGTTTAAGATGAATACACTCCCACTCATTCACCCTCAGTCTATCTTTCATGCTTGCAACGCATCACGCCCATGCACCGGCTTAATTCTGCACAGCTCGCTTTCAGACAAAAACAAATGTTATGGAAGAAATATTTGCATTGCCATTTCATAAAGTACTTAAATAGTAACGAAAGATGAGATTCTTTCCTTTTTGAAGTCGGGCTTTTAAGACATAAAAGAGCAATGGACTGAACTGAAGTGAACTTATAAAGCAAAGCAGCAAGGGGATACGGAGTGTTTTTGAAGTTCTTGAAACAGATGGGTGCACAGTGTGAGATGGAGAGAGAAACGAGGAGTGTGAGAGATGGAGAGAAAGAGATGGAGAGAAACAGTGAGGGTGCAGGAGGGATGGCTGGACGGCTGCTGCCTTAATTGTGAATGTAGAGCTGCAGAGTCGTTACAGGACAAAGAACTTTCAGCAGACTGAAAAATTATGTTTAAACTATTGTGTCAGACTTTTGTCCCTGGTGTCGGACTGGCAGCTAGAGGCTCTGGTGCTTCACAATGTTGTTTCAGTTAATGTGACCTCAGGATATTAGAGGTTAATTTTGTAAGTTACATTACACTCATTAAATTACCAGGTAAGCACTCCAAAAAGCAAACAAGTCCAACACAGAGCCAGCAAAATCCAAAAGTCCATAAACAAGGTCCACAGCAAAAAAAGCATAAATCCAAAGACACAGAAAACTAGGGTCAGGAAGCTTGACACAAGTCTAACGACGATCTGACCCAGAACAAAGGTAGACTTAGGGGGCTTTCACACCTGCCTCACTTTGCTCGGTTGAATAGCACTAGAGTTCGTTTTCCCCCTTGGCGCAGGTTCGTTTGGGCAGGTGTGAATGCAGGAAGCGCACCAAAAGCGGACCAAACTAGTTCTCAAACAAACCCTGAAGCGGTTCGTTTGTGGTGAGAACGTGTTCCAACTTCGAACAGACCAAACTGCTGGAAGAACTGAGTATTTTTGACTAAACCAGTCAAAAATAAACCAGTAGTCAGCTGCGCTGTGCATTATGGGATGAGGACAAGCGTTTGTTGACAGTTTGTACTTTAGAAACATAGCCCCATGGTAACTCAACATTATTTTCCAGCTGCATCCGCATTTCAGCCTAGATATGTAAAGTTTGCCTAAAGTGGCGCATACAAATGATGTAGTATGATGACGACCAGGGCTACGATCAACCCGCGCAGTTGTCTCTCCATAGTAGGACTTGCAAAAGAGGAAATACAACGTGGGTGTTGTCATGTGACTTGTGTTGCTGCATTTTGGTTCGTTTCACCAACTCAACTGATTTGGGCCATAGCAAAAAGGGTTGTGTGAAAAGGCTGAAAAATGTTACAATATATAATTCTTTTTGCCCTTGGTTCGGACCAAATGAACCGAACTACAGATGTGAAAGCACCCTTAAGTACACTCAGGTAGTGGAGGCAACAAGACACGGTTTATCTGTAAGATCTGTTGGACTGATTCTTCATTTCACTTGGACCTCGCCTGGATTCTGGACTTTTGAACTTTGCCTGCTCCCTGTCGAATTTGTTTGCCTTGTTGGACTGATTCCCTGGTTTTGACCACTGCCTGCCTGAAACCCGTGTACGCCTTTATTCTTTACTAAATCATTTAACTTTACTAGCCTGCCTCAGTTGTCTGCATGTGGGTTCAATCCCTTGTTTCCTGCTTCTGCTACCCTGCTTGACACACATACAACAAATTCCTACTTTACTTCTTAATTAATACAAGCTGAATTTAATAAAAGAGTAGAAAGGCCAGCGCCTTGCTGTTTTAATAATTAATTGAGTTATATTGGCTCTTTTTTCCTATTATAATAATACACAGTACGTGAGCTGTATTGTGATTTCCTGCTACATACTTGTACTGCAAGATTGCTTGACAATGACTTATCCTTGTCATGAGATCAAATGGACTGTGAGTGTGTGTGTTAGTGTGCGATTGTGTATGTAATTGGCTGCCTGAACCCCTGAGGGTTAAAGGACATCGATGACAGTTTCATTACACAGCTGCAGAGTGCAGTGTAAGGGCTACAGTGTTTACTGTATCGCGTCCTTGTGACTATGTGGGCTCAAATTTGACTCAAAGCACTAAATCAGTGTGTGTCGTGTTTGATGGACCAGTGTTTAGTAACTTAGAAAAAAGGTGCCCAAATTAACAAACCATTTGTCAGCAGGGATATTTCAACTTCAGTATTAACTTTATGAAAGGACGGATGGCCTCAGGGAGAAATAACATGCCAACAGACTTTGATGTGGAACATGAAAATGTGGTGCTTTTTACCAGCAGCAGTTAAAAAGAAGTGATGGAGGACAAAAGGCTCTAGCTGAGCTTTTTGTGGCGGGCAGAAAGGCTTTAAAATAATAAAAATATTGGACCCTTCAGTTCAGCAACAGCCTGCAAACTGCAGCTCACAGGTTATCAGCATAGCTGTCACTGAGAAGGGAGGTATCAGAGGACTGAAATGTGCGTTCAGGAGGGCACGGAGGTCAGGCGGCAGAGGAAGACGATTGGCGGGAAATAACTGTAATAGCCAGAGGCTGCTTAAAAGAGGGAGAAGGAACTGATTTATGCCGATTTAACAACAACGTTTGACAGATCGACCGAGAAACACTCAGTAAAACTGGGAATGTTATCAGAGTAAAGATACAGAGCAGAGAGCTTTGGAGTTTGTGAAGGCACGGGAAGCAGCTGTCTCAGAAACAAAAGAAATGTTGGGAAACGGCAACAAGTTGAACAGCGAGTGCAAAGCAGAAGACAGCTCGCAAAGCCAGGCTTCGGGAGATGACAGGGAATGAATCAGTGTACTTCTCTTTTAAGAGTAAACTGGGAGAATCCCTAAACGCACTGACGACCACAAAGGATGCCAGTAAGAAACAAAGAAGGAGAATGAGCTAAGACAGCATTTTGAAAGGCTCATTTAAAATTTATAAAATCATTCGTCACGTACTCCTCTTCATGGAGACGAAATAAGTGAACATACAAGCTAGATAGAGTTAACAATATTCATCCTCTTTGCAAAACATTTTTTTGGCAGTATACCTGCACATATAAACCTCTTCTGTTGTAGCTGACAGCCCATCAGCTTCTGCCTTCTTTCATGACTACATGATACAGTCTCATATTCTTTGTATTTTTTACCTGCTTGAAATCTTGTATCTTTTAACCCTTTTTATGTCTTATAACTTTTTCTACATTTAGAAAAGGGTGATGCAACAATAAAGTTTAGTGTGAAATGTAGAAATACGAAAGTAGTAACTGTGGCCAGCTGCTCTGAAAAAAAATGACACATTGAGACAACATAGCAGGTAGAAGCTTAATACAGATGTGCAATCACGTGAAAAAGCCAAAACTGCAAGTGAATGTGTGAATCATCAAAATTCAACAAGACTTGACTAAATGGTGTTTCTCAGGGGTATTGCTGTGGCATCGGTGGTACAGATACCACGAGCACTCAACATGGATACTGTATTTCAGGTTTACGTGAAGTTCTGAAGTGTTAATGTATTCATCCATGGGTGATAATTACTCTTCAGGAAACACAGTGCTGCCTAAAGATACCGTTCTGCTTTGTCTGCTGGAAATGTGGCACTGATCAACAGAAAGTGGGAAGAGAATAGGCTCTCTGAGGAGGACCAAAATCTGAACATAACACGCAACAAGTGTTCTTGAGCCTTGTTCAAGCATCCCACACAGGCAACTCAGGAGCAAGAAGTTGGGCTTTTGTTTAGTTGCTGCAGCAAACTGCACAAGCAGATGAGATGGAAACAATCTGCCAACAGATTTGCTACAAGTACCATAACTTATACCTTTATCAAGCCTTTCGTTGTATTGTGTTTATTGTGTATGCTGCTGAGTTTCAGTATTGAAAAGATGTGAAGAATTTCTCGTGTACCAAGTTAACCTTGGACACACTGCTTTAACTGATGACACTATAGATACTCTGTATATTTTTCTTCAAAAGCAACAATACTGTACTGATACTAATCATGTAAAATGACACTGCGGTCTAAAATGCAGATGCAGGTGGTCAGATACATGACTCCACTGGGAAGATCAAGCAGCTCTGTGCTGCTGCTGTTTGCTAAGACAATGGCATATCCGGGCTACAGAGTCACTGGTTTAGCAGTCTTTCTGATCCCCAGTGGTCAAAAAGCACTCCACGCAGCTTCAATGGAGTCATGCTAAGGGAATGCCACCAAAAAGACCCATCGTTCAATTCCCAGCAGCAACCCAGTCCTTAATGCGGTGGGAACCAGGTGAGGGATCATTCTCTTTAATCACCTAAAATAAAAACCCAAAGACCATGATATGAATGCAGCAGTACATTTTCCCTTATATATTATTATGTACATGCAAATGTGGTAGTTATGACTTCATTATAACACACAAACTGAATAAAAAGGTTTCATGCAATCAGCTCCCTCCTGAAGTGAAAGCAGGAAGTTAAAGGATTTATTCATGTAACCATTTACACTTTCACGTGAAAACAAGTTTATGTGTAAATCAACTACAGTAATATTGTTTGGAATATAGACCTGGGAGAGTCATAAAAGCATACACAACTTGATATGAAATTGTGGTCAAAACTGTGACCAGTGGGATTAATTAAGCAGAGTCATCTGAAGCTCAAATCAGTGACCAACGACCAGCAGCAGACCTCTAAACACCAAAGAGGATGCTCTTTGACGTTATCACCACGAAATTGGCTTCAGTTGCTAGTGGCATGTTGTTGGACATGATGCACTGAAGTATTTATTTTCCATGACTGTTTCACTACACAGCAGTAAAATATTGATATGGCACCAGCCCCATTAAATGAGTTTAACAACGCCCCTGGAGTCTACTCCTAGAAGCACACCAGATGTCCTGAGATTCAGGGATTATGTCAGTTTATGAAACAAAAGAGACGAACAATTAATCTTTCAACCAAAGAGGAGGAGGAGGAGGAGGAGGAATTGTGATCTCAAATAGAAAGACTTATTAGAAAAAAAATATTTAAAAATATCACTTCCTGCCCATACGCCCCTTTAATCAGGAAGCAAATATTTTTGAATGGCACAGCGGTCGGCAAATGATAATGAACCAGCAAATTTACAATGATGAAGGAAGTAAAAGCATCTGTGTTTTTAAAACACACAAGCATGATTGGCACCAAATTCAATCAGCGAAACAACAGAACAGAGATCCCCATGTTGTTTTTTGACATCTAAAGAAATGCATTTGGCTTAGTACCACTGTGGCGCACAAACACCCTTTCGAGCAACAAACATCCAAATCTGGTTAAAGCCTTTCTACAGGACATTCAAATGTGTTTCAGTGCTGTAATTTACCGCAACATTGCATCTCCTGAAAATTGTCATTACGGTGCGTGGCATAATCTCCCTTTTAAATTCAGCAAGGTGATGAAGGGATTCATTTGGAAAGACATCACAGGAAAAATGGTATTATACAACTAAGGGCAGCAGAGAGAATGAGGATTAGAAAACAAAAGTAAACCTCAGACAACAACATACGAACATGGTGAGTAACCTGGAACTGCTGGCTGAAACATAGAGGTGTAATTCATGGAGCTCACATTGTCATAGGAATACAGTAAAGAAAACAATAAATGAAACAATACTGCTACTACTACACCTACCAATAATAATAATAATAAACTTTGTCTTTAAAAGAATAGTTAGACGTTTTGAGAAATATAGTTATTGTGTATTTACTGTAGGTCTACTGGTGGGCTAATGACTAATACATTATAGCAAGCTGGGAACATGCTTATAGTTTGCCAACTGCTCTCTGAGCTTCTTTGTATTTTCGGTTTACTGTGCCATTTACTCCCCCTTGGCATTTTGTCCTGAGGATTGTACATTGTTTCATTAAATAAAGAGTTATTGGCGAGCTCCGTATCCTCTTTTAAATCCCTATTAAAAACATTTTTAATAGTGTGATTTCACAGGGTTTGTAGTCTGAATTCACTTTTATCTGTTAAGCCACTTCTTAAAACCTACAAAGGCATTTTCATAACTCATGTTATTTTAATTAGTTTTTAATCATTGTTTGTCTCTCATTTTTTGCTGCGACCAGCAGCTCTGTAGCTCGCTCTGTTGGGTTGTCAGTCAGCTGGTCCACAAACATTTCCCCACCCTTTGGCGGCCACAGTTTTCCCCCCAAGAGGCGGAAATTTGGCAAGAAGGTCAAGAGTGTGTGTGTGTGTTTGGGTTCATGCCAATTGGCTAAAATAGGGCGTGGCAACATGACCAAACTTTGTAGAAAGACATAGACGGACAGACACACACACCATTTTGCCACATCCCCTTTCATAACTCACGAACTGGTTGTCGTAAACACTTGTAGGAGGCATCACTAAGCAGAGTTCTCTTTTCTATTGGTTTGCGCTGCCGCTAAAATTTTAATTTAAACCCCTCCCCCTTTCATAACTTGAACCGCTTGTCTTACGCTCTTGGGAGGTTGTATGTGAATGCACGAACGCTTGGACGCATGTGTATGTGATCGCAGATATTGCAAATTCATGCTTGTTATTTTGTCTTAAATTTATTTTTAGTGCTATATAAATTAAGTCTATTATTAAGATTGGCTAGCCTGCTAACTGGCAGTTAGCAAGTTTGTTAGAACAGGACAATAAAACACGCAACTGTGCCATCGACAATCTCACAACAGTCTGCAAACCATAACTCTTGTGAGGCAGTTCATACTCTAACAGGAGAGTTAGAAGTGGATGATGCAACACACAATAGCTTCCTCCACTTTGGGCTCCTGGTTCATCCAAATAAAATGTTAGAGCTAGCTTGCTATTGGAATTTGCATGTCAAATCCACTGATTTGAGTTCGCTGTGAAATGCTGACGTTTTAAATGCTTGTGTGACTGAGGCGTTACGCTGTCTAAACATGTTGCAGCCCATTTGTTTATTCTGTACACAAACAGGAATGTTAAAAAAAATAAATGAAACCCCCAACAACTACAATTTGCAGTTTTATGGGGAACTTTGTGTCGCATTTTCTTATGGACAGCTGGGCTCAGTGACTTTCTTGAGTGTCCTCATCACCGTTACATTGCCACGTAACCAGCACAGGTACTGGACAGAAATAAACTGAAGATGGATAGACTGTTTGACAAGAACATTACTACACAAATTAACATTCAGCTCATGTATGAATTCAATAAATACAAAATACGTAGAGGTGTTGGCAGGCATATTTTTTCTACTTTGGATAGAGCCAAGCTAGTTGCCTCCAGTCTTTATGCTAAGCTAGGCTAATCCCCTCCCAGCTCTCTCCATACAGAGAGTAGGATCAATCTTCTCATCTAACTTTTCTAAAATTGTTATGCTGTGAAACAGGGAAGAGTACCCAAATGCAGATCACACTGGCAGAGCAGGTTCAGTTCAAATTGCTTAACAAAAACAAAACAAAAACAAAGGCTTACTCTTGTTACAGGTGGCAGGCAGCGATCAAACACACACACAAAAAAAAACAACAGTCCAAGCACGGAAACCAAAAATCCAAAACTGCGCAAGAGTCCAGATTCTTCTTTTCCTTTCGGCTGCTCCCTTTCAGGGGTCGCCACAGCGAATCATGTGCCTCCATCTAACCCTGTCCTCTGCATCCTCTTCACTCACACCAATTAACTTCATGTCCTCTCTCACTACATCCATAAATCTCCTCTTTGGTCTTCCTCTAGACCTCCTGCCTGGCAGCTCCAACCTCAGCATCCTTCTACCAATATATTCACAGTCTCTCCTCTGAACATGTCCAAACCACCTCAATCTGGCCTCTCTGGCTTTATCTCCGAAACATCTAACATGAGCTGTCCCTCTGATGTACTCGTTCCTGATCCTGTCCGTCCTCGTCACTCCCAAAGAGAACCTCAACATCTTAAGCTCTGCCACCTCCAGCGCTGCCTCTTGTCTTTTCTTCAGTGCCACTGTCTCTAAGCTGTACAACATCGCTGGTCTCACCACCGTCTTGAACACCTTTCCTTTCATTCTTGCTGATATTCTTTTATCACACAACACACCTGACACTTTTCTCCACCCGTTCCAACCTGCTTGCACTCGCCTCTTCACCTCTTTTCCACAGTCTCCGTTGCTCTGAACCGTTGACCCTAAGTACTTAAAGTCCTGCACCTTCTTCACCTCTGCTCCCTGTAACCTCACCGTTCCACCTGGGTCCCTCTCATTGACACACATGTATTCTGTCTTACTGCGGCTCAGCTTCATTCCTCTGTTTTCCAGAGCAGACCTCCATCTCTCTAGATTCTCCTCCACCTGCTCCCTGCTCTCACTACAAATCACAATGTCATCCGCAAACATCATAGTCCATGGAGATTCCTGTCTAAGCTCATCTGTCAGCCTGTCCATCACCAGAGCAAACAAGAAGGGGCTCAGAGCCGATCCTTGATGCAGACCCACCTCCACCTTGAACTCCTCTGTCTCACCTACAGCACACCTCACCACGGTCTTACAGCTCTCATACATGTCCTGCACCACTCTAACATACTTCTCTGCCACTCCAGACTTCCTCATGCAATACCACAGCTCCTCTCTCGGCACCCTGTCGTACGCTTTCTCTAAATCTACAAAGACACAATGCAACTCCCTGTGACCTTCTCTGTACTTCTCCATCAGCATCCTCAAAGCAAACACTGCATCTGTTGTGCTCTTTCTAGGCATGAAACCATATTGCTGCTCACAAATGCTCACCTCTGCCCTTAGCCTAGCTTCCACTACTCTTTCCCACAACTTCATTGTATGACTCATCAGCTTTATTCCTCTGTAGTTGCCACAGCTCTGCACATCTCCCTTGTTCTTGAAAATTGGCACCAGTACACTTCTCCTCCATTCCTCGGGCATCCTCTCACTCTCCAAGATCTTGTTAAACAAACTAGTCAGAAACTCAACTGCCACCTCTCCTAGACACTTCCATACCTCCACAGGTATGTCATCAGGACCAACTGCCTTTCCACTCTTCATCCTCTTCAACGTCCTCCTCACTTCACTCTTGCTAATCTTTGCCACTTCCTGCTCCACACCAGTCACCTCTTCTACTCTTCGTTCCCTTTCATTTTCCTCATTCATCAACTCTTCAAAGTACTCCTTCCATCTTCCCATCACACTCCTGGCACCTGTCAATACATTTCCATCCTTATCTTTAATCACCCTAACCTGCTGCGCATCCTTCCCATCTCTATCTCTTTGTCTGGCCAACCTGTACAAATCCACCTCTCCCTCTTTAGTGTCCAACCTAGCATACAAATCCTCATTTGCTCTTTGTTTGGCCTTTGCCACCTCTACCTTCACCTTACGGTGCATCTCCCTGTACTCCTGTCTACTCTCTTCAGTCCTCTCAGTGTCCCACTTCTTCTTTGCTAACCTCTTTCTCTGTATACACTCCTGAACTTCCTGGTTCCACCACCAAGTCTCCTTGTCCACTTTCCTCTTTCCAGATGACACACCGAGTACCCTCCTACCTGTCTCCCTGATCACATTAGCTGTAGTGGTCCAGTCATCTGGGAGCACTTCCTGACCACCCAGAGTCTGTCTCAGCTCCTCCCTGAAAACTAAACAACATTCTTCCTTTTTCAACTTCCACCACTTCGTCCTCTGCTCTGCCTTTGTCCTCTTCATCTTCCTCACCACCAGAGTCATTTTACACACTAGCATCCTGTGTTGTCTGGCTACACTCTCCCCTACCACTACTTTACAGTCACTGGTCTCTTTTAGATTACAACGTCTACACAAGATGTAGTCCACCTGAGTGCTTCTCCCTCCGCTCTTATATGTCACCCTATGTTCCTGCCTCTTCTGGAAGAAAGTGTTCACTACAGCCATTTCCATCCTCTTTGCAAAGTCTACCACCATCTGTCCTTCTGCGTTCCTGTCCTGAAGACCAAACCTGCCCATCACATTCTCATCACCTCTGTTCCCTTCACCTACATGCCCGTTGAAATCTGCACCAATCACCACTCTCTCACCTCTGGGGATGCTCTGCATCACTTCATCTAACTCACTCCAGAATTTCTCCTTCTCTTCTAACTCACATCCTACCTGTGGGGCATAACCACTCACAACATTGAACATCACCCCTTCAATTTCCAGCTTCAGGCTCATCAGCCTGTCTGACACTCTTTTCACCTCTAGAACATTCCTCACAAACTCCTCTTTCAGGATAACCCCTACTCCGTTTCTCTTCCTATCCGACCCATGGTAGAACAACTTGAACCCGGCTCCTAAGCTTCTAGCCTTGCTACCTTTCCACCTGGTCTCCTGGACACACAGTATGTCCACCTTCCTTCTCTGCATCATGTCAATCAACTCTCTAGCCTTCCCTGTCATAGTCCCAACGTTCAAAGTCCCTACTGTCAGTCCTACATTCTTAGCTTTCCTCTTCTCTCTCTGCCTACGAACACACCTTCCTCCTCTCCTTCTTCGTCTTCGACCAACAGTAGTCCAATTTCCACCGGTACCCTGTAGGTCAACAGCACCGGTGGCGGTCGTTGTTAACCCGGGCCCCGACCGATCCGGTATGGAAGTCATTGTCATGATTCGCATTTTTAGTTTGGCATGTGTTTTACGTCGGATGCCCTTCCTGACACAACCCTCTGCATTTATCCAGACTTGGGACTGGCACATGAAGACACTGGCTTGTGCCCCCCTGCGGTTGCATTGAGCAAGAGTCCAGATAAAATATTAAAAAAAAAAACACAGCCACAGGGCTGAACCGCTTGACAAACAGCTAACAAAAGATCTGACAGGCCAGACAGACTTAAATACCCAGCGGGTAGGGGAGACCACGAGGCGCAGGTGAAACCAAAAGACACAAGTGAACACAATCAAAGCAATCAAGTGGAGGAAGCAAAACTAACAAGAGACACATGAGGAAGAACGCTTACCAAAATAAAACAGGAACTAACTGAACATAAGCCCACAACCATGACAGAAGGTGAGCAAGCATATTTCCCAAAATGTTGAACTGTTCCTTTAAAAAAAAAACCCACACACAAACCAACTCACAGTTAACAGAAATAAAAGTAAGAAAGCAAAACAGCAATATCAGTGAGGTAACATGGTAGTGAAATAGAAATCATTATTTCGATTTCAGTGCCCAAATAATTAAATTAAATTAAATTGTGCTGCCACATCCGAACCGTTGCCTTCAGGAGGCTGAGAGATTCTTGATCAGGGGTTACATCATCACGGCTGCTCTCCTACTCTTGCTGCTGTGTGCACTGTTGACATGATTGTTAGCAAGCATTATGTAAATAAGTATCCACCGCTTCCTTTCACCAAGCAGCACTTGATTGCTCCTTGTTCGACTCTCTTCGTTTTTCTCTTCTTTGTGTATGAGAGGGTCGTACAAAGCAGGAATCCCAGCCACTGCAATAATGCTCTTCTCCTTTTCCACACCTGGAAAAAGCAAACTTCCTGGCGTTCTTCTTCCTCTTCTCCTCCTGCTGGAGCACTACAATGCAGTCTTTAGTTTGCTCATACAGTTGAGGTTCTGAGCTGCGCTTGCTTCACTGAGTTTATTGGTAAACAAACGCCTAATTAAATGATGCTGCAGAGTGTACGGAACTTCTCAACCTGTGCTACTAAAAATAGTTGGGAGTTAAGAAAGGGTATTGTACATGATGGAGGGGGGAAAAAAACCCTCTCAGAGCCTCTTTGTTGTTTGTGTGAGAGAGGAGATGAAAGACAAACGCCTACGCTGCCTGAATGGCTGAGACACACCTCACCCTCTCTCCTCACCTCCTCCTCTCCCCCCCACCCTCTTTTTCTTCTTCACTGCCTCCTTTCTCGCATCTCTCTCATCCCACGAGCTGAACAGGACTCCCTTGTTTGCCCCCCCCCCATACACACACTTGTTAAGGCTGATGCCAGTTTTGCACGGTGTGTGCCTCAGTCACCAGAACTCAAAGGAAACACACAGAGGCACAAATAGGACTCACAAAAACTCACAAACAACCTGACAAGTTCCTGGTTTGAAGGCCGACACGCACACGTAGACACACACATCCACGCTGCACAGTTTGTCTTTCTCTCCTCGATCTGTCTTTCCTTTCCTTTTTGTCTCCATTAATTAGAGCTGCTCTAACCTTCGGTGCTGCCCTCCCCTTCCTCCCCTTCTCGTCCCTCCCGCCCCGGCCTTCATCCATCTACTTTGAAAAAGACATCGACGACAGAATAAAAAATGAATGTGACGACGTTTTTGGGGGGGTGAACAATGGGTCCCAGCGCTGCGCTACGTTAGGTTATTTATCTCCAGGTAAGGATGTCTCATTCCCGACTTTTCCTCGCCCCTGCCTAATCCTGTACTCCAACATCCCCAACGCTCCTCTCCAGCCACCACACTCCCTCCTTCTCCTCTCCTGAGAATCACCTCAGAAATCCATACATTACAATTTGGACCTCTGGAACCAGCGAGACGGCAACACTTTTAATTTTTAATCAGGGCCTCGGTCAGAGGGGACCTGGCTTTTTCCGCTCCCTTTCTCCCACCACCTTTCTCTCACCTTCACTTCTACCATCTCTCTCTTGCTCTAACTCGCCCACGCACCCCATCCCTCGTGTCTCCCTTCCCAAAGTCACGGTGATGAATGGGGGACCGCTGCCATCTCCGTGCCCACCAGCAAGAGGCAGAGGCCAGCTAACGTGGCTCAGACACTCTCAGGGATCACAGGCAGGGAGGAGAGTAATTAATCCAGTAGGATGGGAGGCAGGGTTGCAGGACATACTGTGAGCTTCAGGACACTGCATGTGTGTGTGTGTGTGTGTCTGTGTGTGTGTGTTGAAGTACTTATTGGAAACAGAGGATGGAAACTCCAGACTGAGTTGTTTTTTTTATCTGCGTAGAACTCGGGGTGATGTGTTTCAGAGCACAAGGTTAGGCTTGTGTGTGTGCACCTGTACGTGTGTGTTTGTGTGTGGGTAGATGAGCTCCTTAAATAAACACCACTTGGGTACAGACAGGAGCAGCCAGAGGCATCACATACAAGACTGTCCTTGAACTCCAGGGTCAAACACACTAAAACAGCCACACACACACACACACACACACACACACACACAAACACAACACCCACAATGAATTCCAACATCAGCGAGGATGGACAACGAGGCTTTTTAATATTGTGAAGGGGGTGTGAGCCATTATTTTAGCTCCTTTGTTTGAGTAAATCCATTGTCGGTGCCGTTACTCAGAATAATCAGCAAACTCTAATTGTCTGCGGATAGCGGGGGAGGACTCGGCTTCCAAATTAAAGTCACCTTGATAAAGAGTCTCCCAGACAACTACTAGGTAAATGAAAGATGTGGAGGAGTTGGATGCATAAACAGGTGTGTTCTCCATCAAAGCTCCATGTTAATTGGGCCAATCCATTTCCCACTTTGACGTGCTTAATGTTTCGGAGGATGACCGATTAGTGCAGCGTGGAGCGCCGTACACAAGCGCCTGGCTGGTTTCCTCTGGTCCGTGACGTCTAACCAGAGGCTACAGCTCCATGCATCATTAGTCCTGGCCTAGCCAGCATACCAATCTCATGTCCCTATAGCCTAATAGGATAACTGAGGGGAAATGGAGGAAATGGCTTCGATGCTGTAGAGCTTCCCTGAGTGCGGTCTCCCGGGTTTTTGTGTGTGTGTATTAATGGACAAGGCTGGAGCAATTATGGCACAAATGAATCTAGAAAGGAAATATGTCAACCTTCCAGGATTGAATGGAACATAGCTGAGAAATATTGGATTTTGCAGCAAACATGAAAAACACGTGGAGGATGTGTGAGTGCATATAGAGGGTGAGGGGGGCGGTCACTGACAGCGCATGCCTTGTGGAGACTGGAAACTGTGCTCAGATGCTTCGCGTCAAGCTCTCATCTGTTTCTGGTACCCAGCTCAGATCAGAGGGTGAAAGGTGCCACTCTTTCATTTTAAAGTATTTAGGCATAGTGGTGCTTTGAGCTAAATACTAATGTGCTCACAATGGCAATGCTAACAGGCTGTTAAGCAAGCATAATGTGCACCATGTTCACCAGTTTCGTGTGTTAGTATGCTAACAATTGCTAATTAGCGCTAAAGACAAAAAGTGCAGCTGAGGCTGATGTCATTAGTTGTGTAGGTGGACCCATAGTGGTGGGCCCATCAACAGACCGACAGAGCCTAAACACCTTCTCTGTGCTTTCATGGAGAGTCCTCCTCCTCGTAGTCAGCGGCGGGTTTCTTCATGCGATACGAGTCGGCTGTCCTGAATACAGGTAGAAGTAGGTGTCGTTCCGCAGCCCACACTACATGACCCATTTTTTTCAGAAAGAAGGAGCAATCAGCAGCACAGCCGAGGGGTGCCAGAGACAGGGAGCACACACGCAGTCCCAGAGGACAGACAGCTATTACAGCACAGGAAATACAATCATCTACAAGCCTAGAGGCTAAATGTACGATTCAGCAACAGTGCAGAATGTCCTTTTTACGTTCAACCAGCAACCCCCACTGGCTCGTAAATATGTTAAAGCTTACTTGTCCACCCATTGAGGACAATTGTATACGCACTGAACAGTTTTATAACTGAAGAAAAGACAGAAATCAGGTTTTGTCCACGGTTTTATCCATCATGAGACTCTTTTTTTTAACTGGAGATTAACGTGTAGCTGCTGGTTTCCAGTATGACGAGAGGAGGGAGTGAGTTGGAGAGACTGGATGAAAGAGGAGAGGCAAGGAGGGATGAGTGGAGATGAGAGGTCACAGCAGTGTGGAGAGCAGACTGACAGATATGGAAATGAAGCCAAGAGAGAGACAGAGATACGAAGTTTTCCTTCACTTCCTCTTTGTATTTACCCTTCAAAAAAGAGAGAGTGAGGCCTAATAAAACATTTATCATTCCAGGAAAGCTCTTTAATGTCTTTGACATTAAAAGGCTAAAAGGAGGGAGAGAGAGATGAGAAAAGAAGAAAGAGGAAGAGACAGGAGGAGGATGTATATCTCGGAGTGGATGGTGGTGAACGGTGGAGGAGTGGCAGGGCTCAAGGAGCCAAAGGACAGGAAATCAGAGGCCACGGTGTGAGAGGAAAGAAGCGAAAGGTGAGTGCAAGAGTTAAAGGGGGTGAATCACACGGAGTCTGAAGATGCGAAGCAGCTCTGACAAAGAATTTATTAGAGTAAAAAAGACATTCAGACATAATAAAAGGGAAAATCCAGCCTAAAACATGATTTACATGTCATGCAGTTTGTAGGATCTTGGATACCACAGGCTTAATTTGTGAAGTCATACAAATCTGTGCAGGTGGCTGAGCTCTAGACTAAGGCTGGGTACTGTTTAGAAATGTTTAATACTATTGTCAACACAACATTTGAGTTTCTGTTAATACCTGACATTAAAGAGTGACTTAACGCCCCCTGAAAATCTTGCTTTTGCTGTCCTCCACTGGTTTAACTTCTCACCCTGCTGCAGTGATGTGCAGGTGCACTCCAGGACCCTGTGACATCACTGTTGGGTGTGGCTACAGGTGCAAAAGAGCAGTGATGCTGGGTGCGGTCAGAGGTTCAACCAGAGAGGACAGCGAAAAACACTGCTTTTCAGCCTGGTGTTAAAGTCCCCCTCGACTAAAACATATGGTTTTCTTCTCGCTCCTACAGTTGGATGTTTGAGTTTCACTGTGCAGAACGATGCGTAAGCAGAGTTTGCCACAAGAAGGCTGTTTTCACATTCATCTGCTGAAAATGGAAAGTTCCTCTGTGCTCATTGAAAATCTGATTTTAAGGGGTGGGCCTACGAGCATGATTTGTGACGTCACAAATAGTTTGAGGAGCCAACCCTGGTCCAATTTGCAACTTATACAAGTGTGACATGAAGTAGGAGACATCCTGTGTCCAGCAGGAAAACTTTAGAAATGAACAACATTTGCATATTCATAGATTCTGGAATGTTTAATGAGCTAGAAGAATATAATGTTAACTTACTACAACTACATAATGTTTAGCAACATGTGTGTTTGAATTAGGGCCCTTTATCGCCTGATACAATGTGATACATTGTACAGTTACACACCCATAGATACAAAAATATTGATACATTGTTTGGTCAATGTGTGTTTTTGTCTCTCCCACACTACATTTGATGTCATATGATGATGGCAAAAATACCAAAAAAATGAATACATGAATATGAATATGAATGAATACATTATATTCAGACAGGTTTATGTTAGGTATATGTTCTCCAGCTGTCTCTTCTCTCTGAAATAAATAAGAAAGAATGCTCTTCAAAAGGACTGTCATGAAACTATTGAATCTGATGTTCACCCATTGTCAGGAACTCAGGATGATTATCAAGAGAGGAGGGGGGTTTTGTATGTTTTTGTATCTACAAAATCAGCAGCATTCGATCTCTGTTTCTCTACTTTATAGTTGTGAAAATGAGCCATTCTAGTTCACAAAGAGTGATTGTAAGAGTCCGAGATTATGAGAGAAACATTTGTGCATTCTGTTTTAGCGCTTTCTCTGAAATATGTGTCTGAAGTGATGTGAGAAGGGACGATAACGAGTGACAGAGCGAGACAAACAAAATGAATTGGGAAAATGAAAGTGAGGCAGACAGAGAAGCAGAGGAATTCATGAAAATGAAATGTGACGGGGCAAAAGAAACATCATGGTCGCATTCAATCATCCAAACAAATAGATGAGCGGGCAGAACACAAACAGCCATACAGGAATTAGTCAACTGAGATTTGTCTTTTGGCTTCATCATTGAATGACACATTATACGTTTACAGCCGTAGCACTGATCATTAAGATGTTCCATGTAAACAAATCTCACTACACCACCAGGGAACAAAGAATACACGACAAATGTCCCAGTGGGTAGATGCTGTGCTTACTGGAAGTGCACATGCCCCATGTACATGTAACTCACGTAAAATGAAATTACTTTACCAGCAAAGCAGTAAGAATCCCAACATAATGAATTGTGATTATGGATGGTTTATGGCAATTTCTTCCACTTCTGCAGGCTATAAACAATATAACTGCGAACATATCACTTCTACGGTACATGTCCTATTCACTGCCAAAAAGATAAATGTACAGGTACACGCTTGAAAAACGATCAACATCAATGTGTCACTTATGACAGGTATTGTAGTAGGTGTCACCAGTCATCACTGGCAGGCTGAAGGCAGCAGGATGATGGAAATGTTTGCTTGAAACGGGGATGGCTGCTTTAAATGGGTCAACAAGAAAAAATAAGATCATACCATTTTGATATGTCTCAAAGGGCCACTTATTACCACTTACTGCATGTGCGTGGACCTCCGAGTTTAGATTGTTACATATGACGTTCCCAAAGGTTAAAGGAATAGTTCAACATTTTGGGAAAATACGCTTATTCACTTTCTTGCCAGGAGTTAGATGAGAAGATCTATGCCTTTCTCATGTCTGTACGTGTCTGTAGCTTAGTTTAGCATAAAGGCAGGAGACAAGGAAAAACAGCTAGCATGGCTCCCCACAGCGTACCATTTTTACACATTTTGCATGGATTAAACAAAAGAGATATTAATAGTATATAGTAGGTTGACTTTGTTACCTTTGGAAAGACTAGCCAATTCCAGCTCATTATGTTCAAGTTAAACTCAAACCGTTAAACTCTCATGTGTCAACTGAGTCTTCCAAATAAAAATTGGTCACAGTCACTGCATGCACGGTGACGATGTTTTAACTACTGATGAGGAAACATATAAGTGAGTCCAGGTTTTATGTTATGCTGTTGCTTTATGCACATTGTATTCTAGTGAGAATATGCAGTAGATTTGGGCATGGCGTCGCTGTTCTGTTAAAACCACCGAATTTGGAAACATATGTGCTTTTCACTGGACAACAAAGGATATACATAGTTCTGTCATATGCTTTATTTGATTTATTACATTTTATGTCATATGTCATATTGCTTGGCTGCAAGAAAACTTTCTCTTCAGGTACAATAAAGTTACAGGGAAGGCTGAAGTTAGCTAAGCTTGGTTAAGTTTAAATAGCTAAGCCTATTTTGTTAAGGTTTGGATAATGCTTTTGGACTTTTTAAACCTTGAGGGATCCGTACTACAGGTGATTAATATGTAAATCATTGTTGGTTCAATTGGTCATTTCAAACGCTCCCATCTGTTTCTTGATAAACATCAGCCACATCACAGTGGATTGAAATTGTTGAACAACAGTCAAAAGACATGTTGTTAACTTAGCACTTTGCAGATTTTTAGCAATTTGATGACTTTACACAACTGAGCAAAGTGACCAAGCCAACTCTCAGCATCACTATCAGAGTGTAAAAGAGCCAAAGCACAAAAAGGCAATAATCATTAACATTAACTATGCATTAAGGACAGTCACAGCAGATTCAGTCCACTAAATGTACAGTGGGAAGCTCCATGTGCACTTTTACTGCTCCTTACTCTGATACACAGCTTCGTCTCACACACCAGTCAATTGACTTTTTAAGGAATCATCAAAAGAAAACGGCACCACCAGGGAGCACGGAGAGAGCCAAGAAATGTGCTGAGCTTAACACAGCTCAGTGCATCCATCATTTACACATGGGCAGGCTGGTTAAGCCGTTTCATTTGTTCACGCCGCCTTAACGATGAGATTAATATGAAAGTTATAATCTACGTCTGTCGCTTTCTGATGTTATATAATAGTTTCTGTTAACAATGGATGATCCTGTTATTTATGACCATCCATTTGGAAGCCTCTCATGTCCTAAATGTATGTTTTTTTTCTTTGGTCATTGTATCTGGATATCACATTACATATTTTCTAGGTGGAGTTTCGTTAGTTACAGTATGTCAAAAGTTAAGGCAGACATTAAAAAATATAAAGTGTATCTTCATGGATTGCTCACTAATGTCCAAAAATGTTCAAATGTTCTTATCAAAGTGACAGTCTCCTGTGTCACAGTCACTCTTCCTGGTGTTGTGGGAAGATGAGGAGCCTCTCTCATCCGCTCTGTGTTGTCATTTTGGCATACAATTATTATGTGATTTCACTGAAAATGATTGTGTTTTTGTCTAATTAAAACAGGATTGGAGTGCATGAATTAACATCCCTGTCGCCTGCACAATATGTTTGTATCCTGCTGAGCTGTGACCGTCACATTGTTGTGGCTCGTGGAGAATTTGCCTGAAGCTCAAATTTAGTGAGACGTCCTTTCGCACAGTCACTATAAGATGCTTTTTCATGTAATATTATGTTTCCTGTCATGTGAAATCGTTTAAGATTTCAAATAAATAAATACAGTTTAGAAGTTTTTCATTTAAGAATTGGTTATATTCTAAAAGCATGTTTTAAGATAAAGCCGGACTTGGTCTATGGCTGTACGAGATCACAGAGTCTTTAATCCCCTCTGAGCCAGATCACAGTGTGAAACCTGCAGGCCAGTCTCTTTGAGTCAAACTAAAGTCTAGACTGATGACTAAAGGAGCTTTGGTAAAGAGAAATAACCTAGCTCAACTAGATTCAACAAACACATTTCCTGGCCCTTCTTCATACTGCCCAACATGTCAGAACCATGTTGCTCTTCTTGATGTAAAACATCTTGTGAGTCTTGTAAGTTGAGTGCTGCCATGTACGTAAGTAAGGCTCATAGAAATATGTCGTATTTCAGTGATGGAACGTAAATAAGTGCATTTACTAAAGTGTTTAAGTACAACCTTGAGCCACTTGTACTTTACTTCGATTTCATGTTACTTTATACTTCTTCTCCACTACATTTCAAAAGGGAAACATTTAACTTTTTTTCCTGCTACATTTATTTGACAGCTACAATTACTACAGTTACTATAGTTGCTATAGTTCCATTTCAGGTTAAAATTTTTGATACAAAAAACATAGGATTAGCTTATAAAATACGACACACTGAACCAGTGGTTCCAAACCTTTTTGGCGCGTGACCTCTTACAAAAAAGCAGTGTTTGTTACTTGGCATGTTTCAGATGTCTATGAGCTGTTAGCAGTTCCATCAAAACGCCTCAGCTGGATTAATTCAAATGAATTTAAATGTTTTTTTGTTATTTCACAAAAAGCAAAGATTAGAGAAAAGTCCAAAAAATGAGTACAACTTTATTGATCAGAACAAGTACTTTTGATATTTTAAGTACATTTTGCTGATAAAAATTATGTTATTTTAGTAGAATTTTGAATGCAGGACATGTAATGGAGTATTTGTACATGTATTGGTACTTTTACTTAAGTGAAGGATCTGTGTTCTTCTTCCACCACTGTCATATTCACGGGTGGAGAAAACTAATGACATGGTCTCTTGTTACTGGAAATCAGTAATGCTTTGTATTCTTGGAATTTTTAAGTGAAATTGATTTTACTTTTCCTCAAGAAGGTATTTTATTAAGCTAAGTACTGTACTGGTGGAAATCCCATGCAGCCCACATGTTACTGGCTTTCCATAAGAATCATAACTTGGAGTGTGGGGGACATTAGCAGTACATGGTTTGACTCTGATCCTGTTACTGATCTTGTCGTTATATACCAACAACTTCAAGGTAAAAAAAAACAAACAACTTCACTAACACTTCGCTAGATGCTCTGCCATCTTTGCTTTGTCTGAACATGTGGCTTTAAACGCTTTAAAATAATGTAGTTTGAACCAGTATTTTTACGCCTGCTTGAGTAAAAATTTCATTAAAGTAACAGCATATTTCCACCTGAGAAGTTATATTTTAGAACTCCTTCCAGCTGTGATCATATGATCACAGAGCCGAGAGACTTAAGAGTAGCCCCTGACAGCCTCTGGGCCTGAGCCATGAGGGCCGAAGGTTCAGGTCTCACTGGGGGGTCCCGTCACATTTCTGCCTGTATTAAGTAGCTCAGGCAGAGACTGGACTATATGCATATAGACAGAAAGACACACACACACACACACGCACACACACACTCCCTCCTACTGGGCCTTGTTCTTCCTATTGCTCTGGTCCGCTCTGGGCTGCCGCAGACGGCAGTTTGTCTGTCACACAGTCTGGGATGAGCCTGGCAGTCAGACCCTGAGGAGGAATTCTGGCTCGCGGGCGGATCAGGCAGCCGTGCTCGAGCCTCCAGTGATGCCTGATCTCGCCATGACACGGCCCCACCACTCTGTGAAATCGGAGATGTGGGGTGATGGCTGCACTGTTCCAGTTTAAGCCAGGACTGAGTCACACACACACACACACATTTACATTCACATTTGTACTGCACTACATTTTTACCTCATACTTAGAATTGCAGTTGTTGTTTTTTTTTTTTTACAAGTTTGAATCCAAAACAAACTAAATATTCTACTGTCAATACATTACAAATGAATGAAAACCTTCACGTTCAGAGTTAGTCAGGTTTTCATCCGATTTCTGGAGATTGTTCCACTGCACTCACAGCATCAGGCTTCAGCATATGCTCCAATTTGTTCCAGGTATGTGGAGCACAAAATGTAAAATCTGTCTTTCTCAAGTCTGTGCTAACTCAGGGAAGCTGGAACAGCAACATGCAGCAGTGCCGTCACTAAATCGCTTGCAAAGTGAGAAGAAGTGCTTTATTAATTAAACGCAAACCAATGTTGATCTCTGACTGAATTAATATTTAAACTCTCTAGGCCTATCCACTCAATCCTGCGGGTACTTGTTCGACCAATCAGGACACATCGATCCTACCCAGTACCAGAACTTATACATGGCCATCATACCCAAACCAGGCATTCACCAAGTCAGTGACTCAGGACAAAAAGAGGGCGCCACCTGTACTCATAGAACTAGGGTTACAAAGCCAAAATGTTGTCCTATTTCACACAGGTTTTGCCCTCTAACACGCTTTACAGGATTAAGGGGGCTGCCTAGACACCAACAGGCCATGAATTGAGTCACAGTGAAATCACAGACTGCATTTCAGGACCCCTCAGAACTCCAGTTGTGACAGTGAACCCACGCTAACCAAGTTTGATTAGCCTTACATGGTGCCACAAGCAGGTCAACAACCCACTCCCAACACAAGGCTTGGGGATCCAAATGAAGGTATCCAGAGAGCCTTCATTGCATAATACTGTAACTATTCCTTTCATATATCATGTGCCTCTGGATATATTTTAGTTAGGATGACAGCACACAAAAAACGCATTAGCCAAGCTGCAAAATTCCTTTGGAAAATCTGAAATTATTTACAAAATAGTAGTTCCATTTTTGTTGTAAAAGCACTTTATTCTCAATCCACTCTGAAATGAAGAACACACACCGTCTTCATCTACTTTATAGACAAACTAAATGTTCAAGGACATTTTCAGTTTTCTCTCTCTTTTCATATATTTTCATTGCACCCTTGTGGTTCATGTGTACAGCTAATGGCAGTGATGACATTTGGATAACATACTGGATCAAATACCTTTCACATTTAGTTTTTGCGAGGCGGGAGCGAAAGTAGCTATTTCAGTGAGAAGTTGAGGAGAGAGTCAGACATAGTTTGGGGATTTTTGTTCTGCAAGGACAGCAGTCAAAGTCAGAATCCCAGCATCATAATGTAAAGGCAGAAATGTCTTCATTTACATAATCATCACATCCAGTGTGCCAGAGGCCCTGTGTAACTGTGGGGCATGCATATAAAATATCACTCAAGCACTTTTGTGCCGAGCTGAAGCTATAACCTGTAACATTTTCATATGAATTGCTAACTGATAAAACTGTGTCATGATTCAATGGTAGGAGTGCTGTTTTTTGTCAACATGAGTTAAGTCTTTCCCACGCCAGTAATAAACTGTGGTGCATGAAGAGTGACAAAGCATGCATATCTAGCTGCAGAAAAGGTGGTTTTACTGAGAATAAACAGATCATTTATCTCAGATTTATTAATCTACTTTTCTGTCACATCCAATCTTTTGATGAACGTATAGGAACATTTATTTTCAGAGCAATGCGGCTGCTGGAATTCAAGTTGTATCCTCCTGATGCTCTCAGTATAACAGCTTCAGCTTAAAATACATTCACATTATATCCTGGTATTTTATTAATTGTGTTTTCCAATGCTATTTTCTGGTCACAGTTGGAAATCTTTTAACATCCATATCTCTCTTTTTACCAAAAATCTAATCAGACTGAGTCAAGGTTAGTCACGTCACGGTGGGGCGAGTCCAGTGGAGTTGAATCGAATCAAATCAGGCTGCTTTTTTGATGAACTGATCGGTTTTATCGTCGTTCAGTAGTTTTAGATAAATGTGGCTCGAATGTAGTTAGTTAAGAGACTTCAAAGAGGCTCTTTGAAATGAGGCCATGAAAATGCCAGAGCACTGGTGGCGCGTGCGTCTGTCCTTTAAAGTTTGCTCTTGGCTTCCTGGCTGCGTGTTAATGATGAACAGATAAAATATTCAACTGCGTGGCATTACTCTGCATCTGTCTGCCTATGCTCACCCCTTAGCGCTCTGTGTGCACACACGCAAACACAAAGCACCCGCGCGGGTGTGCGTCCGTCCGTCTGTCTGTCTGCCATCCTCGCACTGCAGAGCATAAATGTAACTGTGCTATTTTGCCTCCAAGTAAAAGGGCTGTGGATATGTGGTCTGCGGTTAGAGCGTGTCCGAGTGCGAGGCGGCGGGCAGTTAGTCTTATCTGGGAGAGGGGAGAGTTGGGTTGTGTAATTATTTTCAATGGCTTTGATCCAGAACAGCCTCCTCTAGACACCTGTTGGCCTCTGGCTCCGTCTGAGGCCTGATAATTAGACCCACAACCACAAGAGCACGACACACAACCGGGCTGTACACCAGCGCCTCACCTCACACACATACATGCATATTAACAAGCATTCACTTCCCATAATACTCCTATAAAACCTACATCTGAAAATGATGTTATGTTCATAAGTAATCCAGTCAAACTTTCCGTGGGCGGCTCAGCAGTGTAAGTTCAGTGTCATGCTGGCGAAGTGACAGCCATCGTCAGTCAGACTGCAGCTCTGTCTGTGCCGTAAACGTAATTTCTCTGCTCTTCACTTCAGTGTTTCACTGAGAGCCTCAAAGCAGCTGCGTCCCCACTGTCATTCAAACTGCGCAGACTTTCAAATGACATTGGCAGTCAAAGTCTCTCCTGCCACGCGAATGACAGCAACAGCTATTGATTGTGCTTTCTTTTCAAGGAATCTTATATATCATTCAAATTTCATTCAATTTGTGTTTTCTTTTATTTCATGTCGGACACAAAGAGAATTTAAAAAAAGACCCAAAGGGAAGCGGTCAATAGCAGACATTGCTTCAGAGAAGTGAATTCTTTTAAAAATATAATTTAGAGAGAAAGTAATTTCCTGACATGCCTTGTCTTGTCCTTTCATTTCAGTACATTCCCAAGGCTGCCTATTATTTTTCAAAGAACAGTGGAGCTTTCCGCCAGGATGAACCAAAGAAATACAAAGAATAGCTGGCCACAGCCAATATCTACAATCAGCCACACAAAAATCCTCTTTTTCAGCGACCAAGAACAAAAGGTTCTATGGCTATGAACATTTTTGTGTGTTGAAATTCAACTGTGGTTTATCGTAGACTCCAATGACACTAAATAAATGGCAACAGAAATTACAAAACACATCTCTGTAACTTCAAGACTCTTGTCAACTCTTCTACCTTCATGTAACTGCTTTAATTGAGCCTGCACTTTGTTAGTTATTCTGTTCTGTTTATTTGTGACTCTGATTGCTCCTGTATTTTTGCCCTGCCAACCTACCCCGAATAAATAAAGGTTAAATCAATAAAAGAAGAAGTGTTACATGGACACAGCATCCATCAAGTTGAATTACAGAATGCCTTAAGATGGTTAAATATAATAACAAAGTAATAGGCCTCATTATTAAATTACTTTGTACTGCCTTTGGAAGCCTGTTATTTATGTTAAAGCAGAATATTTCTTTGATAACCAATGATTGACCTTTCTTTTGTTCTAATTGTATTTGTCTACAAGAAATTGGATCATTTTCTCCAACCAATCTGTATTCCTTGACCCAACAGACCTTACCCTTTGGTTCTTGCTGAGATCTTACTTTCGAAGCTTCTTTAGATTGAAAGAAAAACGAATTCAAATCAATATTTTCCTCATTAGTTTTTTACAGCGTCTCCTACTGATGCTAAAGGGTACCTTGTGCGTCTCTACACAACACTGAGGGGCATGACAAAACATCGCTACACGACGCCCTGGGAATGAGAACGGGCTGGTGCTACGCATGTTCTTATGCAAATGGAGTCACATTCTGGTGGCTTCTATTTTGCCTCATTACGGAACAGGAGACTACTGCCGTGCGGTCGCCATGTTTACGTTAATTCACTGTGATAGAGTGCTCACAGTCAGCAGAAGGTTTGCAGTGGAGATGTGTGTTGGTGAAAAGCAGCACATTTACCGAGTCTTTCTCCAGCTTCCTAAATTGTGTCTTCACTGCAGTCTCAACAACAATCTCCAATGGCAAACTTTATCTGCCATTTGGTGATGGGCATATAGTGCGCAGTGGCTTTATCAGAGCCTTTTCACTGTTGTTGAAGAAAAACTGATACTGAAGAGATGTCCTCCATTGATTAAAGGAATATCTCGATGAGTCCCAGTTGGCGTTACTTGAATATACGTTTTTTGCAAACAAATCTGTTCGAAAGAGAAGCAATGTGGCAGCACGTTCACTGGGCACAGCTAACACACAACTTGGTTTGCATCTAGATACATCCAGTACTTATAGGAAAGGAGGTGGAACGTTCATATCATAAATCAGCAGATGCTCCTGAAGACTGAGACTGCTTCAGAGTGTATGAAACTAATCAGAATGGAGGGAGCTCACAGATTTGCCCAAGGTTCCTCTTATCTGTGACCTCAGACAGCTAGCTACTGTTGGACCCAAGTAACAGAAGCACGAGCCTGATGGAGAGCATAAGGCCTTCTCTACAGCAGATCATTATTAGAGTAAATTCTATAGCGCCCTCATAAATTCCATTACACCCATAAACCTTGTAGTCACCCCAAATTTCTCCGACACTCTGAGAACAGCTGCCTGCTGCGAGTGAAAACAGGCTGGATGAGTGAAATTTGTGTGCTTTAAACCAAAACAATGAGCTAAAAAGAGGCTCAAAAGCTCCATACAGCTGAGTCGAACTGCAGAGTTGGATGGTAATTCGAGTGAGACCTTTCATGTTACATGTAGTTATTTGACTGACGACACAAATATTGATTAGTGCAGCTTTAAAGTTCAGACTGTTAGACAGAAAACATACGTTCATCATCGCCTACTTTTTCCACCAGCTATCTCATCACCAGCCTGCTTGTCTTTCCTCACTGCAGCTGCTACCAGCACGTTTTCCCCTGAGTCGGTCATTAGCCCGCACAGACACTCCTCTAATTTTTACCCTCTTAACCTCATGAGGGCATCTGCACTCGCACTGCAGTGATGTAAGGAGATCCAGTCACCGCCACACCCTTGGGTCTTGTGCACAGTTTGCTCTGAAATGTCGTGGTTAAACCCAACACCTCTCCTGGGGTTTTATCAGGGTTCGGACGATTCCTAGTGTGTGTGTGTGTGTGTCATCTTTACTAACTGCTCTCAAAAAAACTCTTGGCACGAATAAGAGCGCTGCCATTTTGTAGTTAGAGCCAGGATGTAACACCTTTTTACAGATCAACAGAGAAAAGAGAAAAATAAACAGAATACAAGGAAAATAAAACAAAGAAAACACCAAATTAAAAATACTTTATTCATCATAAAGATGTCCTTCCTCCACCTTTAACATAATGGATAATGACCCCCAAGTATTTAAAGAAATTACAATGGAACTCAGTGCGCTTTTGCAAGTAATTCAAAAATCTGAAATATTTTAAAACCCCACATTTCTCAGCCTGTGCTATCCAACAAACACTTTCCCTTAAAGCTGCCATACAAAACCAACACCGAACCTACAATATTGTAAACAAATGCTTTATGTGCGAAAAGGTGGCATGTATACACGCAGGTGCCTAAAGGTGAATGAGATAAAGAGAAAGGCAGAGAAACATCTGAAAACCAAACAAATCTGGATACGACCTACAGTATCTGCACACGTGACCAGCCTCTAAACTTCCCCTGGTGCATTTGACTGTGCAGTTTTGCTCGACAAATAAGACCTCTTAGAGAAAACACAGCCCGGCATCAAACAAAAACACAACATAGGAGCTAACAGCGTGGTATAAGGTGTGCAAATTAAGCAGCACAAGACAAAGCTCAACATGAGAGGAAATCTGCACCGGCTCAGGGAAACGGCTGCTCTCGTTCTTTCAATTAATGGGGCATTTTTCACACACACCCACACACACACACACACACACACACACACACACACACCCACAAACACACATGCACACAAACAGACCTTACCCATCAGCCTGATATGGCCATTAAGATTATGCAATCTTTTTGCATGTATCAAGCCTTCGTCCGATATCGAGAAAGCCGAAATGAAGAGGGGTTCAAAGCAGGACAGGAAAAGACTGCGGTATGATGGGAACGAGAGCTTCCTGCTAACACCTGTGACAAATCCTGCTCAACTGAGAGGAACAGAAAGCCGCCGGATAGTCGGGAAGTTTAGCAGAAGAATGAGAAAAAGGGAGATGGGGACAAAACGAACGCTTGACCTAAAAGTATAAAAAGGCCATTTGAAACCACGTCTGTGTATGAGCAGTGAGGCCTCCTCAATGACAGGCCTTTGCTTAAAAGAACAGTTTAACATTTTTGACAATATGCTTAGTCACTTTCTTGAGTTAGATGATCTTATGTATGAAGCGACATAGCAGCTGGTAAGCTTTAGTTAGCACAAAGACTGGAAACAGGGGGAAACAGCTAGCCTGGCCTCGCCAAGAAATAGTCATAAGGTCATAATTAATTGTAAAAGCAAGTCTCGTTGATACACTTAAGATTTCGTACGATGAACAAGATATAATGGGTTAATTAAAGTGGGGATGCACGTTACAACTGTTGAGTCGATTATGAATGTGATTTGGGTGTGTCGACTGATCAGACCAAGTTGGACCGGGTCTGTCCCAGCGTGGGTCAGTTGGCGTTGCCAGTCGGCAGATGTAATCGTGTGGCGTGTGATATTTCTGACCGACATCGACGACATACGTTTTACAAAGGTCGCTCACCTCCAATTCCCTGTGTAGGCCGTGCAGTCCGCGTTGCCCACACACCTCCATCCAGGATCTCTCCTAAACCTTTACAGCGCAAATTGCACTGCATGTAAACAGTGCAAGCTGCCTCCAGTGGTTACTGACCACTGGTTCAACGTCTAGTGTATTTACTCAGTCGTAAGGTTTATGCTCCTTTACTGCCAAAGACTAAAACATCTGTGCAAGTTGGTGGAAACCATTTTTATGTGTGGTTTGTCCAGCTTTTGTAGGATTTAGCTAATCTGCAGGTTTGTCCCTAGCTTTAGTGAGCTTAAGAGGTGCTTGTAAAGGGATTTTGTTACCGTTGGGAATGGCCAGGTAGCTGTTCTCCAGTCTTTACGTTGAGTTAAGTAGCAGGTGGCTGTAGCTTATTGACAGTACAGACACGAGAGAAATTAGGGGGAAATGCTCTCAGTTATTAAAGCTGCATGAACTCCTGAACTCTGTCTGACTTCAGAGCAGGGGAATGAGTCTGGGAGTGGCACGGCCTGCATGGGTGAATGCTTGTCATCATCTTTAGAGTGGAGTAGGGCAGAGTTCGGTCATAACAGCCATTAATCCACTTGGACTGCTCTGAGGTGACAAACAACCAGTACTGTGCCACATCGGCGAGATCTTGACGGAGCAGATCACAATTACAGATATGTTTACAAATTGAAAGGGAGACGCAGACGGCAAAACAACAAAATCATTCACTGCGCGAGCGTGTGCACTTACCTCATGTAACACGGCTGCACAAATGAAAAAGAATGACATTCGGCACAGAGGTTGACAGTTAGGAAGCAACACGATGGGATTGTGATGGATGAGGAGGGGGAGACGGAGCTCGGGGAAAAGAGACAGGTAGCAGTACAGCACCCATGAGAGACAGGGTAGACGGGTGGGTGGAGGGCAAGAGGAGTGAGTGACAGGGTGGTGCTGTCAGCTCCTCTGTGGCGCGCTCTTCAGGGGAGCCCCGGAGCGTGTTCTGTTAAGTAAACAGCTGCAGCGACGAGAGCTCCTCAAATATTAATAGGGAGCGATCCCCTCCACTCGCCTTGTTCAAACTGACATTCCCCGAAGTGGACCGCAGCTCTGCGGAAGGGAGCCAACATACTGGCCTCTTGTAACGCAGCGGAGGCCACCAGGGCCGCCTGCAGCACCCATCAGACCTGACAGAGCAGGGATCAGCCAAGGGACACCCAGCCACAGAGAGGCCCCCCCCCTATCGGCTGCCACACAATCCCCTTGTGGCTCATTATCATCCATGCCATCACAAGAAAACATTTCAGACTGCTAATGAAAACATACAAAACATAGTTCATCCCCACCCTCTGCAACCTCCATCTGTGCCTATCAGACAGAGATGAATTATAAATGAAAGGGTGCTCAATCTGAGAGGATCGATACTAACAAGGTCCGAGTTATCCATGACAGTTCTTCCTCTCTGTTTTTACCTCCCATCTTCCCGCCGCAATCACTGCCTGAGTGTGCCTCTCAGGAGGAAGAAAAACAAGCCGAACTCTCGCTGAATGCTAAAAGGTCAAGCTAACAAGGCAGGATTAACTACTTTTACAGCCATCGTTATGAAGTTACTGAAAAAGCATATATATGGCCGATGAGGTCGCTGGTTAATAAATGAGACTCTATTCTACCTCCTTTGATCGACCCACCACTCCCAAACATCCACCCCATCACCCCTCCACTGACAGGCGGACCGGGGGAATTTGCTGAGGAGAAGTAATGGAGCTTGTCAGAGAGCTCCCTGCTTCACACCACTTAGCCTCTCGTCCAGCCACGGTGGTAGGAGATGTAGGGATGTATGGTGGGGGGGGGGGTGGGGGGG
>CM022490.1:8418697-8467003 GCA_011952105.1 Coreoperca whiteheadi
GTGGGGGGGGGGGGTGCACCACTGATGAGGCTCCGCCGGGACTTGGAGCAGACTCCTCACCACCCAAACATTTCTCCTCACATCAGTCACGCCACGCGGGCAGAGGAGCGTGCAGCAGTTCCCTCCACCACCTCTCTTTCTTTCCTTCGTTAAACTGCTCAGTGCGGGCTCACCCTTGGGCTACGGTGCCCTCTTCACACGCTCCTGCTGGGCGAACATGGTGTCCTGCTTCATCAAGAATTCCTAGGTTCAATGGCGTCAATAAAGATTACACCCTCGGCCGCAGCCTGAACGGTGGCAGTGTATTGTTTTAAGAAGAGGGTGTGAAACTCCGAGGACTGCTGCGCTGTTTTCAATCTGGAGAAACCATCTGAGATCCAAGTATGTGATAACGGATACAAAGTAGTATGACATTAACCCCAAACCTTAGAGACACCATGAAATAAAAGACACATTTTCCACATTCAACGTCTCCCTGTGTTGAAATAAATTAAAAAATAAAATAATAATTATTAATCCCTTTATATATGCTAAATATCTGTTTTTATATTCCCATCAAAATCTCTTTCCTCTTCCTGTAAAACAGAAACAAAAATGTGATGACTCATCAGGAACACAAAACTGATCCAATCAAATATGATTTGGGGTGATAAGCTAAACCCTCCAATCTTGTTACCTGCCTACCAGTGTTCTCTTGCAACATTAAAGTCGTGTTTTTGAACAAGTTAGCTGTGACTTAATAGCATGTATAAGGTACCACCAAGAAGAGTAGAAGAAGCTAAATCTTAACCCCCTGAAAGGTCCTCTACATCAAGTCCTTTTACTTAAGTTAATAAAATAGGTCACATGTCAGTGTCTTCCAAAATGTGTTTTTGAACAAATTCCCCTGAGCCACAATAATTTTAACCTGCCAAGCTGGCTAGAAAGTACTGAATGTATTATTAATTTTATCTGAAACGTTATCATTGCAAAAAGCTTGATTTCTTGCCATTTGCTTTCTACTTATGTTAAAAAGTACTTTTGTGGATCATACTGGGACATACTGGACATATATAAGCCTGGAAGATACATAACATACCTATGTAATGTCTTCCAGACTATATTTAAAAAACAATAATAATCTTTTCAGGGGCATTACTGAAACATTCAGCTGACGTGGCTGCTGCCGAGGGCGCATCGTCAGAGACTTCTGGGACGTCTACGCCCTCCTCTGACGAGACTGCAGCTGCAGAGGTCATAACAGAGGTACCACAGCCTTCTACATCCTCCTCCGACGCGACTGTATCGGCAGACACTTTTGCAATTGTTAAGTGTTTCTTACCTTTTCAAATTGTAATATATTTTAATATGCAGTCTTTCAAATAAAGTTAGAGATTTGTTGATAATTCATTTAGTGTGTGTGTGTGTGTGTGTGTGTGTGTGTGTGTTCATTCAGTTATGAGCAGTGTGTGTGATTTGGTGGTTGCGCTGGGAGTGTTTTTAGGTCCTCTTTATGTTTAAGATCAGTTCAGGCAGTCGAGAGTGCTTAGCGTTGACTGTTGGTATGAGAACCACCGTCTTCCGCCACACACTTTGCTATAACAACATCACAATACTTCCACCTTTAGAGAAGACAATAATAACTTTCAGGTCAGCAAGAGGTCCTTTGTCAGGAAAGGGTGAACCCAGGTCATTGTAGGTGCAGGGTGATGTTTTTCAGGTGAGGACAGTGACCCTCTTTCAGAAGAAGTTAAATTTGGTTAATTGCTGTTGCATATTTATATTGCTGTAAATAAGCGATGAGATCCCAAAGATGTGAGATCAGCCCCTCTGCCCTGCTCCACCCTGCCCTGACATGGCTGTTATGTCTGCATGGCTGAGCACATGTTGCGTAAGCGTTTCAATATTTCATAGGCCAAACTGAAAAAAACGCATCTCTTTGAACTATAAGTGCATGGTTGGAGAAGGAGGAAGAGGGCAAGCTGGTGGGGTCGCGAGGTGAAGGAAGAACTATGAGGACGAGCAGACATAAATGGGTCACTTCTCAGCGTCTTATAATGTTGCTGTTCTGGGGAACTGTGCTGATATTATGAGACGGCAAACTGAATCAGGTTCAAACAGCTTAGACCTGTGAGTGAACCGACTGCAGAGTGCGTTTTGCAAAAAAAAGCGGATGCTTTTCATAAACAATGAGACCTTGAAGATTAATCCTGGAGCAGGTGTCCCATAGCACAACCTGCCAAATGTTGTGCACAAAGACTAAGATTGACAAGCAAACACCTTCAGGCCTGGCTAGGGTTGCCCCCACAGAGCTGAACTCAAACAACTTCAGATTGAGGGAGTGATAGCTTTGAGTAAAAGGGAGAGGCAGCTTTTGCAGCCACAACACATCAGCTGTAAAGGCTTTAGAGTTATACGGAACATGCCTGCCCTGGAGTGAGGATAAATATAAACAAAGTGACATCTAAGAATAGCCTCCATTTGAGTTAATATGAAGACAAATGTGTACTTTCTCAAACACGTCTTGTTAATAGATGTGGCTGTTCAAACGTGATCTTACATTTGCATTGATTGAGCTCACAGAAACAGCTTTGATTAAATAGAACTGTGGGCATTTCTGAAAAGCAGATTTGTATCATCCATTAAGTGGAACAAAAGTCTCACATGATGTATGGAGATGCTGGGTGATTCATTTAAAGGAGCTCATTAGCTCAGTATGAGATGTGTTCATGTCAATATGCTCCTTTCACTTTGCACCTTTTCTCTTGTTTCCATTTCGCTCCTCTCCTCTCCTCCACTTTTCTCCTTTCCTCTCCCCTTCACTCCACTCCCCCCTTTTATCCCTCTCCTTTCCTCCTCTCCTCTCCTCTCCTCTCCATCCCGGATGATGCACCAGTCGTCATACATCGAACAAAACAAAGGCTCCTTCTCTCAGCTGGAGCTGGGAGGAGCTGTCAGTCCCTTCAGCTCTGTTTGATGATAGCATTTCAAATGACACTTTGATCCTCACTCCACACTGTTTGTTTTTCTTCTATGATGAAATTCAGCTCGAGAGGCGTGCAACAGGGCACATCATTAAAATGGGGCTCAAACGCGAAGAGCCACGCGCGTCCCTAGAAACCACCCATGACAATTTTTTGACACATCAGCGTAAAGAACACGACAGGGTAGGTGGCGGAGGAATTGTAGGGGCGAACAGAAATTATGTGTTCTCGCCGCAGATAACGCTGCGCAGAGCTGACACCAAAGCTGAATCAAACCTCGGGTCTTTCTGTAAAGACTGAACGAGAATAAATGAATCTAATGAGGCAGATCTGTCAGAGCTAAGTGTTGTCTGAGGTCTGGGAGGAGTAAAGCACAAATTCCTGCCTTGAAGCTAAAGAAAATAAGGGGGTGAGCATATCTGGAGATGCAACTACTAGTAAAAACTTCAATTCAAATCCACGAAAGGTTGTCTTTATTGAGATTTAAGACTTTGCTCATAAGAAAACATTCAAGGACACAAGATAGAAAAAAATGAATTCACACATTTTTAAGGTGGTTTGGTTTTTTTATCTTTTTTCCCTTCATTTCTACAAACAAGCTTAAAAACTAAGCTAACTAATCCTCCTCTCCACAGGTCTTTCCAGAATGACTATGACTACATAATACACCGACTCTTAATCTCAGTGGAGAAATCAGCTTTTGTTTAAGAATAACGGTGGAAATGCATAAGATGAACAGTCCAAAGTGTAAGTCTGAAAGAGATGGCTCTTTTCTTTCTGGGGTGATAATTCTGCTATTGAAGATTTCCAGAACCACGGCTGAAATAATATGCAAATATCCACCCCATGGGGTGCAGACTGGCTGACATATTATCAGCAGAGAGACAGCCGTCGCTTTTTTGGGTTTGAGTGCGGTCAAATCAAAAAGCGGAGGCACGATTAAAGAGGTGTACCGTGAAGCACGCGAGACAACAGGAGCACTTTAAACAGGATGCCAGCTCTGTTGGGGATAGGATGCTGAGGCATCCCGGGGAGACAGGAGCGCCTGGCAACCTCCATAAAGCCCAGGGAGATAAGACAGAAATGTTGAAAAGCCAAACAATGAAAAATGAAAGCATGTAAAAAACGAAAACAAAGGTTGATCTGGATGAAGAAAAAGTGAAATGATTCCCAGGAAGAGGTGATTTCATGTTCCGTTCTTCCAACAGCCTCAGACCAAAGGGGTCTAAAGAAAGACAACCACAGCGAATATTACTCACTTCTTTTACTTTGGTTTCCCCAGGCGAGTTAGCTCAGGAGCGTATCTATGTTCCCAGGGTCCTATGTTCCCTCACCTCCTAACCCTCAAACCCTCTTACCCCCCAACCCTAAAAGTGGGAGCAGAGGACCTTCTGTCATGCTCACATTATGTGCCATTTGAATCTGAGGAAGGACCCTGTTAGGGCTGCTCCCAAGTTCCTCAGATATTTTAGGCCAGAGTTTCTAAACATACATTATGGTATCCCATTACATTTAAATGGGTCTTGGAAGATCTGTAAGATTGACATATTGAAATACATTGGATGCATTTCAAATGAAAATAGGTTTAAAATATTTTTTTTATATTTGAATTGCTCCATGCTCTTGACACCTGCTTAAGACACCCTTGTGTAGACGATCATACCTCCTCTCAAACTAAAGTTAGCATATTTTTGTAATGACTTGACTAATATATAAATTGTACAAAAGCGTGGCTTCACTCAAACGCTGTCATTTTTCTGTCTTGGGTGGAGGACTTGTGTCAACTGTCACTAACATACAACCAGTCAGGTTTTTGATAAAGCTCAACTATGGGACTATTACAATTATAGGGCTGTCATGTTTCGTTCGAAACTCCCACCGTTCGAACGTCGGGCAAAAATGTAATATTTGATCTGCAATAATATGTTTGAATTTTAAATTCTAGCACACCAGGCCCTACCTTGTGGAAGCGCTTTGGATTCAACACCAAAAACAAAACCGTGGATAGAGGTAAGGCTGTTTGCTGTCTTTGTAAATTGCAACTGCCTTTCAGTAACTGTCATGCTTTTGGGTTTGGGTCCTGTGACTTCCTGTTTTATTTTGTAATTTGTCTGTTCCCTCATGTGTCTGGTAGTGTTGCGTCCCTTCCTTGATTGCCCTGATTGTTTTCACCTGTGTCATTTACGTCACCTGCGTCTAGGTGGCCCCCCTTCCTGAGTGTATTTAGTCGTTGTGTTTCCCTCTCTCCCTGTCAGTTCGTACTTCAGTTTGTTTCTGGGATTATGTGCAGTGTGTTCATGCCATTTCCCTTGTGTTTGTTCCTGGGGCCTGTACCATGAAGGTAGCTGAACAAACTCAGGGTTACAGGATTGGTTTAGAGTTGACAAAACCAAACCGATGCGATCAGGCTTTATTGGTACCATGACGCAGCTCCTCAACTTTCTCTGTCAACTCAGGCTTTGTTCCTTAAGCTATGATTACTTCACGCGCGCACATAAAAGAGTGACGTCGGCATTAAACAACCAATCGCGTTTGATATGGATAGAGCGAGAGCTGTATATTTTCCCGCGGTGGAGCAAGAGCTTCTTCAGAAATATGAAGAATATAAAGCTGTATTTAAAGCACGCAGTAACACTCTCTGCTGCCAAAGCAAGAGAAGAATTTTGGAGGAAGATTGCTGATTGCATTAATGCATAAGTAAAATCTGCTTTTTAAAAAAAAGAAAATAAAGAACCTGAATGTGAACGGTTAAATTGTTCATATGTCATAGTATCAATATATCTTCCCGGCAATTTTATAATAGCCCTCTTTTATGGACATGGTCGATAAATGTCCAGGGAACATTATAAAGCCATTTATGTACCCCCGCAGTGCAAGGACCACCTTGTGATTTTTTTCGACAAACCGTGTTTTTCCCAAGGTTCTCTGCATCACCGACCGCATGCAAGTACGTACCACTTGCAAAAAACGCTACGCAATACAGACCATTTGCGGTACAGTAAGGGCGTGGCTTAGACGAGTCACATTGGTTATGTGCGGCTCAAGAAGTTCGCAAATATAACAGATTCCTTCTGTGGAAAATCTGTATCGTTCATACAAGTACGTATCACGAAAGTCAAGGGGATTTTGTCCCTAAAAACTCTTTCTCTACGAAGTTCTTTTCTAACAATTTGCGCAGAGATGTCCACAGGATTTGGTAGAAACGCTGGGAATTAGTTACGTAATCTATATATATATATATATATTTTTTTTTTTTTGCTCACAGCTGATTGGTCAAACTTAAATCTGAGATCTCAAATCCAGACCATAACCTGCCCCGGACCCGGTTAGCAGCGTAAGATACCATGGCAACGAACACTGATTAAAGCCGAGCTACTTTCATAGTACCTAAAACCCAGGATTGGCACAAACTAAGCTTAAACATATCTGGCTTGCCAGCTTATCCGGCTTCATGGTACTGGCCCCTGGTGTTTGTTTGGATTACCTGCCTGCATTTGGACTTTGGGTTTTCTGCCTGTCTGCTTTGTCACCTGCGTGCCTGCAGATCTGCCTACCTGTAACCTGTTTTGCGCTTGTCTACTATCTAGACATGAAACCACTCAACATCCTAATTTGTTTTGGGCTTTTTTGCTTTTTTTTAATTGAGTCCTTATTATCGCTGAACTGAGGAATGTTCCCCAGGTCTGGTGAAAAACAGGGAGGCCATTCAGATAGAGTCACTGTATCCGTGGCTACAATACTGGCTACTTTGTACTGCCTGACTGCCTTCCTCACCTGCCTGGATGACATTCAACGGAGATTCAGTCCAAACAAAGTTAAGCAGTGGCTCGACTAGGGTGTGGCAGAGGAAGGGGACGAGGCCAGGGCACCCACAAAAGAGGATCATTGGACCTTACATTCACCACCCCACTGCTTTCTCAGAGTCAATGTTATGTGAATTCCATACAGGTTTATCCTTATTTTGTACAATAAAAATGTTCCTTACAAAGAGGTAAAAAAAGGACTGCTATTGACTGCCTAATTAGCACTTGAAGAGAATAAGAATCAATCAGAAACATCAATTCAGACAAGATAAAATACATCTTAGTAACACTGAATCTATTTGCTTTATTGATGGTTTTTTTTTTTTTGCAAAACACTGTCTTTTATACATTTTTTTAAATATAATTACTTAGCAGAATGCATTTTTTTGTGTAAGTTTTACCATGAAAGAGAAAACAAAGCAACTTCCACTATTTCTAGTTCAATGTAAAAAAAGAATGTGAAGGAGCAGGATTCATAAGTTTCTGTCTGGAACCACATAGAGGCTCCTGCCTGTCACACATGGGGAAAATGTGACGCAAAAACACACATTAGATTCACATGCAGACCATCCATCCATCCATCCATCCATCTTTTACCGCTTATCTGGGACCGGGTCGCGGGGGCGTCTCTGCTTAGACTGCTGCCCCCGCGACACATGCAGACCATGTCATCTTAATTCAGTGGCAAACTGCACCCAAACATCTATTTGGCCATTTGCTTCTGGTGATTCACTGTTTCATATTAGACTCCACAAACAGAAGACTGGTTAATGAGAGGAAATACTAAGAAGGGTTGCATCACCGGTGCATTTGCTGTACCTGGCGGTTTTGGTGCTTATGTGTCTATATTCTTCTTTAGGCTCACAAATACTAAGATGTTCTCTCAGGCTGCTCACTGCAAAGAGATGCTTTTTCCCTTTGTGGCTCCAGAGAACCAAGAGAAACCTCAGAACTCAAACAGGCAGCGCGCTTCTCAGTATTACACTGTTTTATTAAATATCAATCTGTACAACAGTTTGCCAGCCCAGCAGAGTGCTCAAAAAGTTCCGAAAATCTCATTACAGGCAAACTAAGAAGTGACGCATAATGATAAAACACAGCAATTAAGTTCAAATCAAATTACGGGTTGATAGAAAAAGATGTGGTAATGGCTGGTATACCCCATCGTGTCTGGTAAACGATGCTCGAAGGAGCCCATTGGACATAGAAAAACTGCCTCTCCCCATCATTAAGTTATTAGATTAGCCCAGGGCAGCGAGTAAACAACTTCAGACATCTCGCAGCAGGCATATATCCCACCAGTCCTCACTGTTATTGGATTACTCCGGGAAATTTCTCCAGAAGACAAAATGACTCCATGGAGAGTGTGAGGCAGGGGATTATTATTGGAAGGCAGATGATGGGAAGAACAGAGGAAAGGGCCTGCTCAGGCCAGACTCCTGGAGCACTTTGAATCGAGCGGGTGGCTAACGAGCAGGAGACAGGGAATGGATGCAGAGGGCAGCGAGATCTGATTTTGATTATTGGCTGCTGGATGGAGAGGCAGCTCGGGCGTGCCAGGTTCTGCATCATCCGCCTCCTGCCACATCTCGTTTGGGTTACTGCCACGGCAAATGTCCATTCAGCACTATCGGAGACAAATGAGGGCAAACTCCTCTGAAGGTCAACAACCACCTCCACCAGGGCCACAGGGGGTCTGCCATTCTAATTCCTTATACACTTAGAGTAATTAAAACCCATCCAGAAGAAGCGGGGGAAGTCGATGGAATTTTTTTTGAGACTGCTAATGAGATGCTAATTTGTTGGCCCGCTAGGAATGAGGTGTGAGGAACTCAAGGACACAAAAGAAGATTTATTCACACTTCTGTTGAGTGAACTTTCCATTTTGGCGCGCGTGTGCGTACGTCCTCACAGATATTCGGCAAGTTCATTGAGCAGTGCACACCGCAGGTTGCCCGGTGTCTTTATGTTTGATAAAAAGATACGAGCATCCTTTCAAGCTCCTTCCAAACTCCCGATCATTTACAGAGCGTCGCCCCTGTGGGTTCAGAGTAAAGTGGAGAAAGCTCCCCTGCCTCGCAGCAACGAGTGAAGCCACATACAGATTGCCCTCACGCTGCCTGAAAGTAGTCCAAGTCAGACCTGTTTTCGAACACCCCACTGTGCCAGCCTTCTATGGACTCATTGAGTCATTTCAGGAGCACCAGGCTGGCTGTCCCACTTTTTTTTTTCCTGCAGATACCATACAGAGTCTCTGATATCGGCACACACACTCATGCAGCTCAACTTTCCTCCCCACATATTTGACTTTATAAGCAATCGGGCTAATCCTGTCCTCTCATGTTTATTAATTGGGTTGGCTCTTTGGACTTTGGACTCCCCTCTGGGTGAAGACTGTTCCTCAGGCTGCAGAGGAGCATCGAGCTGCGAAGAAACTGAGTAGACAGCGGCGTGGTCCTGTTCACTCCACCAGCACTGCAGTCAGGAGAGACTCATTTTCTGATGTGTGATTTTACACAAGCACAGCACAACGGAAAGCACCCAGATCCTGCCTGCACTGCCACTCAGCCCCAGTGGCTTTCAGTCCACAATAATAACCTCAACAAATCATATTTTAAAAGTTAAATAAAAGCTTGCCTCATTAAAAAAGGCGGATAATCTAATTTCTAATCTGGGGGCTCGGGCTCAGGCTGAGCTTCACAACAACAGCAGCAGCGCCGCTCTGAAGGACACATCGCTGGGGAAATAACAACAATTAGGGCTGCCAATCACCCAAAATGCCCGAAGATGATTTTGGATGAGTTTCTGCTTCGTCTAGCAGTTATACAGGGGATGCAGACAGAGAGGATGGGTGAGGGAGAGGGGATGACATGAGATGTGCAGTATAATCACATCACAAACATAAATCTGTGCTTAAGTCAGCTGAGCCACAGTGTAAAGACATTGTTTTGGAAGTGTTGCAGCCTCGAAGAAGAGCTGGGTGAGTGTACCTCAGACCTCCACACGTACACACACTGACTTCCCATCTCACTTTTTGGCATCTTTCTAGGTAGAAATTCCCTGCAAACACTCTAGTGCACAAACTGGAGAAAAGTATGTCACTTATTAAGCAAAAATTCTAAAAATTGTTTCTGTTTCATGTTGTAAATTGAACACATTCTGGAATTCAGAGTGAGAGGTGGACAAAACAGTCGGTTTGCAACCTCGTCGCCTAGAAATTACACTTGAATATGTCTAATTTGCAACAGCAAATATGTTTTGAAAGATTAAACATTACAACATTTTTATCAACATTATGAAGAAACGTTTTGAATGAAAGTATCAGCTAAGTTCTAAAATCGTGATACTGAAAGGTTCACGGACAACATATTTAATTTGTTTTCCTACAATATCTGACCTTGTAATACACTATCCCCTCATAGCATCTACAGCATGATTAAACGTTTTTAATGTTTATGCTCAGGCACTTGCAGCACTTGGTTATGGTTAGGGAAAGATGGTCTCACTCCGGCCTCCGTGCCTTGTACACCCATCATCCACCTCGACCACCTCCCCAGAAACAACAGGCGGTAGTAAATGTAACGCTTCCTTCTCTAGAAAAAAACGTTGCAAGTGAACATAAGTCAGGAAGCAATTACATTTGCTTCTAAAAAACGTAATTGCCCAAACATATTAGAAGTAGATAAACAGGTGCATATGCCATTTGAGGTTGCATGCTTACAGTAAATTCTGAACTTTGTGATGGGCATTTTTCAACATTGTCTAGATTAAATGATAATAGAAATAATTTTTAGTTGCACTCAAAGGGATTATGAAAGAAGCAGAAGCCAAGATGTGCTGATTTTTAGTCTCTAGTATGGCTAAACCCCCCCCCCCCCAAAAAAATAGAACCTACACTTCCCATAATGCAACTCAATAGCATCTCTGTTGGATCCTCCACGCCTGGAGACCACCCGCATCTTTCACGCTTCACAGCTCAGGCTGTAGCAAAGGCTTTCTGTTACAAAGTTGTAGTCTCCAAGCCGAGATAACCCTGATGTGTGCCTTCACCAAAGGCCACCTAGTTATCGATGGTCAGTTAACACCTCCAACATAATGTTGCGTTTTCGTCGCTGTTGAGTTCTTCAAATGCATTTTTTTGGCGCTTTGAGCACCGCAGGCTGTGTGCCATATAGTCCAATCATATTCAACAAAGGCAGACACCTCTATGGCCGTTATCTCCAAAACTCGGCAACTCACACCAAAACAATCTAGATGGACAAATAGCACTACAGGTAAGAGGGAAAATATGGATTTTGGATTTTGGGGTGAACTGCCCCTTTAAGTACTCTTATGTCACCCTTGCTGCTGTCCTGTCTCCTCAGCGCTGACTCAAAACTCTGCAATAGATTTGTATGTATCGAGTTATCTCCAGGCTGCTCGATGACGTGCAGCAACACATACTAATACGCTCTTCAGCAAAATTGGACTCCATCATTTATTTTCTAAATTAAATTCTCAGCATGCACAAGATCAGCTTCTCATTTTAAAAGATTAGATTTAAAGATGAGCATCCTGCACAGGTTTACAGATTCTCGTTTTGAACTAAATTGACAACATCAGGCCATTGAGTGCGAGGCAATCATAGCACGCGGGGGAAGATGGTGTTATGATCTCGTTAATGCGAATCAAAATGAAATCAGAGAGTCTGTCACATATCAGAGTGGATGCTGCAGTTTATCCCTTACGTAGTATTTCCCTGGTATACTCTAAAGAGATCAGCTAGGGCTCATTAGATTGTCAAATGGCATATGAGACATTTTACGCATCATTAGAAATTCCTAATGCTTTACCTATTTCCTGTTATTGATCCTGAAGAAGCCTAATGTTAAAGCAGCCTGTCATCTTACTGCTTAAAAGACAAAGATAGACAGAGCCATTACTTTTTCTATTGTTTGGAGAAGTTGACTTCAAAAGGGTGAAAACCTCTGGTGTAGTCTGAGGCTTGGGAAAGCGGAGCAGGGCAGGTGGAGCTGAAAGGAGAGGGGGATGCAGGGATAGAGAGAGCACTCAGAGATGGGAGATGGAGGACTGGAGAGGGGAAGCCCTTTGATCTCTGGCATAAGTGAGTGCAGAAGAAAAGAGACAGAGAGCAGCAAGGAAGATTGCAAACAAAGCATGCACTCAATTCCCAATAGTAGCACGAGCGCGAGACGAAGAGACAGACGGAGGGGGAAAGACAGAAGGAGAAAGAAAAGTCGAGTAGATTGAGCGAGACAGAGATGGAGAGAGAGGATGACAGGATCAGAGAGGGAGAGAGATAGAGAAGAAAAGAGGAGAGGAGAGAGAGAGAGGATGAAAATGAAGTAGAGGGAAACAGATAAGACCAGGATGTTAAAAGGATTTCAGTCCAGGGGCTGTTTGGGGAGTTCTCTCAAGCCCTATGCTAAAGCAATTAGTATTGAATCCCTTCTAGGAAAGTGCAGCCAAACCGCAGCAGCAGTCTCTAACATAGTTAGCGTATAAAAACCAAGTCAAGCAAACCCCACGGTCCCCATTAAACCCCAAGTTTTAATTGGCATGTCAGGATGGTGCTGTGTTTCACAACCCATGAGTTGGCCCAGTGAGTTTGCACATCCCACTTCAAGTGGAAACCCCGAGACAGTAAACAGAGCTGCTGCGCTGGATTGAAAAGGCCTGTGTAGCGTGATAACAAAAGCTCAACATTAAATGTGAAAGGAATATTTCAAAAACAACTGTCGCTAATACGGCTGCACTGTGAAAGAAAAGTTGTGTACCCCTTTGTTGCTCGACCAAACCAGTTCTCAAAGTTTACAGCCGTCACTTCGAATTTAGGCTGAAGTTTTTGTTTCAAGTGAGCGCATGTATCTTTCGCTGTACAGCAGAATTTGGGACATAATGGTAAAGGCGAAAATAAGTAACAGCAGAAAAAGTCAATGAAGTGACTCAGAAATGTCAGCCACACAGCAGCAGTATAAAGCGAAACTTTGCTAACATTAGCCACCATAAGCTACTGGTCATACCAGACCAATTGAGGCTGTAGCAGCAAAACCCCTGAGTGTCCTTAATTGAATAAAAAGTTGGGCAAAAATTCAACTTTTAGGGGTTCCCTGGTGGCGGCACCAGGATTGAAAAAAAAATCAACTTTTCATTATATCAGGAAGATAGAGTTATTTCTTCTCTCAAAAGAGGTTTTGGGAATGTATTTGCTTTCTTGTGGACAATGCTAAACCAGGGCTTTGTGTCAGATCCAAGTCACAGTGCTACCATTGTTTTTCATAATCTTACTTTTAAACCTTTTATCATTCATTTCACTGATTTATTTCACTTTATTTATTGTTTATTGGGACAATCCACATTAATAAAGATTACTGTCATTGTACCAGGGCTACCCAAAAAGATATTTATTGTCCATAGTCCGTGTGGCATTGTCACATTACGGTTGTAAACAGTCAAATAATTAGTATATCCAATTTACTTACATGAGAAGAGTGATACCACTCTTCTGTACGGTAAATATGAAGCCACCAACAGCAGTCGCTTAGCTTAGCTTAGCTTAGCTTAGTACAAAAGTATTATCAGATAATTGTATCAAATTACCAAGTATCAAAAGTAAAAGTAGAAAGTGCCCCCTGTGACTGACATTAAATTATATGAAATTATGAGAGTATTAACACATTTTACTGCTGTAGCTGCACAGGGTGGCGCTAGTTTTAACTACTTTATATACATTTAGCTAGTTTAGTCCATGGGTTCCCAATCTAGGAGTCGGGCCCCTGCAAAGGGTCACAAGATAAATCTGAGGGGCCGTGAGATGATTAACGGGATTGGACAGAAGAAAAACAAAGTTCTGTTACACAAATTTATATTCATTTATCTGACTTTTCTCTAATCTTTGCAGTTTTGTGAAATATTGGATGATATAATTTCTCTGGGACTTAGGCAGTTATTAAAATGAAACCATGTGAGAAACTTAGAGGTGAAATGGCTCTTTGGTGGAACCCAACATCTCACAGACATCTAAAACGTAAGGGGCCCCAATCAGACGCTTGTTCTTTCTAAGGGGTCTCGTGCTAAAAGGTTTGGAACCACTTCTTTGATCTTTAGCAATACATTGTATAAGCTTATCATTTGTTTAATGTAAAAGCTTAATCTGAAAAGTAACTAGCAACTATAGCTGTCAAATAAATGTAGCTTAGTAAAAAGTGCAATATTTCCCTCTAAAATGTAAAGGAGTAGAAGTATCAAGTAGCACAAAATGGAAATACTCAAGTAATGAAGAAGAACCTCACAATTGTACTTTTAAGCACAGTACTTGAGTAAATGTACTTAGTTACTTTCCACCACTGGTATCAATCTTCTCTTCTAACTCTGACAAGAAAGTTATGTCAAACTATTCCTTTTTATAGAATTATTAGACCTTATTAATGGTCTTTATTGCCACTTGATTGAAGATTTTCTCAAACGCTTGACAACTTGAAAGGGAACTTTGGGAAACGTTGGTTTCGCCAAGAATAAGGTAAAAGGAGGAAAGCGGTGTTAAAGCAGCTGCAACGTTAACACTGATCTGATGACCATTACCATTTCGGTTACAATATGTGATGAGTAAGTTACAGCAAAAACGCATGTGATCCATCACCTACACCTAGTTTCAGTTGGGATTATATTTTGCCTCCAGGGCAGCCTCAGTTCTTTAAAGCAACAGCTCAGCAAGGAAATGCTTATTTGACAGTGTCACATAGTTCCTGCTGACTTTTCTAATATATCTGATTCCACCATTGTTGGACCAGGCGTCATTTCACTGTTCAGTCATTCACTTTCAGCAGTCACCTGCCTCCTCTGCCTTCATCCACGTCTTCTCAGCTGACAGCAGTTGAACCTCGGCGTCTCCAGGGTTTCAGTACTCGTACATCTTTCACAGCACTGTAGCACGAAGCTGTTATTTCGAATACATCTGTTAGCTAGAACCAGTCATACCAGTCGGTCCCCTCTGACCTCTGATAACTGTGAGTGCTTTCCAGGACCACTGCTGACTGGCGTTTCTCAGTCTGTGACTAACAGCCGTCACTGACTGCAGTGCGCCAAAATCTCAGGAGGCTGTCACTTTCTGAAACATGTCTGGCACCGACAACCACACTACATCTAAAGTCACTCTAACCACAACGTCTGTGCCATTCCAACATTTAGTTTAGCAGCGCTGAACGTCTCACCCCTGTCTGCGTGCATTATGCTCCTGCTTTATTTATATGTGACTCACTGTCTGGAGGAGGGATCTGCTGACGGGAACGTGTAGCCAAGAAAGTGGATACCGACTGTCTTCATTTGAGAATGTCAGTTATCAGTTTAACACGGCAATCATGTTGTTTTTTTCTCTGTGCTAGCAAAAACAAACAACCCATCTCGTCTTGTTCGAGAGAGGTTTGGACAAACCGTGCTCACTGCTTACCTTGGAATATGGCAGCGTTCTGGATGATAAGACGTTTGAGCTGAGCACTGACAACCTGCAGACCAGACTCCATGTTGCTGCGTGCCGCTACCTGATACCGCTCCTCCATCCTCTTGGAACAGCAGGTCGGGCCTTTGGTTTGGCAAACCTGCAGATCCACACCTGGCGGGAAATCAGCATAGACAGGACAGGAGTCTGGATGAGCAGAGGGAAGGATCTGAAAAGCCACTTTTGTTTAATTTTCACACAACAGAAGCCTCTTCCTTCCACACACAAACAAACATTCAGCTGCATCATCTGCATGCTAAACACAGGAAACACTATCAACGGCAGATTCCCGTAGCCTTAATGAGTGTGTGATCATTATGTAGAGGCTGTGGTACTTAGCAGGGCTGGAGTCAAAAATAAATTGCTGCTAAAAATGAGTCATTTCGATGCACATTCAAGCAATACACCAAGACTATGTTGTTTTCCTCCGAGATCAGTTTGGTCAACAGAAACTTTCCCACCACTCCAGGCTATACTTTTCACACCGAGGATAAAAAAAAAAAAAAAAGCATTTTTTCCGGCCCAGAGATGAGAGCCAGGAGCAGTTCGGCGTGCAGACAAACAAACCCAGGTTTCAGCATGCTTTTACTATGTATGACATTTTACAAAAAAAACAGCCACAAGTAAGATTGAAGGTGATGAAACAACATTTGTGAACCTGGCCACTGACACTAGAGGTTGTTTACACAGATGAGAAATAATTGGATTCCCAGAGCTCTTTTGAAAGGTGCAGATGTGAGCCAGAGAATGCAAAACTAAGGTGACAAGGACGTTTCATTGGGGTACACAACCGGATCAAAGAACAAACGCCCTGGAGAAATTAATTCAGTTTGAAAACATCACGGTGTGGAGGGAGATCAAGACTACGCCGTTAGAATTCAGTCTGACCAACGAAAGCGCAGGTGCTGCGACAGTGATGGTGAACGAACTGCCATTTTGCGTGATGATGCATTTAAGGGCATCTTTTACAGAGCCGCTCGTTCTTGTTGTTGGACTTGAACGTGCCTCTACTATCAAAATGTAACTTCTTCCCTAAAAGTCTGAAAAAGAGATTCTAATGTTCCTCAAACTAATGTGTTTTTCAATGATGGCTTCACGAAGGAGGGAACTACACTAAATTATGTTGCAATTTTCACGATTCTGTGTCAAAAACCCCTCACACAGCGCCGCTATGTAGGGGCACCAAAACAGCCTAATGATCATCAAAAATCATAATGATTAACTATTGAAATTTAAGATGAAGCACAACTACAATAGGCACCATTAGACATTTACGCAATACAATATAAAGCTTACATAATAATTGCTCCAAATAATAAATAAACCGAATGAATCGGTGACCGAATTTTTTTCATTTCCTGTATGAATGTAAATGGAAAATATAACGTTTTTCTAATCATATCAGGTTTGAAAAATAATAACCATAACTGTTTGATTCATGTAGCCTATTTATACTAAGATGTGTTCCATTTTGTTTTTAAACCTTTAAGCCATCTGTATTAATGCCCAGTTCATTCCTGACGTTGGAGTATCTTGAAAACATATTTAACTCTGCATGTATATACTGATTCATTCATTATCTGTAAATGAATGCTGAAATTTGTGCTTGGAGGAACCCACGACCAAGAGGAAGATATTGACCATCAGCCATCTGCCAGCAGTTCAGTGACACACGATGAACTTTTACAAAACCAGCAGGTCAAAAGACTCACAGCAGCCCTGACCAACAACCATCAACCAGCAGTTTAGGTATACATGGTAAACAGCACACAACCTAGTTCTATAGTGTATTATACACTATACTGTCTATGCAAAGTGTGTAACGTTTTGTGACTTTTCTTCTGGTGGGCTATGTGTACAGTTCAGTTTTTCTTTTTATTTCTTTAACAATAATGGTAACATTGATTACATACTAAACATATTGTAATTATTTGGTTTATTTTATCAAAGAAGATTGTACTTTTGCCTGTTCTATAGTTAGTTCTTTAATATACTGTTACAGTATAGTTATGGAGTTTATAACTATACAATAAGGCACCACAAAGCAAGTATGCTTAGGGCAGCCAAATGGCCAGCTGCTGTGGTGGGAATATAAACTTTCTATAAGCAAACTTTTTCCAAATCACTCCTCTAAATGATGCACACACAAGAGCTCACAGAGAAATAAATCGAGTTCCCTCTCCTTAGTGCCCCCCCCGTCCCATGTGGCTGTAACGTGCCAAGCTGCGTCGAGGACTTGTCTGCAGGATCTGCTGCCTGAGAGGCGTCAGTGACAAGGGCCTGATTGATGGCGTGGTAAACAAATGTCAGGGGAGTCTGCCAGCTTCAGCTGCCGGTGCTCGGGGTGCAGAGGATAAAGAGACAGAGGCACAAAGATTAATTTGGAGGGAGGGCTCGGATAATGAATGTATATATATATAGATATATATATATCAGAAATGTCTTGATAAAAAGTATGTCAAAAGACAGAGGAAAGGCTTTTGTTGAGACTTAGGCTTTATCTTAATATGAAAAGTGAATATCTCTATTGGTTTGAGGCTTTGTCGCTTTGAGATCTTCAAACAATAGATTTTCAGAAACAGAGCTCAGACTGTAACAATGAAAACAGCAAGCATGGGGGGAAGTTAAACTAGCAGGAGATTCAATAGAGTGACAGTCTTGATAATTTATAAGTACTGGGGAGTCAAACAGAGAACAGCTTCAGCTAACTCCCCGCTCACTCCCATCAGGGTTTAAGGTGTGGAGTCTAATGAGTGAAACAGGCAATAAAACTGTCACGCAGCACCTTTTGTATGCATACTGACAGGCTTAATATCTTAAATCAATACCGACAAAGGACTCCTGACAGATAAGATCAAGTTAATTTCAGACTGCAGGGGCAAAATTATTAAGCTGTCAATAGCACCTTAGGTGAGGTGAGCGCGGCCGCTGCAGCAAAGAGACGGGGATTTAGCAATTATCTCCGGCAAAACAGACAGTTTCATCTGCACGTTGGTCGTTTTGCAGATGATAAATGTGTTTCATTACAGAAGTTCCACAGCGGTGAGGAATAAGTGAAGGATTCGGCAGGAAAATGATTCCCCGTAGAGTTTCACAAATAATAAAATCACACCGTCTAAATAAAACCTTTCTGACTGACACATCACTTGGGAATAAGCTTCCTGCTTCTCCTCATTGCTTTAGGCCCAGCTCGCTTTCTCCTCCCCCCTCTTTTTTTTTTCTCATTCCTTGTCATCCCTGTACAGTTTTGTTCTGAGCTTGTTTCACCTCACCTACCTCTAGCTTAATAGCTACTGGGCACTGAGAGCACCTTCCTATCAGTCTGTTATTGGTTAATTAGTTGATTTTCGTGTCCTGATGGCCAATTCTCTCACGCTAAATGACGAACGACAAGGTGCAGGGCGAAGAGCAATTTAGATGTAAATTTCCCCAACATACAATCTCAGTACAAGGTGGCGCCTTTAATTTATTAAGCACTTTCAATCAATTCTCTGAAGCGGTGGGCCAGACAATTCCACATGCAGAACAGCTGCTGTTTTCATGAGCGTCAAGGTCTTCGAATGCCTTTTTAAAAACGCATTGATCGCCCTTCAGTTTGTCACTGCCTTATCTGACAATCCTTAGCTGCTTCTCTCATGACAGAAAGTTTCTGTTGAATTGCCACGGGTGAAAACTCCAGCAGGGGCTCTAACTGTACACACAGAGGTACAGTCCCTCCCCTCGCATCTTTAACACGCTCTCGGGGACTCCAAGCAAGGGAACGGGGACAGCCACAAATACAGTGCGTGTCTCCTAGTTGCTCAGCACCGCAAAGCTATCACTATGCAAGTTTAATGATGGAGACCATGGGGGGAAAACAAGTTGTATTACGATATAGAATATGTTAAAAGCTGTTCATTATGAGCATAAATTAAACATCAACTACCAGTGTTGAGTAGAAGCATGTGGGACTCCTTGGCTTCCTCTCCAGGGCAAAACAAGCCAGTGTCACTTTGTAGAGACAATAAATGAAATGAAGATAACGCAATTTACAACCAACCTAAGGAATAATAATATCATTAGCTACTGGGGATTACAATTGTTCTAAGTATTTTTAGTGCTTTGCTCACTGTTCTACTTTAAGCCGTTTGATGAAGCAATAATTTGAAAGCTGGAAGCGTGAATGTGAAAGAGCCCGATTTCAGTTTTTTTTGTTGTTTTTTTTAAGTGTACACATAACAATGAGGCAGCAAACACAAGTGCCCTTCATTAAAGAGGCATTTTTCAACAAAGACAAACAGAATAAACAAAACACAAATGAGTGCTTAATTAGACACAAAGACCTCTCGCTTCAGGTCAAATTGATCCCCCTATTAGTCGTGTCCGGTGTCATTTAAACAGTGGAAGCGTTTGTTCTGTGTTGTGATAAACAACAAGCCCGGATGACCTGACCCGGCAGCTAATTACTGAGAAGTCCACATCTCCTGGACCTTTTTTTGGCATCCTGCTAAGCAATATCAAAACAACATGAAACTATAATTGCTTCAGCACAGAGGGGGAATAAAAGTTTTTTTGGGTTGTTTTTTTTAAACTCCTCCTTGCAGGACCACCGCAGCATGATTGTCTGTTGAAATAAGTGGCCGCTGTCAGCTCAGCCTCCAGCAAACTGGTTTTACTCTTCCATTTAGTGAGAATCTGATGCGCCTCTCATGAGTCCGGTCAGCTGCTGTTGTCAGAGATCCACCACATCCTCCGCTCAAACCGCCGCTGACACTGATGGAGCTGCGATCACTACCCATGCCCTGGGGTAAGTGCTCGGCGCTGCTCGTGCGCCTCCCGCACATATATGACGACACGATGGAGTGAACGGACACCCATCCTCCATTTCACTTTCAGACACTACAACCACCCACAGCAACAGCCACAACAAAGACATGAGTGGTACTCCTACAGCGCAGTCAGGTTTTTTGGGTGTTGGTTTTTCTTTTTCCACATCTCCACTGCAAAGTTGTTTCTCTGCACTCGCGTCTTTTGAATCACGTCGGTGGAGAGAAAAAAACGTAAGCTTTTGCTTTTTGGCGTTTTGGCCCCCTGGCACCACATGCAGCATTATTAGAATTCTGCTCTGCCTTCCTGCGGACATCTCTCTGAATCAGCCACCTCCCCCACACAATACACCATACCAGCACAGGCTACTTCGCTTCTCTCCATCACACACTCTCACACACACACACACACACACACACACACACAGAAAGTGATACTTCCCTCAGTCAAATCACAGCAAGCCATCCTCAACATTTAATTTCATCAATCTTTCATATGCTGTGCGCCTCAATGAAGAACTCGTGTTACGTTAGGCAGCTCGACAAGCCCTCTGTTTCGCATTTACTCGCCAAATTTTTAGCAAGCACGAAGTTCAGAACAGTTGCAGAAGACGTGCTGCGACTGGAAACCTCCAACTTATTCCGTATAAATTAATGACATGGATATATTATGGATGAGGCATGACCAAAAAAAAAAAAAAAAAATAGGACCACAAAATGTACTAAATATATGAGAAGTGACTGCATATTTCAGTCAGCTCATTAAGACAAAAGTGGAAGGGCCTATCTAAAGTACAAGCCTTGGGCCATAACTCTGTCTCATTCAGGATATTACTTCTGAATTTTTTATATATTGCTTAAATATTATAGACATGTCAGTGTCATCACTGGATATAGAGGACAGTATAAAATACTGGAAACATGCCTGGAAAGTGGAAAATGTGACACGTTTTTCTTTTTTTAAAGAAAGCACAATGTTTCCAGTGGAGAAAAACAGAATATAATGTATTTAGGAATAGAGTGTGACTTTACAAGTTTTTGAGAGTATTGAAACATTTTGCTGTCGCTACTTTTCATGCGTGTGAGTTTTATTGGCGTTTTAAAAGGCTAATATAAGGGGCAACAGTTTGTAATGTATGTGCCTTTTGGCAAACACTGGCACGTTTGCCGTGATGTTGATCTGCGTGCATCGTCCCTGAAAAATCCATAAATAATAAATCAAACAAACAGTATGTGGATATGTGGATCTACACAGAAACATCCTCCACAAAAACCAAATATAAGAATGAGTGAAGGCAGTGGATGAGATCATTGGCGATGATGCAATGTTTGGTGATGCAACTACTGTATTTCTGCACACACACTGAAAAACAATAAATTAGATTATTCCAGTGGTTCCCAACCTGGGGTTCAGGACCCCCTCACACAGTTGCCGGAGAAATCTAGCAGGAAGTACGTGTGCTAGCCTACATCAAATTATGCGTATTTTGTCAGACTTTCCTCTAATCTTTGCTTATTTTCTGGAATTACTGGATAATTTTACCCCTGAAAATGATTCCTTTAATACACGGGGGGGGGGGGGATCACTCTTCGGTTAAACTGGTCATATCCGGTGGTGACGAGGGGTCGCACGTAGACATTTCCGTTAAGGGTCAACAAGCCAAAAGGGTTGGGAACCACCGCATTATTCCTTCAAATGAATCCTACATTTTACAAGGTTTTGCATTTTACGTCACTTCTCTCTGCATTCACACTTTATCGTTATAAAAATATTGGAGCCAATTTGAAGAGACTTCACTAATTTACTGCATGCAGGCCTGGCTTAATCAGCTGAAGTCATTTGGGGATATGATAAAAAAAAAAAAAAGTCCCGTTAACAGTAAACACATGCTGGGAATGTAAGACAAAGGTGTTACTCCTGTGAGGTTTAAGTCTCCCTGTTACTATTCTGGTTCTGTAACTCTTTTCACATGTGGCTCAATGGGACACGTTCTTTTCTTTCTTTTTTAAACATAATGTCAGTCTAATTCGGCGTCTTATATTAACCCAAGTATCTTGTTGACACTGGCTTTACTTCCTCATTGCTGCATATGTAACAATACTAAAAATAGTTGCAAAATGAATGGTTTTTCCTTCTCTTCTGATGTTATCAAAAGCCAGTATGCAGAAATGAATTGAAGTGGTAAGCCTTCCCTTTGTCACAAACTCATTTGAGGAAGATATATAGAATTTATCATAAAGCATTATTACACAAGGGAATATTTCATGCTTTATATGGTATATAAAACATATATTCATTTTGTTTGCCAAAACGTCATGTTCATACGGTCAGTTAGACCCCAGAGAGGTGTAACTCCCTGTTAGACTTCTTATCGACAAGCTGTTATAAACCCCAATAACAGGAATCCAAAATGACTCATTTGGGATTTGAGAGGGTAGTGCTGTGTTAAAAGTACTATCACCAAACACACATATAGGGAATATGAAAATTCATTGTATTTAACCAGGTTTTACATCTGGAGTCTCTGCGACCCAAAACAGAAGCATCACTTTGTTTAGCAGACTTTCCATGCCATCATTTCAAAATTAAGTTTACAAGCTATTCATAAAACTAGGAAACATCAAAAACAACGATTTAAGTGCGGGGTTTCTTTTATTTTGTTTTTTGAATCTGTTAAAAAGGACTCGGGGTCTCCAGGAGCCGAAAAAGGACATTAGGGCCAAAAGGTTTTTGAACGCCTGTTTGACGTTAATCTGGAAATCCAGTATTGACACTGAACTCATCATCAGTCACTTACTGCGCAACCAGCTCACTTAATAAAACCAGCAATTAATCTGCAACAGAGTAGCCATGGGCATCATGGGAACGTGTAAACCAAACTACCCCCTAACTAGCCAGGATGAATTGTCCTTTGGCTGACTGGTGAATTGATTTCCAGTGTCAGTAATGGTTTGGGAGCTGCCTGGTGGGTGTCCAGCTCCGACTGACTCGTCAGTGGAGGCACAGACAGCTGGGCTGCTCTGTGTCAGATCAGGGGAGGCTAAATATTTCTCTTGGCCTGCTACGACGTCTCTCCCTTTGGCTGGCAGATAAAATGCTTGATGGCCTACGTGGAGGGTGTGTGATTAAAGATGGATGCATGGGGAAATGTAGGGCTCAGCGGTTGGAGCTGCACGCACCCACAGATGGGAGATTAATCTGGGGTAGAGGGAGCATGACAAAATATGCTTCAAAGTGCGTTGCACATCTTCCCCTGCTGTTTGATTTGAAGCATTTTGTCATTCGTCACACTCTTTCATGTTCACCTGAACATTTAGTATTATTTGGTGAACCTCTTTGGATCCGCTGGGAGTGAGGTATGTGAGAATGGCACGCTGAGAATGGAGAGAGAAAACAGTTAACCCGGAGCGCTGACATGACACTAAAACACCCAATTAACATTTGCAGCTGGCTGTGATTCAGCCACATGAGAAGGATCTCCGTTTACATACCGAATCAGAACGCATGCAACAGGCTCCGGCGGTACACCAACATGCTGTGTTCTGCAAAATAGGATGGAGGATTCCAGTTGTTCCTCCGTCCCACAAAGACCTGAATTATTTCACCATTAGCTCAGTGTGTTTTTTCCTCACGTCTCAAAAGTCGAGTCACTTTTCTCAAGACACGTTCCTTCCTCATCCGAGGCAGAATCAGTGACATTTGAGCTCCAGGGAACAATAATTATCAAGTTGGGATAATTACAAATTTGTATCCAGGGTGGCCACAATTCCTATCACACCACTAATCTATATTCTGATCCAATGTGGCTGAGGAAAAGCAGCCAGGGGACCAGCCTGAACATGACTATTAATCAGCTCTCATAAAGGAAGAGTGCGGATCTTTTTCTTTGTGTGCAGTCCATCATCCCCTGCAGAACAAAACCCCTTAAACTTAGCAGAAGATGCAAACCCACATAGAAAAAAACCCCTAAAACACCTGCAACAAAAGATGCTTGTATCGGCTTCCAATTTCCAAAAGTACTGACCAAATCAAAGTTAGGTTTCAGGAAAGGTTACTTGGCTCCGTGTTTGGATCAATACTGGAGCGGATCGATTCTGTAAGCTTGTTATTTAACAGTGAACTGGTGGTTTATATCATTCAACCTGCATTTTTAACAAGATACTTAACGTGGCCAATAGATTTTCTTCTCCCCCAGAGCAGGTTAGTAAACGTTCAGCCAGAGGGATGGAGAGTGTGTGTGGGTTGTCTCTCGCTGCTGATACTGGAGAACTCAGCAGCTTTGAAATAGGGAGAGAGAGAGAGAAAATAGGCTCGATGGTATTAGAGAACAGTTGGAGTGACAACGTCCTCTGAAACTGAACAACGGAATTTAATTTGGAGTGTTTACAGCCAGAGCTGAAATCGTAGTAATCCATTCTAGCCTACAGAGGTGCGGACGATGTAAGGATGCAGTTACCAGACGTGTGCGTAAAACGTGGAGCTATACCCGTATGCACAAGCTTTAAGGTGATGACAGTTACCTGACACCGGGTTTTCGGGGACCCACTTGGAGCCCGGATGCAGAGAGTGAAACACTGTGCGCACCCCCTGGCAGTTTGGCACCTGTCCGCCGGGCAGGGAGAACAGCTGGAGGAAGGCGCACAGAAAGAGCGCACTGTGGGCTGATGGACCAAGCATGGCAGGCGAGCAGCACTTAGCCGAACCGCACAGAGTAAAGAGACTCAGAGCTGATATAAACTTCAACACATTAAAAGTTACAGGAGGATCCCGTGTCTGCGCTGGTGAGGTGACGCTGCAGCTGCCGGCCGAGCTCGGATCAGCATCCTTCCGCTTTTCTGTTTCCCCTCAACGGTCCGTCCGCCCGGAAAGCTGCTCGGTTGCGCCTCTTGGTGATGCTACTTCGATGGTGATAACTTACGAGTCCCTCTTCACTCGCGGCACTGACTCTCAGCTCGCTGCAGACGAACGAGCACCCGGATATATGCGCGCGCAACCCCCAAAGGCGCGCGCGCCACGGCACGAACCTGAGCGTTTCCGGATACCTCCCCTCTCGCGTAACCGTGGCGGTGTGAGCTGACACGCGGGCCCTGCGTGGCCGCAGGGGAGGAGATGTATGGAGGGGATCCATGCGGTTGTCGTGTTAGATGAATGTATGTTAGGATGCAATTAGGGCACAGTACCCGCATAGTTTATTATTCACACAACAGAGTCGCGTGATGTGCCCAGGAGGTGCACAGAGCCTATACACTGCAGGGAAAATGACACATAAGCCTCGGATGTGATCTGAAAATGAGCTTTTATTATTCAACCACATGGAGAAAGTGTAGAGAGCACGTGTAACACATCTGTAAAAGCCGCGCAAACGTCAGCATTAACCGCCTCCTCTAAGCTTCAATAATTGCATAAATCTTATTCAATGACTTAATAGCGATTTATTTTTCCTCACTAATGACTTCTTCATCTTCTCGTCTTGAGTGGACAGTTGTTTGGCTTCCACTCAGCTCCACAGAGGCAATAAAGTTGAAATGCTGCCACCTAGTGTCCACTGTGCAGGCCAGCCAGCGGAGAGGCCAACCTTTGTAACTCAGTTCACTGAGCCAGGGAAAAGCACATCCTTCTTGACCTCTTCTCTGCACACAAATTAGTATAATAATAAGTGTGTAGGTGTTCACAACATCTGGTGGATTGCAGATGGATACTGTGCAATTTCTTTCATTTTGTCAAGTATTGAAATTGTGAAGGCATCCACCTGGAAACAGCGGGCCAAAGAAACTAAACGTTGATATGCCTTAACATGGCCGCAACAGGGTGGGACAAACAGGAGCTCGGGAAACGGCGCGGAGAAAAACAACACATCTCTCTTCCTCTGGCTGCGTGTCTGAGAAACAGGGAGCTTTGCGTGGATTTGCACAGCACAGACTGGCACGAGCAGGGGGGGGCAAAACCAACCCAAACTCGCTGTAAACCCACCAGAGCACCACCTTCAAGTGTAAAGCGGCTGATGGGAAGGTGACCGGCAATACCTGAAGTGCAAAAACTGCAGTAGGTCCGCGTGTACTACCACCTGCACTGTGAGCACTTTGGAACTGCACAGTCGACAACACGGTCAGCTTAAGAGCCAGAAAGTCATGAGTTAGTAAAGGTGTCTGAGGGGAAAGCCCTGTGCACAAGCACACGGATAGATGTGATACACACCGACAGCTATTTATTCCCCCTCCTGTTTATGGAACAAAAGATATTCAAAGGCTAAATGTAAACCACTTATCTGCACAGGGAAATCGTGGTGAAACACAAAGTTGTGCACATGTATTTTACAGTGTGTATACGCACACTCTTGTAACCTGGTGTCGTTTTTCTGCTGTCCTGTACTGTAATGTGCTGTAGTTTTTTTGTTGTCTTATTTTTCTAAAGGTTTTTAAGATAAATCCACTCTGTATGTCTGTCTGCCTGTTATCTGTGAAAGGGCTCTGTGGATTTAAAAATGCTACAACAAGTCGAACTTCCACAACTCTTGGTGCTGGACGGACGCGAGGCATTTCACCGCAGAGATGAAGCCGTTCCGGGGGGGGCAAATGGAGTGAAAAATACCTCACATCCTGAAAAAGGAACAAGCCCCCCAGCCTGAAGGAGCAACTAGGGCAGTAGACGCTGAACTACTTCACTAACTACACTAGATGCACCTTAGCTGGAGGACCGTAAGAGAGGCAGGAGATGTACAGGCTTACATCCAAATACCCCTCCGGGCAAGACACTTCCAGTCCCGGGCATCTGAAACAGAACAACATCAACTGTTGCTGACAAATGTAAACTGATCCCACGGCTCATTATTGGAGAGTGACAACATGCTGCATATACTGCGTAAACTTCATTTGTTTACAGGTCTTAATCTGCAAAAATGATCAGTAACCATAGTTGTCAGATAAATGTAGTGGAGCAAAAGGTATTTCATTCCATCTCGGATGCAGAGTGCTAATGCAGTAGAAGAATAGTAGTATTTGAAAGTATTTGAGCAAATGTAATTAGTTAAGTTTCCCCCATTCAAAGCTCTTCAATAACGCGTCTCAATGACGATCACATCCGCGCTGATTCAATTAGGCTATGCAGCCCAACACACACACACACACACACACTCTTTGCGGATGGTTAAAATAGAGCCCGGATGAACCCTTTAAGTAGCTCGAAATTGCTTCTTTTTTTTAAACCAGCGCTGCAAAACTAACATGTAGCCATTATTATTATTATTATTTTTATTATACAAATCAAGCTATTGTGACTCCTGACGAAGCCTACATTAAGTATTGATTAGTCAAATGATCTAATAAAAGACATGACATGCATTAAGATTAGGGCACCAGTCCGATAAAGCGACATGACCAAAACTAAAAAAAACAATTTAAATACTATGAAAACTAATGGAGAGAACCCCCCCAGCTGGATGGATCGCTTTTACGCATCACGCAGAAAAGTCCAATATCGCTACGTACCTTAAGCCCGCAACTCGCTGCGCCCTTTGCGCAGACAAAAAGGTTCTGTCGTGCCTGAAATCGTGAGAGCATCTTTTCGTTGTTGCTGTTGTTGTTGTTGTTTTTCTTCTCTTTTAGCGGCTGGGAGAGACAGGAGAGGAGCGCGGGCGACCTTCAATCCTCTCACAAACATGGAACTCCTCGTTGTTGGGTTATTGTGTTTGTTGTGGGGGGGGGATCAAATAAACACTTTTCTTCTGGTGCGGACTCCACTGCGGGGGGAAAAAGCGTTTCCTGCAAACTCAGAATTTGCACAGCGGCCTGCGGATAGCTCTGCTGCACCCACCTCGCTCATCCACTCAGCGCTTTGCTGGTCGGAGAGAACGAGGCGGCTTGTGACCTTTAACCCCTGCACGCTCTGCGCCCACGTGGCCCTCTGGCCCTGCTCTGCAGGAGCGCGCCCCCCCCCTCTCCGAGTGACCTTTAACCCACTGCCCCGTACTGCGTTCCCCTGCTTCCATGGGCTGTGATTGGTGGAGTTTGAGGGAAAGACATTTGCAGCTGCCCCTTTCGACGTTATTGTTTCACCCAGTGATAGCTAGGAGGGTTAATTATTATTAATAGGAGTCATAATGATGTTTTGGGTTCAGGAATTCTGATGGGCCTCCACGCAGACAGTGGACAGTTATCCCACTGAACAGGCCTCATGTTGGAGACCTCCTGGTAGGGTGGAATGTGTCCCAGCGCTTTGAACTCGGCTGACATTACTGTTCCACACTCAGACTTACAACTGGGAGGACGGCTTCTTTGTTTTCGCAATATTCAGGGTGAGGTTGACAAGATGGAGATAAAGCTACACTTCAACGTATACAAGTTAAGCAGATATCCTCCTCCCACTCATCAACTAACAATGGGGTCTCATGATGAATTTACCTTTTGCTTTGTTTTGTCAAACTAACCCAAAAGTATTCATTAAAACCTTTTAAGCTTCAGATTGTTTTGTTACATGTACTGTTCCCGGAGCTCAGGGATGACCTTCCACGCTCGACAACATTCAAATTAGAAGCATATAAAACAGCAAGTCCTCTGAACAACCATCATGTGTTTGTCGTTTGGTGCTTAAATGACTTTAACGATACACTCATCATGAAAAGGATCCTGTAGTTGATCGACTAGTCCCTTGAACACTAGGCCATGCTTATGCCAAAGGTAGCTTGCACAGATGATATGCAGGAGCCTTCAGTCAGTGGCTTTCACAGAGATCAGTGGTCTGACGCTTTCTACCTGGAACGCTACCTCTCGACCACTGAGCCGAGGGGGAAATGTTTCCTCACAAACTAAACTGCAATGATAATCTGGTTTCCTCAACAAGTGGTGATCTCGAAGTTGAAAACGCTGATTATTTGTATAGTTAAACTTCCGAATTGAATCCCCAGGCAGCTATGGTACCCACGCTGGTGGTTCCACTTGTTCTGGCGGCTCAGACCTCAGTTAAGGTGGATGTCGGGTGGTGCTAGACAGGTCATTATGTGGGGTCCCAGCGGCGCGTGCCAATCCTAGTGAGTCAGGTGTTGTCTTGCACCTGAAACTGCACCAACAGTGAGTGGCAGGAAGACGTCAGGCAATTCAACTGTTGAGGCCACACAAAAATAAATTGCCATAAAGTTTTATTTTCATGAATGCTTTCACACTTTTATAAAGTTATGTACACATAATTTGCTCCCATGGGTAAATAAAGAAAATGTCCAGAGTGTGGAAAGAGAAGGGCGGAAAAAAAAAAAAAAAGAAGGCAACAGAGTAAAAAAGTAAAGCACAACAAATATTTAAACAGAAAACTCTAAATTAGGAAATATATAGTATTGATCTTAAGGAATTTCTGTTGCTGTCCACATAATATTGCCAGGAATTTATATAGTCATAATTAGAGGTAGGGTTATAGAAACATGAAATGTTTTGTTTGCACAACTAATACAAGGTGCCAATTGTTGCCAACAGCTTCCTCTGTTGGTATGACTGTGTACAGCATGTCCTCCCCTAAGTGCACATCATGACTGGACTCAAGTTTCAAGAAAGTTTGTACGCACATTTAGACACCCAATTTTAAAATATTTAGGATTTTTTTTCTTTTGAAAATGGATTTTACTTTGTTACACAACAGTCCAATAATCTTGAATATTATTACAGAGGACAGCCTGTTATGTAACTTCAGTTTGTCAGCAAGCTGTGCGTTTGTTTGTGGTCAGAGAGATATTCATAATGTCTACTGTGTATGAGGGTTCAGTCAAACGCATTCATATGTGGTTTGGGAAAAATAAATAAATATTCAAATGGAGTTGATCACCATCAGGATATCCTCATCAACTCAAAACACACTTTCAGACAAACTCTCTTTCATAAACTGAGTACATGACAGTGCACTGTGTGCAGGACTTCAGCCTATTTATGCATAATGTAATGTACCACATTCACAACACATTTCCCAAATTATTCTATGTAAAGGCCTGATGCTGACCCTGTGACTATCTGGTGCAGTGTACCAAATAGTGATTTTAAAAAAAAAAGACAACAAGAAACCAATTAACCACAACTGAAATACTACTCTGAGTGTAGTCTAATGGTCTCTATTAAAATATATACTTACACTCACAGGATCACACTGGAGCATAATGCAGTTGGTGACAAACCGACGCTACACTAGATGTGGATCTCAGAAATGAACTAGTAATGCATTTGGGACTTGAAATGCACATTTTTTTACCTTTTAATATTGACTTTGGTTTAAAAACAAATTAAGAGGTCTGAAATTTTACATTATCGTTACGATCCTTTAAATGTCTTTAAATAAGGCAACGTTCATTACAAGGTACCACACTGCAATTCATTATGAATTAACGTTTGTGCGGCACCACCCAATGAAATATTTCAGTTTTAAAAATCTAGTTTTCCATTGTGAAAACCAGATTGCAGTCCCTGTTCAAGTTTGAACAGCGCCAGTCGAAGGTTTGGACACACTTTCCCCATTTACTTGAATGAGAAAGTGTGTCCAAACTTTTGACTGGTGCGGTATATCAAGTTTAGGCGTGCATGCGAACCACTGTTGTGTATTTTTAACTGTCAAAAAAAAAAAAAAAAAGATCTTGTCTAGGAAAGAAAGGAAAGAGAACACAGCATTTGCAAACTCAAACCCCATGAGGTATATACTAGAAGACTGTGCGCACAGACAACATATTTCTTGAAATCCCTAATATGCCATTTTTAGTGATCATGGCAGAAGTAAGGCAATTATTTCAACACAAGTCTTTTAAAGAAACCGAACTAATCAGTGATGCACGTGAGGAACTCCATAAATTCAGTGCTCATCATCCAAAAAAACTCATTCTTGTTTTAACAGTGCGTGTGGATATTTTGACAATGAGGGGACATCCTATAGGAAGTTGTTTCTGATGCATCACAGGCATGTTAATGTATTTCATTCGAATGTATCATAATAGTCATATCAGAAAAGAACCAAAGACAAAAAAGCATGTGTGATTCTGCATTTGCCGCGTACTTTTCTTTTTGTATTCTTTGGTGTTAAAACAAATAACTGTATGGCTGGGAGTTTTTGTTCACATGAGATTAAGGTGATCTAGTTAGTTTTAGCGAAATATTCCAGTCGAACAAAAATTGCCATTGCCTAGTTTAACCGATTCTCGAATCCAGTGTAGCAGATGTTCAATATGAGTCAAATGAAAACGGAATGGAGGAAAATGGTTCATGAAAAAGCAATCCCTAATGAAAGTTAGGTAAAGTCTCTTGACACGTCAACTAATTATAAATAAACACATCATGCGCGCATATGAATGTAATAGATTTACAGTGTAACATACTTATGATGCATCCTTATGGGCAACACCTCTGCGTTAACTGCAATATCATTTCTTGTGTTTCGCAGTGCTTATGAAAAGGAGAAATACCTAAGATGGCATACGTCAAGTAGTTTAAAACACCATGAAGCAATTGTTAGTTAAATCATTGTTTGAAATGAAACATTTCTATCTGTGCTCAGTGTGTAAGGATGAAATGGAGTGCTCCCAGTGAAATCAATTGGTATATCCTGGCTGTCCATGTTAGCGGTGAATGGATGGCTGGTACCCTGCAGCATTATCTGATGCCTTGTTTCTATTTCAGTCATGTAAGCCTCGCTCAGAATCACAGTGCAATTAATTGATTCCTCTATGGTTTTGATTTTCTCTTCCGGTGCCAGCTAATGCATTGGCAAGTACAGCACTGCAGGATCATTTCCGACCTCTGTGACCTCACACATGCAAGCGCAGGCCTAATAACTACACATTAATCACCAGATGTTACTATGTGCTGACCTGGCCAACATGATCCACGTGTCACTCTGCCAAAGCCATATTTCTAAAGATCGTTTAAGTCCCTGTACAATACAACTGCTTACAATAAGGCCATAGACCAAACCTATGCAATTAGACTAAACTATTTTCAGAGAGAATAGGTTTTAAACTGTTTATCATGACGATACATTAGAAAAATAATATATTTACTTCTCAATCACTAAACTATAGACAAGTTTCTGAGAAAGACTTTCAAGAACACCTCGTGTTGGCTGTGAATGGGCTGACATGTCTGTCATTCTAAGGTCTCTGCCAGCAATAATGTATGTGGAAGGGTGACAGTTTAAGGTCCGACATTACAGGAACAGACTAAATGCTTTTCGTTATCGCTAAAGAAGAAGCACTATGGTTTAAATAACAGTTCTTGGCCCACTCAGATTGCTGGATGGAAATAACCTCCACATCCACACTAAAAACAGAAAGTGAAGGAAGTAATCTTTACTTTTTTTTTTTTTTCCTATTTTTTGTGGTTAATATTATATCTTAAAGAAGCACGTCTTTGACTCACACTTAGCCCTCCGCAGCTCCAGCCACCACCTATACATCTACCACCTGATGGAGCAGTCGCCTCCGCAGCCTTAAGCTTCCTCCGGTGCCGCGGGCCTCTTCAGGTCCCGGATCTGCTTAATCAGATAGTTCTTCTCATCGCAGAACTGCTCATCCTCCGATCGGTCGGTCTGGAAGTGGCTCAGGAAGTCCACGAGTTTGGCCTGGTTCTTCAGCAGTATGTCCAGCACGGGCTGAGTCTTGTTGGGGTTTGCAACAAATACCTTTTAAAGAAGAGAGAGAGATTATGGGAACTGACTAGTTTGAAAGGTTTCATCCTAACATCAGGTGGCCATATCTATCCGAACATCTCTTAAAAACACCACTATTAGTATTTTACCAACTAGTGTCAGCAGCATTTAGCAAATTTCTCCCACAAAGATATGTAGCATTTCAAAGTAGAAATATCAAAACCGCAAATTGTTGCACTGATGATACACGTTTTATGTGCACACCTTGAAGACATGGAACGCTTCAAACTGGATGTTTCGGCTGTTGTCTCTCAGCATGTTCATCATCAGCTTCAAGTTCTCTGCCCGACTGATGTACTTTGTCATGACAGTGAAGTTGTGTCTATCCAGGAGAAGTTCCCCAAGCAGCTGAAAAATAGTATATAATTAAATTAAGTTCATTGCATCAACTGAAGTAGGTGAGCATGTCAGTTACGCTTGAATCTGTAGCCCAAATAAAGGCTTAACAGTGATTTTGATTTGACAGAGCAGTGGAGCTTTTACCTTCAAAGACTGTCGTTTGGTGACGTAGTTGTCAGAATGCAGGAGCTTCTCGTATTCTGTGAACACCTGATAGATGTTTTAAGAGTGTGTTAGGCACAGCATGATCATTCTTCCAATTAAAGGTCACAATCCACACTAGAAAGCTCACCCTGTCATAATTGTTCTCCAGGAAATCTGCACACATGATCTTGTGTCTTGTGAGGAGATCCTGAGCGGAAGCAGACGAGACCAAGGTGTTAGAAAAAAAAAAAAACTGTTGGTATGAACCTGCTGGAAACTAAAAGAAAATGTGGCGGTGTACCTTGAATGAGGCGAAAGCGTCCGAGGCGATGTCAAAGGTTGAGAGCTCAACGTAACGGAAGAAACAGTAGAAGTCTTCAGAGAAGAGCACCGTCCGTGCCAAAGGCTCGTGACGCAGGCACTCTCTCAGCATCATTCCACAGTTCAGAGCCACTTCGGCACTCTCATATCTGCACATGTCAGGTCCAGGTCAAGTCATTTGCATAATCAGAATTCAACATGCGCCAGTTATAAAACAAACACTGTAGATGTAACACAAAGAAAAAGAGCAAATAATCAAAGTCACTTAAAGGAAAATCCACCCCAAACACTAAAACACTGTTAATCTGGCATTACATTTTTATTTGTACTGATGAACTTTACATTTCTAGGCCTCATTTTCCATGGTGAGGCATTTTTGCTGAACCTGAAGATAGCTGGCCAAATGCAGACAATTCGCCATGCACACGAGGGAATTTACTAAGAGAATCATCTAACACAGCAACGTTAAATGTCAGGTTCTGATGTCCATCCCTGACAAACAAACTGAATGGTCCTCTTTATAGACATGACATTTTGGAACAAAGTTCAAAAACATAGGAGGAGAAAATCCATTACAGAAGTGGCAATTGGCAAAGATAGCATTTGCTCCACAAACAGCAAGCTCAATTGACCATAATGCAGTGCAGGCGCACGACATGTTGCACTTTTGAGTGGGCAGGATGACTCAGTATTTAGAGCTGTAACACCAGCACTCTAGTATCACTCTCTTCATCTACATGTGTAACCCGCAGGTGAATGCAACAAGTTTACGCTCGTCCCTTTGGGATTTGTTGGAGCACATACTGGGTACATGTAGGAAATCACAAGGCACGTTGAGGGTAAGAGTTTTGGTAAATGAGTACATTTACTAAAAAGGTTTGAAGAAATAACATCAAAATCATTTGGTCACAGTTTAAGGAGTAGGCCTTTTGCGTTTAAGACTATCTAAGGATGGACTTGCCTTTAATAAATGTAATTGTGCATATAAGCAAGCAAGTAAGTAAGTAAGTTAAGCCTTTATTGGTCCCGCAGTGGGGAAAAAGCATTTAGCAACTGCAGGGGTACAGTAGTAAACCAGCTGTATCACACACCGTGAAAACAGAAAACCTAAAATAAACTAAAATATACAGCAATCCAGTCAAACCTATATGACATACTGAGCTCCTGTAGCCTGAAAAAATGAACTTACCCGTTCAGAAGCATGAAGAGGATCTGTGGGTGTGTAGAGATGTATTCCACCGTGGGTGTACGGGTGCCAATCTGACGCCTTACAATATTGCTGAACAAATGAACCACATCCTTCTTCCCCTTTAAAAAAAAAAACACAAAAAGCAAAAGCAAAAAAACTGGGTGCTTATGATATGCAACGACTCAGTTCGAATCAGGCATACACACTCCTGCTGACTGCTTGGTGTCTGCACAAAGTGATCAATATTTTTTACACATGTAGCCACTGCAGAAATAAGTTTATTTCCCCCCACCTCAAAATCAATCCTCTGCAGGTTTGCAATGAGAGCAATGAGGAGGTTGGTGTTGTACAGCTCTTGTGCCAGCTGAGCCACTGCTTCGGTCTGAGGCTCCTTGTCACCGGTTCCACTGAGGACCTCCTTCAGTGTTGCCAGACTTTTGGACACCTCCTCTGCAATCTTAATTATGGAAAACCGTTTATGACTACGACCTGCAGTTGGTGTTAAGAATTAGGACCCAGATTTCAAAGATGAAACAGTCCGAAGACAAGACGTTGCTGACCTTCTCACACTTTTTGCTGTCTCCAGCATCCAGCTTTTCCATGTATGCCACATTCTCCTTTAAACTCCTCACTATTTCAGCTGGATTCTTCTGGGACTTCCCAAAAGGAAACGGCATGACTGAAGACTGGTAATCCAAGCGCAAATCTCTAATGAAAGAGAGCACTGTTTCAAATAACTATGATTTGCAATTAAAGCAATTCAACTTCCTGTACCTCTTTGCGTCAGGAAAATGGCTGAAAAAGCTCTCACCTGAAGAAAGCAAGGCTACAGCTGAGTTAGTTATACTGCCTGACTTAAAGTCGACACTCAAAAGCAATCGATCGAGTTAACGTTACAGTTTTAAAGGCCATAACACGAACAGCTAGCTAACGTCACGTTGGTAAAGTTTTAATGCGGGTACATTAACGTTAGCGCTATAGTGCGTTTGGCCTGGATTATTAGTTTCTCCAAGTTAATATTAGCACAGCCGAATGAAATGCCAACATTGTGACTTAAAACGACGACAAAACGGAGCACAAGACGTTAAAAATGTCAGCGTTGCAGCAATATTCCTCAGCAAAGTTGAGCTAGCTTGTGATCTAGCGTTAGTTAACAGTTAAAGTTAGCTGTAAAGTTAGCAAGAGACAAACCAACTAGCGTCAGTAACGTTATGCGGACGGCGAGGACCGTGGAAAACACACACACGACACACTGCTGAAATATTCAGCTCAGGCTGTCAAGACTCACCGAGTGAACTCTGGCTTTGAAGCTGAAGGCGGCTCGGTGGCTAAAGCTTAGCTAACTTAGCAGGCTAGCAAGTTTTCTCCACTTTCTTTTCCCACTGTAACGCTAGCGTTACTTTGAAACGTCTCTAACGTTATCTGGGACCCGTGGCTGTAGTTATGTAACGTGTAACGTTAACGTTACGAACTGTAGCTACAAGTTGCTCCGGCGGACGACCTTCATAGCTGTGACATTTCCATGTAAATGTCGCTACTCGTGACTGCCTGTCAGCTCGCTAGCTGCCTAGTTGTAAAGAGAGAGTTGCTGGGCTGGCCTTTCTGACAACTTCATTTCCCTTCTCTTCTGTTGAAACTCTCGTCCTCTCCTCATCCCGGGGACACTGCGAGGGTATGTTTTGCTCCACAAAATGACTGCCACGAATCTTGGCCAATCGCTTTGACCAAAGCAGCGCCGTGGAAACTCCCTCTCTGCTGTAGGTGCGCATGTTTCAGGGCTCGCAAATGTGGTGCCGGTGGACAGATTGAAGCCTCCACGGGCCCCTCCACCGGACTGCCCTGTGACTGTAATCAAGTGCACCTACGTTCTCGAGAAGCGATAAGACAGAGGTTTAGTTCAGAAATGCGGTAGTGTAGGCTTACCTCCATACGAGACAGCCCAAAACTAGTCACGCATAAGCCTTATGCGTGACTGGAATTTAACTTAAACAGTCGTTGAACGAAAAAGAACAGGAGAATATCATTAGTATTAGGTTTATTAGTCATTTTACTTATCAAGTCTTCGACATCGTTCCAGCTTATTTTGGTATTTGCAGTGAAAAAACATCCGTTGCTAATTCGCAAGAGTCCCAAGAATAATCAATATCCAATAAAACCATCTCTAACACACGTTTAACTGGAAATACTTAATGTAATCATATATGTTGCCATAGAGATGTCTGCCTTCTCTTGAACATATATAGGCCTATATATACATTGCTCACAGCAAATCTTATGTATTTTAGATTTTTTTGAACTGTCCCTTTAAGCACATTTCACATTGTCTGAGAAAGGCAACTCAATTTGGACAGGAAACCACCCACCACAGTGCTATCACACGCACGTGTTTGCTGGCCCATGTTAATCGCTGTTCTGATCCAGACTCTAAAGTCTGAATTTGCACATATGCTAAATAGTATAACCATGTTGAACATTTTTGGTCCTTATGGGTCCCACATGACACATCATTCCCAGTTAACCATCACGCTCCCACCAACAGTTGACAATAGGCATCGTGGGTTGAAATTCTCCGACCATACAGTAAACCAGTCCAGATGTTGAAAAAAATGTGAAAGGCATCAGATGGTTTGTGCTCGTTACATCACAGCAGGCCTCGCTCTGTGTTATTATTCACACAAAAGGTCTCTAAATGACAACGCTGCTACCAAATGCTACCTATTTTGTTGGAGCTCATTTTACAGGTTTGATTGTAACTGTGTCCCATGTGGTGATTTAGCAACTATGGCCCAGGTAGTTCCATTACACAAAAGTGACTGCTGTCTTGCCCTGACTGTCCTGTCTCTCTAAAATCCTAGAGTCACCGGTCAACGCACAACTACGAGCCATTCTGGAGGATAATAATGGCCTTCAGCTAGAGCAGGCAAGCTTTAGACCTGGACATAAAACAATAACTGCTGTCACTGACATTCTGGATGTTATTGTTATTGAAAAAGCAACAGTGTGATGCACTCATAGTACATCTGTCCGAGGCTTTTGATACCATTGATTACAACACTTTGTTAAATGAGCTGTTCTGGATTGGTTTTGATGACTGTTCTTACAGCTGGTTCAAGTCATATCTTTCTGGTAGAGTTCAAACTGTTGTTGCCAATGGCTTCAACTCAAGTCCTGAATTGTTGATAAAGGTGTTCCACAAGGATCAATCTTGGGTCTGCTTACTCTGTATAATAAATACCATGATAAAATATGATCTATTTTCCAACTTATTACTGCAATATATATTTTTGTTATGTGGTCACCTGTTAAGTACCAGAACTTTTCTGTTGGGCCCCTATTGGCCACAACACCAACTGTGCTTTGTGCATGTAGCTTCCAAGTTAATTACAGATCACGTAGAAGGCTATACATGGAAGTTTCATTACACACCCCTTTAAGAAAACTTTTTAAAAACATAAAAATGCACCACATGAGCAAAATAAAAACTAAAGTAATAAGGGCCCCTCCAGGACAGGGCCTCAAAATTAGATATTACTTAATCTTGAGACCTGTGTGAACCTGCATTAGTTGTTATTGTACTGACTGGTGCAAATTTGTAACATTTAGAACAAATCTGCAATTAAACAAATTACCCAAAACTACTTGCCACATTCCTGAACTTGCGGCTGATGGGGCCCCTGGGGTGTCTGGGGCCCTCTGATAAAGCAGCCTTGGTCAAGTCTTTTTCATTGCACATGCATTCTATTTTGTAAGGATTTTATTACAAATCAAGCACTTAACACATAGATTACTTCTCAAGTTTTGTGACAAATAGATCTGACATTTTCTGCAACAGCTCTTATTTTAACTAAAATCGGACATAACACTGGTGTCTGTCACATCTCTTTTAAATCTGCATGGGTAACAGCTGCTTTGGGGATATTGACACTTCAAAATTAAAGTCACTTTCATATCTATTTTTTGCAAAGCACATGGGTTGCCTGCACACTCTGAGCTCCTGCATCTTTTCACGTTTGAAACATCGCAGCATACGGTCGTCGCCAGGACTTTTATTTCGAAAGCCATACCCGGAAGTCCTGCTGTCTTGGACGCGGTAGCTAGCTTGATGCTAGTGTGAAAAGCTCACGATCAGTTCTGAAGGACGGAAAGAAACACCGTCGCTGCTCGGAACACGTTTCCATCTTTTCTCCCGTCTCAGCGCGATAAGATTGTATTAGCAGGTAAGACGTGAGCTGTGTATCAGCGGCTGGGGGATGGCCGTTGTGTTTTATGGCCTATTGTCGTTTCAGGCCGTATTGCTGGCGTACAAGCGGAGCTGCTCGCTTTTCACAGGGATACATCACGTATGGCGCTCTTTACTTCGAAACGGTTTGCGAAGACCCGCGCCTGTCATGATTATTTCCTACATTTAAAGGGAAATATTCGCAGGTATTCGGGTTCCGGCAAAAACATCATGTCGAAGTGTCATATTTTCCTACCACCGACCTTAATTTCCCTGCATGGAAAGGCCCTGGGAGAGATTTCGGGGCGTTGAGGTGTTCATAGTTGAAAATTGTCTTCAGTTAAAGCTAGTTTGGTGGAGCCAGGGACACACACCCCCTTTAATTCAAAACTTTGGACGAGACATTTGAGGCACTTTTTGTGTTTCACTCGGTCTTGTCACAGTCGACCACAACATCGCCATGTAGCACAGTATTGGGATGTGAGAGCATTTCCGTGAGGGGCAGCGTTTGAAATATAGGATTTAAAGTGTTATTTACATGGCCAGTGCTGTGTGTTTACAGGCTCCAGCCGCTGTAGCCGCCGCAGTGAAATCCTGGCCTTGCTAGCATGGCTGTAATGGCTCTGTCAAGGCGTCGCAGCGCACCGCTATTGTGATTTTAGAAAAAACACCCTCTTTCGTTGGTGCACTATTAAGGATTGGATAGGTCTTTTTAATCCTCATATTTAATGCATCTGTGGCGCCTGCGGCACATTATGGACAACATCAAACAGGCTGTCTGTGGAAATAACAGCACACGTTTGGAGGTTTGATCTACTCCTAAAGAGTAACAGCGATGGGGTTGCAGCCAGTTTTGCACGAATTTCAAGGAAATGTTGATTAATACACATCTAAAGTGTTTTAATTAAGAGGCACCTGGAAAACATACTAATATTTAAATCATCCCGGCTCCTGCTAAGGTGTGTGCCTCCACTGATTATCACAGCAGGCAATACAGGCTAAAATAGCACATTGCCACTGAAATAACATATATATATATTTTATTTAAGAGAATGGGATGGTTATAAGGTGGGGCAGACGATATGTGGTAGGATATTGGAGCTGATTGTGAATGCAAAACGGAAGACATGTTGCATCATTTGCAGAAAATCTGCTCATTTGGGGGGGTTGTCTGTAATTAAAATGTGTAAGGTGAAGTGGGTAGCATCAGATCTGCTCCTCCAGGTTCAGGGTCCTGCTGCGATTTCTCTTCCTGCTCCTGTTTCATCTGATTTAGTTCTGGGATGACTGGTGACTGGCTTTCATTGCCAGCCTGTGTTGTGCCGATAAGTGTCTGCAACTGCCACATTTGACGATGAAACATTATCAATCAATAAGGTGATTACCCACCTCCAGCATAAGCAGGATCTCACAAAATCCCGACATTGGTCAGCAATTTAAGTGTACACTTCCTCCGTGGATTTCAGTACTCCTCCTTCAGGCCATCAGAAACTCTCCATAGCAAAGTCTCAAGTCTCAACTCAAAATGAACTAGGATCAGAAGTTTCGAGATGTAGCGCTGCAACAAACGTGCGGGCCCCATGTGTGATCCATCAGAGGCTGGCATTCTTAGGACACAGGCCTCTTCTTTGGTGACCTTCGTTGCTCTGTTTTGGAGTAGCTTGCTGTAGTAGCTGAGTCAAAGTTTTGTGTCCAGCTGTTTCTGGGAAAGAGTTTCAGATGGCTCCTTTCCAAAGGCTTTTATTCATTATTTCACAATACTCACATGTAGTTGGTGAAAGAGCTTGATTTCCAGAGCACAGTTAACTGAATCTGTAAGGGATGTTTGGCAACCCCTACTGTGGAAAGTTATGCAGATTTACAAACGTTTATCTAGAGTTAGGAACACATTAATAACTGAACAACTCAAAACTCTTACTGCTAATATGTTGGGCCATCATTTTCATCATTCATTATTTATCTACATTGCCACAGACTCTGGGCATCACCTCCATACCGTATGCATTAAAAAGTCTGAATCAGAGCTGCGATCATGAGCTAGATGTATGACGAATGCATCAATGTGTATGAAAGCTGTTATAACGATGTTGTAGAGGGCATGGCAGTGTTTCTGGATGATTGAGTGAAGAGGACAGTTGTTTTTATAAATGCTTGCATGATATCCACCAGCCCGTGTTATGCAAAGTTATCTTGTCCTTCTCACCTTAACATATTTGTGGTGCTCTTTTGTTTGTTTTTTCATTAGAAACGTGGGCAAACAATCAAGCCTTTGGCCATGTCAGGACAGAGGAAAGGAGCTGCAGCGCGGCTGCTTAAATGTGCCTTCTGCAGAACCAACCGGGACAAGGAGTGCGGGCAGCTGCTAGTGTCTGATAGCCAGAAGGTGGCAGCCCACCATAAGTGCATGGTGAGGAGAGCACATTGTTCTTAGCCGTTTCTGCCGGTAATCCTTTGAGACAAAGTCATGCTCACTTGACACCCTTCTCACATTTGCAGAATAGTGAGCAGTGAAAATAAACCATTGGATTTTATGTTATTTGATCAGTTTATAAGGGGACGCCTTACAAAACATCATTCTGCATTTCATGTAGCAATGAAAGAGAGAAACTATGACAAAACAGACAGCATAAATTAGTTTAACTGAAAGAAGTGATTTTTATCCCGTGAATTATTGACCTCCAGGTTGAGAAATCGCGATGACACGCAAAAAAAAAAAAAAAATCATAATCTATGTTAACCCTCACTTGAGCGTGGAGGAGGGGGTGTATAAGCAGTAGCCTGGGGGAATGAAAATGCACATATCATCATCATCATCATCATCATATGAAAAGAATGCACAAACCAATCTATATATATATATATATATTTTTTTTTTATAAATGTTCTATGCAGCTTTTCTCCTCTGCCCTGGTCACATCTCACTCAGACAGTGAAAACATCGGAGGATTTTCCATTGAGGATGTGAAAAAGGAGATCAAGAGGGGAAATAAATTGGTAAGTGCCCACTGTCCCTCTCAGTCCACCAGTATTGACAGAGGAGTTACGCTTTGGGACTGCGTTCCTAGAAATGTATTTAAATTTAAATGATTTGTTGAGATGACCAGCTGTTATCAGTACGGCACAGCCAGACACTGTACATACCTGAGAATATGTAGTAGCTGCTTCATGTAACTAATAACTAATGATGATGATGATGCATGTTTTTATATAATGCTGTTTTGTTGAGCATATGGTACCCTGCTTCCTCTGTGTCTATACCTGAGGGTTGTGTGTTCATTTTCAGTTTTTAGCAACTGCGTGTGTGCATGTATACAGAATGACACCGATATTAGCTAGTGGCATTACATCAGATCCCTCTCGCGTTTTCTCTCACGTCTAAGTGAGGAATAACCGCTTTTTCCCCATCTAATGTTAGAGTGAACAGGTTGGGGCTCATTCCGCAATCCGACAAGCTAGCAAACAAGAAGATGGGTTCTCCATGAGACGTTCTAACAGTTCGAACGCCGGCAATATGCATGTGTACGTCAGACACTGAATGTTAACCGGATGCAGTGCAGCTGTCTGTTTAAGACTGCGCTGCGGTTGATTGTGTGATTTATTTATTTATTTTCTTCATGTATGTGAATTTCAGAGGAGTCTGACACGGAAATGGAACTAAATCTAATTAGCAGCATTTCTAATTTAACATGAATATTGGCTGTAAATGAATATCAGTTACACACATATTTGTAGCTCACGTCATGATTTATGAAACTTATACTATTCTGTGAAAGATTATCCATATATTTACAGGTACGGTGTTTATTTATACACATATCTTTAAGCAGTAGGTTTACCTAAATTCATGCACCAATATATATGCAGTTTTATTTTTATCCGCTTTGGTAAACTGGTAAATAAACTGCATTAATATAGCGCTTTTCTACCTTACTGGAACAAAGCGCTTTACAATATTGCCTCTCATTCATACACCTTTGACCTACATACACATGTCTTTTAATGTGAAATCTATATTAAAGAGTGTTGTTTTTTTTTTTTGGTGCTGTCAAATGATGATCATAAATATAGGTCATGTATCTTCAGAGGAATTTAAACAAAAAAATATTTTATTTTACAGGCTATTAATATTTAGCTTTCTCTGCTGTTTTTCTGCTTTTTTTAAAAATTTTTTTTTTTAATAATCTCGTTGTCTACTTCTATTGCCGTCTTCCCAGCTGAATTTAATTAGTTTTTCCCTGCAACAGTCAGACTTTCCCCCACAGGGATGATCTTTTCATGGTATTTGCATATGGCCTTTCAGTCAGTTGTGTCTGTCAGGTCCCCCGTGATCTTTGGAGAGAAATTATTATTCAGACCTACATCATAAAATCCCATTTCACATTACTAATTGACAAATCATATTAGTAGTTGTCAGCTATTTTGAATGAATATCAAAGGTGGTGGAACTGCGTGTGCTTGGCCGTTCTTCTGAAAGATGTTGATCTGTTTCTTTCCCCCGTCAGATGTGTTCTTCGTGTCACCGACCGGGTGCGACTATCGGCTGTGACGTGAAGACGTGCCGGAGGACGTATCACTATTATTGCGCTGTGAAGGACAAAGCCCAGATCAAAGAGAATCCCTCACAAGGGATTTACCTGTACGTCACTTAGCCTTTGGACTCTTCTGGACATTCATCTACGATAAATAGAGAAATTTGTCATTGGTGTTAAGTTGAATGAAATTAAAATATAGTTCTTTTGCCCCCGAACATAGCGTTTACTGTCGCAAACACCGGGATGCTTCTCAGGATGGCATTCAAGGTAAAGTACGCTTTAACATGTGTTAGAGGATTGGATTTACAGCTGGGTACCCGTTTCCCCTTTCAGCTACAACACAAATACAAACAGCACTTAGACCCCACGAATTTCAGTTGTTTGTAATGTACTTAACCATAATATTCTCAAGGTGACGGTTGTCGATTTTATATTTAACTGTGAAATGTGTTGTAAGGATAAATTCTATAACTGCCACAAAACATGCTCTTGTAATAGTCGCCCCACTAATTTGCTTTGTGCTCGACATTTAGTCTGGTTTAAGTTCTTGATCTGATTTTAGTCTCTAAATTGTCAGAAATAATGCACCCGCTCGCAGGTTCTTTGCTTGGATTCTTACGGTATAAACAGAAAAACCTGTTGATCGTTTGTCATTAGATGAAGAGGGAGGTGTGGCCAATCATTCAGACTCATCGCCTCCGCAAAGTAGGGGCAGAGGAAGGTTTGAGAAGGGGAGAGCCAAGGTCGGATCTCGCGGCCAATCGGAAGACACCCGCTCCACCTCCTCGCAGGCTGCAGACGAGGAGAGTTCCTCCCATGTAAGGCAACACGTCTGTTCACGACAGCAATCTGCGAAGCGTTCCTGAATGGCCTATTGGCCGTATATGTGGCCTCTGTTTTTGAGCGTTGCTCTGTGTGTTCTAGCGGGACAGGTCACCTCTCCGGGCCAGCCCAGGAGATGGTGGCCAGCGCTGCGGCTTTTGTCACGCTGGTGAGGAAGAGAATGAAACGAGGGGCATGCTTCATACCGATAACTCCAAGAAAGTGGCTGCACACTACAAGTGCATGGTAAGATTGTTGGCCATGTCTGTTTGTGCAACATGTTGCAGAACACTTTACGCTGTGTAAATGTGCATTTACAGTACATCGCTTGCATCTTTCTGTAATCTATGATCCCTTCCAGCTTTTTTCATCGGGGACGGTGCAGCTGACCACTACATCACGGGCTGAATTCGGAAACTTTGATGTGAAAACAGTCATCCAGGAAATCAAGAGGGGGAAAAGAATGGTGAGAAGATTTGTCTAACTTTAAATAAAAAAAAAAAAAAAAAAAAAAAAAAGAGTTTAGGGGTTTAAAAACTACTATCATTTTTTATCATAAATAATTGTTTGGCTTTGTTTTTCCAGAAATGCACGCTCTGCACTCAGTTGGGTGCTACCATTGGCTGTGAAATCAAGGCCTGTGTGAAGACCTACCACTATCATTGCGGCATGCAGGACAAAGCCAAGTACATTGAAAACATGGCGCGTGGCATCTACAAGTGAGCTTACCTTCTACAGATAAACGCTTTTTCAGTTAAAAATAAAGTGCGTTTGCTTCACAACCACATTTAGACAACATCATTTGACTGATATCGTATTACGTGTCTTTTACGTGGAGATTTTCTCTTTCTATAATTGTAGTCATTGTTGCGACAAGGTCATTTGCACGGTAACGCACAAAGAAACGCAACAGAAAAATGTCTCGTTTCTTTGTGCGTTACCACAGCCAGCTGTTGATGGTATAGCGCGAAACTAGCAGCTGGAGTGCTCGAGTGCGCGCATGAGAATGTATCCTGCGTATGCACGATACAAAGAAAACAGGGACCCACTCGTAAAAACTCCATAGGGTACCGTTGTCACTGTTCGCATTAGAGGATTGTCTTATATTACCACATTTTGTTCCCTACAAGCCATCGTGTGTGTGTGTTTGTGTTTTAGACTATACTGTAAGAACCACAGTGGCAATGAGGAGAGGGATGAGGAAGATGAGGAACGAGAGAATCGCAGTAGAGAGAGGGCAGCAATCGACCATGGAGGTACACTGTCAATGCAAGTGAATGGGAACTAGGTACGTTGTTAGTGGTTATGGTTGTTGCACACGGAAACTATTGTTAAAATGTTCACGATGTCCAACATGAGGTTTCAGTGGTTTCCTATAGCTGCAGTGGAATTGCAATAAATTGAGTTTAAACATTTCCTGTCATTTCATTCATGCTGTTCTTACAGGTTGGCCTAATGGCCGTGACGTGGGGTGGAAACAGAAGAACTCAAAGACGGGGGAGACATATTTTTTTATACTAAATCCTAGCCTACTCACAAGGTCCTGGTCTACAAGCTCCCTCGAGCGAATCCATGTGAGTAAATCCTTCACATGGATTCTTCCAGTAAATGGACACGATGTCCCAATGTGCACCAGACGTCCTCTTCTTCACACGACCCTGTTTTGAGTTGACTAGATGCGATTTTCACAGACTGGTGGTACTCTGCAGATCACTGGACTGCTGCAGGATCAGGAAAAGCCATGGCTAGTGTTTCCTAAGAGTCAGTTTTGGGCTCAAATTCAAATACATGTATTATTGCCATGAATAAGAGCCGACGGACTGATCTCTTGATTGTCACTCGCTGCCCATGTCCCCACAGATGACATGACCCACACTTGCTGAAATCGATACATTCTTGTTCTTCCTTAGCTTTTAAAGGACTCCCTTTTAAGAGGGGTCTGTTTGTTAATAGTCTCTCTATCAAGTTGTGCAGTTTGATTACCTTGTTTCTGTAATCATGTCTTAAGAATACTCTCTTCATGTTAGCCTTTCTTTCTTGATATGTAATATTTTGCTACTGTATTATCATCATGAGTAATTTTGAATATCTGGATTTCAAACAGTCACAATTACGAGTTTTGCCAGCATGCACTTGGAGTTTCCCACTGTTAAAGGTGGCATTTTTTTATTTAGCTGCTAAAGGGCAAAGTAGAGCTCTTTAGAAGAGATGGCTTGACTTTGTTTGATGTACTGTTACTTGTATCTCTACAAATGTATCCATGAATGATTGGAAATAGAAAATATTTTATTTTACACATTTACTGAGTGTGAGTTTTTCATTTTAAAGCGCGTCCACGGGGCCCTCAAAACACAAAGCAGCACTCACGGCTGGTTACAGGATGTTGAAGGTGAAGATTTTCTGGCGAGGTTTGAAGAGCGAGGAATGTCACACTAACTCCAAAGTCCGACCAGCGTAGTTTCACCCACAGTAAGACCTAACGTGCTCGCACCTGGACCATTCCTTCTGACATTAGAGTACTTTGTATGGATACGATTGTGCATTTAATTGATTTAAATGTACAAATCTTTATGCACTTAAACAAGTCGTCATTAGGTCCACGCTGCAGTATTTTATAGTAAAGCCTTGATGTTGTAGTTTATTGCCAGAAGTCAAATCATGACTATGTGAGCTGTAACGTTTATAATAAAAGTAATTGCTTTCTTTGGCAAACCTGCAGATTTAACATTGTCCATATCAGACAATAATGGCATGGCCTAATATGTAAAAGGAAATATGTAATACAGAATTCACATTTTTTTACAGTATTATACAGCTCAGTTTTAATGTGTTATCCTGGACACATTTTTGGTTAACAGCTTAAGTTTTACAGTTGAATAAGACTTATGAAAATAATTTCAAAACGTACCTGAGCCTGTGGAGTTAGTAAAAAAAAAAAAAAACAGTGTTAGTGGACAAACTCCAAAAAGTCTCACTAATGACATCATTATCTCCAGAAAATCATCCAAGTCCAGTTCAGAGGTTTGCTGTAGTGGTGTGAGCTTATTGAGGCATGCCGGCACACTGGTGAACTTACAGGCACGGGGCGGATCCGAGCCGGGGAGCTGACCCCGAGTAAGAGAAATGGAAGCACTCTTATACAGAAAACCAAAGCGGTGTTTGGGCAGAATGAAAATAATAGTGATAGAATGCAATTACAAATGGAAACAAGAGGCAGGAAGGGGGGAAGGGGGGAGGGGGGGGCATTTGCATTCAGACTTACAGGGGGAAGCAGTTTACCCGGATCAAATGGGCCAATTAGAAGGGGGCAGGAGGCAGGAAGGATATACAGTGGGCATTTGACAAGATCAAGAGGCCAAACCAGGTTGGAAGTTGCTCTCCGAGCTCACTTGATTACCAGACGTCCCATGATTAGCCAGTCTGTGCTCTCCAAATGTGTATTTCTTCATCAGCAGTTTAAGGATTTGTCTCTAGGTCATGACTTTAATTTTCAAAATCATCAAAATAGCACAGTAAACTCTTTAAGTGTGTGACTGCCCTCTAATGGCAAAGGTAGTTGTTAGTGAATAAAATTTAGTATGTAATATTAGTAATTTACCAAGACCCATAGCCAGGACCCCCCCCAGTGCACTGACGGACCTCCAAAAGAAACTTTCAATTTTGTGATGTTTTTTATATTTTAGGTAAATTAATTGTTCGATTATAGATTCTGGAAATACGTCCGAACATGAAGGTGTAGATGGTGTTTTAAAGCATTCTCTATAATGCCATGAACAAACTTCTGGTGGGGGAAATCCCGAATCTCTGGTTTATTTATAAAAGTTGTCAATTTTAAATATACTGATTCTATAGGGGAATGTGCGATTTAAGCACGCGCCGTGCGTTCTTTCTTAATTAACTGTAGGTTGTAAAACCCCCCCCCCCCCCCCCCCCCCCACCAAACAAACCCCCAAGCACCCACAGGGGCCCGATCAGAGAAGCGTCGCCGCGTCTACCCCCCCCCCACCACCCCTA
>CM022490.1:8467028-8525322 GCA_011952105.1 Coreoperca whiteheadi
CCCCCCCCCCCCCGATACCAAGGTAAAATGCCCAGGACGTTACCGGAGTGTCCTGAACGGTAGCTAGCTGCTAGCTACAGCCCTGTCCACAGGTAATCTAAAATCGTATCTTTCCTCAATATAGCGTTAAGAACTGCATAATCAGCACGCTATCCGGAGAAATGCTCGTCTTGCCCTAAAATGGTAAACGGTAGTTTTGTTCAGCAGTCCAAGTCATGAGGTGCAGACTTCACTTTAGAAGTCCGGCCTATGGTTGCAACTAAACAATGTATTAATATCCACATCTGTACCAAGACAGAGGATAGTGACAACAATGAGGTGTATTTTCTGAAAATCGGTATTGCTGAGTTTTACCGCGCGCTCTAAACGCGTGAGCTCTGCACAGCGGCTACACGTGGGCCGCGCGCTCCTCAGCCCTGGCGCCGCGGGGCGGGGCCAACGCGCTCCCGCGTCATCACACACGCAACAGCGGCAGAGTTACGGTCGAGCCGCAGCCCGGAACAAGACAGACGCCTCTTGTAGCAACGGGAGCTAACGTTAGCTGCGTCCATGTGTGTGTGTGTGTTTTTGCAAGAGTGAAGACGAAAACGAAACAGATCTGAGCATACGTTTTGTCTTCTCTATCTGAAGACCACGGTAGACTACATACAACTGAACGGCAGGGACATGGCGACATCCAGCCCCTGTGTTGTGGTAAGCCCCCCCCCCACAACCGGAATTAAATAAGAGATTAAAGGTGGTCGCAGGTTAGTTGTCAGTTACATGGCCACTGAAAAAGCACGCTGTACACGGGCGCCACTGCGTTTGCTAAATATATTGAACCTACTCTAGGTCGTTAGTAGTTAACTTACTGTCTGTATGTCCTGTACGCTCACCTTGGTAACGCGTTTTGGTGGAAATGTTTATGCAGCGTGTTTGCAGCGTCGCGTGGCCTGCGTCTATGGACGGACTTCACTTTACCGTAACAGCCACGCGCTCTCCGCGCTTGGCGTACGTGACGCGGGAGATGCGTTCGGCTGGACACACAAAAACAATGTGCGAGTTTCTGGGTCCGACAGCAGGTTTTCTTAGTACAATTACACTCAGACACGAAGAAACGCACGAGCTGCAAACAAGGGGGGCGTGTTTGAGCGCGCGCTTCTTTTAGTATACCAGTGCGAGGCATTGCTGTGTATTACTGGCATAAAGTATAGCTGATTCGCCCAAACATGACTTTTAATCCATTCAAAAGCTCATGTCTGTAGCTGTGAATGACGTCATTTCCAATAGAACAAGCTGAATGTGCAGGTATGGTTTAAATTTGCCTCAAATGGCAAAATTGTCTCTAGCAGGAGTTTAGTGTGTTACAGACAAAACGCACAGTTTGGTGTCTTGAAGCTTCATTAGGAGCAAGAATAGGCACGGTACCTATAGTGTTTACGTGGAAAAGAGCAGCTTGGTTGTGTAAGGTGGTTGTTTTGTTTCTGGAAAGAAATTTAAATCAATATTTGTGCAGCTGACTCATCAAAAAAAAAAGGAAAGAAAAAGTTGTTCCAGTTGAACCTTCAGTGAAAGTTGTCCCAAGCAGAACTGGAATTTCAGCGTTTTAGGAAGAGAAATGTGCTGCAAGACTGAAATATCCATAAAAATGTTTAAGCGATAGTTTTTCTTTGTATGTATGTATGTATGTACGGTATTTCGGTTTGAGTCACAGCACAGGGCCCTGCCTCGTGGGATCAGTGTGCATTTTGTAACACGTATTGCAGATAAGTTTACAAGCCTATGATGGCCTCTATACTGGAATGAGTAAATCAATAAATAACCAATGTGCTCTGTTTTCATTCCCAGCATTTGGAAGCCAGTGTTTTATTGGGATGAAGTTTGGCCGGCAGACTGACAGCAGACCCACTTGCTGACACTATAATAAAGCTACATGGTATTAAAAGAGGGTGGAAGATCGTGTCTCCTGTGCCACATTTCAAATGAAATTAGCTGCAGAGTCCAGTGTTGCCAAACATGTTTGTTTGCATAAACCTCAAGGTTGCCCTGCCATTGACCAGTTCATTTGGTTGTTTTTTTGAATGTGTTTGGCTATGCAACTTTGTTCCTTAAAAGTAGGGCATGTGATTCTAATCCAATACATGTAGTTTTATTAAATTCAGCAAATATGTGTTCACGGTCTGCTAGCTGTCCGTTCAGCGTGTGCGCTGAAAACAAAACTCCAGTGTTTGCACTCAGCCCTGGCTCTGTAAATGGGAAATAAACAAAGTGGCTCGTGGCTATTCCAGCCATGATTTGTGTGCCAGGTAAAGTTAGATGACTTGCCCACAGACACTCAGCTTACTTTCTAGTTTGCCAAGACATGTTGTTGTGATGTTCGCTATAGCAGCAGCTTTAGGGACAGTTTGCTAACCCACAACCTAGCTAATGTTAGTTATATTACTTGCTGTGTCGTTTTTCGCTCTGTATCAGGGTATTTGCCATTATTGTATTTCTCCAGTGTCGCATACCTCACCTTTTTTTAAATAACAGGCTACAGGCTTGTTGTGAGTAACAGTGGAAAATACTCTTCAGATCATGCTTCCATGAGGACATCTGCTCAGTATCACTCATAATGGTTTGGAATTGAAAGGGTGGTAGCTAAAACAGAAGGACATGTTTTTCCATAAGGGGAAATGCTTTATTCCAGTGCAATCACATATGATATCAGGATGAGCACTTCGCTATCCAGTGTTTAGTAAAGCAATGAGATTTTTGCTGACTTGGGAGGATCTGAATCCTGCACCGTTATAATTACCGTGGGTGTGCTCATGGTCGCTCATCATTTCCACAGCACATCCAGCTCTGCAGCAGCTTCCCAGCTGTCACTCACATGATACCAGTTAGGTTGTCTGGGTTCATGTGGCATGCAGTTTGAGCTAGAGCAGGAAATTGGATTTTTACAAAATATAAGAAATACTGACTTGAGCATGATATGGAATTTCAGTGAAGACATCACAGTTGCCAATATCTTGCTATTTGGACCACATGTGTACTCGCTGACATTGTAATGATGAAAAATGGATAGATTTCTCTTTTTAAGAATGTAAGGTTACCATTTACAATCACTGACAACTGACTGTCGCTTGCTAAACCGTACAGAATCAGGCATTGTCCTCCGAGTTTCTTGGCAGAAAAACTGTAAAGGCAGTAAACCGTATGGAGGGAGTCGGTGGGAAAGAAGACCAGCACTGACCTCATCCCCTTCCCCTCGTACTGCCCTGTATCAGACGAATACCCCGTGTCCCATGTTCGCTAATATCCCTGATACTTTTTTTTAACCCCTTTGTGTCGTGTTTTATTTCAGATCAGTGATGAGGAGCAGGGCTATGACCTGGACCTTTTCTGCATACCAAAGCATTACGCCTCAGACCTGGAGAGGGTCTACATCCCACATGGACTCATCTTGGACAGGTGGGTTTGCCACATTTCTAGCAGTTTGTAGTAGGATTGTGAAAATGTGATGAACTGTCAGGGTAAACTAAAAGGTGGGTTGTCTGAATGATTGGTTGACTAGTCTGTGTTTACAAAGCCCCTGTGGCCAAGAGGTTGAGTAACTGGTGGGTCAAATTGCCGTCGATATGTTTTGTGTACAAAATCTTAACAGACACCATTTCAAATTGAATTAGATGATGTTTAGTAAGTTACAATTTTTTTCCAGTGGCTTGAAAAATGCCTATTAATTGTCAAGACAACATGCATCAAATAAGGGATGTAATCTTTCTGGATTAATCCGGAATTCTGGATTTTCCGACCTGAAAGTGTGACCCACGTGAACCTTGCAGATTCAAACATTCAGCGTGGTTACGTAGGTACATGCATGCGTGCACGGCTCAAAGCCTTTTCCAGCTGACATGAGGTAGGTGGAGTCAAACTCCCCCTGTTAAATGTTTATACAGGTTATAATTTGTGATTTGAACGGGATTTAATTGTTGTATCTTGTCCTAAATGATATCCAATTCATTCTGCGACTCGCAGACGTATCAGAATGGTAAGCGTAGTTAGCATCTTTTATTCGTTTATGTTGTTTGTCAGCTTGTCGAGCTTGTAACAGGCAGTGGCTGACACAGTGTTAGCGGTTGTGAGACATACAATAATATCTGCTATGATGTCACGGCGGGTTCACGTTGTTGTTACGTGACGTTAGTAGATAGTGGAAGGAAGCTCCAGGGTCCGGTTTACGTCCCAAAAACTGCACACTCTACCATGTTTGCTGTCAAAACGTTCGCCACGCCAAATGAATGCGAACTCTCGCTCTCTGTACTGACCAGTCCGCTCTGCGCTGGAGGTTTCAGGTGGCTTTGTCATTGACTTTCGAAATTGTGACGTCTAGCTTTCCCGGAGTGAGTTTGAATCTGAGATTTTAGGGAAGTGTGCAGACACCTCCCGGTTCAGTAGAGGAATGTATAAACACCTGACAAGTGACAAACTTTGCACAGATACAAGTCAGTAAAGTCAAGGTCTGACATTTCAGGGGACTTAAACATAACGAAAACACATTTGTGGAGGGGTACTTTAACCAATATGAAAAATAGATATCACAGTATCAATTCACATTAACATTTCAAGTTTAGATGGACTAAAATTATATTAACAGGCAACGCTGTAGTGTCACCATAGCAACCGCCACGAGCTAGACTGGTGGGGGGGGGTCTGCCGCTCTGTGCATTTACTGCTTTTTTGTCCTTTGCCAATCCCATGCCTGATCAAATGTCTGTTGAACTTGTACTTCAGTTTGGAGTATTTCATTCCTGCTTTTCTGTTTCCATTTGCAGATTTGGGATTTAATGATTAATGCAGATAACCTTTGTTTTTTTAAAGTAATTTTTGTTGACTGTCTCTCGGGTTATACTTGGGAGTGCTTTAGAAACGACAGCTATACCTGCTGACACAAACAGAAAGGAAACTACTGCTGACTGTAGCAGAAAACTGAGCTGACTATCCTCTCTCTCTCTCTCTCCCTCCCTCCCTCCCTCCCTCCCACGTGACACCAGGACAGAGAGACTGGCCAGAGAGATCATGAAGGAAATGGGGGGGCACCACATCGTGGCCCTGTGTGTGCTCAAAGGGGGTTACAAGTTCTTTGCAGACCTGCTGGACTACATCAAGGCCCTGAACAGGAACAGTGACCGCTCCATCCCAATGACAGTGGACTTCATTCGTCTCAAGAGCTACTGTGTAATCTATCACTTTTCCTCTTTGTATTTATAACTTCACGTTTTATTTAAAAAAATGTACAGGCTTGAATGCCACTAGTAGAACTCTGGAGCAATGTTTTTACAAGCGTTTCCCCATTTAGTTTTTATCTTTTGCACAAGCATGCGGGTGATGCAGGGCACATTCTTGCCAACAGTTTGACGCTTTTTCATTGTTTAAAAGTTGGTGGCAGTAAGAAGCGTAGCAATGTTTACAATGAATGTAAACAATGCAGAATGCAAGGTAGGCTTTTAAACTGTTTTATAACGAAAGGAATTCATTCAACACATGCGCTAGGTTTTACTAGCCAGGTCTCCATCCAAATGTAGGGCAAATTTTAACCACATTTTCACACAATCGTCAAAATAAAATGTGAATTAATGCACGTTTCCATCCACTACCATAATGTGAATATTAGGTGTTGAGTGAATCGAGATAAATATGCATTTTACATAGTGCTTTTATACAAAGCGCTTTACAATTTGCCTTTTATTAACACACACACACACACACCGATGGCAACCAGCTACCATGCAAGGTGCTGGCCTGACCGAGAGGAGCAATTTAGGGTTCATTGTCTTGCTCAAGGACACTTTGACATGTGGCTAGGTGGAGCCCTTACAGCCGGAGTTAAACTGATTCTCTAGTCGGGTGCCATTAAATTATTGCAGAAGAAGGAAGCGCAATGAGGTGATGTAATTAAGAGCGCCAGTCAAACCTCAAACAGTTGTCCCCACTGGTCCACGCAGATCGGATGTTTTGCTGCGGTGTCTCTATTCTATTTTTCATGACTTCAGTGGAGCGGAACGAGCGGGAGCTTGAGTGACTGATAAGTCACATGCTTCACATCAAGTCTGTTTCCATTGTACTTGTGCTCAAATTGAAAATGCGTATAAAAACAAGTGGATGGAAAGGTCCCTAGTGATACACAAAATGTGTTTTGGTGAGAAACATAATTTGGTTTACTGGATTTCTACCTTTTGATGCATATACAACTAACATAATATGCAACAAATTAAGCTTCTTACTTGTTTTCGGGGTTTTTTATCAGTCACAATGTTAGTCCTGCTCCTTGATACACTTTGTGCACCTGTACAACATATAATGTCCACTTCATTCTTGCCCTCACAGAACGACCAGTCGACAGGTGAAATCAAAGTAATTGGTGGAGATGACCTGTCGACATTGACAGGGAAGGTAAGAAGAACGGAGGGCAGCGTGATGATGACTAAAACTATCTTTGTTGACACTGTGATTAATATTATGAACTTGAAACGAGAAACTGCTCTTGTTGTCCATCTTACGTGGACAATATGAACAGACCTTTTAAATGAACTGATAAGCATTTGCTGATCAATAATTTTGGAAACAGGTCTGGTGATGGTGATTGATGATGATGATGACTGTGCTACACTTGAGCAAACCCAATGCTTTCATTCAATGATTCAGGCACATTTTCTGGACGGTTGGTCAGACAGGTGTGGTCACGTGATTGACTGTAGGACTAGGAAACACAAATCTGCCAATTACATGGTATTGGCTTTTTGGTAGAAATCCCTTCCATGTTCCACACCCTACCACTCTCATTATGGCTCCCACAGTTTCCTAAGACCTTTTCACTGGTGCCATGATTGTTTCCTGTGTAGTAAAAAAGGCCACACAGCCAGGGAGATGCAGATAGCTGAGCGTTACAATCGTGTCACATTCCTTTTTGAGTGTAATTGCACACTAAGATGAAATGTGTCCACCGTTTTTCACTAAAATCATGATTCTTTTCTTTTTCCACAGAATGTCTTGATTGTGGAGGTATGTACTGATGTTTCCTTCTACGGTAAAATAGAGAGCTTTCTATTCCAAGACCGCTAATATGAGCTTCTCTCATGCTGTGTTTTAAGGATATTATTGACACAGGGAAGACAATGAAGACATTATTGCAACTCCTCAAACAGTACAATCCCAAAATGGTTAAAGTGGCAAGGTAAGTGTTGTTCCCGTGAAACTGCTGTTGTAGTGGTTTGCACTGAAAGACAGTCTCCGACTGTTTATCAGTTTTTCCACGCAGCTATAAAGAATTGTGATTGATGGTCAACTTGGTTTCTGTCCTCAGTTTGTTGGTGAAGAGAACACCAAGAAGTGTTGGCTACCGACCGGACTGTGAGTTCAAGACAATAAAAGCTTTAAGCTGTTAATGTTTTTTTTAAGAGCTAGTATAATGTACTGTGTCTTACACCGTATAGTTGCCACAATGTGTGCTTTTGAATGAGGCTTTGCACGCCCGCTTTTCAGTGTTGCTAGTTTACCCCTACAAACACAAGTAACTGATTTGTTCGCCCGTTTCTTTCAGTTGTAGGATTTGAGGTCCCAGACAAGTTTGTGGTGGGATATGCACTAGACTACAACGAGTACTTTAGAGATCTAAATGTAAGTATTTGAGATGGATAAAGAAGCCTAATTAGTTAAATAGCTTATGCACAGTTTGTACCAGTGCGGTAATGTTGCGTCTAACCAGGTCAAGACGCTCTAAACAAATATGTGAATGAATAATATGCTGCAATACTCATTGATCCTTTTCTGTTTCAGCATATCTGCGTCATTAGTGAAACGGGGAAGGAGAAGTACAAGGCATGAAGAGCACATCAATGTTTAATGTATGGTTATAGCTTTTCCTTTTGAGGTTCATTTCATATTTTATTCATATTTGTGTCATAAAAGTACTGAGCCTGCTCAGGGTTCCTGAGAATACAATGTTGGAGTGATATCACAGGTCGTTGCATTTCCAGTTTCAGCCACCATACACACTAGATTCCTTTTTTGAAACATGATTGTTTTAATAGAACCACATCTGAGTTAAACGGCATGGAGCCCAGCTTCACCTGAAATGAGTATAATGCTTCTATGTCCCAAACTGATTGACAATTGAGTAATTTATTCAGAGCAATGCTGTTCAACATGTGACAATCTCCTCTTTAATAAAATATAGCCATTTATTTAAATTCTGCATTTATCTGGAACTATCAATAGCTGTTTTATGGGCACTCTTAAAGAGGATGTCACATTTTCCTGAAATCTGTATGTACTATATTTTGGGACAAAACACTTTTCTCTGTTACTGTTGTGTGATAAGATGTTCTTATGATACACTGTAAAAAAGCAGTTGACTGTCCCTAATTAAACACATGGGTATGCTGAAGAAGCAATGTGCTTTTATTTACACGTGTTAATGACATCTTTGTCTAAACAAAGCATCCATGCATCCAATTTATTTGTGTAACATAATCTTTTTATGCTGGACAAAAGGTATAGTTTACAGATGTGAAAATGGTCAATCGATACTCAGACTGAAGTTTTTCAATCATATGTTTGAAATAATTAATCTGCCATTGAATCCTACATAATTGAACCTTTTTGTTTGATTTCAGTTGTATAAAATGCTCTCATTCACCGGTGCCATCACTGTAAACCAGTTCACACCCCTCCTGCAACTAGTGGATACAACTACAAAGCTTTTTATACAATATAACCCCAAATACTTGGAACATTGAAATTATTTGAAAAATACTGGGAAATGCAGCGGTGATGCAGATAAGATGAATTACTTCCTTTTAGTGATATAGTATGTGCCTTGTCTAGGACCTGACAGGCTTTCTAGGAAGTAAATAAGATGAGTCTGGACTAGTTTGGTCTTTGACTGTTTGATTTGTTATCATCTGACCTTGAATTCCAATCTGGCTATATGTACAGTAGGTCAGCGGTTACAGAAAGAACACACTGCCTACCGTATCACCATTTATGGAGAGTCAAGAAAAGGTCACGCAGCTGACTGAATTAAATACCTGCTGAAGGACTATTTTCTTGAACAAATGGTGAGTGCAAAGCAGATTTTTCCCAGACTGGGCTTTTCATGTGTCCAATTATTATGTGAGCTTATTTGAAATTGGTCCCTGTATTTCTTTGTTATTTTACACGGCTATAGCCTGGATTACTGGCAAGTCAAGAAAACTTAAATAAGTGAATACGATTTTTAATTTCAATTGAATGATTTTCTAAGCCATTGTAACACCAGTCATTTGCTGGCCAAAGCTTATTAATAAGTGCTTAGTTTACTTGTTTTAGTTTGATTCATATTTAATCAATACTTTGGGTTTGGGTGCTGATTGACTGACTGAGCGCTGGGGTTGCCAGTTCAGACACTAGAAATAGTGCGAGTGGATTTACTGGAAACAACTACACGTTGGAGACTACCAAAACTGGCATGTAAAATAAATTAGGTAACTTGCAGCCAGTATGACAACAGGGCCAGTGTAGTGCTTGGGGGCTGTGAATAACTCATGACAACAAGATCTACCAGAACAATCGTACCTCCACCCCACGCCCCCACCGCCCGGACCCGGAGGTATCTGCATTGGGCCTCCCGCGGGCAACGATGTCAGGCGACCAGGTAAAAGCTTAACCTGCCACTCTTCATGTAGAGAAAATCTGTCATTCTACTCAAGCGTTTTTGAGAAATTTTACCACTGACGTCGCAGCCGGTGTGAATTTAAAGAGTCTATCCAGGAACCAAAGGATGCGGTTCGCCATATTCTGCCTGAGCACTCCGGCAAACGAAGCCATTTCATTGGACAGGTCTGCGAACGTTAAAAGGGGCGTGCTGCAAGCAGCTAGCATTGCTCCTGTGTGATCATCTGGGATGTGGTTCGTCTCTGGCGGTGCCCTGCGGGAACGAAAAGCGTAATTTGTAGAGTGTCTATTAATTACAACAGAAACGGATTTGGTTTGCGTCTGTGAGCCGCTGTAGCGCGCAGGTCGGTGGGCAGGGGCATTTAGTGAAATGAGGACCAGGCCTCCCTCTCGCTCTCTCTGGACATGGCATTGTGGCTGTTGGCGCTAATGCTAACTTAGCTAGTTAGCGCATCAGGCTAGGTAGCCGGGCTGTTGGCCGTGGCTGAAGCGACTAGCTAGCCATACGAATAACAACCCATTAGCCAGCTAGCACATTCATTGTTTGCAGTCAAAATAAGCGGCGGCTCAGTTTGGCTATCGACAGCTAACGTAAATTTAACGCGCTAACATACCGTGGCGAGTTAGTTTAGCAGCGTTACAGTAGGCACCCACTGCTGCCTTGAACCGGTAGACTAACTTGTCGGTTGCTAACAGTTGCCAGGCATTGTGCGGTATGTAGCCATGGTATGCTAACCCTCCATCAGGAAAGTTGGGGACTGGTCCTAACGTTACAGGCAACGTTAGCGCAGGCCAGTTCTGGCTGACCATACAGTTGTGATATGAAGAACTGTAGCGATAGCGTTGTTATGAATAATAGCCAGGGCTGAGTTGCTTCAGCGCCGGAGTTAAGTTATACAGGCGACAGGGCCTTGCTGGCTGCTGTGTGTTGACTACATTGCGTTAGCTAACTTAGTTTGCCTCGGGTCAGCTCAGTTGCCTGATTCGTGATGTTTCTTTAAAACATGTAACGTTAGCAGAGTTTGGAGAGCAACGATGTAACCTCGCTGAGCTGGTTAGCCATTTTAAGTTCGTGAATTGGCGTCAGGCAGCGTTAGCTAGCAAGATGAACACTTCAGGAGTCTTTCCACAAGAAAAGATGGAGCTGGATCTGGAAATCCCATCTTCGTTAGTTCAGACCGATGGACACTTGAGAAGATCCAACAGCGCACCCATGATAAATGGCTTAAGGTTCTACAATATAACCTAGTTACAGTAGTTTACTGCATAATCTTTCACTGAATGTGTTAGTTCAGTGTGTATGAAAAAAAAAGGACAAAGTTAAGTTCATTGAGCTCATGGGTAGAAGACACATGACATAAGGTTGGTCTGTGACTGTGTTATTCCAGTGACAACACCCAAGTGTTCCAGAGAGAGGTCCTGCGGAGCCGGAGAAATAGCACTACGTTTGTCAACAGGACCAACATGGTAAAATACTTCTATTAAACACACGTTTACTCAAGTCATTTGTGTCCGAATTATTTGGGATTAAATGCTCTCCTCCCCGCACACATCCTTCTTTACAGGTTCCTTCATCACCTATTCGCGTCCCCAGCACCAGACTTCATCAGATAAAACAAGTAAGAAAAGGCGCCGTCTTTTTCAGCGTGTTTGGATATATTTCATTTAAAAAATGGAAGACAAAAAAAAAGGAGCATGTCAGAGCACTGCTTCCCTCTCAAGCCATAGGGAGTGATGGTGTCTAAAAAAAACAAAAACATGCTACAGTAACACGCTTTGGAGTTCACAGGGCCATTGATCTTACAGAGTTGGTCAACTGGTAGTATCAGACTCCAACAGAGGAAATGGTTACTCTGGGGTCATCTACTGGCTGAATTGAATTTCCATAAGTGAAATTAAAAACTGTTCAGTTGTAGCTTTTGAGATGAGATTAAGGTTGTACCTTTTGAGTCAGAATTAGGCCTGTCAGCATTGGCGTGAGACTAAGACTTTATAACCATTCACCCTCTTGTGTGCTCTTGCAGGAAGAGGGCGTCGACGTGATGAACAGAGAAACTGCTCATGAGCGGTAAGCTATGTATTTATAAATGCCGTTGGTGGATGAAGAGGAATTGTTTCTTCTATGTTTTTGTAGATGAAATGCTAAAGGCATCAACTTATTCCTTTTTCTCTATTTTTTGTACACACAGAGAAGTTCAAGCTGCCATGCAAATGAGCCAGTCCTGGGAAGAAAGCCTTAGTCTGGTAAAGAATTGCAGTTTGTCTAACCCCCGTCAGTGTCGCTGATATGTTCTGTTGCTCCGAATCCCTGAAAGTCAGCTCTGTTGTACCTTCCCACTGCATGTTTTGGCCCTGGCCTGTGGTTGGCCACTCTCTCTTTCTGTAGAGTGGACAAGTACAAACATGCTAGATTAACACTGGGAGTTAACAGGGCCACCAGTCTCTGAAGGTCAGACTGAGTTGGTAGTATAATACTCCAACAGTCCTTTTGTAATGATTTTTACTTACTCACTGCATAGCACTGTAGAGAGATGATGGAAGATGAAATGGCCATCAATGTGTTTGGTAATTATGTGTCCTTAGAGCGACAACGATGAGAAGTCGGCATCTTGGTCTCCAAAGCGCATCGACTTTGTGCCTGTGTCGCCGGCCCCGTCCCCAACCAGAGGGATAGGAAAAAAGGTACATTTGACCTCAGTATGTTTACATGCACAGAACCTGATAAGACTGTGAGGAACCAGATGAAGCTAAGAGTTAAAGCATCCGTGGTTTGCGGTAACCTGATTTTCCTAACAGCTTACAATCAGATTAATGACTGGTAGTCTGTGTGGCAGCGTGTAGGAAGAAATGTATTGGCAACAGAAAAACACAACAACCGTGTTCCTGTTGCGCTTTTTGGGTACATTGGTTTCTTTCTGTTTGCTGCAGCTTCAGAAAATTTACTTACTCTATTGCGAGCCACATCAGTGTTTGGGTATAGAAACACTTGTGATTCATTCCCTTTTTCTCTGCATGTTACTGGGGAAGAAAGGTTTTATACATGCCACAGACATTCAAAGCATTGCCAGATATCCTGTCTTTTAATTGGGTTTTGCCTACTCCATTTGACAATGGCTTCTTAAATATGGTAACACAACAGGAACAAAGAGTATGGCCTTTATCTGGTTCCAGTCAAATTGTTTAATGCGCATTGATGCACGTTTGACCTCATTACCAAATTATCTGTTTCTGTTTCTATTTCACTTTCTTGAAAGCAGCAGTGTTTCTCGCCTTCACTACAAATCCTTGTGAGCAGCAATGGCCTAACACCCAGCCCAATACCCAGCCCCACGCGACGCTTCAGGTGAGCACCAAGTCTTTGAGAAATAACTGCAGTAAATAACCTTTTATAATCGACTAGTGTAGCTTAACTCTTGTTCTAAATGCACAGCTATTTGATCAACATCTCTGTTTGCTGTGAGACTACAGTAGCACCAGCAGCCTCCGATTTGACTGTAATTTCTCCCCCGGTGGCATGAAATGGGTTTCCTGTTGCCAGTCTTAGTAGAGAAAAAGACAGTTTCTATGCTAATTCTATTTATTGCTGTAACTTTTTAGACATGTCTGAGTAAACTAATCATTTTATTGTTATGACAGATTTTGCGCAGGTGTTACCGCAGCCAATGGCCACTGAGTGTGTCTGCTTTTCAAAATGTACTAATTTGTGTGTGTGTGTGTTTTCTGTGCTTTTTAGCCGACGGAGTCAAAGCCCAATCAACTGCATCAGAGCCAGCATACTTGGGCCAATGAAACGCAAAGGTAAAGTACCTAACATGCCTTAAAATCCTAAATGCTTTAAGAATAATTATTTTCATAGCTGTTAAGTTTTGCCACTTGACTTATGGATAGAAGTGATCTGTTGTAAATTCAAGACATTGTGTTCAGACTAAAGCTTGTTAAAGGCAATAAGGGAATATTGACTGTATAATGTAAATTGGGGTTTCTCTATTCAGAGATTACATACAGTATTAAAGCCAGTCATAATCTGTTTGTGATAGTGATGTAGCCCATGAACCTCACTTGGCTTGATTAAGTTCTTTTAAGGGACCTTCTTCAAACTGTACACCCTTTTTTTTTTTTTTTTTTAAACCTCTTTACATGTCTCTTTTGGATTTGGTCACATTCAATGTGTAATTCTTAAATGTGACTATTAGAGACTGCGTTGGCGGTCTAGTAATGAGCCGATAACATCTGTACTTTAAGCCCTCTCAGATTTTGACCGGAATAAAACACTCTTATTTCATCCAACTGCAGATCAGCCACAGACTGTGCGTATTGAGAAAGATTTGTAAATGTCAGGGTCCCCTTACTCTGCAGGTGAAATGGAGACAGAGAGTCAGCCTAAGAGGCTCTTCCAGGGAACCACCACCATGTTGTCCTCTGATGTCTCCAACCTGTCAGATCTCAGCTCCTGGTAAGACTTTGTGAATCAACAAAAAATGTCAGAACAACTGGTCAAAATCACACTTCTTTTTTTTATTTTAGATAAAGAGACTCGTGTGAATGAAGTAACCAGACAAACACATTGTGACATGAGGTGTTATCTTAAGCTTGCTTTGTTTTGTAAGTTGTATATTTATGCTACAGTGAATGGAATCAAATGTGAGATTTTCATAAGCTTTCTCCTCCAGGGTGAAGGTATAGACCAGGGCTGTCCAAATTGGCCCGCCAGATGTTTCTAGCAGCAAAGAAAATGGGGGGGGATAATATCAATCACTGTTGATACTGTTTTAGCTTTTGTGAGGTAAAAATGCTCTTTAAATATGCAGGATCCCAATTATTATTTTTCATAATTGGAGCATGGCGAGCGGCGCTGTGCAGGAAGGGAACTTGGGAACCCATTTTGCATCGTAACATTACAACACATTTACAAGCGGTTTGATTTTGGCCCGTGGCCCACCATTAAGCTTCAGTTTGGGCCCTTCCAAGGAAAACAGTTTGGGCACCCCTGGTATAGACTGTAGTACAGCAGATGTTTGTCACGGTTACCAAACTTGCCTTTTTTGTCTTTCAGCCACTCTCCAGATTTGCTGGATGGCAGCCTCAGCAGCGTCGGCTCCTCCACCGACTCGCCAGGCAAAATGGACAGAGTGTCGCCCTCCTCGTCCAGCAACTCACCCTTCGCTTCGCTCCAGGATTTGTCCCCAAAGTGAGCATCTGGTAGCAAGAGACACGCTCTAGAAAAACTGGCACCAAAAGGCCTCTCTCCAGGGAACAAGTTTCCTTCTCAGACCCTCCACCTCACCACCGCCTAGATTTGGTTTATGTGGAATTCTCCGTGTTTGTTTCTGAGCGGCTGTTTTTTCATGGCTACATTTCAGAGGGACGAGGTATGTTTTGAATTAAGGAAATGAAAGCCGTGGATATGTTTGTGTGTGTAAAAGGTTAAGCCAAGTGAAATGACAGAAGGCACTGTTTGCACCAGCTGCTAGTAGAGGATCTTAGATGGTGCTCGGCTTCATAGCGATATTGCGTGCTTCAAATGTGTCCGACCAGTTCCCCTCACTGGAGAGGGACATTGAACACTGGAGGGGGGGGGAAATGACTATTTGGATGTGTGCTTTTCCCTGTTTTGTGCCGGAAAACTTGTGTCCACAGGCCTTTTTGTATGTACACAGCCTGCAGATTTTGTAAAAAAAGATTTAACTTATTGTTTCCCTGCTTTGTTTGTAATTATGTACATTTTAACCTTGTCGGATGTTGTACATAGTTTTAAGTTTGTGATTGGCTGTGAGGTGAATGTGGGCACAGGTCTTCAACAGCAAAACCTTTCTTTGTAAAGGAACAAACTACTTCTGGGGGTACAACCATGGAGATTTCTACTGTAAGAGAAGTTGTTTTCAGCAGATCTTAATATTTTTATGATAGAGGCTGTGAATGTTTTCAGTTTGGCTTTTGTGCCCCCTTCCCCCTGACCTGCTGCAGCTTTAATTGCCTACTATGAGCAATTAGTGCACGATGAGCAGCTAATTGTGGATGAAATATGATCATCACTGTTGGGCTTTAAACACTAAAGGTCGCTCTGTATCCAGGCTGTTTTTGTATAGAATTAATTCAGTTTTCTTTTTTCTGGGGAAATGTTCTTATTTATGGAAGAAAATGTTTACTATATAAAGTGAATGGTGACTGGTTTCTATCCCCAGTGAAAGTGGCCCATTTGTATTTTTTGTTTACACCAAATTAATGGAGTGCTGGAACATGCAGCAAAAACAAAATGACACCATCACATTGTGAGCGCGGCCTCTGTGTGGTTACATCTATTAAAAGCTTTTTGCACAGGACACATCCTGTAACGCTTCAACCTGCGTGTAAGCAGGGACAAAGTAAAACTTAATTTTCTTGGGGCGGGGGGGGTGTCCAAGAAATACAGTAAGCAGAGGTTAAGCCTGTGCTTTGATTTTCTGCATCAGCTGCTAGTAGCTGGCTATCATCCGCCAGGCTGGCTAACACCTTGCCTATGCTTGTGTCTTTTGCGATTGCAATCGTAGCAGACATCAGGACTGAATAAATTATTTCTTTATTATGTGTGTAGCAGGTTTGAATATTCCAAGAGGATTGTTTCTTGTCCGGGGAGCCTAAACATACATTTTAAAATGTTAATGCTGCATCCAGGGCAACAGTAAGATAGTGCCATCCCTAAACCTTGTGCTGCTGTGGAACTAAAGGGTATGCAAGCAGTGAGAAATCATGTTTTCGGTTTTTAAACCTGATAACATACAGCCCCAAGGAAGGCTGTCTGTTTATTTTCACTAACCATCATTACATAGCTAACAGAGGCCTTATTGTCATGTTATGTGCTCTAAACCCTCCTGACCCGACTTGTAAAATGTAGGAAATAACCTGATTGGATCTTCTAACATCATACCAGACAGCTGAATCGAGACTTTATTAAACGTTTGATGGAGCATTGATATAGTACGGCGAACAAAGCAGTCTTCAGGAAATCTTTCCTTTGGTGACATGTGAAGGTATCCTACTGCCAGAAAAATGTAACTCATTCAGATGAGGTATCCAAAGGTGCAAATAACTGCAGTTAGTCCTCAGTCTACTCTAAAAATGCTTTAAAACATCAACATAATGATGGTTACAAGTGAATACTACAACAAAATATGAATGGCTTTATATACATGTATAATGTTTGCATGTTGATTCCTTCACACTCACGTTGACCATATTCTGTAATATAATGGCAATAGAAATACAGACGCGGGGAATGTGAGGCCAGGCAACATTTTTTAAGTGGCCTCACGGTTCTTCACAGGCCCTGCTCGGGGACAACTTCTCACGCCGCCTCCTACGACCTGCAAACTGGACGTCTTCGCTGTTTGCATCTGTTCGGCGTGTCAAATTCTGTATTAACACAAAAGTGTGGATTTGAAAATAAGTACACTAAAATGTGTTTGTCGCAAGGGGCCGGGTGCATTGAGGAAGTCCCCCTGCGGTCAGCTCATTGACGCGTAGCAGTGTCTCTCCGGCGTGAGGAAAGTTCTCCTCGTCTTGACATCGTTTCCCCTCCTCCTCTCAGCACTTCATGTGCGTAGGATGACCATTGTAAGAAGACCTAAAACAGGCAGGAGGATATTGTATATTCCTTACTCTTTCAACAACGTGCTTGCATAAACAATAGCAGCGTAGTTCACATTAAAAACACACAATACAAACCTCGTTCTGTCCTAGCTCAACTGCGTAAGTTTGTGCGATTCCTTTTCCTACCTACCGAGAACGTAAGCAGCTACAAGTTTCTTGTTAACACTTAAGTGGAGGTAGACAGGCACAGTAGATTCTTGCTCCCCCAGGGTCGGGAGCATCAGAGCGGCCATACACACCATCCCAAGGAGCACCGTCAGCAGACTGGGGCCTCCAGCAACAGGACGGCTCTCTGTCAGGCACACACAGACACATATATGCATACAGCGTGGTCAGAGGCATCGCTCAGAATGGTTAACAAGGCATTTCAAGGATGTACACAAATCCCACGGCAAGACCACAACCAACGAACTTCCCCAGACTGTCTGTGGCTCTTAGCCGTAAGCCCATTGGTTAATACTGAAGACATCAATCTGTAATAATGGCTCAGGAATATATGCTTTCATTTAAAAAAATAAAATAAAAGGCTAAATAATTTTCTAAAAAAGCTGGGCACTGTAGTTTACACAGACAATAGGATCAAGCCATTGTTTGCTATTTTCACCGCATGTGTTATACAATACGAGGTACGTCAAAAATCACCAGACTCACATGCTTTAACGAACAAATTTTATGGCAAAGAAGGGTCAGACGACTTTTTTAGATTGCGTGTAAGTCAGAGGGACGCTGGAGCTAAAACAAAGTTACAGCTAAAGAACCCAAGAACTATTCACTTGTAGGTGTTGATACAAGCGAAGAGTGAATACTCCATCACTTCAGTACTGGTGTGTTGGTAAATGCAGTTAAAGAATACACGATTGTTTTCCTACTGAAAACTGACTTGAGTGTATACAAATTATGTTTTGTTTTATACAAAAAGATGCAACTATGTATGTGATCATCTGAACAGGAAGCAGGTAATCATGGTGTTAGTGGAAAAAACCCCATAGTATACACGTACCTATCTTGCAACCAATTCAAATGTGAATCGGGAGATGACTAAAACTTGTAGATTATTATGTTATTATTATAATACTATGTTTGGCAAATAGCTTTTTTAATCCTACGTAATACAGCAAAAAAGCAATGTGGTCATGTAAGTGGTAACAAGTGTCCATATTTGGCTCCATCTAGTGGTAAGATCACACACACCCCTCCTTCGGTCCCACCTGTCTGAAATGCAGGCTGTTCAAAAAACTCGCTGTCAGCAAACTGCTCTTTGATTCGGCGTTCCTCATCCTGGGGCCGGGGGCTGGGCGGCTCCTGTGAGGCTGAGGGACGGAGCGTAGCCGTCACCTCTTTGCGACCCAGGGCTTTCCGCTGGCTCTGCTCCGACACCTGCAGTCGGAACTTGTCGTACACCCCATAATGGCACGCGCGCACATCTCTGTGTCTGATTACTCTGTGTGGACATAGGAAGTTAGCTGGACTCCATACTTGGTCAGGTGTGTGAACAACAACAAACCATTATTTAGTTATTTAACCTTTATTTAACAAGGAAAGTCCCATTGAGATGAAAAATCTCATTTTCAAGGAAGACCTGCCCAAGACAGCAACGCAGCCATCCGACTTAAAACATGCCGTCAGAGCTGCCCAACAAACCTACATGGTAATATCACGCAAAGTAAGCAATAAACAATAAAGACATGCACGGGAATCCACAGAGAGGCTCATAGATACGAAATGTAGTCCCTTTAGTGCTATACCACTGCATGAAAAAACTCTGAATCATAGACACAAAAGCAAACTCACATGTCAACACAACACTGTGGCTTGACAGCTCCGGTGGCATCTACCACAGTGTACTTGTTTGGCGCCGTGCACAGCACTGATGGACAGAAAATACACAGATTATCCAGATAATCTGGAGGATATCACTAAAATGACACAGCATACATGGAAACCCAAGCAGGTTGCGTTTTACTCCTCCAACTGACCTTTAAACTTGAGGGCGAACTCATACGGGTTGTAGAGGGTGAGCACCTGCTTGTGAGACGTCTGCTCATCTGCGTAGAAGACGAGCTCAGTGGGGAACACGAACACGGGAAGGCTTCCTTCCACCAGCTCAGGCTGTCGATGCTGCTGCTGCTGCTGCATTGGCTCCAGCTGAGCTCTTCCCCTTCCCCCGACCACGGTCTGCCTGGGCCCCCCACCCCCGCTCTACACAAACTATCAGGCTGGGTAAACTCCCTTTAGGTGGAAACGGCACTTTCCCACTCTCATCGCCTCAGGGCCAGCACACGGTACTGTGAAGCGACACAGGTGATGAATAGTAAAATACATTTACTCAAGAGGCGCCGCTAATTTACATTTTGTTTCACTACATTACAGGAGGAAATATTGCATTTGTTATTCCATCTATGTATCCAACAGCTGTTGTCTCTAGTTGCTGTGCACCTTAATATTTCTTTATGACAAACACAATGGAGCTTATACGATGCCCATCTGATACGGGATTTTTGAGGCCAAAACCAATATCAATATTTGAGCGTTTCAAAAAAATCTGTATGTTAGCTAATGATGGCACGCTATGAAATGCAGACACTGTTTTCAAACCGCCTCAAATATGTCTTTGGCATTTCGGGACTGCGATTTTTCTTATTGACCGGCATATACAGTGCAGAGACCCCAGGAAGAATAGCAACTGGTATGTCAGGAGCTAATGGGGGTCTTAATACAATAAATAAATAAATACATACAGCACACTGACACTCAGTACATATCTGTAATAAGTTACTATCTGCTGATGTATCGGCCCGGGCGATCTGGGGGTCTAGCTCTGGTTTAAACTATTAAGAAGTGAATGAAGCAGTTACAGCTCATAAGTTAAAATAATAGCTACACGAGCTCATTCATTATAGAATTAACTCTGAAAGGGACCATTCTTGACACACTTTACTGCTAACATTTCTGAAATTTCACTCTGACTGCGGGATTTTAATGGGGGTATAGTCAAGTCAAGTCAAGTTAATTTTATATATTTAGCCCAATATCCCAAATCTGCCTCAAGGGGCTTTGCAACATGTAGCTGCAGCATGTGGCACCGTCGTTGTGCAGCCTTTCAGGTAAAGTATCAGGATGCTTTTCTTTCCCCCCAGCCATAGAAGATACATTCAACGAGGGCTATAAGAGAAAGCCAAGGCGACTGGATTAATGAAACTTACTAAAAGTTGAATCACCTTCAGCTCAACAAGGCGAACAGTACACGCCATGCGGCAGGTCACGTGGCGCGCTGTGTTTACATGGTTACGGCAGGGCTCGAGGGACCAGACTCGCGGTGTCGCGACATGTTTTGTTCTCCAGGTAACACATGAAAATCACGATTCATTTTTTTTAAAGTTATACTTAGTCGACTGTTTATGTTTTTGTTTCCCCGAGGCACATTGTTTCATGATAAACCTATCGAGCCAACTTTACACTGGCATTTAGTGTAATGTAATGTAAGCTGCCTTTAAACTGCAGCGTAATCGTAGATGACCACGTAAACAAACACACGACATGAGGACTTTATGAAAACGTGTTGGTTATAAAATTACCGACAGGGTGATTTAGAAAGATTATACCATAAATATATATAGTTAATGTCTAAGACGCTGTTATAACGTAACGTTAACGGTTAACGTTGTGGTGTAATGCTAACGCTGTTCAGTACCGTCAGCGTTGGCTAGCCTTAGCCGAATAGGAAAAGCCCAGATGTTAGCTGATAGCCACTTAACGCCGTCTACACGCAGTGTCATTACAGACAATAAAACAAACCGAGAGGGACCCTTTACCTTGTTGTCAGCACACGGGTTCGTATCACAACAGTGGAATCAGCAGGGCGTGCGCTTCTGATCCCACCCTGCTGTTGTTTCTCTTCGGCCCCTTTTTTTTCTTTGTCAATAATACTGCAGACCTCGCGGTGCATGCTGGGACGGCGGAGGGCGAAAGGGAACGTGCAAGACGTCAACAAAGCGGACGTAAAGCTGTTCAGAGCAACGAGTGTGTTTACTATAACTTAATAACCTTCCTTGTCCAAACTATGCAAATAGGAGTGTCTAAACGCCCTAGACCACTCGAATTCAGTTATATTGGCCAAACACGTTGACGTATTAACTGTACTACATTGCTAAATCCTTATTATCATATAAAGTCGCTCAAAATTGTGCACGAAGATAGATTCTTTTTAGGATTGAAGTGTGTTGATGTTTGAAGCGTCTCACCACGATTATCACGGAAGGAAGGATATCATTGTTCACCAAGGCGTTTCACTTTGCAAAGACAGAAAACAATTAAAAGCCTTAACTATACTGTACTATATCTGTTTAGCCAGATCAGCCTGATCTTGAATTGCCTCTGTATATGTATCATCCATTCAGCCCGTTTTTCAGTGATAGCAAAGGAAAAAAACAAGTGCAGCGTTGTTTTGTTATACAGTACATACAGTGTAGCAATCAGACAAACCTTCATCTACTACCATGCCTTTCCACTGACCTTTACATTTTTAGGGGTTTTTTTGCAATCTCTTTTGATATAAAGTCGGAGCTTATAATACATATAAGTTTGAGGTTATGTGTGATTTAATTATGAGGTGTTCGTTTAAATGTTTAAAGGACACATCAAGAACCCTCTTTAATGTAACAGCGATGCTGCTCTCAAGTGCTGTCGGAATTATTAAGACTGTGAGAGCGCATGCAGAACCCGTCTGTACTTTTTATGGTTTTAGAGGCTTGATTGTGAAAGTGACTTTTCCACTGTCATACTTTCGACATAATATGTATTTGGTGGTCTGTTTGGATATTTGTATTTGTCTATGTTCTATCTCTGCTCAGTTTTTGTTTTTTTAACCTAAATGCGCATTTCCCCTTGATTCTGCCATTGCAGCACAAAATGCATGTACCGTAAGTATGACACTTGATTCATAGACTTAAACAATGTCCAACTCAAATGTTTTAGTTGAGTTGGTTAGGCCATGCAACTGCACGTGTTCATATTATGTTGTATTTTGGAGAAGGGAGGACGGACCTTTTAGGGCGCCTTGAACAGCAAAGAGAGAGGGAAAGAGAGAGGTTTTGTGTGTGTGAGGTTTCGTGTGTGTGTGTGTGTCTGTGTGTGTGTGTGAGGGGAGCGGGATGCGAGGGCAACACATTTCAGGTCTATGAATGTAATCTCTAAAGCTACAACTATCAGTTGTCTGGCTTCAGGCCAGGCACACAGACGACTTTATGTTGTTGATCACTTACATACACATGCACACCAGGGCCAAAGACCACAGTTTTGAATATCCGCCCAATGAATATCAGTTTAGCATACAATTGAAACGGTACACTGATGTATACACGCGACACCTCGACCTCGTTATATATTTATATATGGAAGGGGCGTGGACATTGGAATCGGGCTCAGCCAATGGGGTCGCAGCGGGGAAAGCGGGGCGTTCCATTCGGTTAGGAGCAGAAGTTGAACAGCGCGAGCTGAGACAGAGCTCTAGAAAGGCAGACAGAGAGGGAGCAGAGGCAACGGCCCTCTTCTGGAGGGGGGGCTTATTATAACAAATATATACACACATGTGTGAACTGTTTGGCCGCACGATAGGTCATATGTGGATAACAGTTATTTTAGAAAAGCATACAACCGCGGCTTTACATTTAAAATGCCTATTTTACTTTTCCTGTTAGACACGTCCGCCTCTATGAATCAGCGCACTTATTTGGGTACGACGTATCTGGACGTTGCTAAAGGCGCGGTTGAGGTCTTTATGAAGGTAAAGAATGATTTTACCCCGACTTTTTTCAGCAAGTATGCACCTTTGGAGAGCTTAGGGTTCCTTGGACAAGAGTGGTCGAAATTAATATATGTTGTTTTGGTTTTCTTTTTGACAGCTGCGTGCCCGAGACCCGGCTAGTAGAGGCGACAGGTACATGCTAGTTACATTCGATGATCCACCATACGGAGTGAAGGTAATTAGCAACTGATACAATTTTTACATTTGACAAGTCGAACGTATTTTTCTGTCAGTGAGACTTTATTGTCCTTCTGGTTTGTAGTCAGTGTTGGGCGGCGTCCCGGTGGCGAAAACACGGCAATTTTTTGCTCCAAATATCCGCAGACCCGGAGCTGCACTGCCTCCGACCATCCAGCGGACATTTTGCTTTTGTGTTGAGAAAAGTCTCGGGCGTTGAGATGGAGGCGGAGAAATTTATTGTCGCCTATGACGTCGCTCTTTTTTTGAAAGTACAATGTCTAGATTGGTTAAGGGGCTCGCCAATCATCTCCTACTCCGCCCCTTGAATCATCCACGCATTGCCATTGGCCAATCTGGCCTGAAAGTTGATAAACCCTCTTCATCATGACATTTTTTTTTATTTTTTACGTGAGTTCGCTAAGAAAATTATCATAATTCATATGATACTTATTTGTCATACCGATACTATGAGCATTATGGCCCAGCATACAAACACTCTAGTTCTCATACACACACCCACCCAGGCAAAACATACAACCTGTGAATCACTGCAATCAATCCAGGGGTTTCATGTCAGCAAAGCTATCCTCACCACTAATCTATTGGGTTGTTTTATGACCTGGCACACATCTCTCTCTGAGCTTTTCATGCCCAATAAAATGCAATCCCTAGTACCCACATGAACCCCTGAAGTCCCCGATCTGCTTCAGTGGCTGGTCTGTATTAGAAATCTCTTGGCTCTCTTAACTGTGTCTAAAAACAACACTCTACTACTCTCAACACAATATGGTGAGGACTTTCTTGATCCCATGTTTTGTTTGTTTTTCTTTGTTTCCATGACCAAATTACAAAATGCCAGAGCTGGAAAGTAATGAATCACTTCATCTTTATTAGTAGTTGCTGGTGTGAGGTTTAGAAGATAGATACTGAGGCATATGCTATAAAGTATACTGCAAGTCAAAAGGTAGGCTGCTTGTAATGACTAGTTAATTCCACATTTCTTGTTTGTATACTACTCTTGAAAGTTCAATTTCAGTGTCCTTTGCGGCACCAATCGAACGGCTGCAGCTTTTTAAGGGGCACCAGACCAGAAGCAACAATATTACAGTCTCTCATGATAATTGAATACAAACTCTATAATAATAAAGTATAATATTGTACACTCTGTTTATGTTCCCAGGCATTAGGGACGCACTTCTAATTATCATACAAGCAACAAAAATAAGGGGAAACGTTTGAATAATTAAACATGTGCTAGGAGAAGTGAGTTGAAAAATAGAGCTGGTAAAATATAAATGTCAGGGTGTAAAATACATTCTTTTTATTTTGTCGGCTGATTGTTCAATCAATTCAAAATATTTGGCTCACTATGACTTAGGTATTAAATTATGCTTTGGACTAGTCTCTTCTTAACGTTCAAGGGCTTCTTACATTTTTACTTTGACTATATTTTATTTAACCTATATTAGGTAAACTAATATAAAATGCAATGCTTTTTTTTTTGCATTATGATACTAATACAACCCTAACTTTTGATAGATAAGCAGAGCTATTTTTAAGAGTCCCTGCTTCCCTTTTCTCGAATTAGAATTTTAAACAAACGACATTTATGAGAGTACTTTTATTGCAATACACTTAGTGTACTCACTCAGGTCTACACAGCATCCCATTTTGTTTAGATATAACTACAACACAGATTAATTTGAATAGTGAGTTTTCTCCAGTTAACTAATGTCTAGTCTTGGTGAGTGTTAATATTTAAAGATGTGAAAGAGCAAAATAACTGTCAGGCTCTTTATTGACCTCCAAAAGCACCATTTGGAGCTCCCTGCCCCAGCACTTAAAACATTATTGCGGAATTTGTGTTCTGTGACCGTAGGCATACGTGTAGGACTGGGGTCATGATAAACTGTTATGAGTGGATGCTGTCATTCATGTCATGCTTCCTACTTCTTTCAGTCAATGACCTTGCAGGATTCACCACAAGTCCAAATCATTGCTCAAACAATCTTGTGTGTAACATCTTAGCCAAATAATCCAATATCGGATTCTTCCTCACATGAAATCATCCAGGTGCTTCCGTTCTGAAGTGATTTTCCCTCGTTGTAAAGTCTGTCCTCAACTCCTCTTCCTCCTGCTCTTCCTCTCTTTGCCTTCATTGCCTTCCTTTGTTGTTTCTGCCGGCTTTGCGCACTGAGGATTATGATGAAAGGACAAAGTTGTACTGAATGGGGCTACTCTGATTGCACAGTTACAGAGGCAATAAATTGTTGATGTAGAGGGAGAGAGAGGAGGTTGGGCGAGAAGAAAATAGAAATATGCTGTAGTCTGAATTATTGAGTGCAAGCTAAGCTTTACATTTCTACTGGCCTACACAAGGGTCTGTGTCTGGGTTATTACTTTGCTACTACCCCTGTGAATGTGTTTTCACCTACTAGTTGCTGCAGTGATGTGGCTTGTGTGACTGTATAATATTTTTCTAACGTCATTCATGTAACACTCTGCGCTTTCCTAGAAATTCCACCCAAAGCGTGGCTTTGGAATGATATCCCATGATAATCCAAAAATCTAGCACCTGGCCTGATTCAGAGCTTACATGTCGATACTTGGGCTTCAAGTTTCCTCTCTCTTACTCTTCATCTGGCTCTCCGTTTCTCTAGCCTCTCCCCCTCCCTCTCCTGATAGCGGAAGTGGTAAGATTGCAGGTCATCCTTAGATTAAGCATGAAGCTGCAGCAGTAACTTACTTGACCCGGCGGAGAAAAGTCCAAGAGCAGTTACGCACCCACATCCTCTCCTTTGGGAGTATGTCTCCGTCACAGAGGACAGGCAGCAGTGGGAAGTGTATTTTTGGATGCTTGTCATGTATGAAATTAGACTCATTCATAGACAGCACCATCCAGCTCAAATGTGGGCCTAAATTTCAACAATATTATCTTCTATTTCCAGAGCTTGACATAACCTGATCTCATTTTATGGTTACTATTATGTCATGTTGCACAGAATCAATGGGTTGCTAAACTCCTTTTACCAAAGGTGGCAGTCATAGTCTTGACATAAATCAGTTTGTAGTTGTCAGTGAACAAAACTCGTTCTGTTTTTTGTTGTAATTACATAGTATGGGTATCTGTGGGTGTGGATCTATTTTGGTCTGTGGCTGTTCAGCGTGCGCTGTGACTTCAGGCCTCCTCTGAGTCGGTGTTGTATAGCTTGCTGTGCAGTGCATTCAGCACACAGTCCATGTGTGTATTTCAGGCAGGCTGGAAGGAGAACCATGCCACCTTCATGTGCGAGCTGAAGAACCTGCAGGCATCTGGGCTGACGACGTTAGGTCACGCTCTCCGCACATCCTTTGACCTGCTTAACCTCAACCGCCTCGTCTCAGGCATCGACAACTATGGACAGGTATGGTTTTCTTTGGCAGCAGTCTCCTCTCATGCTATAGGAGAAAAGTAGAATTACTCTCCATAGTAGTTTCAAGGATTCTTTTAAGAGGTGTTACAGGCATTTTAATTAGACCTGAAATGATTAGTCAATTAAGTGATTAGTCAATCGTGAGAAAACTAATTGTCAACCATTTCGATAATGAATTAATCGTTTGTCGTTTTTCAAGCAAAGATACCAAACATTCTCTTATTGCAGCTTCTCAATTGTGAGGATTTGCTCCTTAATGTGATAACAAACAGGATTCCTTTAGGTTTTAAATGTTGGACAAACAAAGTAATTTGATGGCATCACTTTGCTCTTTAGGAAATTGACATTTTTCACTACTTCCTGCCATTTTATAGAAAAGCATTTAATATAATAAATGCTAAAATACTTTGCAGGTTTAAAAATAATGAAAAAGATAGTTGGTTACAGCTCTAACTTTAATTATTACTCACAGTATTTACAGATAAAATACTATGACTGTATAAAAAAGCAAACGAATCTGTCTTTATTTTCGCTTGTAGTTGAAAACATGAGATTAGCTACACATTCAAAATCCTATACACACTGATTGGCAAGACAGTGACATTGTGGGCTGCCCCGGCAGCTCACCTGGTAGAGCGCATACCATTAAGGCTGAGTCCTTACCGCAGCAGTCCGGGTTCAATTCCAATTCATGTAAGTGGGTTTGCTGCATGTCATTCCCGCCTCTCCTGTCTCTCTATGAGCTGTCACTATCAAATAAAGGCAAAAAATGCCCCCAAACATATCACTTTTTAAAAAGTGATATGCTACGTTTTTGTTATTATTTAGTGGTGAATCGGTTGTGTTAATAAAAACTAGTAAGAATTAGGTCACGACGTTTGCTTGTTTTTTTTTTGCCAACACATACAGTATATGTGGACTTTCCCTGGATAGACGAAGGTTTTGATAATGATTGTAACAAAGCTTTCAGCTGGCATTTCTTTATTCTTCATCCGGAGACAAAGAGCAGAATATTGACTTTTGATTGCAGCTTAGTACACTCCGTCTTGCCTCAGTTAGCACTGGCATCAGCTCCTCACACACATCTTTCCTCCAAACCCCTGCTTGAAGGCTGAGATAGATTACTACGCTCAAATACTGACACAAGGCCTGTTAATCGAGTGTGTGTAAGGCCGGGCCCTGCAGCACAGAGCTAGAGGCCCCTGTCCTTAACGAATAACACCGGGACACTCTTACAGATGCATTCTGGCACAAAGCAAAGATTACAAGATGCAACACGCAATTCATATTAGTGTCCAGGAGGTTATCAGAGGTGTGATGTTAATACCATACTAATTACTGTGTTTACCTATCTTTGTTCAGCTTTGTTGTCCCTTGTTTTTAGCTGTATGTCTTTATGCTCTTTCTGTAAATTGTTCTTGGAACTGTGTGTAAGTACACAAGAGAGCAACGAAAAAAAGTAGTCAGACTCCTTGTATGTGAACACATACTTAGCCAATAAAGCTGATTAAGGTTTTTTTTTAAACATCATGCCTTTTATCTGGCCATTACTCTTACTGTAAGCAGGAGAGACCAGTTACATTTTGTGTTTTAGGAGATGGGAATGTTTTTGCTTTGCAATGTAAAGAAAAGAATGCAGACTAGTGAGAATAAATGGGGTTACTGTTTTCCTGAACTTGGATTTAATTGGTGAATGTTACTGTTTCCCTCTCAGGGCCGTAACCCCTTCTTCCTCGAGCCATCGGTGATCATCACTATCACTGATGGGAACAAGCTTACACACAGCTCCGGGGTGCCAGATGAGGTGAGAGCACAAACAAATGCAGAAGTGCTACTATGTACTGTTTGTAGTTACGTGATCTGTTTGGACTTTGTAATGACATGAACGGTAAACTGTGCAAATAGTGACCCATGGCAGTTTTCAAATATAAAACTCCTCTCCCAACATCCTTGTCCTTCTTTACCCCGTCTGTTGTGTAGCTGCACCTGCCTCTGAACTCTCCATTGGCAGGCAGTGAGCTGACCAAAGAGCCCTTTCGCTGGGACCAGCGTCTGTTTGCGTTGGTGCTGAGGCTGCCAGGAGCAGCCGCACCAGACAACGAGCAGCTTGGCAGCGTTCCCACAGATGAGTCTGCCATCACCCAGATGTGTGAAGTCACGGGAGGTTTGGCATTTTCTTACTTTGGTGCCTCAACGTGGGTCCTGTATTCACACCACCATTTATTGTCATAATCATCATGTGTCTGTAGTCTTTTTGGTAGCGCTCATAATTCAATCTGTTCTATATGATAGTAGTGCCTCCTGTTTTTCTCTCAGGGCGATCATACTGTGTGCGGACACAGAGGATGTTGAACCAGTGTCTGGAGTCTCTGGTCCAAAAGGTTCAAAGTGGTGTTGTCATTAATTTTGAGAAGACAGGGCCAGATCCGCCTCTCATTGGGGAAGGTGAGTTTTTGGATGACGCACACTGAATGGACACAAGGCAACAACTTTACCTTTGTTCAAATCCGAATAGTTATGGACACATTTATGAACATGCATGAACAGCAGTAAAACTGCACTCATTGCATTTTGGTATACTGTACACAAAATGTTTGAATGTGGAAAGCAGAAGAGAGTCTTCTTATCCTGCATCACCACAGTCGAGTTTTACACTAAAAGGGAACTGAGTGCATTTTCTAGATGTAGAAATGGGGCTGTGCAAAGAAAGGTGTGTCACACATTATTTTACTGGTAAAAGGAGTCATATGTATTTGGTTTTTAAGTTTTTAAATGGAACACGTTCAGTACTTGGTAGAGCTAAAACTATTAATTCTTAGCTTATTCATATCAGTGACACGGGTGTAGTCTGACAGCGGTTGCACTCAAATTCCCACAAATTGCTTGTGTTTCTAAGCATTTAGTTGAGAAATGTGTTCTCCCTTATATCACACCTTTTTTGTTTTACAGACAACTTAGTGGAGTCAAGTCGTCCTGTTTTGTCCTTCAGCCAACAGCCGTGGCACAGTTGCCACAAACTCATCTATGTGCGACCGAACCCAAAGACAGGGGTTCCAGTTGGGCATTGGCCCATACCAGAGTCCTTCTGGCCGGACCAGAACTCTCCTACCCTGGTGAGCAGAGAGAGGCTTTAAAATATGTCAGCAGCACTTTTAGTCTGTCATTCTGCAGGTTACCTGTTAAAGAAGTGGTTTTATAAGTATGTTTTCTTAATACAAATTGACACTCTTGGCTGTCTTTGACATTATAGTTTATCCCCTACTCTTTATAGTGTCAGCGTGAACTTGTCTCTCATTTTTCTGCCTTTCTCTCTTTTACTGGAAGTCCTCTTTTTCTGTCTAACATCAGTCAGTAACTTTGGCTATCAAGTGTCCAACTCTGCAAACTCTGTTGCATTTAATATGTCTGCCAATGTTTTCAATTATCTCCATCGCCTGCTCCCAGCCACCTCGCTCTGCACATCCCGTGGTGCGTTTCTCTTGTGTGGACTGTGAGCCCATGGTGATCGAAAAGCTTCCCTTTGACAAGTATGAACTGGAGCCATCTCCACTCACCCAGTTCATTTTGGAACGAAAGTCTCCACACATGTGCTGGCAGGTATGGTAGATATTCAAGTGTGTTGGCTAGTTTCTACTGTCACTGCTGTTGCCTCTGGGACTTTTCTGAAAAACAGAAATAATGAGGCTGCTAGCTTAACTCAAAAAATCTTTTCACCTTGTGGTAGCTGAGGATTGGAAATGAGCCTCACTTACGAAGCTGGGTCACTTAGCATGGATCTACAAAGGTTTTCTAAAGTTCAATTTTTATGCTCAATAACCATGATTATGTTTGACTCTGTAATTGTCCTTGTTGTCCTCAGGTGTTTGTTACCAGCAGTGCGAAGCAAAATGACCTGGGACAGCCATTTGGTTACCTTAAAGCCAGCACCACTCTCACCTGTGTTAACCTGTTTGTCATGCCTTACAACTACCCCGTCCTTCTCCCACTCCTCGGTAAGACAGCAAACCATTTCCTTGAAGTGGCCTCAAAACTTAAGCTTTCCTTTTTGTGGGTCACCAACCCACCCCAATCATCTTTAGCTATAAACATAATCACAAGTAACAGGCATATAACAGAGCAACTAAATAAACAGTCCATCTTTAATAATGCTATGCAACAGATAGATGTTTTGGGGTTATGGGGTATTTAGAAGAATAAGTGGTATTGTATGTTTTGATGCTCGTTTTAGACTCACCACCTGAATATTGATGTGTGTACAGCAGTCAGCTTGAAGCAGCAGGAGGAGATGCAGGTGGATGGTCACTGATCCAGAATGCTAAATCTTTATTCTCAGACAGTCCTCCGTGCTTTGTCTCCTTCCAGATGATTTGTTTAAAGTGCACAAACTAAAACCAAACCTCAAGTGGCGACAGGCTTTTGAGATGTACCTGAAGACGATGCCTTCATACTTCCTCTTGGTAAACTAATACTGTGTCACTTATGCTGCCTTCAGTAAACGTTTATATGGATTTATATTGTTTCTGCATAAAACTAACATCCACAATTTCCTCTTGCTATCTTCTGACAGCCCTTAAAAAAGGCGTTGAGGATGATGGGTGCACCTAATCTTATCGCAGACACCATCGACTGTGGCCTGAGTTACAGCGTTATCTCTTACCTGAAGAAGCTCAGCCAGCAGGTAAAGACCCAAGTGTCCTTGAACATGCGATTGAGCACCTATTAGTTTCAGAGCAAAGACATAGACGTGTTTCATCTTCCAAAAATCAAAACATGGGATGGAAACTGGCAGGTCATAGCGACACCTAAACACACAAGGCAACAACTTAAACTTAAAGGTCCATAAAGATTTCTAATGCTGTCAAAGGTTCCAGTTATGATCAGCTGAGCAACGAAACATGCTTGTTTTAATGTCTCATCTCAAATTCAACAAGTCAAACTGTATGTGAATATATATATGTAATATTTATCAATATGCTGATAGTTAATATGGGTCCTCCGATTGATCGGCCGCCAATCATAATCGGCCAATATTCATTCTAAAAAGTTTGATCAGTGGTCTAAAGGCCGATCAGAAGGGCAGAGCGGTTCTGGTATTATGTTAGAAGATGCGGAGACACGGAGGATATTTTACGAGCATGGATCAGGTAAAGCAGCAGTGAGCACCTGTTGGTGCCGATGTCATTCGGAACACTGTTGGTTTCGATCGACTGCATAGACTACGTCAGTAACAACAAGCCTCCTCCACACACGGCTCACCTGCTGCTGTGAGTCGCTGGGGAAAAAAGTAGTTTGTGAGTAAACACTAAAATAGTGTAGAATTAAAATGGTGAAAGAAGAAATAATTTACTAGAAATAGAAATACAAGCCCCCCTCCCCTCCCCGCCACAGTTACACTGTCAATCTGTGGGAAACACTGTATGTTTGTTGAGCTCTAAGCTGCTCCCAGTAATCAAGCGTAGGCTGCTATGGTTTAAGTTGTGTCTCTAAAAGAGACAGTGGGATATGTTGCACATGATGCCTGCCAATAAATAAACAGTTGTCAAATCATGATACTTTCTCATCTCTTAATTTTAATAGTTAATATACAACAATGTTAAAAATAGTTAAATAAATACATAAAGCTACACAATAAAAAGAAGACCTGTGATCAATGATCGGTATTGACCAATGCTGTTTCCAGTTATCGGCCCCAAACAGCCTTATATTAGCACCCTTTATAGTTAAAATGGTCAAAATAATGACAGATTGAGCTGTAGATTTGGACTGAAACAAGTCTTTTATGTCTTTGCTTTAAAGATAATCACCACTACCACTGTAATGAATGTTCATAAAATAAAGGTATCCGTTGTAATTTATGTGATGTACTTAGACATTGTCACCCAAACAAGCATTGTTTGAGCTCAGACGTCTGTTATTATTTATATAAAAGACTCAACAGAATCAAAAAGAAAATGTGCCCCAAAATGCGTTGATGTGTTTGTGCTCTAAACGATATTCCTTCCCAAAATCTGATTTCAGGCTGAACTGAAGCATCTCACCAGACAGTTGTAAAATGCAGTGTTTTCTTTCCCTGTCGGTATAAAGGCAAAGATCGAATCAGAGCGTCTAATTGTGTCTGTGGGGAAGAAGGTTCCCCAAGAAACCGGCATAAAGGTGAAGAACCACTCCAGCTCTCTCTCCCTGGCCCACCGTCGGGACTTTAAGCAGTTGCTGCAGGGAATCACCGGGGAGGGGCCCCTTCGCCTGGTGGACATGAACTTCAAAGAGTTCGCTGGCTTCCAGATCGCCCTGCTCAACAAGGTAGATTTAGAAAGCAAGACAGAAAGGACATCTCTGTATGTATGAAAGTATGACACACTTTGCGTGGGTGGGAAAGTTACAGGAAAAACAGGGCAAGTGCAGTGTTTGGTGAGTTTTCTCTGACTAGATAAGCTGATGTGTCCACAGGATTTAAAACCTCAAGCTTATCGAAATGCCTACGACATCCCAAGACGGAACCTTCTCGATCAACTCACCCGAATGCGCTCCAATTTGCTGCGGACGTCACAAAAACTCATCCGAGGCCAAGATGAAGGTATAAATCCTGCTGTTAAAGCGGAAGTTATTTTAGTTTCAGTTGAATACTTTTGTCATGCCCCATATCCTGATGAAAGCAGCCCTCAAACCGAATACAGTTTTACAATTAATTGCAATCTTAAAATAATCATAGGTGACTTTCAATGAAGTTCTAAGAACATTTAACACATATGCCAAAAAAGTCAACTCGTACTTTAAATTGTATCAAGCAGATCCAGTTAAGATTAATTTGAAACGATTTGTCCAAAGGCTACACTGAGACGTGCATGGTTGGAGGCACCCATTTAATGAACATGAGCGATACTATCCCAAATCACCAAATACTCCTAATAAAAGAAACCCACAAAAAAATCTATAGGAAATCCAGTGTTTTGTTAATACTAAGAAAATGTCCTGTGGTTGCTAGACTATCTGCACAGCATCCCAGTGGCTCAGATGGGAAACTACCAGGAGTACCTTAAAATGATGCCGTCTCCGTTGAGAGAGATTGACCCTGACCAACCCAAACGCCTGCACACATTTGGGAATCCTTTCAAGCAAGATAAGAAGGTAAAAATATATCATCACAATATACTGCACAATGTGTTTTTTTAAGAGATGTCTTCATTCAATATTTAGTCCTTTCATTCTTTAATGTTTTGTCTTCTCATATGTTTATCTCAGGGGATGATGATCGATGAGGCAGATGAGTTTGTAGTGGGCCCTCAAAATAAGAAAAGAGGAAATTCCAGCGATTCCAACTCGGGTACTACTGTGAAGAGAAGGCGGAGTATGTCCCCGTTACTGCGGCGGCCACAGACACCGCCAGGGAGCACCAACCATGTGGTGGTGGGAAAGAGTCCGGTAGGGGTTCAAGGGCAGCAGAACCTCCTGAAACCCATGCCGCAGCACAAAGGTAAGATCAAGATGGAACAAGAGCACGCGTTTTACTGTATGTGTTGATCATAGGAACAACAGACGCGCAGACTATCTATGAGGAATTAATGTTGCACAAATGGCACTGAATAGTAGTTTTAAATTGTAATTTGCTACCCCCCCACAGAAGTGGATGGCAACAACATTGTGGCCACTGAGAGTAACGGTGACGGGGTTCTTGGGCCTGAGTCGGGGGAGATCTGGCCCGCTGAGATGGACACTGTAGCAGGGAACCCACCTTCACTGAGCCTAGAGGAGAAGGCCGGGCTGGCGGGGGCAGATCGCGGGGAGGGCATCAACATGATGGAGGAGGGACTAGTGGAAGATGGGGTAGATGAGCCGCCACTGGAGGAGAAACACAACTGTGAGCGGCTGAGTCCACAGAGCCAGCTAGAGGGCACTGAAGATGACCCTGCAGTGCTTGAGACCATATTCATAGCCCCACTAGATGGCAGCCAAGCAGAGCTGAGAAGTCGGGTCATAAAGGAGGTCCGCAAACCAGGGCGAAGTGAGTATGAGCCAGTGCGCTATATCTCATTCCATTCATTTTATTCTAATGTGCTAAAGTAAGTGTTCACATCGTCTCTGTCTGTGTCTTTTTTAGACTATGAGGCAATACTCAGACTACTGCAGCAGGTGAGAGGACCAGTTAATGTTCAAAGGTACTTCATCCAACATGCTATCAAAGAGGCCGTCAGGTAAGAAACAAAGACTCATAACCGCACTGCCATCATTTTCATTGCCTTTTAAAGCAGGTTCCCCTACATTAATCGAATTGCAATTCCCCATTTATTCCCTGCTTCGTTCTCATTTCCTTTGCCTCTCTGTCAGGTTCAAGAAGCGGGTTCTGATCCAGCAGCTGGAGATAGCCCTCGCCGAGATGGAGAAGAAGCAAGCAAAATCCTCACAGCTTCCCAATGATCATGGCAGTTAGTGAGGAAGCCATCTTTGCTTTGTTACCAGAAAAGGGAATGAAGCTCCTCTGCTCTGAAGTATATTTTGTTGACCGTTGACCATAAAAGAGACGTCCATGTTGACTAGCCTCAAAAAGACAAATTGGGGAACTGGGGTGGGGGGGGCAAATGCACTGATAGGAGACGCTCCAAATGTCCTTGTGCTGTTACATCACATCCTCTTCGAGGCAGAGAGTAAAGGACTTAACTGGAGGAGGGGCCTTCAGGACAGATCCACTGAGGATTAGTAAAGAGACTGAATATAATCCTCCTTATATTGACAGATGCCTTAAACATCCATATGGCTTTTGTCTGTATTGGCACATTGTTCAGTAGACACACACACACACACACACACACTGTTAGACAGATACAGCCGTCAGATCCTCAAATGGCAGAGCAAGGGATGGACAGGGTCGTTCCTGTCATTGTCATTCTTTAAAAGCAGACCTTTCTTCAGCTGGTCTGAAAAGTGTTTGTAAGACTGCAACCCTTTTTTCTATGAGTAATAAAATGTTGTGCATTCATGTAGATTTATGGCTAACAGTAGAACTCTGGTGCACAAAATGATACTGTTGTCTAATATTTTCCTAGCCATATCAGCTAACACAGATATGCATTAGCATTAGGGATGAGCGATATGGATCAAATCTGAGACTATATGTAATTATACGTTGCAGTAGCAATAGTGATATATTGTCAATTTGCTGGAAAATCAATTGAGAAACCATTGAAAGATCAAATATCCAGATGACAGTTTATTTTTGGCCAATCCAGTCAATACCTGCCAAATCAAGGTACTACATCCCATTGATGCAAAAGTCCTGTATCTGCAATATTGCATTATTAAAGGGATAGGTGCCTCAGTATAAACGGTATGTCCAAATCTCAAATGGTAGACTAATTTCTCTCGTCTCATGGTATGTATTGTCATATCGCCCAACCCTAATTAGCATATTTTCAGTCTGTAAGTCCAGAAAAGGTTAACCTTCACACTTTTCAGTCCTAAACTAATTAATTGGCTTTTAAATGTCCAAATTGGGTCCATTTTGTTACTAATTTGACTGTTCTGGAAACAAACTTCACGCAATATTGCTGTTTAAAGCTGATGGACACCAATAGTGTATCAGTATTTTGGGACACTTGCACATTACTGTGTTTGGCTGGAAATGGACTTGACACGTCCATGAAATACCTATCACAAGACCCGTTGTGTGTCCTTGTTTATTTATTGAGCGTCATTATCTGCCATCACAGCAATAGAACAGTGAATGCAGCTGTTGGTGTCCATTTAGAGTTTACTCCTCCAACACACACACACACACACAGTCCTGTAAATCTTCCTCCACAGCACCACAAACACTCCATTGATTCCCAGGATTACGTTATTCGGAGGAATTTCTGCATCTGTCCCGGCTCCGTTGTCACCTGTTGTTGAACTTCTAACAGCTGGTAATCAGCCCTCTGCTTCTTTTTACATATACCCAAGATAGCACTCTCCTTTGTTTCCCTTGTTTTTACGACAGATGTACACTACTTTGTAATGTTCATAAGGAATATAGATTATTTTTGTGAATTTGTTTATTTCAGAGTATAAGACATATTTTGAATGAAAATGTTTAAAGCCAATTTTGTAAACTGTTAAATACATATATAAAACAAAAAGTTTTATGAACCTGCTTTTTTTTTTTTTTTTAATAAACAAAACAAAAAATAAACCACAGGTAAGAATGGTACATCCTGTTTTATGCGTTAGTGTGTTTTTCATCCAAACATACAGGCTTTCAAGGAGATTTCATCTTCAGTTGTCTTTATCCACAGTGTGTAATCGGAGACTGACCAACATCTCCAGTGAGTTGGAGAAGAACAGAGATTGCTGTTTGAAAGTAAGAAATTCAATTAGAATTCTTTGTGTCTGACTCTTGAAATCCCTCATTATGAACAAGGTGCTCAGTGGGTAGAGTATGGCATCAGCACGAACTGCAGAAGTCCCCAAACTTTTTGGCTTCTCACCCCTTTAAAGCAAAGCAATGTCTACTCATCACTGGTAGCATTTGTCCACTGGTTGAGACCAAAGACTGACTTGTACTTGTTTTATCTGAATCAGTTCAGAGGCATGAAGGGAAATGTATTCAGTAATACATAAGATAAGAGCAATATGTAAAGAGCAAAGTCTGAAGGAATGAGAAATGAACAAAAAAAACCCTAACATTGAACTTCTTGATTTGGTGCTGCTTCCTTGACAACTCAGACTGCCACCTAGAGGCCAACATGAGCAACTGGTCAGGTGGACATTTTTGTGATGCAGCAGACAAGGTCACAGGTACATCTCTGCATCGTCATTATTTAACAGCCCCTACAGCTTGCAGCTAAGACGTGATCCCTTTCTCCTGGTAGAAGCAATACTCGAGTCTCTGAATGAGAGATACGTGGCAAAAATTTGATTCTGACACCGTGTAAAATCAGTATGCCTTTTATTAAATTAAAAACATCTGTTGAATCTTAACAAAATGTAAAATGAAGGAAAAAATGAACTTCACCCAAATGAATGTACCATTACTTGCTAGTTTGTGTTCACAGTATCATTAGAGAGGCTTACTAATCTTTTCTGTTCTCACCTTGAGTTTATTTCCTGTGACACAAATCAAACCTCTTTAATGCCTTACAGGATGTACAGATGAGCCTTTATGCTTCCAGGAAATCAAGGAAATGAAGAGTCCTCAGTTCATACAACAACACTCATTTCGGTCGACACACAGTTACCCAGACAGCTGCTGAAGACTGATGTGTGGGGGAACTGAAACGGTAAGGAAACTGACGTTTTTATGCCCCTCATACAAAGGATATACAAAGGACAGCAATATCCAAAATTCAGTTCAGAAGGGACAAAAAGGGGTAGATGTCTCTGTATCTTAAGACTCCAAAGCGATTGCCTACTGTACACACAAACAAATCTGCTTGAAAAACTGAAGGGTTGGCACAGTCAGTGTTGAATGTGGTGGACAGAGATGCATGTTGGGAAAGCATATTAGTGTATGTACAAATACAAATTAAAGTAGAGGAAGATGAATTCTCACTCCCCCTGTCTAACAAAAACATATCTTATCTGACGTTGATGATGTTACAGGCAGGAAAGGCCAGTCTCAGTGCAAATGCTCCAGCTTGCGTAGCCGTATGGGGTTGGGGAGAGCTTGCTGGTTGCGTGCAGAGGAGGGCTCCTCCTCCGGCGAGCGGAATAGCACGCGACCCCGGTGATTGAAAAGGTAAAAGGATGGGTGGTTCCTCAGTGTATCAAATGTTCTGGGGGGGGGGGGGAAGGATAAAGTTATGAAAAGACTGGCACTGCACAACACAGTTCTGCTTTCAAGAGAGACAAACGAGCAGTTGTGAACGTGTCGACACCTACTGCAGCAGGTTCACTGTAATGCCTGCGTCATGCAGGACTAACTCCTCTTACGATGACACAGCACATGTCTTAGCGCACCGCGATACATTTCGCCTCCTCTCTTAAAAGTCTAATTCAGGGCAGTGAGCAAAATAATTCAGCCTTTTGGAATCTAAACCTGACGTACACACACACACACACCCCCCAACTCAAAAACCTACTGCCATAACCATTTTGTAATTACCTTTGTGGAAAAGTGTACATGACGAACTACTACTGCATGTGCTCTTGATAGGGAATTAGGACATAAAAAGTCAAGAATCAAGGACGTCTGTGGCATTAAAAAAGTCAACGACACCACTGGTGTCCAGAAACTTTGGGAGTAAATATAAAACAGACAACATGTAGTAATGTAGTAATGCAGAGAAACAAACTTCCAGAAACAAACAGTTATTCATCTTCTACGGCATATAAAGATGAAACTTTAGGAAGCCAAACTATTTTCATTAGCTCAAGTCTATCATTATGTGGCATCCGACCAATTTGAAATAACCGTGCAAAGTATATGACTTGGGGAGAATATTTAAGGCGATGAAATCTGAAATGAAAAGATAATGCATGTGCAACCTTTCTTTATAGATGCCTTATTATTGATTTCCTGTCATTTGTTGGAGTGTTTCTTCAGTGCACTCCTATCAATCTTTTCTGTCTGAAATGTCTGCGCTTAGCATTATGTTTACCACACCGGTTGATGGTGTCCCAAAACAGAACACTCTTTTGGTGTGTGATGTCAAGTTGCATCTGGCCCTCACAACATTTTGGCCACAAGATTACAGCACAGCATATCTACTCAAAAACCCACTCACCAGGATCCTCTTCAAATCACCTGCACGGCAAAGTCTGCATGGGGCACTTTTACCACGTGCTCTTGGTGGAACATTATGAAAGTAAAAAGCAAGATGCAAGGGAGTCTGTGGCATGCGAGAATTCAGAGTTCAGGCACTTGCGTGAATATAAATGATAAAGCACTGTTTTAGACATAACATTAGCACAATACTGTCGATTATCCAGTGCTGAAATGCAGCCGGTTAATCGGTTTAATCAAGCATTTGATCATTTTTCTGATTCCAGCTTTTACCAGTGTGATTCCAGTGTGAGAATTTGCTGCTTTCCTTCGTTTTGTATCATAGTAAAGTGAACTTCTTTGGATCATTCTTTGGACAAAGCAAAGGCGTTCGTAAACATTAACTCGGACATTTTACATCAGAAATTCTAAACTACCATTGAGTCATGTAGTGATGCAGTTGTTAATCTCACACTGCATATAAAACTAAAATAATCTGTTAGCTTGACAGTTTGTCCTTGGATCTAGATTATTTGGAAGTGGGACCATCTTAAAAAAAAAAACAAAAAAAACTGTTGAATGTTTACGGTTTTGGTGGCTTGAAAAAGGTGAAGAAATCTGAAACTCTGTACTTCAGTCTTTCCTGAAAGAAAACCTCTAAGTCTTTAGAGATGCCTTATTGTTTTTCCGGTCCTTTGTTGGTATATTTACTCAAAGCGCTCATTATATCATAAACCGTTTCTGTCTAAACTGTCTGCTCTTTATGGAAGGCCTAACGCCCCGGCTGTAGATGTACAAAAACAGCACACTGGCCACAAGATAACAGCGACTCAAACAGGATATGTGTGTGTGTTGGTATCTGTGGGAACGGATTCCAAGTAATGCTATATAAATGCAGTTGAGGTGGGGAGGATGCTTCCCCTGTGGCAGAAGTCTCAAACAAGCACATTATCAAGGGACAAAGGCGCTGCAGGGCTAACTCAGCTTACTTGTTTTTCAGCTCCGAGGAGGCGTCCATGTCTTTGAACTCTCCAGCAATGTGGACAATCCCATAACAGGTCATCACGAACGATAAAAGGGTCTGTAGTACAATCTGCAAACAGGGATTAAAAAAAAGAATAATGATTCAAACTGCACAGGCAAACTCTTTGGGGTTTGTTGTGAAAGGCAGGCGGAGATTAGGGACTCACATCAATAGGTAATGTCTCGTTTTCCTTCTCTGTGAGTCGCATGTATGACCGATCTGATGGGAGAAATGCATTTCAGTCAGCAATTCAAATGAACACCATTAACGTTACACTGTGGCAGAGGCAGCTATTCAGCTAAGGCGGGCTGAACTGCAGGACACCGTCTTCCAACTCTAACGCTAACCCCAGTCACGCTAAACGTTGCAGTGATCTTTCAACACTGACGGCAGGTGGAGATTTCAGTCTGTCACCCCTCTCTCTCAGCTGCGCTAGCGTCTCCTTAGCTAACGTTAGCGGACCGAAAGGCCCAGCCTGCTGTTTTTTCACCCTAGCTGGCGACAGCGGAGCCCTCCTGAACTAAACAAGGACACCGAGAGCCGTGTTTTCGCTCCCTGTGCCGAAACTTACGCTGTGCCGCAGAGAAAGCTGCGTGAGCTAAGGCAAAGAGTCCGACGCCGACAACACCTTTCCAAAACGACGAGGCCATCTTGAACCAGGGCGACGAGGGTGTGTACGTTAGTCAGTTAGTAGTGTCGTAAAGCATCGTCGTAAACCGCCGGAACCATGACAGGGTCAAAAAACAGCACACCAACTAGCTAATGAAATCGACCGGAAAAAATGAGTTACATAAGAAGTTACATGTAAATATACCCACTGTGCAGTGGTTTGAATGTTCGTCATTTATTTGCGCTAATTAATTTGTCACGAGGAATCCAACCCCGAAGTGAAGGCTCTTACTTTGAAGGGATCAGCTAACATCCGCTCTAGCCGCTGCCCTTTCCTGTTAGCTAACGCAGAGCCTTCATGTCATACCACATTTAGCGAGCTGTCTCTTTTGCTATATTTACTCACTCTGCAGTACTTCTTCGACCAAACGCAAATATGGCAGAGGCCATTCAAAAGAAACTGAAAGCGGAGGTAGAAAAATATGCACAGATGCAAAAAGGTAGGTGCCAGCTAGCATTGCATAGTTTCTCATATCGTGGCGTGTTGTGTGGAGCTAACGTTAACTAACCCGTATTGGGACAGCTAGAACTAACGTTACGTGGAATAAAGTCATTAGATATTTTCTGTACGTTTAAACCATTGTTTAGGGTTGCGACAATACTTCAATAACACCATTAAACAAAGATATGAATACTTCTACTCACTAAGACCTCTATTGTTTAGATGTTAGCAAGAGCATGTCAGCCAGACAGAAGCTGGAGACGCAGCTGACAGAGAACAACATTGTCAAAGAGGTAACGCTCTCCTTTTCCTTTTCACGAGCTTCTTTTCTGGACTGTCAGTGTTGTTGGCCCGTTAATGTTGGCCATTTAGAGTGCTCATTGTTCAAGGTGTTGCCCCTGTCTCTCATGTTCCAGGAGCTCGATCTGCTGGACAGCACAAACACAGTTTATAAGCTTATTGGCCCAGTCTTAGTGAAGCAAGACCTGGACGAGGCCAAAGCCACCGTCACAAAAAGACTGGAGTACATCAACGGAGAGATGTGAGTCACTGAAGCCGTGGTCCGTCCCATAGTGGTCATGCCAGCGGTTTTACGTCCTGCACGGGTGCTATGTTAAGAGAACTCGACAGTGTACTGGTATCCAGTTTGACTAGAAGTGCTACATAAATCAGACCGTATTCCAGTGTGGTTTCATTTTATAGGGCTCAGTTATGATCATTGCTCAGTCTGCGCTGTTGTTGAAGTGTAGATTCTATTGTAATGTTGGAGGAGGAGAGGAAAGATTTCCCCTGAAACACACTGCAGCCAATACACAGCAGAAAGTAGTCACTTTTTGACTTAGAAATCACATTGAGCTGCAATTTGTCAGCCCTTGAATGGGAAATTAAATTTGGATGCCTGGTTGAAGGTGATGCAGCAGCGATCGTAGTTGACCCGGAACAATTAAACCAGATGCCCGCCAGGGTATGATTCACTATTAGGTTCTGCAGGGCGTTAAAGGGAAGTTGAATTCACATTGATACATTTACCATTAACCTGATACAGTGTTTTGCCATTCATCCATCTGGGGTTAAAGCGAAAACAATTTCAACACTAAACTCGACTGTCCTGGTATATCAAGTGGTATTTACGCGCTACCGGCTGTGACTTTACAAATGTCAACATAAATGTCAGCAGCGTGATTATTATCAAGGGTAAATATCACTAAAAATAGAACCCAGAAACCTCATATGTTATATCTTAATCTCTTCCACTTTAATTTATAAAAAAAAATAAATCCTTCTGTTGGATAACCCAATGATGTTTTTTTTTTAATATGAAATCCTCTCGTTCTCCACATACTTGCAGTCTGAATAGACACCTGGGCAACGTTGGCACTTACTGGAAATTTGTAACACAAGTAGGCACCTGACTGCTTACAAAACGCTCAGTGTGGACATTGCTGCACAGCTTGGCTCTGTTATCATGCTCACTCACATACAGAGGGCAGTAAGCACTTTCCTGCTGCAGTCTTCGCTGTGTCCCTGCGATTACAGCCGCACACTGAGAGTCCACATGTCTGTGTATTGTCCCACGACAGGAGACAATGGGGGGGAAATCAAAGGAGAACCTCAGAGTGTTTGATCACCTTTGTGCTCACTCTGGAGGCTGGTGTTTTTGGTGCTGTTGAATTGTAACATATTTTAAGTGTTTTTGTAATATTCCCATTGCCTAGTCCCTTATTTCTGTGTGGGCTAGATATAGTCCAAATATAGTTATGCAAAATGATCAGTAGTATGTTTTGTATGGTGTTTTATTCATTTTTTTCTACTTTGTATAATTAATGTAGAAATGTCTTTCTCATTTTTTTTTGTCCTGTTACAGTCAAAGGTATGAGATGCTCCTGAAAGACATGGAAAAGAAATCTGAACAGCATCGAGAAGTCTTGTCCAGTTTACAGCAGGAGTATCAGAGAGCTCAGGGCCTGGCTGTTGGCAAAGTCTGACCAAGTGATCCAGCTGCGTGCCCACGCACACACACACACACACAGACAGACAGACACACACACACAGACAGACAGACAGACAGACAGACAGACACACACACACACAGACAGACAGACAGACAGATAAAAGGGGTTAGTCACAATATAATGTAAACCTACAACATTAGGCTGAATGCATTCTGCTTATATCTTGTCATTAAATTGCAGCGTTATTACTGTGACTTGTCTCTTGTAATAAACATGTTTTTCATTAAAGGTCACACATGTTCCTTTTGGTTTTAATCGTGTGAGCAGAGTTTCTGTTTCAACCGAGTACACAAAACAGGGTTGTGCAGCAGCTTTTGTGTGCGTGCGTGTCTTTGTCGGACATCGGCTGTTTGTAGTTGCCGGGGCAGGCCGGTGGCCGCGGAGCAGATGTTGCACACCATTGTTCACGCTAATGAATGCGCTTTCCCCCGCCGTCTACCACCAGCGGAGGATTAAGGCTACATGAATAATCTGAAACAAAGTCTTCTACAGTCTTAAGAACCGAAACCTTCTTTAAAGCAAATGCCAAGTCGGGGCAAAGCTGATGTCGCCTACAGCATCTAGTAGACTATCACTTTCCATTTACGGTTAGAGGTAGCCTGCTTATGAATACAGCCAGCTGAGGTTTTGTAGCCTGTAATATAATAACATGTTTCATGCACCATATTAAGATACGCAGCTAGAATTCTCTGTAAGCAACAACATGTGTTTTCCTCCAAACATGTCGGCGACATTTGTAGCCAACTTATGCAGAGTAGGCCCCAGCGTGCTCGCCTGTAGGCTAACAGCAGAAAGGGCAGGGCATCCCCGTTCTGAATGCATTCAACGCCCTGGATCCTAATTGTATGACTAAACTAGATTCGCGCAAAACCGAATGTGGCTATTCTGAATTGGAAGTTGTGTTTTGTACTACATGTTTTAGGGCTAGTGTTTGCTTTAGTGTTAAATCGGCATATGCCTTCTAACAACACGAGCTTACATATAGCTACAACTCACAGATGCGCAATAACAACACTGCGTCACAAGAAGCTGCCGCCGTGCGCGAGCCTGGCACCTCTGGCGCGTGGGCGGCCACAAACCTATTAACACCCCGAGCTGTGCCGCTTTTATAATACCCAGACTTCGGCTGTGAGGCTGGCCGACATGTGACCACTATTTTCTAAAAAATCTTTGATGAAATAATCTACGAAGTTCCATTAAAGTCGCACTCTGTAGCCTATTATTTGGTTCATATGTGACTTATTCATGTTCTAACGAACATAGCTCTAGCCCAAGAAAGAAACACCATCCATATACACCAAAACCTGATAAACGCAAGATAAGCTTTCACTAACTCGTTTAGCGAGGATAAAAGCGTATCCTATAAAGGACTATAGAAGATATCACGGCGAGCTGCGGGCTCGTTATGTGAACGGCATTCATCAAATGGCTTGTTGGTGAGGCCAAAAGGTGAGTCGTCACCTCGCGTGTATTGTGTTGGCGCTGATGTGGTGAAGGCCAACAGTTACAGGAACAATTGCCGAGTGAAATGGTTGGCATTGTGATGGGTGCCCGGGGCTACAATGTGTTAAAACTGAGCGCTTCTTGCAAATAAGGCGATTCTGCCATCGTTCCGAGATCAATTTAGAGATCGTTACATCCGGATTGAACTAATCCTTATCTGTTTACATTTACATTTAGAAGGCGCTTTTATCCAAAGCGACTTACATATGAGAACATTCACAAACCGAAGGCGCAGCTTCGGGAGCATGTTTGGGGTTCAGTCTCTTGCTCCAGGATGCTTCGACGCATGGCTGGGGGATCGAACCGCCGAGCTTCCGATTGGCAGGCGACCGTTCTGCCGTTTAAACCGTTTAAATGTTTACCGACAGTAAGTTCTGTCAGTGGGGCCGTTTATCTCAATTTAGACTGGTATCCCTCAGATGAAACCCTAATCTGATTCCAACTTGAATTGATTTAGTCCTGTGGGCTTTTCTCCAGGACGTTTGAGCTTATTAACGCGCACAAAAGAGCAGCCTGGCCAGAGATCAGCCCAGCGGGGCTAACAGCTGCTTTCATACAGGAGGTTTTCTAACAGGCTTTGGAGGAATGCAACCAACCAAAGGCCCACAAGATGATACATTGTGTAGTTTTGCCTCCTCCTAAAAATATAGGCCATATAGGCCTACATCTTATATGAACAATGGACGCTGTTTGCGTTTCAGGGCATCATCCATCAACTGTCTGCACGGAAAGCCCAATTCCAGGCATCGTCCTTAACATATTTAGATGATTGGAGCCACCAAAAGTCACGATTTGTAGTGATCAGATAAGCTGCCTACCTGCATTCCCCTTTAATCCCAGTAAAGGGGAAGCTCCGCGGGATACCTGACCCAGACAGGAGAACAGTTATGGGACCTTCAATTGAGGTGTGCATTGATATGCTGATAGGCTGGAGCCGGTTGCGTTAGTTCTTCAAATGTAGAAAAGCACTCAAATCACTGTCCACTCCAAACTGCAAACCACTTTAGAGCCTCAATTTCTGAAACCTCGAAAGACCCAACTCGGTATAAAAATAACCTGGGTCGGTATCTAAAGCCTGTGTTTGCTAAATGTTCGAGTTCTGAACGGAATTGCGAATGGATTCCGTTCAGGCTCATTTTCGCCCCCACAATGCTTAATCAGACTGAGTCACACCACATTCACTCTCACAGTTTAAGACTGCAGCTGGAGAAGTTACGAGATACAACTTGTTGTTTTTAAAGTATAGGCCTGTTGTTTGTAGCCGAACACACTGGCCAAACACTGCGCGCCAAATCGTTTCGCTGGCATATGTAATTGGTTTATAGGCTGCTTAATATAATAAGGTATACTAGTAAAATGAAAGGTTTATCCTGATCTAATATACAACACCGAGTTGGGTCAGGAATGTGTGGATTATGTAGATTGGATGCGACCCCAACTGAAACAGTCTGGATGCTGGACAGTGTGTGAATGGCCACTCTCGTTTGCATTGGGAAAACTGTAGGCTACTTAAGATCAGAGAGGAACCCGGCTCCCCACCATCAACATTTCAATAGGCAAATGTGCCATTACTGTTGTCCAGGCTGGATAAAGTACGTGTTAACTGTCCTGTGGATGTCCCACTTTCTGCAAAACACTGCTTCATTCACGAGCAGATCACACAGTAGGAAATGGCCACTCAAATGATCTGGGATTATCAGGACCTTTTTATTTATTTATTGCAAATAGGAACAGAGAATTCAGCAAGGACAATCATAAGATAGATTCCAGCATCATGTCTCGAACAGGCTATATAGTGTACATCTCAAAACAAAGATGGCAAAAATAGAAAAGCCCTCTGATCAAGATGTAAAAGTCAAAAAAAAAAAAAAAAAAGTAAAGCGATTTCTACGCACGCACCTCAGCAATACCATATAGGCTACACAATACATAATAAGTATTCGTGTTTGAAAAAAACCCACAAAAAAAACTCAATAGCAATATGCAGACACTGCCGCCTGAAGATTTCAAATAGGCTATAGGCCTAACTAACATCAAAAAAATGAAATAAAAAAGAGAAAAAATGTGACGCGTAAATCTTAAAGCAAAAACGCCACGTGGAAGTGGAGGATTTCATCTTACATGCGAGAGCTGTCAATGAAAATTCCCCCACTGTACAATCGAATGTACATCAAAATACATATTTACACCGTCTACCTGCATCTACGGTCAGGGACGTACTGGGACTGAAATTCAGCCCGGGACTTTAAGACGGAGAGGCCTTTTACGCGGGTGCCCTTGGTGCACGAGCAGGATTTTTTTTGCAGTTTTTTTCATTCTAATAGTGTTTTTATGGTATAAAGACAATCCGATTACGCTAAAGACCTTCAAGAAACTTTAGGATAACCTGCCTCCTCAGGTTGTATAAGCAAGTCACCACTGCACTGAAAACATCCAGGTCAGCAAAACCTAATCTCAAACACTTAAGTCCCACAGTATACTGCTAACTACCATCATGTCATGTGTGTAGTCAGTCGGAGTGTGAAAATTGTTACAAATACTCACACCCACTCATACTCAAAAACTACAATGCAGTCCCATACAATAGAGATTGCTCGTATCCCCCCTCAAGATTGGAAGCATTGGTTTGGCCCGGTGTGAAACACACAGACACACAGCTGCGTTCCACGGTAGCGTTACGTATCATATCAAAATAAAAAAAAAACAGCGGACGGTTCGGCCTGAAATGGACCGGCCGTTCGGGATTGTGCCCGGTATTCCCGACTGCCAATCCGCCCCTGTCTACGGTACAATAAAGTGAATTAAAATCACTGTCACAGAGGCCAGGGCCTCCAGACGGGGTCAGTGAGGGGCGCGCAGGCTGCCGTGGGGGCGAGCAGCTCCCGGGTGTCACGGTGGAGGCCAGTCGGGGTATGGTATGGATGCTCCGGGGACAAGGCAGCGGCGGCTCCAGCGGGAGCGGGCATCAGTGCCCTGCGGACGGGCCCGGGGGATGAAGGGTGTGCCAGGGGCTGGGGGAGGCCAAGAGAGGCCTGAACGGTATCCCCACTGGTCTCCCCTGACTCCTGGCTCTTGCTGGCTATGAAGTGGCTGACCTTCAGCAGACAGGACCTCATGCCGTCATGGTAGTTGTGCTGGTGGGCGCAGGTAGGCCTCTGCTCCCTGGCCATGGCTCTCTTCGTGGCCGGGTGGGCCTGCTCCACCTCCTTGTCTGTCTTCAGGAAATGGACCACGCTCTCCAGAATCTCTGCCTTCTCCACCTTTGGATTCTTCATTTTCTTAATGAAGAAAGGAGAGGACAGTAAAAGTCGGTATAGTAGTGGGCCTATAGTAATATAATACTCGCCGTTAATGACTAGGCCTATGTTACCCCTTTGTCAGGATTACAACTGAAATAAAAGCATGACCCACGACTTACCTCATCCTGAGTGTTCTCCAGCATCAGAACTCGTAATGTCTCCAGACTGCGGTTAATCCGCTCCCGTCTGCGTTTCTCCATCACAGGTTTAGAGACCTTCGGATTGAAAGGTAAAATATTAATAAACAGGCGGGCAACATTTTAGACCCATCTCTGACAGGAGTCCGAATGCAGCATCTTACCCGTCTCATAGCTGTTTGTGGTGACCCCTGCGGTGAGGCTGAAGCCTTCATGCTACAGCTTGACTCGTGTCTCTCTGTCTGTCGTCAGCGTGAATCCATAAATGAAAATGGCACGTTTGTGACCTTTCTGTAACTTCTTGACGTCCCGTGCAGGTAGCCACGCCCCCCCCCGGGCCACGCCCCTCATTCCTTCGGCAGCACGCGGCCTTGACACTGACGAAAACGAGAATTTATCAATCCAGTCCTCTTCCTCGCAGCACCCTACTACATGACTTCATGTATTGCAGTACATCACCAAATATAGTTTCAATTCATAAGCATTCATGTACATAGGCTACATGATAAAATAAAGGTTTAATTTAGCAAAATTGAAAGTCAAGGGAGTGTGCCACTCTTTCAAGGGTTGGTTGTGATTTCTTAATCCATTAAAGGGTAAATACACCCAAATCATCAAAAAAAACAACCCAAAAAACATATTTTCTTACTTGAAGTTACTGGAGTCATTTAGATACTGTTTCAGCCTGATGCAGTGGAGAAGACCCACATCAATTCAATTCAATGGACTACTTAACACTGAGTAAGAGTGAAACTGCATGCGGTCTGTTGATTATACTGACTTTGTTTTATTGATTACTTTACAACTACATTTTGGGGCGGTTCTAGTGCAGACGATGTAAAAGACTGCGTATCACTGCTGCCACTACCGCTGTTGCTATGCCTGCAATTAATTCATAGTCCCATTTCACTGCATTTATTTCTAACCCAACCATTGTTCTACTAAATGATAGGATGAAATACAGACAGGTCTAACTGGGGAGGTCATTGCTTATTGATTTGAACGCGTCTCACTTCAGACCGCAGATTGGGGTCGACTGGGCTTCGGGTTTTGGGGTAGCTTGCTCCGCACTGCATTTATGGTCACCCTGATCCCCATAATAGGCTAAAGTGTGCAGATAACACCGGGATGATCGGATCACGCGGATCCCGTAGATTAAGTGGCTTTTCAGAGGCAATGATACTTCCGTTTTAAATCAAAGAGAGGGCGATTAGTAAAGGCTCAGAGATCACTCATGGTAACCATGGCAGCGAGGAACAAGGGGGAAAAAAAGATAGATTTCAACGTGGCCTACAATTTCTATTATAGCCCCCTTTTTATGACGATGATGTAATGTCAAACTATATTTAGTTTAGTTTAGTTTAGTTTATTGATTTATAAAGCCCCTTTTAAAACAACAGATGTTGTAACCAAAGTGCTGCACAAGACAAATAAAATCAAAACAGAGTTACATATTTGATCTAAACCATTGAGGTCCCATGAGAAAACAAGGGGGAATATAACAATATAATTTGTTGTTAAATATAACTGTCTTTACTGATAGGCTACTATTTGGGTGTTAAAAGTCTCTCTGTCTCCCTGTAAGTGTGTATAGGACTTAAGCCAAGTGGACCCGCCCCATGACTAAGTCCCGTGATGTGCTCGCCTGAGCCTCTGATGGAAACTAATGAGTGAAAATGTGTCCTTTGGTGGCAGAGAAATGGACCGTTTACTTCTAATACCGTGACTCGCCGGGTGTATCGGGCCACACTGACCAAAGAGTTCAAATCAAATGGAGCTGGCAGGGTCTTTGAACATGTAGTGAAGTCAACAGCCCTCTTTGATTTTGAAAGGGATCTCGTGTGAAGTCCAAACATCGGGCATCAGGCGCACCCGCAGCAGCGCACACTTGACACGCAGGCGCAATAATCAACCTCGCACTTCATCACACCGGCGGACAAACGTGACCGGCTCCCTTTTGTCCCGGTGGCACTTTAATCTAGTTTGTTCATCAGTTGCATTTATCAGTTTCATTTTTATGTGCCGTCGTAACGCCACGTGCACGAGCCACAGCGTCTTGCATTTGCAGTTACGCGTCTTTCATTTGGGACCGTCGCAGCTCTCATTTGGTCCTTTTCGGCACCTGATGCAAAGTGTCGACGCCTCACACGTCATAAAACGTCCTCATAGCTGCTCCCTTTCTCACTTCGATTCTTTTCCCACGAGGGGGAAAAAAAGAAAAGAAAAAGGTTTCCCATAGTCTCACCTCACGGGCTCGTCCTCTGGGAAGCGTTAACAGTCGCCAGAATGCTCTACAGCCTAATGCAATTAATACATGGTGTGTGAAAAGACTCATTGCGCAAAGTTTTAATATTTACGTCTCATGTTCCTATGACATGTTTCACTACAAAATAAGGCTACCGGGATTTAACCTTCCATGAGTGATGCATTGATGAACTATGAAGCTACCGCAGTGGGCTGCATGTGTCAGGCGATGTCATCATTTGGAAAGATAAGCTACAGGTAACTGGTGTCGCCTTTAAAAAGAATTGTTGGATAAGTTATTTTAGAAGACACTGTTTGAGTTTCGATTGGATCCGTGGCCTGTAACAAAGTTGGTTGAGGCCATCGTTAAGTGTCGTCACTCACACCTGTCAGCCAATCAGAGGCAGCATGAGGTCTACTTATAGTCGCCCACGGGCTACTGGAGGTTGTCTTCGACTGCTGCAGCTTCCACTCAGGACCTTTGGACCAAACATGGCGAGGAAACCACTAAGTCCAATTCTGGAAGATGGCAAGAGTAGGAAAAGGGTAAGAAGTTGTCATTTATGTATGTAGGTGCGTATGTGCAAAGGGTTTATACATTGTAACAAATGCTTTATTAATGTTAATACATCTTTTGACAATCATGTATAGAGCAGTTCTAGGAAAGTGTTTGGGTACCTTTTTTACATACATATAAAATCAATCAAAATACATATTACATGACATACATATAAAATCAATAAAAACTAAATAAAATGTTAAACAACTAACTAGCTAGACGTAGATATGCCTTGCTAGATTGAATTTAGCTGTAGGACTGACCTTATAGTCAGTCAACTTTCCCGACCACCCTGATCCCTACTGGTAGGTTAGTGGGGGCCTGTGGTAAAATGGAGGTAAATGAAAGAAGAGTGTCATTAAGGCAGCTGGCCAGGAATCAAAAGATGAAAAGCTTGGGACACCTTGAAAAGTGACCGCAGCCCCACCACACTCACATAATGCTGTGTGTCTCTGTCTAGGTTCTGAAACCAGTTGTGGAAAAGAAGAGACGAGATCGCATAAATCAAAGTCTTGCTGAACTGAGACGTTTGCTGTTGAATCATACGTCTGACCCAGTGAGTCATGTCACGAAAATCCCATCCAGCCTCCACACGTATTTAAGGGAATCCAAACTTTACAATAATAAAATGTCCCCCCCCCCCCCCCCCCCTTGTTTCACTGTTATCACCCTACAGCGGCTGCAGAACCCTAAAATTGAGAAAGCAGAGATCCTTGACCTGGCTGTGGAATATCTTCAAAAGTGGACAGATGGGAAGATGGGAAGCTTCGGTTAGTCAAACAAAATAGCTCATTGACTTGTTAAAATGGTAGGAACATTTTCATGAAAATCCTTTTTTCCTGCTGCAACAAATCAGTGTTTTAATCCACCACTCCTGTGTTATCCCGCGCCCTGGTGTCTTTCCACTTGTTGCAGAGTCTACCAACAGTCACACGAAGACTCATGCCGCCGTGGTAAGCCTTCATCCCTCAGAGTCCAATGCTCCTACTCGCTTTACCATTGAGAGTGCAGGTTTTCAGCAGTGTGTGGCCCAGCTGACCAGCTACATGCACAAAATAACACCGGCACAGAGAACGAGCCTGATTGAGGGGCTGATACATCACGCAGGGAGCCAGCAGCCAAACAGTACAAAACCAGACTTCAGCCAGAGAATGACAGCGACCGAGACGGCTAAGCGGCCAGATGCAACATCTGTGGAGGCCATTTACACATCTGAGAGGAAAGAAGAGTCTTATAAGTTGTTGTTTCCATCTCACTCCCCATTTCAGCCTCACTCTTGCTCCACACCATGCCACGACTATCTGTCCCCTCCTCCCTCTCCCTGGCTTTCTCCTTCTTTCTCCACATACGCCACCTCTCCTCCTTTCCCGTCATTTGCCTCTCACTTCTCCTTCCCCCCCAGCCTGTCACCTCTGTCTTCCAACACCTCCTTCTTTAGTTTCTCGCCCACAGTCCCTCACTCTGGCCCTCCTGGCCTCCACTACCCCCCTCTCACCACACTGAGGCCCTCTCCGTACCCTGCACCGAGGGCGGGGTCGCCACCAAATTCTTCTTCACCCATGTGGAGACCTTGGTTTTGATGAAGCGGACCAGAGACTGACAAACCCGGAACAGCAGAGCCGCCTAGTGGGAACAAGCTGCAACTGTTGCCTGCAGAGCGGATGGAACACTCTCCATGCTGGAAATGTATAGTGTACATATGATTAAAATGGCCTATATTTTGTATTTCTTCTTATAAATAAAACTTGTGCTTGAACCTAATAAGTCTCAGTTTGTACATGTATCTACTGTATCTATGTCGTTTTACACGCACCGTGGACATGCTGCAGGTTTCACTCACAGAGTTCACTGATATTAACACACAGACATTTGGACTTGTCATAGCAGAAAGCGCACAGGTGGAACTAATACCATTAACGATGACTCAGTCCCACTGAAGTGTCTCAGTCATGTACCTGAGTTGGCACCGCTAATTGCAATGCAGCCATCATTAATTCATGTTATTAAACACACCTGTCATTTTCCTGCCGTGACATGTCTGACTGCTGTACAAAAGACCTTTCAAGACTTTATGTCCCGTGTCTTACAGGAAGACAAGACAGTCTTCTCCCATTCCCACTGGATTAGGGACTTTATGTTTGAAAAAATGAGTTACTCCCCTCAAAAGTCAGTGAATGAGTTTTATAAATGTAGGTCCTTTTGTTGAGAAACCTGAGACTGCTATCCATCTACATATTATTTTATGTCATTTTAAATTTTTATTCATTCTTTTTTATCTCTAAGGCTATTTACATTTAGGGATTATTCTGCTTTTTTATTGTATCTTTTGCTCTATTTATTGTATATTTTTTGTAGCGTCCTATATACAATATTTTTATTCATTGTCATTTGTTAATGTGTTTGTGTGTGCAGGTTTAAATTGCATAGGTGAGTGTGTATTACCGCAGCTGGATGCCAGGGGTTAACAGTACACATGTAACTTTCAATTCAATTCATTAAAATGTTATTTATATAGTGCCAATTCATAACAGAAGTTATCTTATTGCACTTTTCCAACAGAGCAGGTCTAGACCATACTCTTTCTAATATTATTTACAGAGACCCAACGATTCCCACCATGAGCAAGCACTTGGAGACAGTGGCAAGGAAAAACGTCCTCTAAGAGGCAGAAACCTCGGGCACCCTGAGTCTGGAGAGAGAGTTATAGTTAAGTTATAGTCAACTTTCACAACCACCCTAACACGTACTGGTAGGTTAGTGGGGCCTGTGGTAAAATGGAGGTAAATGAAAGAAGAGTGTCACCAGTCCACCCATCGTAACATTAAGGGAGTTGACCAGGAATCAAAAGAACTTCCTGTTCATCGTTAACCCACTTACAAACAATATGACTAACAGTTGTTTTCCTCTAAGCAGCTGTGTAACTGGAAACCCCTGTCACACTCTGGTTTCCACTGAGCTGCTGAAGAGGAGTCAGGCTGAGAAAACAAATACTCTTTAGCGAGTGGTTAGCATCCCAACTGTGGAGAATGTGCTCCACACCATTTTGACTGCTCCTGTGTTTTGTGATGATTTATGTTGCGCTCACAAATTACAGTTTCATGTGTTCATTGTATATTTTGTCAACAGAACACAGCTACACAGTGCTTACTCTTATAGTATTCATTGTGCATTATGTTATTAAGGCTATAGTGAGGCTACATAGGGGGCCTTTGTCTCATTATCAGCAGTCGTGGAAAGTAACTAAGTTCCTTTACTCAAGTACTGTACTTAAGTACAATTCTGAGGTGCTTGTACTTTAGTATTTCCGTTTTGTGCTGCTTCATGCTTCTACACTACTTCTTCTTCCACTACATTTCAGAGGCAAATATTGTACTTGTTACTCCACTACATTTGTTTGGTAACTTATGTCACTAGTTACTCTGCAGATTCTGATTAATAATGCAAAATACAATCAACAAATAAATTCGGATGTAATATTATAAATTAAGATTAAGTATTTATTGATCCCAAGCGATAAATTCACAAGCTATCCATCAGTATATGAAGTAATTAAAATTAGCCCCACCTTTATCAGCTTCAACATTAAAGTGATGTACATATTCATTCATCACTAATTATAACCCAATGATATAATATACATTATTCTGATATGGACCATTCTGAGAACTTTTACTTTTGGTACAGTTTATTTTGATGCCAATACGTTTGTACTTGTTTGAATGCATGACTTCTAATTGTAACAGAATATTTCTACACAGTGGTGTTGCTACTTTTAAGATCCGAGTGCTTCTTCCGCCTCTGAGTCCATGTGTGTAAATTGTAGTAAAATGTTCAGCTGATTATGGAAGTCATTGGCAAAGTCAGCGATCAACTTTATTTGGACACATTTAGTTTGCAGAGGAGAAAAAAGAAGCATCCAAAGTAACAGGTACTGAGAGTGAAAACAGCTGAGATTTAGAAGATATTTAACTTCTGGCCAACAGAGGGCAGCAATGACACAGCGTAGATGTGCTGAAAAGAAGGCGATCTCCATCCCTCCCTGACCTCTCGCAACGAGGATAAAAAGAGTGGGCTGTCATAAAGGGGGCTGTCATTTGGGCTAAATAGAGGATGTCATTGAGCTACTCCATCAGCGATAAGCCCAACGTGCACGATCATCATTCCTCTCTTCTCTCGTCTTCTGGCTCTCAATGCTCAACCCACTCTTTATCTGATGATCAACTCTCCATCACAAGCTCTGAATATTTTCAGCAGGTAGGCACCGAAGGATTTGGCTTGAGAAAACAGAATTTATCACACGATAGAACATGCCTTTGGATAATGGTTATTTCCCCCCCTCTTTTGCTCTCTCTGTGTGAGTGCCATTATTTCTGAGGTGGCCATTGTTCTCTGTCAGAGAAATGAGAGGGCAGGCACATCATTGGGAGCCGGATTCTCCACACTGTCTCTCTGCAATGTTTTGATCATTCTGCACAGACATTTGAAAGCAGAGAAGGTCACTCATGCTGGAGAGGACGATTGCTGCAGCGCGGCACATAATTAATAGGAAAAGAGATCACCTCTTGGAGTGACCTGACAGTGGTTGAAAACTCCTTGGCATTTTCTCAGGACATGCTGATTAGAGCTGATCCTGTTACCCTCTTTAATCACTGTTTTTGTTTGCCACGAATGCGCCCATGCATTCCTGATTTGGAGAAAACTCGAGACGTTGTGCTTTGGAGATGTCACGGGTTTGTCATGGCCTGCTGAGGATCTCTGAATACCTTCGTGTTGGTGCATTTCAAAAATTCAAACGCTGAGACGGGACTGGTGTCAAACACTTTCATCACACGTGTGCAGACTTTAACACCTTGAAAGTCTACACACACACAACAGCGAGAGTGCACACTGTAGGCATACTTTGCTGGCATGTAGCTCAGGAGCGCCACAGGACAGGTCCCTGAAAGATCCAGACTGTGAAAACAGTAAATCTACTGCTTAGCTCTTCAGGTCTGGATTCGACAAATTTGTCATGTCACTTAAACCAAATACATAATGATTTACCCTAATTCAGTGGTTCTTTTTATGTCAACTCTGACAATCTACGTAAATAAATCTAGATTTCCTTTGAGGTTTTCCAAGTTAATTTTAACAGACATTTCTGCTTTCTCTTCCTCATTCCAGAGGTCTTAACCAGTTTGTATTTAAGTCCAATAGCAGAAGATTATCTTACACAGAGGGCAGAACTCACTTCTCTTGCCAACATTTATGTAAGTGCACCAATCCAAGACGATTTAAAACTGATTGAGACACTAACTATTTCCAGATTAAGATTAGTTGATTCAGGCTAGACTACAATTCAAAGAAATGTTTTCACATTCAGAGTTACCCCTTAAATTTGGGCAACAATAGGAAATTATTTGGATTTATGTCTAGTAGTATAAGTAAAAATGAACACTTAACAGTCTAATATGCTGTCTATTTGTATAAGAGTGACTGTGAATTCTTTTGGAGTTGAGTCAGCTTGTTTGACTAAGCTCTATTTTGCAAGACAGTCCATGGACACAGTGCTTTTTATCAGTCAGATTTAAGGACTGCAGCAGACTCAGTCACCATCGCTAGAGGAGGAGGACTCCTCACTCAGATCGCATGTCAATACTCAAGAATGTAGATCTGTCACTACCCACAACTAAATATCATTTTTCCTGCCTTTCATTTCTCTCTCTTTCCCTCTCTTTGTGAGGCTCTTTGAAGTAATAGTGAAAGGATCCCAGACTGTAGCAAATTACCTGAGGACTGAAACATTTTTGACATAAGTCCTGAGAGACGGGGCCAGCCACTTTTCCTGGCGGCCCCTTTGGCGTTTTTAATCTGGGGCTGAGGGAGACAGCGGCGCTGACAGAATGATGGGACAGCTGGACATGCTTCCAGGCCAGCAGTAACGGGCAAAAGGAAATCCAGAAGAAGGGCCACTGCAGGCATCTCACCATGGAACCAGGACAGCAGACCAAAGGATGGAGCATGATAAGTGTCCAAGGGAGACATGCACCTCGTCCATCTTGATTTACCTGCTTGCATCTCCAGTCACGGAGATTTGAATTATAAAAAAAAAAGAGATTTGTTTTGTCTTCTTTTGGGCACAAGGTTTCACAGCCTTATGCTAATTAATTACATGTCACGAGAATGAAAATGTTATATAACACTAGTTTCTTTATTGGGCATGCTGGCACCACAGTTCTATGGATGGCAATGTCAATCGGTCAGTGCACCACCATTAACATTTCCAGCAGCCACAGCTGTACTTTGTATTTAGTGCTAAATAGCAAATGATATGCTGATAAGCTAAGATGGTGAACATGGTAAACAGGGGCGGATCTAGAAACATATTTATGGGCTGGTGAGAGGGGGGCCGGAATTTTTGAGGGGTGGCAACATATGGCAAATGTGTGTGTACTGAATTTAATCACAGTTATCACAGTTTGATGAGAAATAGTATGTACACACTACAAAAGGGCACAGGCTGCCACTCGTGCTGCATTCTCTGCAGTCGGAGATTCGCGCTTGTAAACTGTGAAATTGGCCATAACTTTTATACAATTATTTCAGCGCTTAGCACACTATACCGAGCACACCTTGAACCATGATGCCATGAACGCAGTATTTTCATTACCGGGTACTTTATGAAGGAAGGAGTAAGACTCCTGTAGCTCTTTAGAAAAGACTGACCTTCTCTTCTAGCATGGTTGTAGGCTCTTAGTCATGTTTCCAAAACGTTTGCATGGATTGTTGCTTTGGTCATTAATATTTACTATTTCACTGAGAAAACCTAAAAGCAATAGTTCGCCATTTCGGGAAATGCGCTTATTGCACCTAACAGCAAATCTGAAGCTCACTAATTACAGTAACATTTATATCTCGTTTTTTTAATCCATAAAACAAACAACGTTTTCAGGAAGTCGCTGCTCACAGCTAATAGCACCCCCCCCCCCCCCCCCCCCCCCCCCCCCCCCCCCCCCCACACCCCCACCACCCCCTCTTCTCTTTTTCTGTTTTGTTTTT
>CM022490.1:8525510-8578610 GCA_011952105.1 Coreoperca whiteheadi
GCCCCCCCCAGGAAATGAGAGGTCATTAAATTCAGCTCTTTGGTGGACAAAGACATGGAACATCCCAAAATCTCTCCAGGAGCTTGATTATCTCGGCAAACATGCTTAAAGCAGACAGGAAGTAACTTGAGCCAAACAGGAGGGAATCAAATCAGACATCACTAGCTTGTTTTTCAGGGCAGGACAATTATATTTGACATAAGGTGCTTTTCACTCATGCATCAGTGCTCTCCACTTTCATGGCCTGCTATCACATTGGTCCAGGGGTTTGCCTTTCTTCCTCTCAATTTTACAAAGTCATTTTGCTGGAGATGATGAACAATGGCCGCCTTTTCAGAGATCCTATAACCTTTTCTTCCTGAGGGACCCCGCTGCAATCAAGTATGCAAGAGTGTATTGTCATTCGCTTTGCTTGCTTGCTCTGTCCAAATTGTAATCTTTCCTGCACTGCTTGGAGGTATCTTTAGATTAAAAGTGCAATTAATTGTCAGCATGAACCTGAAATTGGGTCCCTATTGGCTTCATCACATTGCAACATTGATCGCATTTATCTTTTAAACTTTTTTAACTTTCAACTTGGGGTTTTACAGAACAGTATCAAGAATCAAGTATTTCCTGCCTGTCTGCCATTGCTTTCCTGTGTTTTGTGTTTGGGCTCTGGCGCTGTCTACTTTTTGTCTGGGAACATGCATCCTCCTCTGCCTTTGTGACCCCCCCCCACCCCACCCCAGCCCCGGGTGGGCTGTGACCCTGCTCGCCTGCAGCTACCACGGGTTACAAACTCTCACCCTGAAACGCTTGTAATCCCAAGGATGTACTTCAGTACACTTTATGCTCTTTGCCCCTTTCTAAACTTCAGTGAGAACCTCACAGGTCACAGGTCATCGTACCAAACAGAAGCTGCCGATAAAAATAGCAACTGCTACATAGGTCATCTAAAAATACTAGCTCCTGTCCATTCTCATTTAGAGAATATTTTGTTTTGCGGGCAACCTTTTGGGAGCTTTTGACATTTTGTCCTGATGTCACCAGAAACACGAGTGAGAGGCTGTTTTGTTCGCCGAAAAGGAGGCTTGATGATGTAGATGTCTTTTCCCTCGTATGTAACCTCATACTGCTGAGAAAATGTCAGAGTGCAGGAGAGAGAGTGTGTGGACATCAGATTCTCCAGGCCCTTAAGGGGCCCCTTGCACTGACAAATAGAGCAGTCTGTCCTTATCTCTACCATGTAAGAATTCCACCACTGCTGCTGGGGACTGCAGCGTCTGAAGCCAAGATTTTGAACAATGCAGAGCACACTTAAGAAAGGTCTAAAATTAGTCTCATATGCAGGTTTGTTTGATTTTGTATTGTGGTTAAATTTACTTGTATTATATTTAACAGTGAAGAGGAGATAAAGGGTGTGATAAAAGATGACAAATTGTTCCAAATGAACCACCCCAGTTCAAATCTATAATCAGAATCTCATGTTCTTTTAGAATAGTCTAAACTAAAAATGAACAAACAAATCAAGTCAGCATTCAAGTTATTTATGGACTTCGCACTCATGCATTACCAGCGTGGAAAAAATGCTTTTTTATTACGTCGTCACAAGTTGACACCTGGCAGCACTGTTGCAGATGAGCAGAGTGTGCTCTGTCTCTGCGAGTTGGGGTTTCCCGCTGAGGTTCCATGCAGGAACAAGCAGTGAACATGAGCGGTAAAGGAGGAAATTACATACCTTCACTGCCAAATACCTGCCCCCTTCACTGTGCTGTTAGTCATTAGTAGCAGCACAGTGAAGGGTTTAGTGGTGTTGCACTGATCAGTGTGACTGACCAGATAGTCGTGATGCTAGTTAGCCATGCTAGCGGGAAGGCAATGTCAGTCAGTTGGTTCACAACAGACTGAATCTACTGTATCTCAAAAAATATTGAATGGCTTGCCATGACATTTTATGAAGGCATACATGGTCCCCAGAGGATGAATCCTAGTGACTTTGGTGATATCCTGACTTTTCCTCTTGCGCCACCATCAGTTCAAAATTTCTGTTGCTCTATTCTGACCAAATACTTGACAATCCCCTCAACCTCAGCTGTACTTTGTATTGTGCTAATTAGCAAATGTTAGCATAGTAACACCCTAAACTAAGCTGGTGACCATGGTAAACATTATACCTGCTGAACTTCAGCATATTAGCATTGTCCTTGTGGGCGTGTTAGCATACTGACATTAGCATGTAGCTCAAAACACCACTGTGCAGTGCGAGCACAGTCTCACGTAGCTGGTAGCACGGCTTCCAGACTCAGTCTTGTTTTCTTTAATTGCTTAAATTTTCTTACATTAGCACAGCAGATGAGGATTTCAGATTTATTTGCGATGGATTGGGGTTAGCAGGTTTTCTTTATCACTCATACTGGCCCCCTCTACTTTACGCCACACTCTTACTCTTTAACTCGAGGAAGGCCTGCGCACTCACATACTTGAATGTCTCCCTTGACTGTGTGTGATACACATCTAGTGACGTCTGGGAACATCTTCACAACACATGCTGACGCGAGAGGCGACCGAATGTCAGTTTCATCTCAGTTTGTTCCACGTCACAGTCAGAGGTACACTGACACTGAAAAGTCTCCCATGGAAGTATAAGTGTGACAATAAAAAAAAACGTAGTGACGTGTTTGTGTTCTTTATTTTTTTTGTTTATTTTGAATGCAGAAATACACACCAGATAATCTATATGGATATGTTTCCTCTTAAATCCATATGCATCCTCTTGTAGCCTTAGGGACATTCAAGAGGTGAGCACACTATCTCCTCCTGAGAAGTGTTGCGTGAGACGATGTGTGTGTGGTTTATCAGAGCTTTTCTTTCTCTCGTTTCATCCAGCTCCATATTTGTAAGTTCTTGACAAAACACAGATGCCTCCTCCTGAATAACACTAGAGTTATCATTCAGACTCCCCCTCCTTTTTCACTGAGGTCTAAATTCGTGGACCACCAACCTCCCATCTCTGCCGAGGACTAAGGGCAGGGAGATATGATGAAACAGATGAAATTCTCCTCAAAGCTACGGGACCTGGTGGTACTTTGTCTGGCCCATCTAGATCAATCTGATAGGGTGTCACGATAAGTAACATGAAAGTACCCTGTCATCAGCTTTTTTCTTCAACTCTTTTCTGCCCTAGAACATCACAGCAAGCCTCCATGATGCAGAGAATAGACAATACTTTTGCATGCTACTGCATCTCAGAGGTAAAATAGAAAGATGTTGGCTCTGAATGAGCAAGAAAGAGATTTCACAAAGGCAGAGGAAGACGTCTGCTTCCATAATTATCTACCTCATTGGCTCCTCTGTTGTTGTATCCATCATGACCATGTATGTGTGTGCCTATTCTCCATTACATGGTCTCTGGACAGCTCAAAGCTTGGGGCTATCAGTAATGTTTTATTATTGATCTGATGCTCTGTCAGAATACAGCTGATTCCAGGAGGCCCGGAGTTCCCGCCTGGCCCTGGAGCTCAGGGCCTCCAAGCCTGTGATTTGTGAGCTGCAGTGCCAGGACAGCAGCCAGCAGATTTACACTCTCCATCTTCTTCAAAGTTGGCCCGTCTTACTTTATATGTTGAAAACAATGATGGCCTCACTATTAGACTGAAGGGCCCATTTCATGTTATTTCTTTAATATGAGTGCTGCTATTGCAACAGTACTATCCCTCAGTGGTTCCTTTCAATAAATCAATCATTTGTCTTGGGCTGATAAATCTCGAAATGACAAAAATATATTTTCTCCTTTACCTCTACCTGTCTCTGAGATTTTGGCCGCCTCCCTGATAATGGAAGTGAATGGAATTTTATTCGTGGTACTTACAACATTGAAAGAGATTACACTGTCAACATTTTTTACGGATACTACTTTGTTCCAAATATGCCAAAGGAACCGGGGCATTGTTTCTGGAAAGAAACATTGCTGTTGTATTTACTGAACATTTTTTAAGGCTTAAAGCTGTTGTAATCAATATTTTTGTATTAACAATGGATCAAATGACTATGTGTAACGTGAAAGTGTTGACCCCACAGGCAATTTAAAAGGAGAGTGAATATTGGACTTACATTAGTTGGGGGGCCAAAAACACAACTCCAATGTTGCTCTTGATTTCTACTTGATTTAAGTAATTTTGAGGTACTGGTACTTATTTGAGTATTTTCAGTACTTCTACGCTTTTACATTTCAGAGCCAAATATAGCACTTTCTACTCCACCACATACATCTTAAGTTATGTCTACTTGTAGATCAATATTTTACATGCAAAACATATGATCATAAATACGATGCATAAATTAAACTACCAACAATATATAATAGTATGTAATAGCAGTTCAAATTACTTCCAGATTGACCAGAAACAACATTAAATTGCTGCTCACATGCTAATAATAGTACAATAACATAATATAAAACTCAGAAAGGGGCCATTCTGCACAATGAACACGTACAATACTTAAAGGTCCAATATTTAACATTTAGGAGGAGCTATTGGCAGAAATGGAATTTAATATTTACAAGTATGTTTTTATTAGTGTATAATCATCTGAAAATATGAATCGTTGTTTTTTTTAATTACCTTAGAACAAGCCGTTTTTATCTACAGAGGGTCCCCTTCCACGGAGGTCACTATATTGCACCGCCATGTTTCTACAGTAGCCCAGAAGGGACAAACCAAACACTGGCTCTAGATAAGACCTTTTGCATTTTTCCCTAGTTTCCTGGCCACTGTAGTTTCTCCTACACGCTTGGAAGAGGAGGGTGAGGCGAGCGGTATTCAAATAGTTGCAAACTACAATTTCACTGCTAGATGCAACTAAATCCTACATTCTTGACCTTTAAGTACATTTTATGGATACTATTTATGTAATTAAAATTAAAATTTTAAAATATTGAGAATTTTAACTTGTAGTGGACTATTTTCAGACTGTGGTAGCTATACTTAAAAGTTCTGTATACAAGATTTTGAACATTATTACGGCAGCAAACAACTATTTGCTATGTAAGGATATATTGGAGTAATCGTGTCCTTAGAGAATAACATCAGACTCCCTCCATGTGTGTTGTCATCCGAGTTCTCTGGTATTTGATTTGGTAGCTGGTCCGAGCTCGTGTACATGTTAGTGCATGTGAGTCCCTCCCTGTGAAACTGTTCATCTGTGAGGAGAGCGATATAACGGCTGCTCCTTTTCTCTTCTAACGTGGTGAATAAAGGATTAATTTCGACCAAACCAGAGCTGGTGGTTGATGGAACAGTGGAAAGACTAACCAACATGGTTTTGCTGAGATTTATTTTGAAATGTGTTTTAAGATGATCAGCGAGGTAAAAATGATTGTTTTTATCAATGAAGTCTGGTAGCGAGCAAGAGTGATAAAACAGCTGTTTCTGGTTAAACAAAAAGGATCTTACTGTTTAACAAAAAGGTCAAAAATAGTATATTGTTCTAACGTGAAAAGTTTCTTGTTATAACGTGATACGTTTGTATGTCGTAATAACGTGAAAATATCTTGTTATAATGTGAAAAACATCTAGTTAAAACAAGAAACTTTTCACGTTATAACGTGATACTGATTAGTTTTTCTTTTTCCGGCGTGGCAGCATAATGAAGTGTGTTTTACTATTATCTGTGAGGAAAAATTACTGTTTTTCTTAATGGAATCTGGTGGGCTGTAGCGCCCATTTGTTTTGGTCTGAGATGCTGGTGCTCTAGTGTGACATTTAGTGGCAGTGAATGTCGCATACAGCCCCTTTAAGTCTGAATACTTCTTCTGCCATTGACCTTGGCAAATGAAACCAAAACCATCTGCATGGCTAGATATAACTGGAGTTTTGTTTCATAATTTGGGTGTACTGACCCTTTAACATTGTTCCGTTCAGGTGTACCAACCGTGACGGATAAAGGAACACAATACGGCCTTCTCAGTGCAGCCACCACTCACTTTCCTCTGGAGCCTGGCACAAACATTCCACTTTGGCTGCACCTTTGCTATCACTAACAACAACCTCGATTACACACAGTTCTTATAAATGTCACCACGAAGAGAAACATTTTTCAAATTACGACAAAGTAAGAACTCAGTACAAGAATGTAGAACTGCTTATGTTTTACTTTAATATTTTGCATGTACATGTGCTGCAAACAATTAAGATAACATTTCTAGTTCACAGGATGACAGCTTGCTTGTTGACACAGCAGACGCTGAATGAGCGTGTAACGTCTGCCGCTCTGCAGACATTTAAACATGCTCCTATCAATGCTGTTATGATTATACGCTGCATCCTTCTAGGTCAGACCAAAGGAATGAGGTGGTCCCTCTGAAAATAAACATTAACTGCGAGATGTATGACACCCAATTGTAAAACATCCACCAATGACAACATAAACCCTCACCTATCTTCCTTCAGGGCTCGGGATTGTAACTGCTATTGTGATTGGTCACCACAGGTGAGGCATGTTGAGGAAACAGCATGCCTTTCTCCTTCCAGAAAACTGTCTTTGTTTGCCTCTGACAGGGGGAATGTGTGGCTAAGCATCTATGTGGCACTTTGAGCGCTTGAAATGAGTCCCCTGTATTTTCCTAATGTGCACAGAGAAGCGCTTTGATCCTCCCGGGCAGGAGCGAGTCAACTCTCTGAGAGAAGGGGCTACAGCTTGTCCTGGCTCATTTCTCTTAATTTCCCAACCATGCAAGTAATCTGTTTATATTTCCTGTCTTCCTGCCACATAAGCCAGGACTGAAGCTGAACGAGTGACATTTGATGCAAAGTTTACTTCTCTCTTCTTTTACAGTTAGCAAACGTTTCTGGTTTCATAACATGGAGAGGTTGACCTGCCTAGTTGGCAAGAGGCTCCTGATCACCTCACTGATAAGTTCGAATCCAATAAAAACACACCTGGGTTAGTGAAAGACCGGAGCCGACCAGACAGAATAACGTGAGCTGGACCAGCCTATTGGAGCAAGCACACTAAACATTATTGAGGGAATTTAAATGGTCCTCCACTCAAACACTGGAACATTTGAATGACTCCCCAAACTATTCTGTCTCGAGGCTTTGAAGTCTAATTTCTGTCTACTGAAGCAGACAATACTGACATCCTCTTGGTGGAGGCTTGGGAAATGAACTTGGGAAGCACAGGTGAAACTCTAGAAAGCTTGAATATGATATTTCCTGTGTGTTCAGCTACTCTACCCTTGGCCAGATCTGTATGATGATTAGTTGCTGGGACGTGGAGAGGTATGCATGCATGGCGTATGAGCAGGAGGAAGAGGAGGAGAAGGCCAAAGCATCATCAACCCTCCAAACCAAAGTGTCCAACAACTAATCTATGCATTCTTGTTATACCAGGTACTGGAGTGTGAAGGTTTCTCAAATAATTCAAAGGGTCACTTTAGCCTTTATATATACACTACAGTATATCACCATTATTATTCCTCTCAGAGTTAGGGGGCAATGGAAATCACAAGAAAACCATTTCAATTTTTAGCTAGCTAGCAGCAATGTTGGTTGATCCACCAGTTTGTCTCGGCGAGAAATATCTCCACAACTCCTGGATGTATTGTCAGGAATGAGACATTCATGCTCCACAGAGGATGAATCTTACAGACTTTTGTAATCCCATGATTTCTCCACTGGTGACAACATGAGGTTGACATTTGAGTGAAATGTCGCAACAACTATTGGATTGCCTTGAAAGTTGGACAGACATTCATGCCCCCCTAAGGATGAATTGTAATCGCTTTGGTGATCCTCTTGGTTTTGATCTAGTGCCACCATCAGGTCAAAAATTGTATTTGCCCCCTACTTTATGAACAAATAGCCTACCTACAAAACCAAGGAAATTCCCAGCAGCGTCAACAATAATTTATGTTTAGTGCTAATTGGCCAATGGTAGCATGCTAACATGCTAAACTCTCTGCTTGCAATTGCTCAAACATTGTGACAAAATTTCAACTGCCAACGGCATTTATTATGGATATAACATAAAAGAAGTGCGTTGCATGCTAATATCACTCCATGAATTAACATTCCTCTAGACAGAAGTATGGGTGTCCAAAAGTTTCCTTTGAAGGTAAATCTTTTTCCAGTCTTGTTTAACTCTCGCAGCTTATCACCTGCTGCAGCCTCTTGCTCTGGTTTTTCATGTTGCCTTTGATACTTGGGGAAATGCAGGCTTTGGCAAAATAAAGGCCTGTTCGAGGCACGACTGATTAGCCTCTGAATCTGTGATAAGCTGGGAGAAATCAGCACTCGATTGATATGGGCCTGTAAGAAGTCCTCTGCAGATTCTGTTACCGAGTTTGGAGTTTTTACATTTTACATTTCTCAATAATCATATTATTATTTGGTTCTTGAGTTTTTAAGATATTTTTACAAGTCTAGTTTTACCTTATTTATATGAGTTGGGGTAATATTGTGTCTAATATATCTGTCATATCTGTCGGTACTGGAAGAGCCATCTCTATTCTGTTGCTCCTCCTGATGTTTCTCCCATTATTTCCTTCCTTTACCATTTCTTTCCCTTTTTTTCGTTGAGGTTTTCCTCATCTGAACTGAGGGTCTGAGGATGCACATCGATATTGTTGTATGCTGTACAGACTGTAAAACTCTGAGACAAATTTGTGATTGTGGACTGTATGAATAAGCTTATTTACTTGACTTATAGACCTGGATGAGGGGCTATCATATTCTGTTAACATCATAAGAAGGCAAGATTTGTAGCTGTTTTGCAACAAAATAAAACACGCCCCTGGCATTGACATAATACTTGAGATTGACCTGACAAGTGGAAATAATAATGTCACGACCTCAGGATTCCCCCATTGAAGCTAAATACAATCAGTAGTGTCTAAATATGTGGACGTTTGTGTCTAACACTGGTTTGCACCATCCAGCAGTCTGATGTGTTCTTATTTCAAGGTTGAGTCTATGGCTTGGCTGTGTTAAAGTGCCCGGCTCGTTGCCTCTGTAGTGGAGTGATGTGTCTTTCCTGGCCAGGGGATTTCCTTCTTCCAGAAGCACTCAAGGTTATTACTGTGTAGGAGGATCTGAGCTCTGCTGCAACGCCTGTTTGAACATTTTGCACTGCTAACACGCTCAGTGATCACAGCGAAAGCAGCCACACCAGGGAGCTCACACACTGAAAAATCGATCTTCTCTTTTCTTTGTATAAAAGTCCATTTTAAATTTGATCTGAAGTTACAATAATCATGACAGTTGTGTGACTGAATACACTTTAATCCACCTTTTACATTACACACACACTGACTACTTTAAGTATTAGTGATGTAATTATGGATTGAACGTAGAGTTTGGAGCAGATTGCAGGTCTATTGATTCACATTGATTCCTCTGAAGCGGTTGTCTGTGTTGGCTCAGACTCCTGTCTGTTCTCCAAAACAACTGGGTCTCAAGCAGCACTCTTGGATCACTTGTGCCTCGTAACTCGCCAGGGCTTGTTCATGTTTAGCCCTGTGATTTATACAATGTAACTATGCAGGAGCTACAGATTAATGTAGTGCATGGCAAAGCCCTGTTGGTTTTAACTCTATCTGCGCAGAAATCTTTTCCAAGGAGCTATCCTCTTCACAATTACTAAACACACCCTTCTGGAACGGAAAGGAACATGATTTTTGTCGGTTTAGTTTAAGAATTACTTGACAATGAAGAGCTGCAAAAGTAATTTCACACCTTAGAGCGAATGTAATATAGCGGTCTTATTACAAATGTAAAGTTGAATTCATTATCAATAAACACACCCTTATTTTACTGTGAAGCTACAGCTTCACTTGGACTGGTATAAAGGTGGCTAATATTAGCAAACTTAAGACAGATATTGCTGTGTAACTGTATTTTTTCTCCCCATTTTACTGCTACACTGCGTTTTAACATGCCACAGATTAACATTTCAGTGGTTTTTTTACAAAAGCAAAGTAAGAAGTAAACACACCTTACATCACCGTGAGACGTTTAATTGTTTTGCTCCCTGTTTGCAGTTCAAGTTTTCTTGTCAAATGTTGCATCTCTTATAAGTCCTGATGTCATGTCCAGGCTACTCTCTGTCCCACTAGCTTCTGCACCTCAATGCAATCTCTCAATCAGCTTTTCTATCATTGGTCTTTCTGAAAAACTGGGGTTGACTTTTCATGTTGTTCATATAAGACAAATCGACAATCGCTACAGCACCTGCTATTAGAAATTGAAACCTTTGTGTTTTTAACAAAGTTATACAAGGGTTACTTTGTGAGCATACAAAAAACTACAGCTCCCATGAAAGTTCACCAGCGCGGAGGCGCGTCTACTTATTACATGGTTTCTTCCGTATCCATAAAATGGACCAACACTCTTCCTTTCCCCTGACTTTTTAGCAGCAATCTCTGCTGTCAAAAAACGTCTACAGAGTTCCTGCTGTTATTACAGACATGTCTGAGCTAAGCGCAGGTGCCCATGGACTCGCCTCTTCTGTCACATTTAGCCGGTGAGGGCTTATGGGCAAAGGTGTTCGTGTGGAGTTTGCATGTTCTCCCCGTGTTCGCGTGGGTTTCCTCCGGGTTCCCCCACCATGTTACAGGTTAATGAAGGCACTGGCTGGTCCCCAGGGGCTGGATTTCACTAAGCTTTGTATTGTGTATAATTTTTTATTGCGTAACAATAAACTTGTTTTTGTTTGATTAGATTCTTTGAAAAAAAGAAGGACTGTCCTTATCCAAACATATGTCATGAAACGCACGGCGTACTGTTGAGTACAGTTATGTTCCAAGGCTGGATCTTTAGTTAAAGGTTATAACAAATGTCAGCGGAGTTTTTTATGTCTTACTATGTCTAATTTCTAATTTCTTACTTCTGGATGTTTCAGTTTCACTTCAGTTCTTTTTGGGGGAAAATGATTTTCGCGGGAATGTTTTTGTTGCAGTACTGCAGTTGGCCACTGGGATAAACTGGCAGCAAAGCAAACTCACAGCATTATTAATACATCCATGATGTGGTCCCATTCGTCTCTCTCTTAGTCAAGTTGGCTAATGATGGCGTCTTTAGAGCTACTGGATAAGAAGGGAAATTCAATGTGCCATTATCCTGTTATAGTGGCCGCTGTTCTGGAAAAAGTTGAAGTCTTGCTTTAAACCCAGAATAATCATACTTTTATCTTTATCATTTTCGTGAAGTTGCCGCAGTAATCTCAAAATCTCCTCACAACCAAATTGCATTTGACACAAAACTACTTAAAAAGTTATTTGCTTGACTCTAGCCTTGTCTCACACTACGCTGCTCTCATGCAATGATATTGATCGCTATTGCAGACACTACTTCATAATTTGTTTGGTGCACACGCCGAGACAAACTCAAACTGTTAAAATGACTGATTTGAAAGGTGAATCAGTTTTGGAATCTGTCTTTGATGTTCCACTTGCATCAGATCTGAGGGAAACGCCGCTGCAGCCTCGGCGCCTCTCTGCAGGATTAAGCAGTCAATCAAGCTGTGGAAAAGTTTTGTTAAGTGTTTCTGTTATTACCTTGAATCAAGCAGTTGCTGTTTTGACCGGGAGGATAACAAACAACATCCTTTTGAGCCTGTAAGAATGTTCTGTGGTCACAGGCAGGAATAATTAGTGGTATTCTCCAGGTTTGGACGCCGGCCAAAACCTGGCATTTCATCTGCCACTGTGAGCTAAATGTATATTGGGTTCAAATAAGCTGAAATGGGCAATAGTCGGGCAAAGTTTCACGGTAAATTCTTCTCGCGGATAGTTTTTCTCTCCCCTGTCTTTAAGTCGCTCGCTCTAAGCCCTCTTTTCTCTCTTTCTCCCCCTGTTTTGTTATTTTACCTGGAGGTGCAGGTGTGAAAGGGTGAGGCCGTGGAAAAACATTCGATTCCGTAAGCTTGTCATGAAGGAATCCATTGACTGACCTCTGCATCTTGGCACACAATGACAAATGGGTTTGCAATTTTCCGCCTGACTGAGGGGCAACAAAGCACATTTCCACTTTCACCGGCAGGCAGTGAGAGTACAGTGTTCCTCTATCATGCTCTCTAACCAGGCAGTGAGCATTACACATAGCTGGACTCTTTACTTTGGCGTCTGCAGCTCTTATGATCAAAATAGACAATTACGCACGGTATGATCTATCAAGACAAACATACTTAAGTGAAAGCCTGACTTCACACAGTGAGATAATCTGTTGATGAAGAGAGGAAGGCTTGTTCTTGCTTCAATTTTAAGAACTACTCCAAAATTTTGAGAATCTTTGATATTCAATGTAAAATATTATATAGCTTTTCTTTTCCTTTTTGCATCATTAATTGTCATGAATCTGTGTCATTTATTATTATTGAGCTTTTGTTATAACGATTCATTGATGTGCATTTATGGCAGCCATATGAGACACTGACATATGTGTTACAACCATATTTCAGTTTCATAGTCACCTGCTGTTTGGTGATTTTCCTAGTCTAAAAGGTTTGTTGCCTTTGTGCCCACAGCTGTGAAACTTATAAATGACATGTGATATTTGCTTGTTTTTGTTTTCATATATTGCCTGTTTTACTGGTCTCATTATATAAGTACATTGGGTATGATTGTTCTTTTATCAATTGATTAATTTTATATATGGTTTAATTTAGTGGCTAGGCGTGGTGATTAGCTACACGACTGTCGTCTTGGAATATACAGTTTGAGTGTTAGTGTTACTATGGTAGTGGCAATATGGCTTTCATATGTTGTCTGCTGTGACTTTTGTCTCTTTTGTTATTTTTTCACTGGGCAGGGGCGACCAAACTGGTTTATTATTAACAAAATGATCGAATCTAATCAAAGTTGTGTCATGGCCATGTGATGTGTATGTGTATACTGTATATGAGTATGTGTCTGTGTATATGTGTTGAGTGTACCCCAGGAAGAATATCTTCTGCACTGAAGAGGATAATGTGGATTGTGAAATGTGAAATTACATTAATGGCATGGTTAATGGGCATCATTTTCATCATGCATCTTCCAAATTCCACTTGTTTCTGATCACCATTTCGCAGTTGTTTAGCACATACATGATTTTTCTTTTATAAAGATTATTTTAAGCCCTCATCCCTCATACATTATATGCATAATGTTCTAAGCTTTTTTTCAATTATGCACAGTGTACTAAGTGAATATTACATCCATTAACTCTAATATCTTTCAGCACTGAAAAACATCCAACTCATATCTCAGAATCTTGCAGAGCTGCACTCAGTTTATGTTGTATTTCTCTGTGGGATACATCCGTCTTGTTTATGGGTAGCTACGCTGAATCGTTAGCGACGGCTGGTAATTCCACGCCCGCTAACCAGTGTTTTCACTGCTGATTGAATTGCTTCCAAAGCATACAAGAATGTTTAAAGTAGAAGCTATGGAAATGAACCAATTGACCTTTTTTTCTGACCCTAAAGATCTCCACGCCCTGTGGGGGCAGAAACTGTCAGGCGGCACCAGAGTTGGGAAATCAAAGGGATCTCTGCTGTTAGTGCAGTGGCACCCTGAGACCTACTGCCACTCCTCCAGCACGGCCTCCACACACACACTCCTCACACAGCTATCCTTTCAAAATTAATTAATTTTATAATGAGAATGTCAAACTATTTATAAAGTATGTTGCCAAATGTTATGCCCTGTCTTGGCTTGATTGCTACCAAAAATTAACCAGTGAAATGTAAACTCTGAGTTTGTGTGTGTGTGTGTGTGTGTGTGTGTGTGTGTGTGTGTGTGTGTCTGCCCTGGCGGGGCAGTCCAGCCGAGCAGTCCAGCAGGGAGATTATGTCCTGTAGGGATAACCTGTCATGGTGCTGAGAGCCTAATTGATGCCTCATGCTTTTCAGGGGGCAATTATAGCGCCCAAATGTCAAGACCTAATTTGTGACTCTGTAATGTGGACACATGGGCCAGAGGAAGGGGTGACACGGCTGCTCCGGAGGGACTCACACACCGGTTTGGTCAGCAGATGTGTGTGTGGGGGTGTGTGTGTAGGGGGGGGGGGGGTCGGGGGGCAAGAGGCAAGAGCCTGGAAGGGATGGAGAAGAGAACTTGGTATTCTTCAAAAACCCAAACTGATTGTCCACATTATTAAATGCAGCTTCCTAATAATGTGTTGGGTTCCTTGCTTTTGGAAAATAAATAAATGATTTTAAAATGTATTTCTATTGTCAGAAAAATGTAGTGAACTATCAAAAATAAAATTATGCAGAATGGCTCCTTTCGGAGTGTCACATATGAAAGGGGTTACCCGTAGTGACAAACCTGCAAAGAACTGTCATTCGACTCTGCAGTTCCTCTCAGCTTTGAGGAACGTTTTAGCATCTTTTAGTTTGCTGTTTTGGTTTTACCTTACTTCACTGTTTTGGTTCACTCTTACCGCTCTCAACAACCTAATTTCCAGCGGCAGCAGGCAGCTGGTTTTATCAAAAACTCTCTAAAAACATCAACTGTACACTACCTGCCCAGCACCAAACGACAGACAAATCATGGTATTGGAGTTAAAAGTACAATATTTTTCCCTGAAATGTAGAATAAAGTACCACAAAAAGGGATATTGCAAGTACAAATACCTCAAATCTGTTCTTACATAGAGTACTTGAGTAAATATACTTTTTCATACTGTTTTCAACCTCTCATGAGCAAACTTCGTACGTTTCTGATATTCTTTTATCATGCAAAGTATAATATCGTTGTGGCCTAACACACTCAATAAATGTATTATTTTAAAGAATATACAGTGTAAATATTTTATTGTTTTATTGAAGAAAGTCACTACTAGAGGATTAAAACTATGTTAAATTTCAAACAAAACACTGTCAGAACCCTGTTATCTAAATAAGTGTATCTCACAATATGTCACGACTTATAGAACTACAACCATTTCCCATTTGCCTGTTGTCGACCTGTCTTTGTATCTGCGTGCTGTACAAGATGCTACAGATGGCAGCGGTGTCCCTCTAGGGAAACAGAACACTGTCAGTCACTGGCAGCGCCTGCAAACGCACCACAGTGTTGTTCACTATGTGTGCCTACATTCTGCAGAAATGATCTTCTTCTTCTTCTTCTTTTTTTTTGGTCCCACCAACACCTAAACATTGTTGTTTTCTACTAATGTCTCCATGGAGATGCACACAGAGGAGCAAATTTTCCACTGGAGATGACAGCTTGCGATGTGGAGTGTCAGTAAATCAGGTATGCTGGTCTAATTGCCGCTTGCGGAAGGCAGACCACAAAATCCTCTTAGCTATGACACTAAAAATGATTGAACTCAAACGGAGTACAATGCAGCAAGTGTGAAAGATGATTTTTTTTTTCAGGCCATAAAACATGAGTGCTGGATTGGTGGAAGTATGGATGATATTTGTGACCACTGGCTGCAGATCTTACCAGATTTTACCCCCCCCTCTCTCTCTGTGGACTCGGATGAAAGCCCAAAAGTATCAAGTGGATAACGCTATACTTACACTTCTGCTGTAATCCCTATAAACACACATGCAGCTCATAATTTGTGCGCACGGCAATTTACTAAGGAATAAACAAACAACAAAGAGCCTGAAATCAATAGTTGCAGGATGCAAATGACACAAAGCTGCAGACACCATCCCTGCGCAAACACACTCTTAGAAGTGGCCACGGCTTTAGAGCAACAGGTGAGCTTCTCGGCACCTCCCTTGTCTTCCCCAATGCACCCTACTAAATATAGAAATTATGCTCTCTGATAATTGGGGGCAGACAACAAAGCCGGCTATATTTCCACCCTCCTCCTCCTGCTGCTGCTGCTGCTAAGTCGTATCCCCAGCTGACAAACAGCAGGCCTGAGATCAGAGTGTGGGAGCTTGAGTGCTGAGGGAACACCTGCGCTGTCTGACTGGGTCGCGAAGATAGACATAGGAGATCACTGACTTCCACACCTGCCCCGTGGACCCATGCCATGTACACACACACACACACACACACACACACACACACACTTGATTGGGTTTCCTCGAGAGCCCTTTAAGGCCGCTGCTGAGGAGGTGATGAAAGTCAGGGAGCGTCCATTAAGCGTGTGAGACGGCCCTCTAGAGTGCGTGTGGATGAGGGGTTTAAGTGTTTTCAGCGAGGAGCCATAGACCACCTGGAGGAGGACGAGTAGGTGGAACAAAAGCATCTGTTTCAGGTTCAGGTAGACTCCAAAAACATCAGTTAAACAGGTGCCAAACACCACTTCTGGGCATCAGGTATCACAAGTCAGGATTTCCAGCGTGTTTAGAGAGATGACCTTCAAAATGTCAAAAGGGGGGCGGCGGGGGTTACGCTCTTAGATTTGCACAAAGTCTGCTTTTCAAGGCCACAAGGGTAATGGCGACGAGCCCTGCACTGGGACTTTAGTCTCTTTGGAGGTATTGCAACGAGGAATGAAAGCTACAGGTCAAAGTCGCGGACAAACTATTTTGGTTGGCTTGGAAAGGTCGGATAGGACAGGAATGAATCACGCCCCGTCCATCGTTTTCACGCTGGTTAACTTTTCTATGAAGCTACAGCAAGACGAGCAGTTGACAGTATCTTTCCAAAAACAAGCGCCAGAATCCTTTTTCATGTTGTAATCAGCTCGCGTGTGTTTAACCGGTGGACAGGGGATGTCCATGTGCACGCAGGTTATAATACACTCTGGGATGCTGTCATTAATCGACGAAAGAAGCCCGTTGATGTTCAAGGTGTGCAGGTGGGAAAGTCCCACAGTATCACTCTGTAGACAGGAGAGAGTTGGCAGCAGCGTTGACTCCCCGTATCAAGACACCCCCACTGGCTCGCCATCACTCACTCACACACACACACGCAGAGATCACAGGCTGTGCTTTCATGCTTCAACACAGACCTTCCCCTAACCGTGGAGGAAACTGTGCGCAGGTAGGATAGTTGCTTTTTAAAAATAAATGAGTAATTCAGCGTATTTGTACCTCCTAACTCCAACTATAACATTCTTTTAGTTAATTCTTCTGTAGTTAAACATGACAGAAAAACCATCTTTCCATTAAACATTGTTAACACAAAGAAAGAGAAGCTGTCTGAAAACAAGACAATGAGGCATCACATGGAAAGGTCCACTTTGACTTCTATTATTTAATAAGGCATTTCAGCAAGTCTACCATCCTCAAACTGGTTACTTAGCAGAGGTTACTTAATCCTTATCGCTCTGACCTCCACTTTTATACAGCAGCTAAAGTTGCTGGGTCTTAACTAAAGGTCACATTTTATTTGGCCCTGATCATGTTGTTGCGCGGCGTCTACATTCAGAGGATTCAGGAGGGAGGCTTTGAAGTTTTATGTATGCATCAGGTCTGAGACTCGTCTCTCGGCATAATGGTGTCCATAAAGAAAGACAACATTGTCCTCGTAAGCAGGTTTCTATGTTTAAACTCTGAAAGACAAAGGCAACCAGTAAAGCATACTTCTTTTTAAATATTGCTCTGTTAAAAGTAAAAATTTGTGTTATTTACATGAACATTGGTTACAACTGGACCCATAGTGAGCAACTAACAAAACACCATAAAAAAAAACCATTTTGGTCACATTTTGAGTAATTTATTATGTGTATTGTCAGTTTGTTGACTTTAGATTCCTCCCATAACACATGTAACAGTAGTTTGGCAAGAATGAATATGTCAACATTACAAAGATTTTTTAAAAACTGATTCACAGTTGCCATATTGTGATAAAATGCATTTCAGCTGTGGAGATCTTTTCCAAATGTCGCCAATATGTTTATTTGGACATATTACAGTATATCACTAGCGGAGCTTTTTTTTACCCCAGAATAAAAGACATAACGGTACAGTGTCTCAGTCGTTATATAATCAATACAGTTTCTAGTGGTTTTTGTATATTGCATGTATCTAACTGTAAAAATATATTCTCAAATAAATAAATATATAACATAAATATATGTATCTAAAATGAATAAATAAATTGTTACATTTTTGCTCTTTTCAAACAAGTGGTAAGACACAGGTAAGAAAAAACAAACAGAATTCCTTCAAAGTCCTTCTGAACAAACTACAGCTCTCTGACACAGAACCCACATTAAAAGTACCATTTCATGATAGTACAGATTCCCACGGACTCCACGTCAGCTGACGTCTCCGTCTGACCAGAGGAGATGCTCTGTGACTATTCAGCTCCGTTTCCCATTCGTCTCCTATTCCACGCAGGTACTTTGTGGGGTCGTCCAGCCTCTAAAACAAACGACCCCCTCATGCCGAGTGTTGCAGACATTCTGGCCCGTCTTCCTGGCTGCTGAGAGATGGCCCGTGCATTCCTACAAGAGGCCCCGGTGCCTTTATCCCTGCAGGTCGGGCTGCTGTCCACCGGCCTGCACCGGCCACATCCCCATGCCTGCGTCCCACTTCTCTTCTCTGCTCCCTGCCTGCCAGGACTTTAGCAGCTATTCCTGAACTGGACCAGGGCTCCAGGTCTCAGCTATGTCCCAGGATATCCCTGTACAGCTCTGGCACACGGTCGGGGTCCACAGGCCTGGGCAAGAAGTGTGTAAATTTCTGGTGCCGCCTGGATTTAGTCCCGTCCCTTGGTGTCCCATCTTTATTCAATGCCACAAAGTAACGCGTCCCCCTGTCTCCGTGTTTGTAGAGGTTGGAGGAGTACGTGTTGTACCAGTTCTCCTCAAACTGCTCCCTGAAGACACATTCAGCTGTGAGCTTCTCCTGAAAAACAAAACGTACAACATAGGAGAAGGCCTGGTTATGATGCAGGTCATAGGTAAGCACATGACACATTTAATTATGTCTCCAAATATGAGAAATGAGAAAAGCTCCGCGTGGGTCCTCACATGGTCATACATGAGGATTTGGGCAAGATGAATAAGCAAAAGGTGGTACTTACAGAGCCATACAGCTCTCCTTTGTCGTTCATCCCCAGGTAGAGTCCACTGTCCACCCCTCTAATGCTTATCAACCCAACGGCAAGGCTTATGAATTCCAAAATACCTGGAGAAGAATAACACAGTTGTTCGGTACAGACTTTGACAAAGATGAAAGAATAATATCAAAGAAGCTCAAAAATTCAAATTCAGCTCTGACAGCCTTTTGGCACAATTAATACATTTAATAAACACAGTTATGTTATCATAAGGCTATTTTCATCATTCTCAATCAATCTTTTCTTGTTGCCGGTTACTCTTATAATTACTTGTTTTATTATAACTGTTGGCCGCTTTCGACTGCCTTATATGTTTCGCTTCCAAAATATATTAAACATAATGGGCTCAGTATTTACCAGAACGACTGTGGTCCTTCCTCGTCCCTTGCACTGTGCCATCCGGAAGTATTTCCAGATGAAATCCAGTTCTGCAGTATAACTGTCTCCTCCTGAGAATCCCTTTGAGGTGCGTTAAATCCGCCGCGGTGCTCCGGGAGAGCCTGTCCCCAGGTATGAGGTGCTCCCCCAGCAGCGTCGGGCTGTCCACAAGAGGGGTCAGGAAGAAATGGGACCCGACCTGTGCGACACCATCGATGCCGTGCAAGACGCCGCCAACTTCCCCCAGGGCAGCAGTAGCCATCGCGTCAAAGCTCAGCGGGTAAAGTTCAGTGAGGAGGTGCGGAGGGAGCGCTCTTGCGTAGGAGACTACCTGGCTGCCTCTGTCACTTACTGCATGTTTACGTCCACCTCCTCCGTTACTTAGCACATGTACAAGGACACGCGGACGCGCAGACTTCGCTCCTCTGACGTGAAACACTCACCGAATCCCCGCTGCTGGTTGAGCCGCTGTGTCCTTTTTTTTCTCTTTTTTTTCCTTTTCTTTTTTTTTACCGCTGCGTTTTCATCAGTTGGGGGTGGGCTGCAGCTGCTGCTCACAGAGCCCTCATATTGCATACCTGTTCACAGCGGATGGTGATGCCTCAGTGGAGCCGTGCGCTAGACAGAAGAGGATTCAGTAGCGAGGGCTGAACAAACGCTGCAGTGCAGGTACACACGAGCTCCTGGAGCTTTTGCGCTCAAAGTGGCAGGGGTGGCGAGGCAGGTGCAAAACCACAGGTCTAGCATAATGGGCGGGGCTGTCACAGTTCAGACGTGCCCTGGCAGGGATCCCCCCCTCAGTTCTCCCAAGGCATAGCCTACAATAAGAGATACACGGGGAGAGAGAGTTGGTGGTGGGCTGTGGGCTTAAACTGAGCGAACTTACCTCACTTCAACTTCAAATTAAACACCAAGTGTCTGACACTTTAAATCAACCCACGAGATGTGAGAAATAATTCAGTGTCTGTTTCCATGTTTATCCAAAGATTTCAACATTTCCGTTCCCTCTCACGCATTTGACGCCCTTTAATCCCGGAGCGGGTTGAAATATCCACGGGATTTCTCGCGAGCTCGCGGCAGCAGGCTGCTCGAGCCGCTCTGCTCTGCCCTGCGTGTTATCGGTTGCGACAGCCACAGTGTAAACAGCCATGGCTGCCCTGCGCAGGCTCATCCCTTCGCTCACTAACGGCTCCAAAACAGGGACGTTTGCGTCGCGGAAGCAGCAACCATCCTCGAGGGCGACAAAAGCGCTCAAAGTTATCGCAGCTGGAGCGTGCGTCACCGCCGCGGCCGGTGCCGCTTTTTACGGCTGCTCTTTGTTCGGCAGGCGCCCCGGATTGAGGAGCCATGTCGAGGCTCGACTCTTTCATCTGGCGTTGCCATCCGTTTCTGCCACCGATAAGGTACAGTGGGACATTTGGGAAGCTGCGCGGCTTGAGTAACCGCATTCCGCACATACAGTCAGACTAAAAGACCTGCAGCCGTTCAAAATGATCCACAATTTTAGTTTTCCTCACGTGAACACAGCAGTGATGAGGGAGCATCAGCATTAAGATAATTAGCCTACATCATATAGTGCACGTGAAACTACAGTAACGTGAATGTGTCGTCACCATAAGGAGCTATCCCCGACCTTTGGTGCTGAAATGGCAAAATGGTCAAAGGCATTTCATAGATCACGTGACCTAACTGCTGCCATAACGGAGGGTTTAGCCTACTTGTTCTGCATAGTCCTGTGTGTCGCATGATTAGTACTCACCCTAAGAAAACTAAGAGAAAATAGTTATACTTATGTGTATATATGGGACTGTATTTATATTTTTTAGGAGGTGGACAAAACAACAAGAACACGAATATAATGCAATCCAAAACAATAGCCTAGCAATGATTGGGAGCATCGGGAAGCCTTTAGTGTATGGTTTTTGTTCAAACTTTATCAGAGAGCTTTTGATTCAGGTAGTTTTTGAGACCATACCCCCTAATTATCCACAGAGGTGGGCAAAATACGGCTACAAAGGGCTCCAAGTAATGAGTATTTCCATATTGATGAATGTATTCATTATTTGTTTAAATAATTGATTCATTGTTTAGTCCAGAAAACTTTAGAAACTAGTGGCATCACAACTTCCCAGAGCTGAGGGTGACATCCAAGTGTTCAATTCAATTATATAGCCCAATTTTACAAATCACAATTTGCCTCAATTTGTTTTTTTAAACCAACATTGTCAAACCCAAATATATAGAAATGTACAGTGATATATATGAGAAAAGCAGAAAATCCTCACATTTAAGAAGCTTAAACCAGTAGAAAGTGTATCTATTTTAGGGCTTAAACGATTAGTTGATTACATCTATTTGTCATTCTGCAGAAAATGAATCAGCAACTATTTGGGTAGCTGATTTATCATATAAGTTGTTCACCAAGCAAAATGCCAAACATTTGATGGTTCCAGCTTATTTTCTCTATTAAACATCATTGTAGATTAAACATTTAGGGTGATTTTGGACTGTTGGTTGGACAAAACCAAATTTGTGGCGCAACGTCACCTACTTCCAAGGTGCAGGAAGAAGGTAAAAAGTGTCAAACTCCGGAAAGAAAATAATCACTAGCTGCAGCCTTAGAGACCAGGGTGTGTTGTTGATAAAGGTTCTTTCAATTGATTAACCAATTAATTGATGAATCATTCCAGCGCTAATCATTAGCTTTACACAGGTTTTTGCAGCACTGTTGTCAGCTGTTCAAGTGATTTTGTTGGCCCCCTTTACTGTAATGTGTATTTGGCCCTATTAGCCTACATGCCAGCACTTCTACAGTGAGTCTCTTAAGCTCAGACATGTGCTGACATTGTTTACAAGATTTTCATGGATCACAGGGGATGTAAACAAACATGTAAACCATGCAAACCAGGTCTGCTTTGCACACCTCTAGCTACAGAGGATTCCTTGTTTCATATCTGCGGGTAGCAGGGAGGAAACCTTGACTGGTGTCCACAGGCAGCAGGAATCCAGTGACACAGGAAACTGGACACTGGGACTTGGCGGAGAGGCTGACATTTGATGAGAGGCGGGGGTGGTTAGAGGGGGTTTAATGGTTAAACAGAGGGGGGCACACATTCCCTGGGTGTTTGCTCTGTGCCCAGTGGACCTGGCACTGTGCCACCTGACAGAGAGATCCACTCTGTCTTCACCAATCCAGCCTTCTGATCTGGCTGGGTTTGAACAGTTGTAGGGACGTTATCTGGAGCACAGGGATGACAAATAGGGCTGACATAACATGCGCCCCATTACTGAATTAAAGCTTGGGCCTCTTTGTTGTTCCATGTGAGCGAGGCTTTTCGTGACAAGAAAAGCTTCCCCTGGATTTCATAAAAAGCTTCTTTCAGACAGTATTATCACTGTTGATATGATTTGCAATAGTTCATGATGGTGTGTGTGTGTTTACAGGCCAGGACCTATGGTCTGGATGATGGAGATGTGTACATGTCGTCCTATGAGAACAGGTTTCGCCTGTTCAGTTCGGTGGAGTTCGAGGGCCAGCTCTACATGACGCCACTCAACTTCATCGAGTCCATCACTTTGAATGAACCCAAGAGTGAGTGCGCTCCTATTACTCAGCTCCTTCCCACAATATTAAACATCATTTGGAGGAAGGAAGGAAACATTTGTGGTGTTTAGGGCTTAAACAGTTAGTCAATTAATCAATTACTGCATTTACAGAAAATAAATCAACAACAATTCATACAATCAATTAATTGTCATAGCTTTTAAAATGTGAGAATTTGCTCGTTTCTCTTGTTCATCGTTGCAAATTGAATGTTTTTGGGATTTTGGACTGGCGATCAAACAACTTGAAGACGTCACCATGGGCTTTGTGAGTGTCTTAAGGGCTTTGTTGTATGCTTTTTCTGGCATGTCACAATTAATCAATGAATCCTGAAAATAATCAGTAGATTATTAATAATAAAAATAATCATTAGTTGCATTCCTACTGATGTTAAGCTGCTGCCCCTTTTTGACCAAATAGTTCAGGAACTATGGTGCCACAGGAACTGAACCAGGAATTCACGTGTGTGTATTCCTGCTTGCGTTTCCTCACACCTGGACAACCTTGAAGTTTAGGCAAATTAGAACGAAAATGGGTTATAAAGTGAAGGATTGTGTCAGTGCTTTTTCACTGACACTGGCAATTTTCACACAAGAGGAAACAGAGTCATCTTTCTCTGTTGTGCAACTGAGGTTGAATGTAATGAATGGATCCAATGGAGACATGAAGATTGTGTTTCTGTCTCAAAAGCAGATGAACTGCAGAGTGTTTTACCTTTATTTATGTCTTTAGTGCATATATCTGCATTGAATCAAATAAAAAAATGTCTCTTTTTCTCACAGTTTTTAGAGTCGAATACAAAAATGTCAAGAATCTCTACATGAACTCGTCCTAATTTTGATTCTAGTGACACTTTGTGCTTGCTGACTGTGAGACTAAATTCTGTTCGCAAGTTGTAGCAGCCTGGACTTTGTGTTTGACCAGTGAGCAACATTCAGCCCTGCAAACGCTGGCCCAACAGTTCCTGGGCCATCAGAAAGTACTATCCCCACTATGGGAGAGGGACTATATTTAGACGACGGTTTCTCTCAAGCTTGAGTTCCTAAGATGGTTCCTGGGTTCCTAGAAAAGAGAAATCAGCCACATTTGTCAGCAGCCATTTGCTTAAGTACACTTCCGTCAAGTCATCAGACACAGTCCTGCTCCTTCACCCTCGAATTACCTGAGATTGAAAAACAAGTGTGTTGTTTCCTGGAACATTATCTGTTGCTGAGGCCCTGTGAAGTGTCATCGGACAATACGTTGTGGCTTGAAGAGCTTCAGTCACAACAGCTGCATAAAGATAGACATCTTTACCATCAACCCCACTTTTATGGCTCATTTATGTGGCAACAAACTCGCAGAGACCCAGAGAGACCAAACAACTTAGTATGGATGTCATAAATGTAATGATTAGACATTCTGATTACTGTGGTTGGTTATGATTGAAGGTCTGTGGCCGGCTGTAATGTTTTGGACATGGCTTCACTGGCATCTAAAGAGGAAGGTAAATTAGGAGCACTTCTGTGCGTCATTGTTCTCTAATGTGTTGCAAAATAGTAATCATGGTGTTTTATGGTTATATTGTGGGTGTAAAAAGAAACGTCTTTTTGCCATTCCTATGGATGTTTAGGACCTCGGACATCACCATTAGGTATCACTGATGGTTTCATTTAAGAGACAACACATAAAGCGGAGGATGATGGAATTATTGTCATTTAGAAGGGAACCATTTGCGTCGAAGCTTAAAGTGCTGTCACGTAAATTATTCATATGGAGCCATAAGGTTTGCTGGTTATGAAACATTGATTGAAAGCATCAAATGCATACGAACATTGAGGACAGTATCCCCCTTTTATCTTCACATGCTCACTCAGACGCTTTGCTTTTGTGGAGAGCAAGCCATCACATGGCAATCATAATCCCAGCTTTAGACACAGGCTTTAAAATGTGTCAGTGGAGGGTTATTGTCACTGTTATTGACGTGATTTACTGGACAGGTTTTTTTTTTTTTTTTACAACGCCTCCATCTTATCTTCTGCTTTATTGACCATTGGAATGCGTTCACGGAGATACGCAGCTTGTGTTTCTGGCCACATAACCACCTGTTTTCACTTTCATTGTTCTGTATCCCTAATACAGAAGTCACCATTGAAACATATTGTTATAAGTCAGACATATCATCCACTAACTGTTAACCTTGTTTTGTTTAGGTAGGAGAGTATGGAAGTCCCTCACAAAAAAGGTGAGTTGTTCTGTCATCAAAGCACGTGTTGCTGTTTTATAGAATCGCCTCCTCATCTGTGTAAAACCTCTGTAATAAGTGCCATGCCAACAAACATGGCATCACGTCGTGATTACCTGGGATTTAGAAATGAATGAGTGATTTGGGATTTTCTTCTATTCTCTCAGGAATTAGACAAGATGCTGGCTGATACCCCGCCTGTTTGCAAAGGATCATCTAATTTGTTTAGAAATCTTCGTGAACGAGGTGAAGTAACCCCCTTGATATGTTACAGCTCTACACATAAATCCAATGAATTTAAGCCATTCCCCTTAATGCTTTAATTTTTTTTAAAGGCCCTCCACGTGTCCAGAGTGTGTCAGTTGTGCATGTCAACCTCGAATAATCCAGAGCAGTGAGTGTGTTGTAAATCTTATCTTTCCATTAGTCTGGTAACATATTGTAGCTATATTCTCACGTAACCTCTGCACAACGTTGATATTATTGATTATATACATAAGGATCCCCCGGGTTTTTCTAATAAAAAATAGTTTCCTGGAAAGAATGATATAATTTGCTAGTAATTGTAGGGAAAGAATTTCCTTGAACAAAAAGGTCCTTTTAAAGTGAATAAATCATGATTTATTAACTTCTTTTTGGAAACTTTATTATCATATATGTTGAATTGTATGCTGGCATAAAGACAAATTTCACATTTTTGCATGTGCAGCTGAGTTATTAGACTATCTAGGTTACACTAGTAATGAATTGGAACTGATTGAAAGTGCCAATTAAACACCTTCTCTATTTTGTCTATAATTGGTACCAAATTGCAACGAGATTGTAAATTATTCTAAACTTATTGACCCTTAAAATAAAGAGTTAACTAAAAGGCTAAAAAATGGCGCCGATTAGATCTGAGTAAAGTTTTTGCATCACAAATCTCCACTGAACCTTGGATAGGAAAGGTGAAAATGTGAATGACAGTATGTTTTTTTTCCCCCCTCCTTTTCCCGAAGCAATCAGATCACGGCTTATTATTTGATTAGTCGATCAACAAAAAATGAATTGGCAACCGTTTGGATAACCGATTAATCCTTTCAGTCATTTTTCTCTGGTTCCAGCTGCTGAAATGTGAGGATTTGCGGATTTGTGGTTCTTTGTCATATATGAAAGTTAACTGAATGTTTTGGACTGTTGGTCAGACATTTGACATTTGACAAAACGATTAACTGATTAATCGAGCAAATAATGTCAGTTTAATCGATAATGAAAATAATCGTTGCTCATCCTGACTGCTTTGCGAGGGAAGCAGTAGTTCTTGGCTTGAGGACTTTCCAATCTGTCACTGTGTTAATTGACATTCACTGTACAGGCTTCTCAAGCTTTAAAACATATGTAATCACATATGGGCAATGCACTTATGAGTCCTCATGGGTGTGTTTCAAAAGAGAATCTAATTTTACTTAATGTGGCTTGTGAAATAACTGCACTCTTCACCTGCAAACCTCAATTCATAGTAACGTTGCATGGAGAAAATGAAGCTGTCAATGTCAGTGAAGATCTTTTTAATTTTCCCACCTGGGCCTGCACACTCCCACTCAGCAGGTCATACGAGCCAGCGGAGCATCAGATCTCACTGTTCTGCTCTCCCCTCTGTTGCTTTAGCTAAGTGCCAATGCTGGGATTTGGGGCTTTTAATCCTGCTGTTAAAAGTTGCGGCTTTGTCAGCGAAAAAAGGACTGGATTGATCTGCGAACAAAGCATTACTTTAGAGAATGAGGGAGCTGTTTGAACCCAGCTATGTCGAGACATGTCCCACTGGCCACCCCCCTGATCACCATGGACATTATGAAGCCTAAGAATGGCATTGGATTACATCTCCGGGACTGCCACTCTGTATAAAGTGTTTCTGTGGAATTCTTTGTATTGTCTAACAACATCTACTTGAGCTCAGAGACTGCGCTGCAGGGAGGAGGGAGGGCGGGGGGCTCCCTCCAGGAGTGAAGGTGTGTGGTATTGGTGAAACATGGCTGGAATCTTAAAAGTTTTTTTTCTCCCTTCAACCCATTTAAGCTTTAAAGGCTTTGAAGCTAGAGATCTGTTTTCATTATAGGGCCATACCTGCCAAACAGAGAGCTGGGGTGAGAAGATGGAGCACTCTGTGATTTTTAGATGAACCTTGTCTAATGGCATGCATAACTAATTCTCTTTTCACACCTCAGTTTGAATAAAACGGACATCTTTGTTTACCAGTTTAGTTTTTTACCCCTTGAGCGTTCCTCTCTCTGGAAATATCTCCCCGCAGCAAATCCTGTACGTGAATTCTTTTCCCATAACACAAAGAGCAGTCACCCAGAACTATCTGTGCTCGATTCTCTATCTTCCCGAGCAAACAAAAGCTTGGGAATGCTTTCAGAGTCAGAGGGGAGAAGCCTCCCGAGTCGACTGAGATGTCTCCTGACACTTACTCTTCCCTTCTCCGTGTCACACAACAAAGGGAGCTGAAGGACGCGACACAAAACCTGAATCGGCCATTCTCAATCAGTGACAGATCACTTGAGAATGTATTACACCTTGTTACCCAAACGCGATCAGAAGCCTTAAATTTGTTTGGGTTTGTGTCCAGATAGGTCAGCTCAGTTGTAAAGCCTTTGTTTGTGTGAGGGGAACACCAAGCATGAAGTTAAAGGCACCTTTTAAGATGTTATCAATGAGCGAGAGAGGATTACTCTTGTATGAAGGCGTGCACTGTTTCTTTGGATGGCCTATTCATCTCGGGCGCATGCCTTTGAACATCTGTAAACACATTCAGCTAACTGCTTAATGCTATTTGATGCTTTATTGTGTGGAAAAGGGAACATTTAGGTTTTTGTTTCTCCGCTGGACAACTCTTTCTCTTTTTTACAGGTGTCATCAGTTACACAGAGTACCTCTTCCTGCTCTGCATTTTAACAAGTATGTATGTATTTTAACTGTCTTAGGCAGAATTACCTTAAAAATGATTTAGAGATTACAAAGTGACAGTCCAAAGTAATGTTTTTAAATTATTATTCTTCCAGAGCCCCATGCAGGCTTCAGGATTGCTTTCAACATGTTTGATGCAGATGGGAATGAAATGGTGGACAAAAGGGAGTTCTTGGTGGTAAGAGCCTCATCTTGATAATCAGATATAATAAAAATGCGTTTGATCCGTTACGTTACATTCTGCGTAATAACGTGTCATCTTCTCACCAGCTGGAAGACATTTTCCGTAAGAAAAAGGACAGAAAGGAAGTTGGTGAAGACGTGCAAAGATTTGACCAGCAGGTATGACGCGCTTTCAAATTCCTGTTAAAGGTTATTAAAGCTTCAGTAAACAATATTTATTTTATATTAACAATGGACCAAATGACTATGCATAATGTAAAAGAGGTTGCTGGTAATTATGAACCCACAGAGGGTTATTGCCAAATTTGCAGTTCATTTTTTAGCTCTTTAGCCTCTTCAGCTCATTGTTTTGGTTTTCCGTTGCCTGCAAATTACACTCTCAACCTTGTTTCCAGCCGCAGCAGAAGCAGGTAGCTGTTTTCAACAAAAAAGCACAGATAAATCCACTGTACACTACCCATCACCCAATGCCAGACAGACAAAGATAGCAACTAGCAAGCTAAAGGGCAGATATCTTTCTCAGGAGTCAGTGTAAACTAAAACAGATTTGAAAGATGAGTGAATATTGGACTTAACATTTGTCAGGTGGCAGAAACACGAGACTAAATTAATGCTAATATTTCTGCTAGATGTGTAAATAAGTTGGCTGTTCCCTGTAACAACTTTATATGTCAGGTTTTGTGCTTTCAGCTTGGTCTGCTGCCCCCAAGTGACAAAAAAAGTCTATTAATTTAAAGCTGCATTAATTAGTTTGGCAGCACATTAAACTGTAAATACAACAATACAGCAAAAACATATTATCACGGTATGAAGTGGATAATATGGCTAACATGTTAACAAGCTGTTGCCTATTTACACGTCTAGCAGACACAAAGCAACATTAGCATTCATTTAGGGTCGTGTGTCTGCCACCTGACAAATGTAAGTCCAATATTCACTCTTGTTTTAGTCTACAGCAGTTTCCTGAGGGAAATATTTGGCTCTTTAGCTAAACCCTGTGCCATGTTCACCACTAACTTTGTCTGCCGTTTGGTGCTGTGCAGGTAGTGTACAGTGGGTTTATTAGAGCATTTTCACTGAACAAAGCTGCCTGCGGCCTCTGTTGGAAGTGAGGTTGATTAGATTGATGAGAAGGAATCAAAACAGCAAAGTTTCAGGCCGGAAAACCGAAGCAACGCTCCATTGTTAATAAAAGAAAATAATGATAAGTACAGCTTGATATTGACCTGAATCCTACATTTTAACCAATGTCGAACGTGACAGGGCTTTTGCTTGCAACACTTGCAGTGTTCCTAGAGAGAACACAGGCAGCACAGAGGTGAATGTGGTCATACAAGGTAAAACATGCCTGAGGCTTTCATCTCTTTAGGGCTGTTTGTTGCCGCATGCAGGAGGATGTAAAACGGGCAGAGCTCAATAGAGCGCGATAAGAGCAACTCTTTGAGGTCTTATCGCACAAACACAACATGGAGGAGCTTACTCTGCCAGGACAAACGTTAGCATCTCTGGACAGTCTTGCATTAATCTCAAGCCCGTATAACAATAAAAAAAAAAAAAAGATCATTAGAATGGGTACTCTAGATTTGGAAATATAATGATGCTTTGCAAAAAAGACAAAGATGAAGACTGTAGATGCAATCACAAAGCTTAAGAATAGAAATAAGAATCTTGGATTGCTGGTAAAGTCACGTCATATATAAACTTGACAGCTATAAAATCAATCGATAGCTTAAAAACTAATTTCTGAAATACTTTGAATTATGAATGCATCTTCTCTTTCTGCTGTCTTTTGCATTTCAGAGCCTGCAGCTGTACGGTCCTCACACATCCCAGCCGCACACTGTATGTATTGTTTCCTTTCCGTGAAGGAAAATGAACTGTTCTGCTTGTTGCATGTATTTTTGGCATGCGCTCCTTCCTAACCTGAAAATGTTTAGCACGGTTAACACACATGCATCTCAGGGGCTGACACCACCCGTATTTGTGTCTGTTAACACCAGATAACCTCATTCACACTCACTGGAATTGAAATACACGACTCTGTACTTCAACATTATCTGACATATTGTCTTTGTGTGTGTGTGGTGTAGTGCAGGGGGTGGGGGGGGGGTCGCACCGCAGATGATTTATGTACTTGCTTTTTGTTGGCATTGGGCGAGAGATTCCACTTCAAAAAGCTCTTACCTGAAGACTGACAAAGACCCCCATGTTTTATTTTTACAGTTTCTTGAGGAGTGGTATTTGGGCTCAGATTACCTTTTGTAATTGGTTTGACCATGAAGGTGCCAGTCAGAGAGGACTGTGAAAAGCACTCAACACACACACACACGTAGAAGAGCCTTCAGCTAAGAGAGGGACAGACCCATCTTTTCAGAGTACTGTTTGAAGACTTTACCTTTAGGTGTGTCTTTTTTGTTTTGGGTTCTTCTTGCGTCCTGTCGGTATCTTTTCAGCAAAAAGTTCATAAGTCAAATCTTTTCAAAAAACACATAACAGGCACGTCTTCAGTGCTGCTGCTGCTGGACTTTCCCCGGCATATTCTAATTGCAAGGTTCTTTTCATGGGATGAGATGGGAACAGCGCGGTGCATTAAAGAGTTGTTCCGTAATTAGCTGTGGGATCATGTCGTAAATCTCACTCTGGTGAAAAGCGATGAGCCGCAGAGGAAGAGCTGTTTTATCAGCTGTCTCACATTCCCCCCCAGGCTTGAGAGATGAAAAAAAACTGAATAAGATAAATAAATATTATGAAATGAAGCAAGCCATACTTAAGAACACGTGTCGACGGCGGCTGGCTGGTTCTGGTTGGTTGTGTGCTGGTTGTTGCTTTCGAATGAGGTGATGTCGAGACTTGAGAAACATCCAGACTGACGAAATGATAGGTTGAAAGAAACAGAATGAGAGCGAGAGAGACACCAACATGGTTTGGTTTATAACTGGGAGTTAGAAATCCAAGTTTTTCCTAACTACTCGGAAGACTCCAGCCTAAGTACTTAGGGTCAACGCTTCAGAGCAATGGAGACTGTGGAAAAGAGGTGAAGAGGCGAGTGCAAGCAGGTTGGAACGGGTGGAGAAAAGTGTCAGGTGTGTTGTGTGATAAAAGAGTATCAGCAAGAATGAAAGGAAAGGTGTTCAAGACGGTGGTGAGACCAGCGATGTTGTACAGCTTAGAGACAGTGGCACTGAAGAAAGGACAAGAGGCAGAGCTGGAGGTGGCAGAGCTTAAGATGTTGAGGTTCTCTTTGGGAGTGACGAGGATGGACAGGATCAGGAACGAGTACATCAGAGGGACAGCTCATGTTAGATGTTTCGGAGATAAAGCCAGAGAGGCCAGATTGAGGTGGTTTGGACACGTTCAGAGGAGAGACTGTGAATATATTGGTAGAAGGATGCTGAGGTTGGAGCTGCCAGGCAGGAGGTCTAGAGGAAGACCAAAGAGGAGATTTATGGATGTAGTGAGAGAGGACATGAAGTTAATTGGTGTGAGTGAAGAGGATGCAGAGGACAGGGTTAGATGGAGGTGCATGATTCGCTGTGGCGACCCCTGAAAGGGAACAGCCGAAAGGAAAAGAAGACTCGGAAGACTCCAGCCATGTTGCACATGACACCAATTACAAGAAAAGTGCTGTTGACAGTTGCGTTTTCAGTGTAGCAGTGTAGTTTTAGTATAGTCCCACAGCAGCTGGGAGAGTGAAGGGAGCAGCGTAAACTGTAATAATAATAATGACTGGTTAATCTAAGATCAGGAGCATGACCTCACTGAGAAAAATAGCAGAGTGGCTTCTTTGTTCCAGACAACATTGAGCAGGAAATATGTTGAGTTTTTGTGCATAGCGGCATATTGCTAAAATCTGCACTATCATCTTTTATATTTACACTTTCAATCTCAGACAGATGACCCAAATTCTTCCAGAAAATGTATCTATATACAATTTGAACCTATTTCACAACAGTAGATGAAAGGTGCCTGATAACCTGCATTTATCTCACACCGTGGCATCAAATGATGATGTATTGGGTGGGTTCAGTTACATAGTTAACGTGGGATGAATCACCCTTCAGGACTCACGCCCTGCATGCTTTGGACATGTGTTAGCTGTGTTGGCTCGATGTCCTGCCAAGAGGCTGCATGCATCGCTGCAGAGCGGGCTCATGTCAGGGCTGATGGGCCTCTCAGATATTCCGGTGTCAGTCCCAGTCTGTTTCTGCCTGTTTGAGTGTGGATGGATGTCAGTCTGTCTCTGACTTTTTGTCTTCTAACAGCTGTGCTTCAACTGCTGCCACAGGTTCTTAAAAAAGACAGGCAGCATGTGGAGGCCCGAGGCATGTGGGATGTTCTCAGACGTGGCACAAGTCAAGTTCTGTTTTCTGATCTCACTGAGGTAGCCATGCCCTCGATGCTTCTTTATTACTTTGGTTATACAGTAATACTCTGCACCCAGTTCTGACGATTGGTTTCTCTTAGAAACTCCAGTAGCTTCTGTTTTAGCGAGCACAGTGGAACAGGTTCTTGATTTATGCATCTACATTCTTGTTGGTAAAAGTAAATACTCAAAGACGAGCGGTCTAATATTTCCTCTGCAGCATGTTTGATGAATCTGTTGCATGGCACGTGTTCGAATCATGCAGAAATGAGAAATGTTGGCCCAGTGAAAAATTAACCATTAACTGAGTAATTATTCAATAGCAGAATCTGGGTGTGGCTATTAACTAACATCTTTACTTAAAGCTTTCAGCATGGTTAAATAAATGTCATTGTTAATCTTTACCTGGCGTTGCCATGACACACTTGTTTTGTGCAAATTTGCTCAATGTTTGGCTATATCATTAGTGAGGAGGACGCTTAATTTCTATGAGGAGTCTTTCTGCAGTCACGTTTTTCCCTCTGATAGCACGTGGATGAGAAAACAGAGACAACACTGCTGGTGCACTTCTTTGGGAAAAAAGGCAAAGCTGAGTTGAAATTTGAAGATTTTTACACGTGAGTTGAAAACTCTTTTGTCTGCCGTGTCACACATCATGATGTCCCTGAGAAAATGATTATCTCCCGGTGTAATATGGCCATTAATGACCTCCGACACCTCAAGCTTTAGTGGTTTTGTTTGTGACAATGGGAAGTGTTCCTTTGTGCAATGCGAGTTCCTGGTGGTGGCGTTTCCTGTCAGCAGCTGCTGTCCGTCTCGCTCCTCCAGGTTCATGGACAACCTGCAGACAGAGGTGCTTGAGATAGAGTTCCTCTCCTACTCCAAAGGCCTGCCCACCATCAGCGAGGAAGACTTTGCTCGGATCCTCCTTCGCTACACCAACGTGGACGACGTCAGCGGGTATTTGGACAACGTGCGCCACAGCATGCCGGATGAAAAGGTGCGCTGTTTTCCCCCATCAGATTCACTTTGTCATCGCATGATATCAACGATATCAATCTCATGTCTGTAAGCTAAGCTGGAAACAGCTAGCCTGGCTCTATCCAAACTTTAAACATGTGCCTATAATCACCTCCCTATATAACCTGCCTGCTGGGTATCAATCAATCTTGTCATCTAATTCCCAGTAAGAAAGTGAAGACGTGTTTTTCCCAAAATGTCGAACTGTTCCTTTCAATGAATTAGCTAGCTTTTAACAGACTTTGAAGCAACAAAGTTTAGAATGTGAAACTTCCACCTTTGTTGTCCCCCATTGACAGCAACTGAAAAAAGCAATTGAACTGCAGCAGTTAGGCCTTAGGAGCCGGGTCACGCTCGAACAGAACTAGTTCGTAACGCGTTCGGCCATCATAGAGACGTTTACATAATGATAATAATTAAAATATGAGGATAACAGCCCACATTTTCAGACAGTCGCTCCTTGAAGGTATTCATTGTGTCGTTCTCGGTTGTTTTGTGTGAGTATGAGAGTATTTTAGTCCTCTGTTTCTTTTGATACTGCTCTGTGAATTAGCTGTTGAGTGAAGCATCCTCATTTAGCATCGATTTGTTTTTCCTCATGGCACGCTGACCCGCTCCTCAGCCACCTTGAGTAGCCTGTTGCTAGATCTCCATTGACTATCAAGTGGGTCTCCTCGTTAGGCTAAGAGATATTTTATGGCCCTCACCTTGTTGAAACAGCAAAGCGTCACAGATTAGTCATTACTCCGATTGTTCGGCTCTGTGTGTTGCCAGTTTGGCGGGGCCCCCGGCAAGAGAAGGAGCTAGTAGCAGCGAGATGGTTGAGTGGAGATCAATAGGCTCAGTGTTTGAGTCATCAGCCAAGCCTGAGATGTTTGGGGATTCATCACTTTTGTTGTTTTTGTTTATTCAAGTATCAGGTTAATCTGCCTTAGAAAAGTCTGCAAACGGCCTGACCTCTTCCCAAAAGCTACACTCCTCACCCAGCTGCTGACAGCTAAGCGTGTCCATACTGCGCAGGGAAAATCCAGCAATGTATACTTTGTCTGTTTGGGTGTGTTATCTGTCTGATGGCCTCAAGGTCCCACACACACTAAACGATTCCCCGCAGGATGAAAGGAAGCAGATTGTGTGCTGTGTGAATTGTAGCACTGTCCTTTGCTGGAGTGTTGACACATGCAGCCGTTTGCTTTATGTGGCACTTCATAATTTCTCATGTTGAATTTCACATTGTTTCATTAATAAAGGCATTGTGTTATTGTTGTTATTAACTCCTTGCAGGGAATCACCTTTGAGGAGTTTAGGTCCTTCTTCCAGTTCCTAAACAACCTGGAGGATTTCACCATTGCCATGCAAATGTACAACTTTGCCCACCGCTCCGTTGGTCAAGGTAAAAAGTCTCACAGTTTTTAGTGACAAACTAGTTGGACAACACTTAAACTTGAGCCTGATCTTATAATAAACATTTACCTTTTAAGGACATTGAATTTTTATTTGTCTCCAATTTGGTTTTGGCTAATTCTTTGTGGTATCATAGAAATGTCTTCTGTAGAATTTACGCTACCTGGCCAAAAGTATGTGGACACCTGAACATTGATTGATTGTGATTGTCAAACATCTCATTCAATGCGCATAATAGGCTGCTAAAACAGCCTCCACTTTTTTGGGAAGGACGTCCCAGGCTGCAGGGATTTGCTCATGTTCAGCTGCAAGAGCACAAGTCAGCTCAGACACTGATGATGGGCCATAAAGCCCCTTAAGGTCAGGGATCTGTGCAGGCAGGCCAGTCTTCAACACCAACAAACATTTTTGTATGGACCTGCTTTGTTAATGGGGACATTGTCATGTTGAAACAGGAAAGGCCTTCCTCAAAATTGGAAGCACCTTATTATCTAAGATGTCATTGTGTGCCGCACCATTAAGATTGATTGAGACTTTGTCGCTCAAATTCCGAAAAACAGCCCCAATTCAAAGGTCCGTGGGCAGGTGTGAAATAATCCATCATATTTAACACGTTGCTTTAAGCATTTTGTTGAACACTGTTCTTTGTTATTCTACTTGACTGTGGGGGAAACAAGATTGTTTTCCGACAAATTAATTTGCCACTTTTCAAAAGCTAATCTCACCTTGATTGTAGTTTAATTTCAAGCTGAACTGTTGAGGACAGCATTTAATGCTGCTGGGGTCTAAAGACTACGCACCGCTTAGTGGTGAGTTATTGTTCACTTTTATTGTTCCTCCCTCTCAGATGAGTTTACCCGGGCGGTCTACGTGGCTACGGGCATCAGGCTGACCCGCCACTTGGTCAACACTGTCTTCAAGATCTTCGACGAGGATCAGGACGATAAACTCAGCCACAAGGAGTTCATCGGCGTCATGAAGGACCGGCTGCACCGCGGCGGCGGGGTGAGACAGCAGAGATTATTTAAATGCCATCCATCTCTCGTTCATGACACTGAAGGTGACAGAAGAGATGTGCCCACCCGGCCCACTCTCCTTCTCCCCTGTCAGTCTGGGAGAGCAGCTTCTTATAGGGTAGACAAGAAGGGACGCCGCACAGAAGTGTCGGTGTCTCAAATCCACAGCAGCAACGACTGATGTGAAAGATACCAGCATTGTCAGTCTTTGTCAGCTTCTTCTTAATGTGTAATCTGATTTAACAGGATGGAGGTCAAAAAGGAACAAAACAGAGTACTTTCAAATAATTAGGCCTATTTAAGCAACTATTAGCATCACAAACACAACCTTTCCTTACAATTTTGAGTAAGAACTAATTATGTCTCTTTGTTCTTTATGTAGGGTTTTTCTTAAATACCTCCATACCATAATGACTAAATTACACTACTGCCACTTTTTATTACTGAAACACATCTCACCTCTGAGTTGGAGATGAGTGAGTTTTGTGAAATTATACTGCCATCTAGAGGGACATCATGAAATTGGATTTCTCATGGTATTCCTCTTTCTCGATTTCCCCCACTGGCTCTCTCTCTTTCTCTCTCTCTCTCTCTCTCTCTTTCTCACACACACACACACACACACACACACACACACTCACAGGGCGTCAGAGTGGAGGAGAAGTTCACCTCTTTTAAGTCCTGCATGAAGAAGGAGCTGTCAGGCAAATAGGTAAAGTATTTTCTCACTATCAGCTTTCTCTGCTGAATGGGGAACGATTAAATATAAATTTAGAATGTTTAATGTGAGTTTGAAAAAATATATATTTTTATACTGTTCCCTAACAGAGTCTCCCAGGCACACTATCACAGTACATAGGCAGTCTTTTCAGATGTGTTTTGAGGCCCACACTCTGCTTGCCCGAAGCATTGAGTTACACTGTAATATTAACGCCTGATCAACTGCCACCAGATACCAGCTTAAGTCTGCATACATGAGCAGTGAGCAGTGCAGTTTAAAGCTGTATAAATGTTTCAAAGGAAATGCACCTCTTGGGAAAGGGCCTGATAATCTTCCCTGATACATTTTAGGAAAGGAACTGATCCGTGTGTTTTTGCAGACAGAGCTGCAATATGAACAATATCTATTTTGACAGAAAAGAGAAAAATTGGGAGATTTTGATCAGGATGAAAGTGCAGTGAACAGTAGATATTTCCCCTGTGCTACAGCATTTATATTTTCTGACATGAATGTAACCTTATAGGCAGGTAAAAAAGTAGTTTGACATTTTGGGAAGTGCACTTATTTGCTTTTCTGCCAAGAGTTAGATGAGAAGATCAATACTACTCTTATATGAGTGATATGTTTGTTGAATAGGAAGCTACAGCTGGTTAGCTTAGCTTAGCACAAAGCAGGAAACGGGGAAACCGCTAGCCTGGCTCTGTCTAAAGGTAACAACATCCACCTATCAGCAGTAAAGCTCATTATTTAATCATTAATTAATGTTCTAGCTCAGTTTTAGCTTATGCTGGGCGAAGCTAACTGGCTGGAGCTTCATATTTACCGTACAGATATGAATATTGAATATTCCTAATTGGGTTTTCTCTCTGAACTGGGGCCATGATAAAGAGGGATCTGGCTCAGGGCATTCATATTGTGCTGCTAGAGGTGAAATTCTTGGAGCGGCGCAAGATGGATGACAGAAAAAGCATTTGCCAAGAATGTTTTTATTAATCGTCTAACTCTCGACAAAAAAGCAGATAAGGGTATTTAAAATGCTGAATTGTGCGTTTCAGCATAAGCTGCCACGGTAATTTGGATTTTCTACCATTTATGATAATTGTTTTAACCTCTGCTGCTATTTTCAATAAGGTTACATGTGTAAGCCATCTTCTGTGCTGCAAATACTTCCCATGATATTTTTTTTTATAAATGAGGGACATCTGTAGATATTTGGGGGAACTGTTGCTGGTTGTTGCTGTGCCTGTATGCTGAAAATCCACAGCTGTGGTCACTAGAGAGGACCCAATTTTTTTTTCTGCATACTTGCAGAACTACTGCGGACTCATGCTCCATGACAGTTTGATTCAGAGGTGTAAAGGTTTTTGTTTCTCTGTAGTCTAATGTGTTCTTGTTTCTCAGTATGTAATTTCTGCCATGTAATATACAAGAAGGAACTGACTGCAGTTCTAATGTATGAACGATACAGATTATCCGTGGCAGCACAGTGTGTTAGTTTACATGTATCACAAGTGTCACACTGGACTTGTATTTATCATTTTCTCTCTGTTTTGTCACCAGATGAAAACCCCATGATCTTGCCAACAGGATGAGCTGGGCTTTCTAGCCGGACAGAAGGGTTAATGCATGTTGCAGCATCTTATTGCACTGTGTCAGAAGTTTTAAAATAAACAGGATGTGGTCAGCCTAATGGGAAGCTGTTGCAAGTGGTCAAACAAACAAGAAAAACCTAATGAGAAAATCCACTTAACTCAGTGTCGCAGGACTCCAAATTGGACTTATTAGTTTGTCTAACTGCTATTGCCTGCTCATAAGATATTGACCTATTTATTGATTCATTTACTTGTAAATATATTTATCGGTTTTTTAGATTGTTAACACTGATTTTATTTATTTATCTAAAAGTCCAACGTTGTCTTACTACTGCTCTGCCAGTGGGTTTTGTTCAGTTTGATTCTCCTTTTGTCCCGAGCGTTACTCTGTACGGTGGCAGCATTGCTCACATACTTTGTTCTTCTGTCGGCTCTGCAGCCCCCTGCACAGATCTGCTCGGGACGGCAGCTCCCCTCCTCTTTGTCCTCCTCCTCCTCTCTCCCAAAGTGCTGCAGCTAAAATCCTCCAGGATTCCCCCAGAGCCAGCAGGCCTGAGCAAACTCACTCAGTCTGTGGCCTTTTCACTGTTTAACTACAGGCAGCTAACATTAATGTTAATCATTTCTTGGCGAGGAAAGACAAGTGCTATTTTCATGCCACCGGCAGGAACGGCCTCTTTCTAGATAAATATGCAAAATATTGAAGCCATATGTTTGTTTCACTCTTGGGACACTCAGCTTAAATTAGCGCTGATTTTAAAGGAGCAATATATTGACATGACTTTCCCTTTAGGCTCTGTAAGGAAGAGTTTACACTTTATCTTCTTTATAGAAATCCCCTCTTGTACTAATGTACAGTATGTTACTGAGGAATTCATGATGACTGTTTCCTGGTGTAATGTTTGCTTTGGTTGGAGTTATGTACTGAAAAAAGAAAATATCAACATGTTACATGCTAATATTATTATAATAATATGAACCAGACTAATGTATTTGTATTTCAGTCAGTCTGTTTTAATCTTGGATGTTTGGATTAGTTAGTCTACCTCTTGAAGAGTTTTGGAAACTTCTGGCCGTATGTCATTCTTTGAAATCAGGCCTCGACCGTTCCACATGTCAGAGCGCAGATGCATTTTTAATGACATTGTGCATTAAATATAATATAAAATATTTGGATTTTTGTGCTCTCCGTCTTCCTCTTTCTCACACACATGCCAACAATGTCTTGCTTTGTTGCAGCTATGGTCACTGTCTTTCACACAAGTGAAAGCTAGTAAACTGTGAACTGCTCACACTGCTGCTACCTTCTTGTCTTTGTAACTACAGTGAACTGATGCCAGGAGCACAGAAGAATAAATTAGCCTTTTTATTCCCAAACTGAAGGCAAATCATTAACAGTATTAATCATCAAGAACCTGAGGCTGTGTGGGTGTTCAGGACTCTAATCAAGGACTTTTTATCTTTAAATGATTCATTCGGGAGGGTAATAACTTGCAGTCTCACACTCTAATCCTGCATTGTTTAAAATAAGATCAAGGAGGTCGGTCACGGACTCTGCAAAAGACCCTTGAAATGTTACATTAAACGTCACGGATACAATTTTATGAACTTTGCCTGTTAGTTGACTGACAGGAAAACGAATGGCCGCACTTACTTGCCCATCGTATCCACGTATTGCTGATGATTTTCCCACAGACATCACATCAACCACCCCTAAGTTGTGTGAAAGTACCGGTAGTTTCACCCACTGTAGCCTAGTTCTAGTTTGTTTTGATAACTAGAACTGTTCCCCCCAGCGTGAACAACATGAACAGCATCGAAACTAGTCATCTGTCCTCACTGTAAGGCTGAGATGTGCGTATTGGGGTGTATATTGTTAGTTTGCTGCAGCATGCCACCCACCCACAACAGGTGGCAGCTGGTGAAAATAATTGCTTAAATCTTTCTCACATTCGAACAGCATTTTTGAAAATGTATTAAAGACATTTGCAATCAGGAAGTAGAAGTTAATCTGTGAAGTGCGGTGGTAAAGAACATTTAGAGAGTAGCTTGGCAGAGGGAGGTTGGACAATGTTTCGTATTGCAGGATTGCAAAATATTTTGCAGGTGCAGTTGTGCATGAAGCAGCAGAAGCAGGTGGCTCTTGCGGACCTCTGCCTACACTGTCAAGTAATGATAAAACACAATATATAGCAACAACTCTGACACAAGCAAAAAACTATTATAGCCTGGAGAACTGTAATCAGACCACCACTAGTTTAATATTGTCACACAACACCTATTCAAAATATGGTAGAAAGGGATGAAATACTAATAAATGTTTTAAAAAAGACTTCTAGCTGTGAAATCATAGTAGCAGTAGTGTGAGTGCAGCTTCGCCTTGTCTTTGTGTGCAAGTAAAACATGACAGTGGACATGATGGGGGACTGACATCACTCTTATTCCTGATTTGACAATCAACTGACCTTTTCTACAACTGAACCTGATCCCATTGTTTACTGCGTGCCTGTATGTGTGTGTGTGTGTGTGTGTCAGTGGTGGCGGGACTATTCAGATCCAAGTAAAAGTACTACACTGTAAAAATACTCTGTTACAAGCAAACCTCCTGCATTGAAAATGTTAACTAAGTAAGATTAGATAATTAGGGAAATGCACTTAAAGTTTTAAAAGGAAAATTACTCAGTGCAATGCTTGTTTTGTCCAACCAATAGTACAAGCCTCGAATACAAAAAAATGTAACTATAATGAAAAATTAAGGAAAATTATTAAAAGGAAAAGCAGCAAATTGTCACATCTGAGAAGCTGTTTTATTACATGAAAAATGACCAACAATTATCAAAATAGTTTTAAAATTCCTTTTCTGCCAGTTGATTATAAACTAATAATTTCAGCTGCAGGCTACTTGCACATTGTCATGAGTTTTGTATGCAAAACTAAATGTACTGGAGTAAGTACAATATTTCCCTCCGAAATGTGGTGGAAGTAGTGCAGGCCTAGAAAGTGTCATGAAAAGAAAATACTCAAGTAAAGTACAAGTAGCTTACCTCAAATTTGTAGGCTACTTAAAAGGCAGTATTTGAGTAAATGTGGCCTACTTTGTTACATTCCACCACTGGTGCATGTGCGTGTGTGTGTGTGTGTGTGTGAGCAGACCCGTTTCAACACTCGCGAGTTTGAACTTATTGAACCCATCTGCTGTGAAAAATGTGCTAGGCTTGCAGCATCCCGCGGACGTCATGGCAACCTGTGGGGAGGCAACAGGGGCGGTCCTGACTCTGTGCGTACTATGTGTGCGTGTGTGTGTGTGTGAGTGAGCTGTCTGATATTTTGTTGTAGTCTGTGCTAGCGGCTGAGCAGGACGATCAGAGGGGAGCAGTGCAGCAAAAGCAGCAGCAGCAGCAGCAGCAGCAGCATCGGAGCCGGGGTGGGGGGGGGGCTGTACGATGTTGCGTCTGTGCTGCCGATTAGGCTGATCAGAGCCGGAGCAACGATGCAGTGACAGTCTACAAGAAGACACAGGCACACACTCTCTCTCTTTCACACACACACACACACACACACACCACATAGACAGAGGGAGAGGGAGGGAGAGTAACACACGATTGCGCACGAGAAATGATCCGCTCCTAGACTATGGCACCGTCGGGCTCGCGTAGTATCAAGAAGGGCTGTCAGAGAGTTTTGTACTGGATCCCGGTCCTGTTCATCGCCCTCATAGTGGCTTGGTCATACTACGCCTATGTTTTGCAGCTTTGCATAGGTAAGAAACCAGTTGTCTGGGTAGTATGAGGAGTAGGTGTGTGTGTGTGTGTGAGAGAGAGAGAGAGCGAGAGAGGGGGAAATGCCTCTGACTGGTGTGTGTGTGTTGTTGTTTTTTTGTTGGGTGATGGGGTGGGGAGACATTTCTGTTTCAGCAGTTTGTGGTCCAAGCTGATTTTATAGATGCAGAAGACTGGCTTGTTGTTTATGCAGTGTGTGCGCTGTGTCAATCACATGATGGCAACAGTTCAACCAGGAATTGTCAGCGTATCATTGCACAAGGAAGTGGCAATGATGTCTTTTTGCATGAAAAACAGAAGTTCAAGATTTGCAAATCGGAAGTATTTGACAACCTGCTTTTATTGTGAAGGAGCTTTCTATGTCACATACATTATCACAGGGTACAGATTAGGATTAGGATCGGATCCACCACTACCACTCTATCAGCACTCTAAAGACTTACTGTAATAGCTTCAGGCTCATGTAGCTTCATTATCTGAATTTATATCCCCCACCACAGCACCAGCAACTTTATCTTTTGGCAAGAAGTCTGACTGTAATGGCTTTTGAGTTAGGCCTGCCTCCTTGCCTCCAGCTGCTGAGCATTGGATGGTGCGGTTCTCAGTGAACGGTGAGCACAGAGTTGACCTGGATAGTGAATAATGGTTTCTAGGATGTCTCAGGGGAGTCTCAGCAGCCTACCCCTGTGCTCCATTTGGCAGCTTGTCAGACCACTAGGAAAGCAGCTCTCCTCTGTCAAAAGGGGGAAGAAATGGAGACCAAACAGTGGCAAACACAGGGAGGGAGGGTTTGATGTTCTGGCTGTTTGTTCCTAGTCTGATCTTCTCCAAATTTACCCAGATATGCGATCCAGCTTGAACTGAAAGGGTACACCTTATATATTTACACCTAATCAGTGAGACTTAGGTATGCTGCAGGAGTCATAGTGCCATGTCACTGGGTTCACCAGCACAGGTGGGGCCATAAATCGACCACAAAGAGACAAACACCGACCACATAGAGAGGCAAAATGACTATGAGACAAAAAATGACTACATAGAGACCAAAAACATCAACAAAGATGTGTAAAAAGACCACACAGAGACACAAAACGACCAAAACAGATGCAAAATATCCCCAAAGAGATGCAAAAGAACCACAAAAAGACAAAAAAAAACAACCACAGAGAAGCAAACCGACCAGAAAGAGACAAAAAACAACTGCTAAATTTCTCAGTCCGTCCGTGACTGAAGGCTCTTTCTAAGTTACTATAATAAAAATTCATATTAATATTCATATTAGAATATTTAAAGTTGTTTATTTGGCAATCAGTTGTTACACTGAATGAACAATGTAACATTTAATAATGAACCGTTTCTTATTGCCAAGCAGCAAGGCTTTAAATGTGAATTGTAAAACACATTTTTACTAAATTTATAAATGTGTCCCCTTCCTTTAAAACTGTGCTCTATAGTGTGACCCCCCCCCCCCATTCAAAAGTTTCTAAATCCGCCCCTGTTCACCAGAGAGGGCAGCCAGTGCTTGTCCCAGGATGAATCTCATCTAGAGTTACAGGACGCCATGTGTCTGCTGCCACCCATGAGATACTGAGACGTCCCTCATTACTGCAGGGGGACAGAAAAGCAAAATCACTGTTTCGCCAGGCTTTTTAAAAAACACATCTTGTTTTGCATCCTTCAGAACAAGATCGAGATTGTTATGCATTCGAGTCACATGGGAAGGACAGAGGAAAAACAGCAGCAGCAGGGCAGGACAGCGGTTGCTCAGGGGCCAGCATGTGCTCTGCAGACAGACACACAGACAGTTGTGTGAAAGTATCATCAGCTGATACCTCTCGTTCGGCAGCTTAGTTAATCCCATTGTCTGGTTTACATAATTCACCCCAAGCAATCTGCAGTTGACCCACTTTCTTTTGAAGCACCGAACGTCAGCCTTTAAACAGTTTGTCCTTTTTTTTTTGTTAAAAATGTGAAATCAGGTGGTCTTTGGCTTCTTGAAAACCCATGTTGTAAATGGAGCACGTTGTAGCAAAAATGCAAAGAGGGAAAGAGAAAGAACGTTCGGAGGTGACCATAATGCTTTCATAGACACATTAATACATACAGTTCATCCTTGCACATGCTCTTAATCACACACACACACTGTCCGACTCTGGGGCTTTAATGCTGGCAAGGCGGCATGCACACAACTTTTGGCTGCATGCCTTGATTCAGCTCCTTGGCTTACCTTTCCTCAGTTCCTGCTGTGTGCATATGTGTGTGTGTGTGTTTGTGTGTGTGTGTGTGTGTGTGTGTCTGCATGCTGCTTTACAGGCTAATTGCTAAAGATGGATGATTCTGTGTGCTCAGCTAATCATTGCTTGGGACAAAATTCGATACAGTGGCAGGTCTGCACGTTTCTCTGTGGAGCGTTCGTCCAGATCTTTAGGTGTGTGTTGGTGAAGATTTTGGGGTGCTCATCAAATGTGCGGGTGCTGATGTCGGCCTGCAATCAGCAGCTTCGCCCAGTCCCCTCTGTGGGAGTTGTTGCAGCTGTCAGCATTCACACACACACACACACACACACACACGCACACACACGCACACAAACACACACACACACGCACGCAGTAATGCTAATCTATATGAGAGGAACAATGAGACAAACTATTTTACTGGGAGTGTGCTGTACATTGATTTTTCCCTATTGTTGACCTTCAAATCTGGTAACATCCTAAAGTGCTCCACAGTGTGTTTCACCTTCTTTTATTCAACACAGACCTGACTGCGTCTTCTCATTTCTCATTTTTCAGTGTCAATTGAAGACACAGGAGAAAAGGGTAAGCGTTGCTGTTTAACATCAAGAGGAATCAAAAGTGTCTTCAGCTGGTCTAGATGTTGGGTTGGGTTTAGGCCAGAGGAGGTTCAGCAGAGGCAGCCCACATCAAAACACTATAATCAGCCTGTATCAGCTGGGAGAGTGTCATACGATTTGTTTTCATTAACTCAGTTATATGTTAAGATGCAGCCTTCAGTGTGCATCTTGAGTCTAGAGATGCATCGCAAGAGACCAAACCACAATTACCTTTGAATGGTACGGTTCTAGCAATGTCTGACAGTCAGTTGGCGAACCACTTTGGTCCAGACTGAAATATCTCAACCACTATTGTACAACAATGTATTACCATGAAATTATGTACAGATTCATCCCAAGATTTGTCCCAGGAGGATGAATTCCAGTGATCCTGGTGACCCTCTGACTTATCACCATGAGGTTCACATTTGTGGTTTTGAGCTATTGGATGGATTGCCATGAATTCTGGTTTAACATTGCCCCCCTAATAATGAAATTAGAATCCCTTTAGTGGTCTGAATTTTCGTGTAGCTCCACCATCAAAGTAACATTTGTCATATCCTTTGGTTTATGACCAAATTCCTGCAAAAGTACTGACATTCCCATCAGCCTCAACTATGTTTAGTGCTATTTAGCAAATGTTAGCTTGCTGACATGGTAAACAATGTACCTACTAAACATCAGCATGTTAGCATTGTCATTGTGAGCATGTTAGCGTGCATTTACCTCAACGCACCACCGTGCCTAAGTGCAGCCTCACAGAGCCGCTTTGCAAAATAGTGCACAAATCAGAATACAAAATTACACCAATGCAACTGCTCAGTCTGAGATAATATTTGTCCCAGCACTCAATTTAAGAAGTAATTAGATTTGAATCAAAGTCTTGTTCATCTCAATGAAGCTGACTCTGTGCATTTCGCCCTGTTTGTTTGTTCAAATCCTGTTTTTTTTTTACACTACAGTGAACGATAATGATTGGAGACTGATTTTGACATAATAATTGGAATATTTTTCATTTTCCAGTGAAAACTAAATAAATTACATTGAATCACAGCAATATTATCAATATTCAATGAAGAGAGATGATAGATGATGATGACTTGTTTATGTTTTTCTGCTTTCAGTTATATACTTGCTGGTGTACCATGTAATTTTCATCATGTTCGTGTGGGCGTACTGGCAAACAATCTTCACCAAGCCCATGAACCCCCTGAAGGAGGTTAGTGTGTCTGACTGCGACGCAGCGTTATTGCCGGCTGGGATGATGAAGCATGGTGGGAAGTGCGGATGTAGGTTACACAGCCTCCCTGTGTGATTGAGCGCTGCATTTAGACTACTAATACTTTCCAGTGGACGTGCCTGGAGCTGCACTGTAATGGTTCTGATCCTGACCGCCGCACTTCAGCTGCTCATGGTGAACACACGCATGCATACATCTTTGAGTGGACACTCAGAGGAAAGCCACATTCGCATTTGCATTTCAGTTTGAACTGAGGCGAAGCACACATGCAGGCAATAATCGCCTCATATGAAAGCTTTACTTTAGGAGACGTGATCGCTGGATCACTCGAGGTTTCGAAATTGTAATAAAAGTCAAATTTCAGCTGTGCTGTGCTGTTTGTTATCAGCAGAGTTATTTGTTTCCAGTGTTAAATCGCCTGAGCGGCTGAAAGTAATATCGCAGCTCTCTGCTGCTCCCATTTGCCTACTGGGGCAGAAAGACCCAAAACAAATGGAAGATACAGAAATACCCGTCACTGCCTGATGAGCTGCAGCTTCACAGTAACAAACATCTCAGCATTACTGACACTATCACAGCTTGTTTATCTCACCAACAAAATGAATCTGTTTTGACAAATGTAAGGATGTGATTCATCAGAAATACAGATAGAGCTATTGGTAAATCGCAGGTGTTGTTTGTCTTTCCCTCTGTGTTCTGCCCTACATAGTTTCACCTGTCCTACTCTGACAAAGAGCTGCTGGAGCGTGAAGATCGGGGAGAGTCTCAGCAGGAGATCCTGAGGAGGATAGCCAAGGATCTGCCCATCTACACCCGCACCAACTCTGGAGGTACAGTACAGTGCACGCGACTGCTGGTGTGGAACAACAGGAGCAGTCTAGACTGACATGCAGCTCTCAGAGCTCATTTCACCCCCCGTCACCTTGTTAGTGTGGTCAAGTGTTAGGAGAGGCTGCTGCTGACGGCTGTGTGATTGAATTGGCTGTGTCTCCTCAGCAATCCGTTTCTGTGACCGCTGCCAGCTGCTGAAGCCTGATCGATGTCACCATTGTTCAGTCTGTGATAAGTATGGCTCTCTGCTCGTGCACCTATAGAGAAAAAACCACACCATGTATATGAGTAACATTCAATTACACTGATGTCTGACCCCGCTGTGTTACAGATGCATCCTGAAGATGGATCACCACTGCCCGTGGTATGTAGTGGCACTCTTTCATTAAACAGCCAATAGGACTTTAACCAATGCACCACTCTACTCGCATGGTATTGTTAGGATATCCTTGAGATGACATGAAAGGCTCCACAGTATTCAGGTTCTATGGTTTCTCGGAAAGGGCTTTATTTTTTCTTTAGCACCACTCTCCGCAGTTACATTCAAGTCAACAGGGCTCGTAAACACGAATCACATGGAAGCACAAAGGGCTTGTTTACTGGACACAATTTGACACAGTAACCTCTCATCCTGCCAGATGACAGATTTTGGCAGCAGAGGGAGACAAAACAAATTTGGTGTAATTTTCTGCTAAACATGATCGGTTTGTCTGCCCTCTGTGCAATCATGTACCATGTTTGGTGTCCCGACTGTGGAGAAATCCATGAAGAAAAGCTGAATATAAGAATAAGTCACAATGCAATTTGCCATTGGTTCATTAAGCAATAAGATCCAGTTGTTTTCTGTAGGGCTCTGCAAAAATGCCTAGCGTGAACATGTCCTCAGCCTTCTTACACAAAGCCTAATATTCAATACTGGTCCCTGATTGGCTACAAAAAACATCCCCTAATTCACATGAAACAAACTTGCTGATTGAAGGTTTTCTTGTTAAATTCTGCCGACCAGTTGTGATGCATTTACCTGTTTTTCAGTCTGAAACAGGCTGGAAATGTGTAATTAAAACACTTTCTTAGAATAGTTGTGTGCACATCCACAAAACATCAGCGGAACGGGTTCTGCATACCGAAAAAACAAACAAAACATGAATACAACAGAAAAGTAACTGCACACTTCATTACATAAAATGAATAACATTATTGCTACATGCACATTGTGATGTAACAACTCCCACACCAACCCATCCCCACTATTTCCTGTTGCTCAACTGTTTTCAGTAATTTCTTCAATTCCTGTATCTCTGCATTTAAACAGATATTATACATGTATTAATGATACCATTTTCCCACACTGACCTGCATTCTTCCATTCTTGTTGCAGGGTGAATAACTGTGTGGGATTCTCCAACTACAAGTTTTTCATGCTGTTCTTGGCATATTCGCTACTCTATTGCCTTTTTATAACTGCTACAGATCTTCAATACTTCATTAAATTTTGGACGGTAAGTATGGCTTATCCACCACAACATGAACCGTTGATTATATGATGTCCTTTTTTTTCTTTAGAAACTAGCACAAAATATCTCTAGTCGAATCTGATTGGAGATCTGAAAACATGCATTCTGTGTTAAATATGTGGTATTTGATTATTTTTATCACAAGGCTGCAGGTAGAGCACATTTCCGCCTGAGAGAATACCTGGTATGAGCCAAACAACTAGTTAGTGGCCCTGAAATAGAAACAGTTTACTAAGCTCCCCTAGAATAGTTGAGTAGAAATCTCTCAGATCCCACTCGGTCTCAGAGTGTCTTAGTGTCCCGCTCTGTTTTCGTGCAGTTGTGTTGATTGTTTGTTTGTTGTCCCCCCCCCCTCGCCTCTTCAGAACGGCCTCCCAGACACTCAGGCAAAGTTCCACATCCTGTTCCTCTTCTTCTCGGCCTCCATGTTTTCAGTCAGCCTGGCTTCGCTTTTCATCTATCACTGCTGGCTCGTCTGCAAGAACAGATCCACTCTCGGTAGGTGGCGCGCGTCGTGCCTGCATGTACTGTACGTGTGTGTTCGGCATGCGTTCTGTCTGTGGATGCAGTAATTATACAGCCTCTGTTGAACGGCCGCTCTCTCATCTCTGTGCACGCTGCGTATCTGCTCTCAGTTACGGGTTGCACAGTGTCGTCTTTGCACTAATGATGAAAGGATGTTTCATAGCATTCTCCCCACCGTCACTCACCGTCCTCATCAGCGCGGTGACTTGATGAGTCTCTCTGGGCCGTTATCAGACGGAGCGGCTTCTCATTGTGTGTGCACAGTAGCACACTTTGTCTGTGTGTCGAGGAGGGTGGATTATCCAGAGGAGTACGTTACAGTGTAATGCAAAGAAACAAGGCTGAGGGCAGTAAGCAGCTTAGTAACAGACACTGCGAGGAGGAGGAGTCGCACATGGAGGCACAGTCTGAGATCTGCTTTTCCTGCACAACAAAGACACTTTTCATTCAGAGTTGTTCCACTGATGCAGCCATTGAGCATTGTCTGACTGAGCTCCTGTTAATAGTCTGAATAATAGATTATGTAAAGGCTGAGAGGGAGTGCTGTGTTTATTCATCTTCATGTCGGACTGACTCTTCTTCTCCTCCATGTGTGTCCTCTCAGAGGCTGTGCGCTCGCCAGTGTTTCGCCACGGCACAGATAAGAACGGTTTCAGTCTGGGCTTCCGTAAGAACTTCCGCCAGGTCTTCGGGGATGAAGCTAAATACTGGCCTATTCCCATTTTCTCCAGGTAAGATCTTATGGGCATTTGTTAAAGGCAATTCTAGGAAGCTACATAAGGCAAACTAAAGAATGAAATCCCATAAAGCAAGTCTATGTGTTATGAAATGATTTATAACTTCCTCTGGCAGGTTGTTTGACAGGTTAGGAGCCCTGATGGCCTGACATTTGGAGTATGTTATAGTTTTTCTCATAAACGCAAAAAAACACAATCATTCACTATAGGAGTCATTTTCCATTTTCTGCCCTTCTGTCATTCCCCCGTCCAGTTCTTACCTCCAAATCCCCCCAAACACAGAACAAATCAAACTGCCTAAAAATGTTAAAACAGTATTAATAACTCAACGAGTTTACACAAAATAATTAAATAAAATGCAGATGCAAATAAGATGTTGAATTTGGGAGATGAGGTGTCTTCTAGAGCAAAGCAATTATGTTTTTGTGTTGATTTTTTTAAAGTTTGATCTTCATTACACTAAGGACGCACATCCAGGCGTTGGGTTGAAGATTTAGATGTAGGGACATTTGAATACTGTATTCCAGTCATTTGTCAGTTGTGGGCTGTGTAAGATCTGCTGGTGAATTGCGATGACCTATAATCTCGACTGAAGGACAATCAGGCCAAAGGCTTCAGCCTCCACAACCCTGCAGTGTGGCTAGGACCAAAAATGAGATCAGCAGAATCAAATCCAACTCTCCAACCTGTTGAGAAGCTAAGATTTGGGTTGTATGGTGTCTTAGATTGCTGCGCTACGTTGCCGGCTGAAACCTGACTGTAAGGTGTCTAAACACGATGTCAAGAGCAGCCCTACATCTCTCTACTGTCAGCTCTAATAAAGGCGGAAAATTGCCAAAACATCTACGTAGAGAAAATAATCTAAGAGAAATCTGAAGCAGAGGATGTGTGAAACACATGCTCATTAGTGCACACAGGTCAGATAAGCACATTATGTTGATATGTACAGTTTATCAGGAGTTATATAACGCATTAATATTCGTGCAGGCCAATTCAGTCCAGTTGTATTTATAACACAGCATCTGTATACAGTACAAACTCCATTCAGACTTCTAAATGGTGTCTATTGCTCACTGATCTATTGTATATAAGGTCGTTATGGGGACACGGCCAGTTTTTAGGTTATATACTCTATGGAATAAAACCTAATACTGGAGTGTGTTAAAGCCCCCATTTACTCCTATTGCATATAGATAACTATATAAGGTGCAGCGATTGCACACATTTTCAGAAAATGCTTCTGTAGTTCAAATACTCTTACTGAGGATGTCGGAGAAGTCTTGACTAAATGTCACTATTGATATGTGGTGTGGTCTTTTCTCTATAGTGACCTGAAGTCACTATTCAGTTTGGGAATTAGTGAACCCTGTCACAAAATGGTTCAAAAGAGGGCGATGTCCCTCTTGTGTCTTGTGTTGTTTTGAAAACTATTTTTGTTTGTGTGAAAATGCTGCCATTAAAGTAAGAACCATGTAATGTTTCCAAGACGAAATGACACAAGTCTCCACTTATAAATGAAAAGCTAAATTCATAAGCAACCCTTGATCAATACACTGAGAGGTTTGGCTGCTACAGCTTTTACTTGGTCTGGTAGCTTATGGCGGCCAATGTTAGCTAATCTTAGGCAGATATTCCTAACATTACTGAGCCAGCTCACTGACTTCATGACTCTTCTCTACTTGTGCCACTGTTACACTACAGTTTTAGCATTTACCATTATCCCAAAGTGGCCACTGTTGGTTAAATAGACTCGCTTTAAAATAATCTGCAGTCTTTATTAGCCGTCATTTCCACGTACATAAGAGAAAATACATAACACACAATTCCATTGACGTTTAAAATATCCCCTACGCTCAACAGGTTTGTTACCAGCTAGTTATTTAAACATCAGGCTGTTCTTTCTTCTGCGTTTCCTGCTGGCTCTCCAGTTTAGGGGACGGTTGCTCGTTCCCAACCTGTCTGGTGAATCTGGACCCTGAGCAGCCCTCCTCACCCACTGGCTCCAACCCTGCCAACAAGGGGTGAGTAAACCAAATGAAGGACACACACACATCCTTAAGAAGGTAAACATGGGTGCAGCACAGAAACAAGTGGTTTATTAACCCACGTTGGTTTAGTGATGCAGGACAATCACCTTGCAGCAGTTATGACCTTGCAGTTCTAAATGAATCATTCAGATCATGGGATTACAGGCTTTAGGACAATTGGCATGTGGGCCCATGATTCCTGGCTTCTTCCCTGCTCATGTGTAGGTATTTGTGTGTTTCCAGTGCAGCAGAGGGCCGCCAGTTCCCCTCCAAGCCGCTGAGGGAGTCTCAGAGTCGACTGCTCACCAGCACCCCCTCCTGGACAGAGAGTGACAGTGCTGCAGACAAAGACAAGAAGGGTAAGCTGATCTTATACTCCTTTTTAATGGGTTTATGACCTTTATAACCCCAAGAAAACAAAGTACAAAGAGTTAAAACAGATTTCTAATGGCTTAAATGATGGATTTTATTCCATCTGTGTGTTTGTTCAGGTGCCAGCAACCAAGGGATGACCATAGAAAATGAGGCGTAACCAGAGTTGGAGATACAGCTGACGCCTTCAAGCCAGAAAAGTAAGTTCACAGTCACATAGAGACGATCCACATTATCAAGATATAAAGTCAACATCTGTTACTATGTGTTTCACCCAACAGGTCTGTGCTGCCCCCTCCTCGGCGTTTGGGCCTATCAGAGCGTGACGTGGCGGCGACATCATCGGTATTTGTTGTTTTCCGTACTGCACCCTGCTTCCTAGAGGTTTCCATGACTGATATCATGACTGAGATAAATGAATGTCTATCACCTTCAGTATTGCTGTTATTGCTATAAGCAACCATTTCCGCTGCTATCTGAAAGTGTTTGGGCTCCCGTACAAGTGGATTGAAATTGCTATTGCTTTCCAACAAACACGTTTTCTTTGGCCTGCATATGAATAAGCACAGAGCAGCAATGGAAGAGATGTTTTTGTGAGATCTTACAGTAGAAGTGTTTGTTTTATGTTATTTTCATAGCTTAGCACATAAGTAAATGCCGTTATAGGTTTGACAAATGTTTGCACATTAAGTATAGATTAGTAGTAGTGGTGTTAATGTGATGTAACTGATGTTCCTTTAGTCATTTGGTTTTTCAGTGAGGTTCTTTTGTGTGTGGAGGGGGGGGGGGGGGGGGGGTTTTTTCTCACCCCCTGTTGGGGGTGGGGGGAGGTTAAGAAACGCGTCCCCCTC
>CM022490.1:8578635-8656803 GCA_011952105.1 Coreoperca whiteheadi
TGTTTTTTGTGTTTGTTGTTGTGGTTGTGTGTTTGTGTTGGGTGTGTTGGGGGGGGGGGGGGGGGGGGGGGGGGGGGGGGGGGGTGGGGGGCATGTTTTTCACACACCATGTTGAGTGTCGTGGAAGTTCAAATGATGCATGCTCTCATCTCAGGATGTCAACACAAACACACCTTGTTTTAGTGAACTGTACCACAGGATCTTCTCTCCTTTTGCTTGGAAACACACACACACACACACACACACACACAAAGGTGGATTCATTAGTAATTTGAGTAAGGGCTCTTCTGACTCGTTATATCATGCGTGAGGATGTTGCTGTCGCACTGAAACACCTGAGAGCTGGTGCTGCTCTATGCTGCGACAGCGCGCGTTCCTCTGCCAAATATCTTAACTGCTGTCTGGTAGCCTGCGGGACACGTCGAACTGCCGGCCAAAAGCTTCCTGACTGTCTCTGGAGGGCCAGCAGCGAAGCCTCTGTGTAATGCTGCAGATCTGTTCACCATCAAAAAGCAGATACTGTCCAGTGTTTTTCTAACTTACAACATGATGTTGTGGACGTCCTGCAGAGCGAAAGAAACCAACAAAAAAAAAGACAACAGCTCCAGCTGCTTTGTACAATATATTTTCCACCTCTGTACTCGTCGTCTCCGACTGGAAATGTTTTAACCACCACTGAAAACTAGCTGGAAGAATGTATGCTTGTTTCAGAAGAGCTTCATGGTGACAGTCAGTGTCAATGTTTATTTTTCTATTCTTCTGTCTGAGACAATATGGATGTGTGAGGCAATGTACTGTACAGTCATGATGCCTTACAAGAATAAAATGAGCTCATCTTCAGCCTCTTTATTCAGCTCTTTGCTGCATGTCGAGAGGAACTCTGAGTCATTAATGAGAGGTGATGGCCAAGAGCACTTTATGGTAGAAAAGTTTCAAGCCTTTATTTACAAAATAATCTAAAAACAATCCTCTTGTATATTGCATATTCTTCTTTAACTCCTTTACAGTGTGAAAGATGTGCTGCAAAAAGAAAGAAAAGTGTTTCAGTTATCAGTTTGTGACACAGACGGAGGTTAATAAGTCGTCAACCTACACTTCAACACACACCTATGGAAGTTCAGGATACTATTCAACAACACAGCATTTATTCAAACGTTTTAGTACATGCGGCTGTTCTATGCAGCATGATTGAACTGGAAAGCAATTTAAAAAAAAAAAAAAAAAAGCACAAAAATGTAATTCAAAGGCCAGAACTACAAGAGAAATTAACTCCACAGGAACCAAAAGAAGCTTGTTAAAATGCAATGTTTTTTTTTTTTTCTTTTCCCCCAATGAGAAAAAATGCTTTTCTTCTCTAATCACAACACTAAAACTACATAACCTTAATATCAATTAAAAATGAAAATTTACTCTCAACAGAGTAGTGGAAATTTTACTCTCAACATAGTGGTTAACCTCAACATGTCTTGCAGAGTTTTTTTAAAATACTTTTTAATTGTTTTTTTAAGGTGTAGTGAATTTGGTTGAAACCAGTGCACCACTATGTAGCGGTGATGCATCGGTGTTCATGTGTGCTTGTGTCAAAGAGGGTGTTTACATGCACAAATAATCCACATTCCTCCAATGAAAAGTATGCAGCTAATACTTACTGTGTATATATATATATATATTTATATATCCTTGAATGGGACTACTCTGAGCATTATCATCAATACAAAAAGGAAAACCGCATCTAATAGTAAGGAGAAAATGGTGTTCACTTGCTTTGGTATCCCATCTACATATAAGCAGGATACACCAGCTTGTTAAAGGCTTCTCACAGTGGGATTAGAGCTTATTCAGGTCATCAGAAACATTATCTTTATAGGTACAAATGGAAAAAAAAGACTTCAGTTAGATATTCATGTGCAAGTAAACAGACTCACTGAGAGCTCCCTTCCTCATTATCATACAAGAAATCCAATGAGAGGGCGAGCGTACTGACATGTGGTGTCTTAGTGTTGAATGGGGCGCCTACTCAATGTCAGATAACCAGCACAATAAATTAAAGTTTAGAAGATAAGAATGCGGCTAATATTAAGGCTGAGCGTGGCGAGAGCGGCTATTGTGATAGTAAAGATTTACATGTTCACAATGTAAAATGGGAACGTAGAGAAGGCAACAAAGAGGAGAGAGAAACAGACCAGAAACATTTTTCCGCTTTCCATATAAAATCAGGTTAGAGCTTTAAAGTGCAAAACATTTCTACAGAACATTTTAGGAAAACTAAAATCCCATCTTTTCAAGCATGTTAAATGATCCAACCAGACCGTCTAAACCGCTTCATAGGAATAAGACTAAATTCTCACACACACACACACACACACACACGCGCAGCCAGCAGGGGCATGTATGAGGACAGCTGTGATTTTTTTTGGACCATCATACTCAGTTGTCTAAGGTGTCTATGAGGAACAGCTTGCTAAATGATGTGTGTATGTTTTGTGTTCCATTATTATCATCCGGTCGGCGAAGCTTGGCTTCAGTGCCACGCTGATTGTGCATGAGAACCGCGGGATGGGAGCGTTTCAGAGCGATGTCACGACTGCTGCTTGTTGGCCTCCTCCTCGTAAGCATTCCCTGTTCCGTTCTGGACATAGGTCGAGCCGGAGCCGAGCCCATACAAGTGACCACAGTACTTTGCATCATCGATGTGATCCTCAAAGAACATCTGCGGGGACAAATAAAACGGCAGACATGTCACGTTCATTTAATATCATACAATTAAATGCATAATAATTCATTTAAGTTTATCTTTAAAGCACTACGATAGAATCACCATGTGAAGTACAGGGATTCATGTGTTTCTTCCCAACTCTATGTGGTGGTAAGCTGTGCTGTAAAGTGACTTGCACAGTGGTTAAGGAAGAACCATTTAAATCTGTCAACAGATGTTCTTATTTTGCGGTTTCACTCATGCCTCAGGTAGGCAAGTAGCATTAAGGACCTTGTTTAAGGGCCCCGCCCTGACCGGGAATCACCTTTACCAAAGTCAGTGGCGTTAACCACCGGAACTTATATAGATCAGATTGCCATCAGATTAACATAAAGGGGTGCACGTCTGCAAGGGGTTTAATTAATGCTTTGGGTTGCCTTTGCAAGGTTTCAGTTTCAACACACACACATACTACATTACTACATTACTCCTCGCTGTGACTTGAGGAGCCTACCTCTCTCATCTTGAAGAAAGCCATGCCTGTGAGTAAAGAGTCCGAGCCGGCCTGATGCTGCGGTCCGATCCTCTCCAGCTCCAGTTGCTCAGCTACTTCCTGCAGCCCGCCCTGACAACAAAACACCGTCTGTCACTCAAGACCCACCTTTGTAGTCAAAGTAAAACCTGAGGGCCAACCTCAGAAGAGATCACAACAGAAATCAGAGTGTGAAGCTTTAAATGAATAAAACAGGAGATACTCTGTGCTACCTTCAGGTTTTTACAGCTCTTCATGAGGTACTTGACATCGTAAATGACTGGAAAGTACAAGCGAAGAATCTCAAAGAAGTCCACCTCCTCCTCAGGCAGGTTAGCGTTGGACAGAATCTTGATCAGGTACCCAAAGTCATAGCCACTGCAAAACACACATAGACAAACACATGCACACCTTTTAACTATGGTTTTAAAGAGCACACAGCTGGAGGCTTCAAGTGATTTAGTCACTTCCAATCTGCCATGACACGAAGATAACTGAAGACAGGCTGACTGGCTTTTTCTTTTTCTAATGCCTGTTCCTGCTCGCCCTTATGTCCAAGTGTTCAAGACGATTACACAAGCAAGGGCAAGCAACTACACAAAGCCGCTGCATTGTCCCGAAAAAGAGCCTGGGATTTGGAACTTTGATTTTACATCAAGTACCATAGTAATCAATGGCTAATAGAAACTGAAAGAAGATGATTAAGAAGCTCAGTTTATTCACAACTGACCAATTATCCAATAACACTGAATTTACAAGAAAACAATGAAAAAATAGGATCAATTAAAGAAATACGTCGATTAAAAACAGAATCACCAAAAATGGCAAGAACATAAATAAAAAACAACATGACACAAAAGCCTTTTGGTAAGGTAAAGGTGTGTTTTAAATACCTGAAAGAGATGACAGTGGTGTTTTAAACCTAAGCTTTGTTTATTTTCCAAAGCCCATGGAGACACAGTGGGAAACTGAGTATGAAATGAACATGTTAAGCAGCAGAGTGTAGAAAATACTGGTAAAAAAAAGTCACTAGAGACCAATATAACAACGCAAGCGCTGATTACACTTGAACAGCAAATTTAAACACACATTTTTTTTTTCTTAACATGTTTGTACTGTAGGAACACGATCACAGTTCTGCGTAACCGCTCACTAAAAGCCCAAGAGAAATTAAAATAAATAACTAAATAAAAATCCAAACATTCCAAACATGTTCTTTCTGAAAGGCCACAGCAAATATCATAGGAATCATTTAAACACAGGAGCAAGTGTGTGTGCAGACATGACAAAATATACCATACATTGAGAAATATGCTTTCAAACGCACTTATACTACACAGTCAAATGACACCAGAAATAACTATGTGTTTCTGATAAGTGCATATTCTCTGATTAGCGCTTTTTTATCAACTAACTGACAAGCAAAAAGTGAAAAAACATAAGAGATGTTACACCTCTGACAGACAATTTGTGATTTCTGTACATTTTCCATTTTTTTTCCTGAATACTATGGGCGCAACAAGCTGTCTCCAGTGCAGCTGCCACAATTCAAATACACATGACTGTACACAAAAAAAGCTGTTAATCGCAAAAGCAGAATACCTGTGAAAAGACAGCCACTTGACCCCATCACAGAGCACCACTCCTGATGTCATCAGCAGCTCCGCAAAGTACAGCGTTTCGATGCCTTCGTCCTCATGCTTCTTGAACTGAATCCCTGAAGTGGTCAGCAGCTCAATGGAGTCCTGTGCATACATATCTTCTCTGGTGACAAAGACAAACGTTATTATTTCAACCACAAAAGCAGGTATCAAGTAGGCATGAGACCGGTAACTGAACGTCACAATTATAAAAAACAGTCTGCATTTTGTAAGCTGTGTTGGAGGTGTTGTGCTTGGTCAGTGTTTGCAGTTTAAACACTGCCAACCTAATAATTAGGATGGGTTGAATCTCTGCATTTAGAGATGGGTTAAATGCAGAGACTGAATTTGTTTGATGTTGGATTGTCTATGTGACACGATGCATATCCAGTTTTTAACAACGAACGCTGCGTATCTTCCTGCAATGTCTCATCTGTGGGTGCTCTGAGCAGGCTGAAACACCCTTCCCTTAGTACCATAAAAGGTGAACAAACAAAAAGGTGAACAAATCATGTCAATTCTAATTTGACACAAGTACACATTGCATTGCAAATCGGTGTGGCTAAAACCATTTGGTTTCTATTAACTGTAAATTCCCCTCATTTACACGGGACCAAATACTCAAACGCATGCCGTGGGATGCATCTGAATACGACGTAACAAGTGAAAAAAAGGGAGAGAAGCACAGAAGCCATCTTACGTGAGATTAAACTTAAAGTTGAACTGCCATGTTGATGTTCCCGGAGGGTATTCCCCTTGTTCGTTCATAAATGTGAGGCCCAGCTGGATTATCTTGAGCAAATCCACATTGCAGCGCAGTAACTGGTACTGATAGTCAGCGTTGCTTCTGAACTCTCCGATCGGTCTGGCTACCACACCTGGAAACTCTGTGTCCTGTAAGAAGACAGACAACTCATTTTGCACAACGGAAATCTGGGTGTGTCAGGCAGCCCCCCCCCCCACACACACACCACCCCACCCCCCCTCTACGGGCACCACTCACCATAGCAATGTAGTTGTATTTTCGGATGACATGTCGGATCCTCTTAAACTCCTCCTCCAGGTTGTTGGCCCAAACCTCACATATTCTTTGGCTGTGATCCACAGTAGCTGCGGGCATAGTGCCACTGTACCATGCAAACAGAAAGATGCAGCAAAAAAAAAAACCACACACAGAAGATTCAAGAAGACAGTTGGTTCATAGATCTAGCCCAAAATGCTGACCTGTCACAGAGCAAATAAGAAGAGGTGGCAGGACAAAAGGCACAGAGCACATGATCCCCAGAAACCCAAGAAATGCTGAGAAAACATGTGGCTAACAATGATATATAACATTTCAGGAAAAGCAACCTGCTCAGGGTATGAAATCACTCACATCTCAATGTCAGTCTCACCATTTGGGGAAGCTAACTCATTCTCAGGTCGGTCCGTGCTTCCTTTCAGCTGGGATACTTCACGTGTTAAATTAACCAGGTACAGCAACGCAAATAGACATGGGAACAGCAGCTGTCTATTAAAGATATGCAGGGCGTGCATGGCTGGCTGCTGTTAACATTAGCTCGTCGCAGGCAGTTTTCAACAGCACTTTGGGCTAGCTAGGTTACCTGTAGCAGTTAGCAGGCTACAGACTTAGCATTTGCTTACATGAGCAGGACAGTGGAGGCTCTCAGGTGGGAGGCTGTGTACAGTTTCAACACACTTCTCAGGTAGGCAGCTAGCTCGACAGATAAATAAAGAGTGTGTGCAAAATGTGAGAGACGAGTAACTAGCAGCGCGCACACACACACACACACACACACACACACTCGGCGTCACTTTGACACTGCAAAGCTCACTGTAGCTTCGTCAACTTACCGTTCCCCAAACCGGGCGGGTGTGTTTTTAGTGTGTACTATCTGAAAACTGTTGATTTGTTCCACGCTATTGTGTCGGGGGTTTTCCGCTAACTTTTAAATAGTTTATATTCAGTATTGTAGCGATGTCAACCTACGGCTGCCATCATAGCGGAGCCTACAACAACGTCATCACGTAAGCCAGAAACGTCGTGTACGTATGTACTGTATGCATGGCCGTATGGCCCACGTCCTATTTGTTCGGTGCTCCTGCTTCAATAACTGAAAACATTTTTTAAATATAATTTATTCACTGAGAGAAGAAGAAGGTTCAATTTGACTTTATTTATGTTTAAACAAATTATTACATGTACGACTTGCTCAAAAGTAAATGCGACCCGCTATGTTCCCCATCAATGTTCTTATTTCTTATTATACATACACTGTACTTTTATATATTCCATAGGAAATAGCCTAATCATGCAGTTATATTTTTTACGTAGATACTTTTGGTTTAATACTAATATATTTTCTGGAAAGACTGTAATGGCAAACAAACAAAACCAATACGCATTGTTGATCACCAAAGTAAAGTCCTTTTTGCTTACAGATAATAAATGGAAGCAGTAAGCTGGATAGAGCAACACTACTGGGGCTGAAGGGGCTTCTGGGTCCGGCTCATGGCTGGTATAGCTGGGCAGATGTTCCTCATTTTAGGGATCCAGTTCCAAATGCCTGTTTTTAATGGACAGGCCCTGTTGCCATTGACTGAACCTGATTGACTATTGGTGTTAGTAAATTAAGATGATTCTCTAAATGTATATGTTTAGATAAAAAATGTTTGACAAAGTTGCACCTCTGTTGCATCTAGACTTATATATGGTGAAAAAGGGAACAGGAGTGATACACAACTGGGGTTCAGCCCCAATGTTTTCAATTCAATTTATTTATATTCAATTCAGTTTTATTTAGATAACAGCAATTTATAACATAACTTATCTCATTCCACTTTTCCTATAGAGCAGGTCTATACCGTACTCTTTATAATATTATTTACAGATACCCAACAATTCCCACCTTGAGCCAACATTTGGCGACGGTGGCAAGGAAAAACTTCCTTTAAGAGGCAGAAACCAAGCCGAACCAGACTCAGGGTGGGCGGCTATCCATCTACTGCTGCCAGTTGGACTGAGAGAGAAAGAGGGAGAGCAGGAGGTTAGAGAGCATACAGTAGCACAATGCAAATTCCACATAGAATTTTAAAAGAATAATGTAATGGCAATGCGAGAGTGAATGGTTGTCTGTCTCTGTGTCAGCCCTGTGACGAGTTGGCCACTGTCCAGGGTGTACCCCGCCTAAGGCCCGAAGTTACTGGGATAGGCTCCAGTCACCCGCGACCCCGAACGGGGAACAAGCGGTAGAAAATGACTGACTGACTGACTAATGTAATGGCAGTGGTTATATTACTATTACTAAATTATATTAGTAATATTAATGATAGGAATAATAATTAAAACTAGAAAAATTGCATTTCCTGCTGAAAATGCGTGTGAATGCTGACAGCTGAAATAAATTGTAAAGCATTGCTGAAAATGCAGAAATCTGAAATGAATTAGCCTGAAAAATCTGAAAGCTCAAATGTATCACACTAGACTGCTCAAACACCTGGAAGCAGAAATATATAAGCAGGATTGGGAGTTTCAAAAAGTTAAGCTGAAAAGTTGAATAGAGCCATAAGCTTAGAGAGCTTAACATTTTTACATTTTAATTGTTTCTGTAGCTAAAACTATGTAGAAGTATTAATTGACTGAAAAACATACAGAAGAATAATAAATTGCAAAGATTTGGTGAAAATGCAAAAATGTGAAATGAATTGCCAGAACTGGAAGCTGAACTGCGTTGCCTGAGGAAGCTAAGAGAAATACTGAAATACTTTGCGTTGAAGTATTGTAATATTGCCAATGGTTTTCACTCCTATTGTAATAAATTGTTGAAAAAAGCAGTACAAATCCCCCCAAAGGTAGTAGGATACCAGTTAGCTGCTCTCAACCAATGTGTCAAACAGCTGGAAAGAAAGCGACATCATGCCACTGTGATGTTTCACCAACATGTACCAGACTGTTCCTTATTCACCCCAGACAACCCCTGCCTGTGTCAGGCCCTCCCCATGTCAAGCGTACAGACACTTACATACAATGATGATGATGATGATGATGATGATGATGATAATGATAGCACTTGTGGCGGGGCTGGTTTGCTGCTTCCTGATTTTACTGATTACTTTAAGGAAGCTTGTATGTTTTGTGATTTATTGTTCAAAGTGTCTCCTTAATTCAGTGCTAACCAAAGTTCATCAAACTCATACAGTTTATGTTCTGTGTGTGTTTTCATTGTAACTGGTCAGAATCTTTTTACGAATCTACTTTCGTCCAGACATGTTGACGGAGATTTCTAATGGCCTAATGTATGAGGTACGGACTTGGAGCACGATTAGCTCACTCGGTAGAACGCCCGCCCCGTGGGCAAATTAGGGATGGTCATATCGATGGTGCAGTATTGATATATCGGTAAAATATGAAATGTGTAAGTCTGATGTGAAACTACAAAAATGTGTGTCTGCAAAAGGTCATTTATTTCAGTAATACAACTTAAATTAATATATTGTGTAGATTCATTACATGCAAAGTGAAATTTTTCATGCCTTTATTTGTTATAATATTGCTGATTATGGCTTAAAAGTTTATGAAAACCCCAAATTCAAATTCTCAGAAAATTTGAAAATTCTCACATCCTAATCAGCCAATTCACCCTGACAGTTGTGCAGAAAACCGTCATCCGCACCCTCCACAAGGAGGGGAAGCCTCACAAGGTAACTGCAAAACAATCTGGATGTTCTCAAAGTGCTGCATCACAGCACATTAATAGGATTAATGTTACATACCGGACCATTGAGCCTACTTTTAAATGTGGATATGGTGTCTGCCTCTCAAACTCAAACTGGGATCTGGTCCCACAGGAGAGGAGCTTGATAGCTGAAGGCTCTGGCTCCCGTTCTACTTTTGAAGACTCTAGGAACCACAAGTAACCCTGCATCCTGGGAGCGCAGTGTTCTAGTGGGGTAATAAAGCACTATGAGCTCTGTAAGATACGATGGTGCCTGACCCAAGAAGAGCTTTGTAGGTGAGAAGAAGGATTTTAAATTCGATTCTGGATTTTACAGAGTGCCAGTGTAGAGAAGCTAATATGGGAAAACATGATCTCTTTTCCTAGTTCTTGTCAGTACATTTGCATTCACGTGCATTCTGGATCAACTGGAGAGTCTTAAGGGACTTATTTGGGCTGCCTGATAATAAGGAATTGCAGTAATCCAGCCTTGTAGTAACAAATGCATTTCTGCACCATTTTGTGACAGTATGTGCCTAATTTTTGCAATGCTATGTCGTTGAAAAAAGGTAGTCCTTGAAGTTTGTTCCCAGTTACTCTGGATAACCCACTTATCACATTGTCAACATTTTTGACTGGAACTAGTTTCTACTGAAAGAGCAATCCCTATGACAACTATTCACAGTGTGTTCTTTAGATCATCAAACCATGGGCAAATAAAATGAAAGCTAGCTGCATTGCTAGATACCACTAGATTTGAGGGAAAATATATATTTTTGTAATTTGGGCAAACTGACCCTTTAAAAAAAGGTCAGGCAAGAACACAGAGTATTATTATGATTGACAATAATGTATTTAATTTTCTAAAAAGAAAAGTGACACAAATTACACAACTTTGTATTTAGATCAGTTTCACAAATTTGGCCCCTCTGCCACCTGAGCAAATAAACGCAGCAACATAAAGCTCTTTCTTTCATACAAGGTTGGAATTTCTTAAGACCGCACATTTAAGACCCTCTAATACAAATAAAAACAACAGATATTAAAGCACAATTACAGTAGTCAAAAAAATAGGTCATAGTACAAAAATATCTTAACACGCTTTGCTTGATAATCTCTGCCTTGTTCATTTTCCGTATTGGAGAGCACCTAATGTCTATTACACTACACTCAGCAGTTTAAATGCCAATTTTGCAGTTGAGATGGCATAAACATTCAAAACGTCCGTTGGTAATCTGCGGTCCAAAGCAGCTGTACATGTTCACATGCTCTACTCAGTATTCAGTAGTCATCATTTATTCAGTGCACGATTGATACCAGTAGACGGTCGATACCCTTTGGTAAGAATTTTGATTTGATCTCATCAGATCCGGTGTTGAAATGTTGTGGACAGAAGTGTATAAAGTTGCCTTGTCTTCAATAAAACTTCAACTTATTTTTCCACATCTTGCAGCGTAAATATCAAGATACTGTGTATCTAGTTGAAATACCCAGGTGTGGACCACGAGGTGCCAATCAACCACAATTAACCACTGGTTATTGTAGTGTAATGACTCCAAAACCCAGCTGAGGTCACTGTGGTGTGCTGAGTGAGTTTAGTTCAGGCATAATATGCCCTTTGGGGTTGAAACACAGCTACATTGCCATTTGAACTAAATTTTGGGTAGAACAGGATTACTGCTGCTCTTTCCGGCCAGACTGAAATCTTGAATGCCAGTGAGTAGCAGTGACCATACAGCATTTAAAATCAGGTGTTAGACAAAATGATCAAAAAAAATTTCATGGAAAAGGACTTGAGGAGATAAATCTGTGCAAACACTGCGATAAAGACAAATCATTCTGAATGTAAATTAGCACCATGTGACCTATATTCTGTGCACATTTGTCATATTCTTGTTGATGAGCTTCAAATTGAGTTGTTTTTTTTATCTCTGCAGTTTGTCTCTCATTTGTTGTTGTTGTTGTTGTTGTTATGTGTGATTGTTTGATCTGTTTAATTCAGTTCTCATTCCCCCACTTATTACATCATTTTAAGATCAATGCACCGAAAATTATGAATCGGTCTCTTTGGAGCTCTGCTCATATTTTCATGTTGCTTTGAAAAGTCATTATCAAAGTGCTACCGGCCACTTGATGTCCTTTTTCAAAAAGGTTTTTACATTGTAAAGCCAAATTAATAAACAAAAGTATATGGAAGACCATAGTAGAAAGCAAGCACACGCAGCTAAATGGCTCATTGTGAGTTTGTTGAGTTGACACACTGCACTGAATTGTTCACAATTGTTCTTAACTTGCTATTAACTCTGGTAAACTAGTTTATATTCAGCCTTGCTCTTACATTAGTATCTTAATTTCTTTCACAAGAAGTAAAATGTGGTCATCTACAGTAAACAGCCATTAACTTTAGTATGTATCTGGCAACAAGGAGAGTCTGCCACACCACATGCAAGCAAAAGTGAAAGTCAATTGTGTAACCCGAATATGACTTTTCACAGGAGTGAGCCAATAGCCAGATTACTTGGTGAATGTAAAGATGGTGTTTGTTCAGTGGCCCTGTGGACGGCTGGTCGGTGCTACACCTTCCGCCAAATGCTACATGTGCTCAGGCAGCTGAGTAGGCAGCCTCGTCAGAGTCTGGATCCCTGGTGCTGTCCTCGCTGAGAGGTGAACGACAGCTCAGGTCCGCAATCCCCGACTCCTGGTCGCTGCCGTTGGAGAGGTTGGATTCCGACATTTGCTTCAAGTCCTGGGGCAGCAGGATCAGGCTGCCGTTGGGTGCTTTAGGCTGACAGGGGCTGCTGGTGATGAAGCCCCCGGTGTAGTCCTGAGGGGTGTTGGCCAGACCGAGGTCATTACCACGAGCCCACGCTGTGGGGCTCTTATCAAAGGTGGCTGCTTTCTGGGTAACACTCCACCCCTGCTCCTGCTCCAGTTGTGCAATTTTCTATTGATAATATAAGGCATGAAGACTACAGTCATCTTTCTACATCCAGGAAAAACACAGCAGCAGATTTGTTTTTCTCATAAGAAATGACGAGCAGTATGGATTTTTTAGCCCTGTCCTACCTGTTTGTGTGAAGCCAGCTGCTCCTCCAGCTGCTGTGTCTCCTCTTGGATGGCACTCAGATAATCCTCTACGGACTGCCGAGGATGCATCCCTCGGTCAAAACGGTTGTACAGCCCTCTCCAAAACCTGTACGAAGCAACAGATTTCCAACTCTGATAATGAACACATCGTCAGCTCTTGTTGCCTCCTTTGTTTCATACACGGATTTATTAGAAAACAGTTTAATAACTACGATGGGCGTGTTTAACATACTTGCATTAGGAAATTGTATGTGTTGTTACTGTTTGTGAGGACCTACTTAAAGCAGTAGGGGGCAGTAGATGGCCTGAGGAGCCCCTGTGTCTGGCTGTGGTCTGGTCGGTACAGAGGGTTGATGTAGTCGGCCTGGTTCGATATTAGATAGCTCCACAAAGAGTGAGTCCTCTCGCTCAATCTGCACGAATGTCAAGTGGCAGACAAGAGATAAAGACAATATGAAAACATGATTGATGGGGCTTCTGATAAAAGAAAGAAACTGATTCAGAATAATCTGTTTTCTTTTGTTCGTCTCTAGCATAGAGTCGCCTCTATTTGCATGAGCCCGGTGATGTAACATACCACCAGCTCTTACTTCTCTTCAGCAGTCCGTCTGCTCTCAGAGCGGTGGCTCTGAGAAGATGTCTGTGCTGTGAAAAGGAAAAGAAACTGATGGTGACTGCAGGTGTAAATCTCACCCCAGCTCTATCCTCTCCCGCCGGTTGTTGCCAATGAAGTTGCCATACTGGCAGGAGTAGATGTGGCCATGAATGGTGATGAGGAACCTCTCGTTGAACTCAAAGGCACACGGGAACTGCTCCATGAGCTGCCACACGCACTCCAGGAACTGATCGATGATGGGAGATACCTCTTTGGGGTCACCGACCAGGTGGTTGCATCTAGAGAAGAGGTGAGGACAGTTAGATCAAAACAATACATCTAAATCATAGATGCCATGACAGTAATATTGTAGCGTCAAACCTGTGAGAGAACTTGTGTCCGAATGAGACCCAGTCTTTCTCGACGAGAACCTAAGTGCAGAGGAAAAAAAACAAAACACTCGTGCTAAAACACGAGGACCACAGCTTTTTTGTATGTGTTGCATTTCAGTGTGCCATGATTAAAAGGTTCAGACATAGTGCACAGTGGATCCCTGCGGAACGACTGAACCTCTTCACCCTCTGTGTGGGGTCCTTTTCCTCTGACTTTAGGGCAATTCTTAAAAGCTGGCTTCTCTATTATACTTATTTCCCCATAGTGTCTCTTGGTAGATTCCAAGTTAGCCTGTGCAAATCCTTCTGATCAAAGAACCGAGCCTCATGAGCCCAGTATGGTCTACTATCGGCTAAAGCCAGAATGTAACGGATATAATAATAATAATATCATACAGAGTGTACCAGAGGGGTAAGCTGCAGTCGCAGTGCTACTGGAAAGATGCAATTCTACACTGTAACTTAGGTAGAAAAAGGAAAAGGTTCAGTATCTACCATGAGTCCTCTGAGGGTCCTGTAGTAAGGATCCAGCAGCACACAGGCCACTGAACACACCTGGGCAGTGCGGTCCCAACCATCTGAACAGTGAACCAGGACACTGACACCCTCCTCTGCAACAGCCTGCACACGCACACACACAGTGCCACAGCGCAATCAGGGTAAAATAATACATTTAGAAACATCTACTGTAGTCAAAGTGCAACAATCAGCACTTTGCCCACGTTACTCCCACTGTGGGAGTAACATGCCTAAAGGGTTTCTGTATGATTTCTGTGTCATGTTCCTGTTTATCTATCTGCTTTGAGAGTTCTGACACAGTTGGTTCAGTAATTAAAAACTCTGTGGTAAATGGCAATTTTCAGAAGGAAAACTGCTGGTTATCAGACCATTTTTGTTCCCTGATTTGCACCTTTTAGGCACTCTACTTCCTGTTAGGCTGCATATAAATCCTGCCTCCGTTTGTTAGCTTGATTGACCCTAACTTTAGCTGTTCCAAAAACGTAACCATGTACAACTACAAGTATTTGACTGGAGGAGCTTGAGAGCCAATGCTGTCTGAGAAGCGCAATGTAGGAGCTGAAGGACCTCTAATTATAGATCATACTCGACCCAGCCGGAGGGGAGTGATCTGAATTACTCATTTTGTTTTGGAGGCTGTAGTTTGTGGCGCTGCTCAATTGTACCGACTTATAGGGACAGGTGTTTCAATTATCTTGTCCACCCCATTTATATTTACGAGAGTGGGCGCATAAAGGATTTATTGCAGGACTCATGTTTCAGTGCCAGAACTGGCAACTGAGCATACACAGACAGACAACATCAATAACACACGTACACATAAAGGATACAACACACACACACACACACACACACACACACAACACCCACATACACCTAAGCTAATATTGAGTGCAGTGGTGAGGCAGACAGCAGGGATTAACCTCCAGACTGACCTTGGCGATGAAGATGCCTGCATCCAAAACAGCTTTGATGTGCTTCAGCCAGCCTGAGCTCTCCAGACCTTCCAGGAAGTCGGACATGGAGGGGGAACGCAGCTCACACACTGTAAAAACAACACAGCTGTCTCACCGGCAGGAAACATGGAGCATACCTGATTCACTGGACTTTATTGAACCTCACGTTACTAAGAACATTCATGAGAATAGATTCGTAGGGAATCTGTGCATGGCATGGGAAAAAGGGGTCACACTGGCATATTTTGAAAGATTTCAGATTTCCTCCTGCTTCTCATGTGATGGTTCGTTTGGACCCCAGTCAGTGATTTCAGTCACGCTGGCAGTGTGGCTCTAGGGATGGCAATGTCTGTCTGTCTGCTGGTCTGCCCAACACTTTGCTTCAGACTGAAATATCGCAACAACTGCTGGATGGATTGCCATGACATTTTAAAAACAGGCATTCGTGGTCCCGCAGAGGATGAACCCTACTGACTTTGGTGATCCCCTGACCTTTCCTCTAGAGTCACCAGCAGGTCAAAGTTTTCACTTTTCTTGTGAAATATCTCATCATCTACAGCATGGTTTGGCACGAAATGTTGTACAGATATTCATGGTTCCCAGATGATGTATCCTAATGACACTTGTGGTTTTGAGTGAACTGACATAGCAACTACTTAAAGGATCACCATGATATTTGGTGCAGACATTCATGTTCCTCTCATGATGAATTTTAATCACTTTGGTGATCACTTAAAAGGGTCAGTTCACGCCCATAAACACAAATATTTTTCCTTAATCTAGATTGTTTTGGTGCGAGTTGCTCAGTTTTGGAGATATCGGCCGTAGAGATGTCGACTCCATTTGTGGTGCTCAAAGCGCCAAAAGAAAATACATTTGAAAAACTCAACAGCAATATCTCTTTTCAGAGATCGTGAGCCGGTCTACTCAAGATAATCCACAGATTTGTTGTGCGCACCTTCATGTAGGAACTATTTTCTTTCTGCCAATAGTTCCCTTATATTAAAAAAAATGCAGACATCTCTGCGGCAGATATCTTGAAATCTCGGCAACTCACACTAAAACAATCTTGATGAATAAATAGCACTACAGGTACATGTGAACATGTTAGCATGATGAAGTCAGCATTTAGCTAAAAAGAACCAATGTGTGGAAGAACAGCCTCCCAGACCTGCTACATGGCCGTAGACTGTTAGTCTTGTCATCGTGTATTTTAAATATGAATGTAAGACAAAGCCATGCCCACAATAACACAGGCAAGGCAGACTATTAAATACAGATCCATTTCTGTACCATAAGGCGTCCTGCATTGTGCTTGTTTATCTTGTAAAATTGAATCTGAAATAGAGTTTTTCCATCGTTACGGTTCAACATAAATATTTGCAAGTTCACTGAGGGGCAGCGTAACGTGAACCTGTTTCTCCACAGCTGATATTCCATTTGCTCAGGAAAATTTAATCACACTAACATTCATAAAGCAGACACACTTGCATGAAAACACCTGCTCACTCATTACAGAGAAGGCAAAGTGTTTTTTTGCGGACACTACTACACCAATGTGCTGACCACTGACAGGAGAGTGAGCAGGTGAATGGGTTCATGCAACCTTTAATAACACTTATTCTTATTGAAGCGTACAATCGGGGAGAGAGAGTCAGGGAGGCTCTGAAGGGCAGGCGCTGTCTCCAGCATTTACAGACTTCCCTTGTGCTGCCAGGGGGCAAAGAGTTATCACAACTAAGAAAAGCTATAACTTTTCAGACTTGAAATCACATCATTCTCACGCCCTCTGTCTCTCTTTAGGGGATAAGGTCCTGGATTGTCAACTCCGGGAAACCAAAATAGCTCAGAAATAAAATCCAGATGGATTCAAAGTCTTCCTAGGAGCACCCTGCACAATACCCAGAAATTCTCCTGTGGGCTCATTTGAGGCCTGATTGCAGTACAGTCCGGTCTGCATATGAACGCCACAGGGGCAGCAAGGGGTCCCTCTTTGCTTTAGTAATGTGAAGAAGCAGCGGGCTTTAAAAAACAGACAATGCCAGAAAATATACATTTCCTTCCGCAAACACTGATGTGGTGAAACATTTCTGACACTGCGGTGGCTTCCAAACTGTTTTTCCAGTAAATAAATCTACAACCAATGCGAGAAATCATTTCAGGAGGACATGATAATTACCTTCTAGCATTTTTTGTTTGCTGTTTCTCATAACATGGATGTTCTCAATGCCGATGAACTGGAATTTAATGTTGGAGTAGTTGTCTTCATTTTCGTAGCCCTTTCCCGCTGCTCGGTTTGCGATTGCATTCAGCTAGAAAGACATGTGATTCGTCATTCAGAACAGACTTTTTCAAGAGAAAAATAATAAGAAAACATGGTTTTACACAAATACCTGTTACATAATATTGACCGTGGTTTAACAAGCACATAGTCGGGGTGTTTTCAAGGCTTTTTCTGTGAGCACATCCAACTGGCAAAACGCAGCATGGAAAATAAGGCCCACCTGAACATACAGCATAGTGCTGTAAGACTTGTATTTCCACAGGCCGTTCCTTAGGCACAAAGGGCTCACCTTAGGCCTGGTGTCCACCACATACATGAAGTCACTGCGGGGGTTGGACTTCAAGATGGCCTCCAGCATCTGTTCATCCTCCAGGCAGCGAGCGCTGAAACCTGACAGGGGCTGGCTGCTACGGCAGATGGCAGCCTTGGAGGAGGCAAGAGGCACTCAGGCTTCATACAGGAATGTTTACTCGTCGTGACAGTTGATTTTAAGTGAAGTGTTACTTTAGATGACATTCGGAACAAAAAAATGAATTAAAATCCAATGCGTGAGAATCAGGGTGAACACAAAATCACAGTACATTTACTTTCCTTGCATGTTCAATTTAAATTAATCCACCACACAATTTCTTATACCTCCATTTAGTAGCTACAAGGCGAAAGGGCCAGAGACCGTTTGGGTGATTCTCCCTTCTGGCTCATGAACCAGAGCGGAGCCCCTTTGTACGAACTGACCTCCACAAACTGGACCGTCAGCCCTGGGAAGCTGTCCTCTGACACACACATAAAGCACTGTCCAGGATTAATAGAATGGATTATGAATGTTCAGGCTCATTCCTGATTCAGATGTAGAAAATGGTCAAAGCATGGTCATGCTTTGATTTAGTGACAGAATGGACATCTCCTCACAGGGCCTTTTTAGAACTTGAAAAAGTGCCTGTTTAGATTTAATGGCTCTCCTGGCTATAGATTCTCTTTCCATTTAGTTTCATTGTTGATTGACTCTCGTACTTTTGTATGTATTCCTTATTTTTTATTTAGACATTTTCTATTCCATATATTTTAGTCTACTCCGTTGACCCTGACATGATAAAAATCTACTTGTTGTCATGTACCAAGCCATTTTTTTAAAAAAATTCAATAAAAACTGATATGGCAAAAAAGAAAAATCAGTTTTTGCTCTATATCGCCACAAACACAAAGTGTTTTATTTTATATTGCCCTGTAGCTTGGCTGTGTTGCAGCAGACGTACATTATTAGAAAAAAGCCCACGTGATCGGTAGGTCAGTCTCTGCTGAACACAATCAGATAGAATTATCAAATCATACCAAACCAAATAGAGAATCTGGTGCTACTTCGGTGCCATTATGGCATCATCAATTTCAGGCCCAGTGTCAACATATGAATTTCAGCTATTCTCAAACTTCAAAAGATGGTTATAATCTGGTTTCAAAATCCACAATATTTTTACATGTTTACTGCCCAACTGCAAAACACACTTAAAGAAACTTAAGACATCACTAAAAAGTGATGCACACAGCTGGGACACACTTGTTGTTGCCATATATTGTGTCTCATGAAAATTTGCTAAAATGTAAGTGTTTTCGGTGGGACAACAAGCGTGTCCCAGTTGTGTGCGACACTCTTTAGTGTCCCCTGGAAACAGTTTCTGTTGTCGTCTGTGCTACTTGCAGCGTTTCTGTATTTGGTTGTGTTGCCTCACTTTGCAGTGTGTTTCCTAAATGCTGCACACGTGTTTTCAATTTGGTGAAGATGTTCTCTTAATATGCTTCTATTTGCATGTGTTTTCTTAACTTGCAGTGCGTTGAGCTCTCAGGGCTCACTGTACCAGAATGCATCTGCATGCAGTACCAATAACTCAACAGCGGGATGCTGAGGGTGACCGAGCAGTTTTAACAAGTCATTTCAGCAACAAACACTGGCCAAGCAAAGCACTCATAAAAGTAGTAATGTCATCGTGACATTTCACGTCTTAATATATGATCTCGTGTCTACATTTGTCTGCCAAATAACTGCTTTAATAGGCCTTCCTCGAACAGGCTTCATACCTTTCCTGTGCACAGTCTGAGTCAGAGGGATTGGTTCTGTCAGTGTTGCTACTATCCTCACTGACAAGAGTGTGAGAAGCGACAATGCCATTTACATGAGTCGTCCTAAGAAGCATGTGGAAAATCAAGAGAAAATGTATGTAGTCAACTTACATGATTTTCTTTGGAATAGTACGACAGAGTTGGAAATCGTCCTCGGCTTCTGAACTTGGAGCTCCCCACTATGACCGGAGGTGCGGCGGACTCGGGTACAAACAGGTCAGCGGGGTAAGTGTCACTCACCTTTGAAAACAACATGACAAAGGTCTAAGCTGCTGCCATGTCCATATTAGGATACAATAGTACAAGTGGTGATAGATGTCGGCTCACTGACCTTGTAGTGTCGGTTGACAGGGGAGAGTTTCCACAGGGAGTTTGGGAGTCCCATTCTGCTGTAATCAGCCTTGAGGTCCAAGTGGTCCCATTCCTGCCGTCTCTCCTCCTCATCCACGTTAGGCTTGTAGGAGAAGCAATACAGCTCCTCGTAACTCTCTGCAAGGCACAATACTAAAGTTTGATGCGCAAAACCTCCAATTTGTTAGGGGTTAGACAGACCAAAGTGTTGCAAAAGCAGAGGAAATGAAAACAGGAGCCTGACCAATACTGGATTTTAAAGCTGGCATTGATAGATAAAATAGGGAGTAACATTTCTCATAACATTATATAAGCTATTTTTAACTATATTCTTGTTAAAAATATAGATCTTTACCAAGGATCCCTCAAATTCTGTTTAAGATTTATGGTGGAGGCAAGGTATTTTATACTCGTACAAAACTCTAACACAGAAAGCAATATAGCTGTAAAAAGCCAGTATTGGAGGATAATGTTGAACTGCTGATAATACTGGTCGGGTCCTAAGGCACATTTGAGCAATAACATCACCAATTTGATCCTTTGTCGACATGACGACACAGCTTACCTGGCTGGGAGAGACGCTGTAGGGACAGGTGAACGTCATGGCACTCCCTCTCTCCAGGTAAGACAAAATGAAGAACCTGGAAGTTCTTGCAGCGAATGAGCAGAGGCCATCCTGAGGCTGTGGCGGCTTGTTTCTCCACACTGCACACCAGACTGTGAAGCACCTGGTAAGATAGATGTAAGGCACGTAGGCTTTATATTGCAAACACATTGCACCACATGATCGCAAAGATCACGTACTGTCTTCAGCACATGCACTCTATTGTGCCTTGCACTGTATTTTAGGCCTTGTGACAACATCTCACCAGGAAACACTTGCTGTAGGCTACTTTAATGTTTATCCTAACTGATTGATTTCTGGTCCTGCAGTGCAGCGAGCTGTTGCCTACCCATGTTTCATTGCGCACCCCAGCCTCGTTCTCCACAAAGATGGTGTGAGTGGCGGTCAGGTAAACGGTGCCCACCCTACTTCTTCTGGCGGAGACTCTGTCAAGCAGCCTGACATTCTCCACCTGAAGGAGGAGGAAGAACAGCATCAAACAGCCTCATCCTCGGCACACGATCAGCTGCTCATACAGGAGCTGAGGCACAGCGATACACTCCTGTGTTAAACTGCACTGGCGCGCACACAGCTCTCAAATGTGGTTGACAGCAGCGGGAGGACCCTGGCTGCCTACGTGGCCGACGCAGACCCAGCTCCTTTAATATAGCCTGTCTGTTTATTTGAATGATTTGAATTAAAACTCGGCAGGCACCGTGGAGCGCACATACGGGTCTGTGTTGGAGTGACACTGGAGGCACAGCGCGGAAATTGTCGCTAGTCGCTGCAATCGGTACCGCGGTTACCTTCGGTAGTCGGATGTGCTCCATCGGCGGTGAGAGATGAGCCGCAGCGTCCTGCGATTACTGAAGCTGTCGACACACACCGAGCAAACAGCACAACGTGTGCACAACGGTGTAGCAATACGCCGTGGCTCAGCTTAAATGGTTAACGTCGTTCGTCCCTAGCGCGCAGGTAACGTTAAACCTGCCATGATATTGCGCCGTCTTCACGGGCGCTGCGTGCCGCTGGGTCCTAAAGCCCGCCACGTGCCGAAATACGGCCTGTATATAGTGTTAAGAGCATTTCAGGCTGCTGCTGAGCAACGTTACATACTGAACTACCCGGTTTCAAGCACTCACCGCGAAAAATAAATTAAAGACATTTACTGCAGTGTTGCCAACCTTCCCAGAAAGCGACTAGCGACAAATGTATTGTCGATTGTGTTTCTCTCGCACTCTTTCTCCGTGGATCAAGACGTTCCTACAGGTTGTAGTCTAACTGGTTGGCTTGATCTTGAAAATATCATGGCGAGAGTAGCTTCAAGGTTAATTTCTTTATTTTGCATTACTCAGTGTATATCATATCACTTGCCTATAAAACGTTTCTACGGACAGTGAACATCGAACCTAGATGCTGCTTTCCCTTGTCATTGGCAGCTCTACAGCATTTATTTCTAAGCGGTCAGCAGGAGACATTCAGAGACACAGCTCTTAGTTTTATGATAGAATACCAGGTCAACTTCTAGGCCTAAATTAAGTCCATCTGTACTTCAAGAAAAACGTTCTTATTTGTCATAATCATCTGTGCAACCAGCCCATATGTTAAGGGGTGCGTCACAAAGTAGACCAGCAGACCGTTTAAAATGTTACTTAAAGGATAAACCTATAGGACACAGTATTTCACATTCTGGCACAGAGCCTAAAATGTCTAGAGTTTTCCTAAGTGATCGTGGCAGTGTTGAACGCAGTGTTAAACACAGTGTGAAGCTATTTTGAGAAGCTCATCAGTGCAAACACATGTGGATCCAGTGATTTAAACTGGATGTATACACATTTTAACTGTACGCCCACACTGAACTGTTTGAGTTTATCATTTCTTCTGACATATGCATAGTTTTGGGAAGTTTTGGCATGTTTTTTTTTTTTTGTATTCAGCAGTATTTTGCACACCAGAGAGCCGGGCAGCCATCTGTTGCAGGACAGTAGACAGAAAACCCCCCCAATAAAAGTAGTTAGTTAAACAAAGCAGAAGTGATTTACTTACTTATGCCTGGCAGCCCTGCTGCATGCCCTCTCCTTCTACACTGAATTCACGCATGAGGAACCTAAAAAAGCTTAATTATCCAATGAGCAATCATATTATGTGCATACTAATTAAGACAATCGACCCTTGATGACTTATATTTGTACATGACTGATATGTGTTTTATCAAGGGCACATGTCTAGTAGGAGTCATTGCCTCATATAAAAGGCCAAAAAAATAAATAAAATGAAATGATCATGACAGTGCAGAGGGAAGCTTTGAAACCAAATATTAATTTGGGGTCATAAACCTGGGAAATCCCCCATGCATATCAGCCAGTTTTACGGTAAACCATGTTTTAGCCCTCTCAGTGTGGAATTCGTTTTTGGAAGTCAGTGTATCCCGAGGGACTTGGAGCAAAGTCAGCTTGAGGACACAATTAACCCACAGGCCAAAAAAATCTTGGACATAACAGATTACTGTTGCCAAGCCAAATGTGTCGAAACAAAAGATTGATGCCATTCAATACTACTCTGAGATTGTACCTTGACCCACATCCAAACCTTTGGGCAGTGTGGTTTCCTAAACCATGAACGGTCATTGTATTACATTTATATTCATGCAAATGACGTTTTTCACCACTACCACTACTTCACAAAAACCTGCAAGTACTGTTCTGTAAAAGGCTTGTACACTGCTCTAGATAGAGACAGGAAATCACTTTTAGCAGAGCGGAGAGAGGGGGTCCTCAGGATGAATGCATCCATAGATAATACTTCATACTCCTACCTAATAAAATAAGTATTAAGTCAAACAGGTCATGTCTTGAGGCTGCAGTCCCCAGACTGCTCTTAAGATGCAATATGAATAGGCTTTGTGCCATTGCATTAAATTAAACATCTAAACCCTGGCTAATACTGGTCTCCTAAACAAGTTTCTAACCTTTTTTTATACTTTGCTTTTTCATTTTTCCAGTGAGCTACAGTGAAATAGATGAAGTTGATTCAGGTCTATATAGCTTAACATGGGAATGGGGCATTTGGCCTTTATATGGGTCCAACGTAGCTATTTATTGCCTTTTTAATTTTTATTTAGCCTTTATTTTCTAAATAGATCACAAAAGGGATTGTCTGTCCTTGTTGTCCATTACCTCAAGTTTTCTGTGTTGTTGTATTTTATTTGACTTAAGTACATCCACATTAACTAGTTTTGAAATCAAATTGCGGTCTAAGTATCTTCCTGGCCCAAAGATCTGGAGGTGGCTCTTGCTGTCTTGATTCTACTCAGAGCGGTTGTCTGCGTTATCAGTAATTGTTCACTCTAACATTTCCTGGTGACACCAGTGTTAACTGGAGCGAGCAGTCCCTGTGTCCCCAAGGCAAACACCACTCAATCTGTTGACCATATCCACGTTTTTGAAGCCAGGTCACTCAGCCATTGGAGGACAAATGCACTGAATTGGCTTCACAGAATTAGTGCATGTCAACACTGAGATACGGTGAGCCAGTGTCTCCTTTCCATCCTTTCCATGGTTACAGTAACTACCTGCATGTGAAAAAAAAACTAATGCTCATTCCAAAAGCAAGTATTTTTGTGGTCCAGGAGGATGTTACTGGATTATTCCGACAATGCCAATCATATGTGTAATCCTGGATGTTATATTAAAAGGTGTGCACACTATAGCATCAGCAAAGATACTGATGATATTAATTTTGTTTTTTATGTTAGTGTAACAATCTGATAATCTTATTCACTGATCTACTGCATTTTGTTCCTCAGTGGACTACAGCACTTTGTTAAACCATGAATAAAGAATTATGCTCAAAGACGGGACATTTTAGAAAATCCCTCAATTTGTTGTCAATGTCATGCTCCTCAGTCATTTGATGGGAACCATATTGTCCTGTCAGTGTGGACTTTTGGCTGTATTTGTGGTAAATCTGATACATTTATTTAGGTCCATTTTGAAGATAAATGTGTGTGTGTGTGCATGCCAGCATTAACAGTAATGTCTCCAGCCTGCCCACCACTAAGGAAAGGATTGGCTTTCCCATCAGCATGCAGGTCAGATAATCAGCCCCTGCAGCCAAAGTTTGGTGTGTGATGGGCCACGATATTTGGCTGCTTGGCTGGATGGACAAACTGAGAGACAGCTGGCTGTTGTCATGCCACGGAGTCTCAGGTCTGTGGGTTGGACGGTGTTTCTAGCGACCAGCTGCCACCTTCCCACCAAGGTCTCAAGCTGGTTTGAGCTGGTCTTGGCATAAATTCTCTCCATTGAAAACTCAACCTTAGTTGTAATTCACAGCAGTGTTTGATGGAAAATTGGGACTTTTTTCCCCCTCCAAAAGCTCAAGCTTATAACTTAAGTTGCCGTGGAGATGCCTGGCTTTTGGTGTTGTACCACAGTGAGCTGTGTTATTGATTTTGTAATGTCCACGAGTCCAATATCAGGGAACATTGAGCAATGCTCGTCTTCCATTAGGAGGACTTAACCCCCCAGTACTGTAGCTTGTCCACCCTTCATTGACCAATCAGCAGACATGCTTTTAGCAGCACTCCTGTGGGCTGCGCTGGGTAAACACAAGTGTCTGCCTCAATGTTTGTCAATGCCAGTTGCCTAACCATTTATCAGTAGGCAGTAGGCAGCTGGGATCTCTATGGCTTGAGTGTGCATCAGAAATCACAAATTCTTTCTGTCTCTTCTCTGTCCTGCTGTGTGATCCCAGGATGAGAGTTTATGGTGCAATGTTGTCTTCACACAGTTTTAATCCCTCAAGCATGGAGGTGAACCCCCCCCTCTCTCTCTAATTCCCCAGGGTCCCCTCCTCCCCTTTTTCCTCCCTGCTCAGGGGACGTCACTCCCCTGGCTGCGGCGGGACTAGAGGCTGAGTGTAGGGGCAAGGCGAGGGCAGGTCCTGTTAAGAAACACCGGGGACAGAGGGGAGGCGTAAAAGTACTACTCTGCGCAGTGTACATGCCAGCATATGAATCAGTGTTGAGCCCAGTGCTGAAGCAGAGTTTCGAGGCAGCAGTTTATGGAATTGGGATCAGTGGATATAATTTGACTTTTACCTGCGGTTCATGTGAAGCTGATCTGCTGTGGCTCTCTGCAGAAGCAAGCTGGAAGAAACACACACACGCTTCGAATAGCCTTTTCTTTTCTGTGTCTGAACTTAGACCGGTCACATCCACACAGTGTCATTCCAACAGGTAGGTGCATGTCTCAAAATGAAACGTTTGCTACAGTGGTTGTACATACATTTAGAATAACTAATGCTAGAATTTAATAGTCATTTTGCTGTAGCTGTGAGTTGTTTGTTAGCCAGCAGAGAAACTCAGCATGTTCAGATTAAGAGATGACCTGGATATTGCTATTATGTATGGAATAATGATGCAGGTAAACACCTACATATTTTTAATGTCGGTTTCCAAAACTGAATTTTCCCTTGTCATAATCTGATTTTGGTGTTTCCAATCTTCACTTTTCATCCACTGTATTCGTGGAGACGCTGTAATAGACCCCACATTGTAATGGTAATGAGCTGTCACATCCCAAATGCATTTCTCTTGGTCTAAAAAAACCACACTTAAATGGAGATCAATGCATATTTGGACGGTCGTCAGTGTTAATTTACTGTCAGGATAATCAAAGTGTTGGTTCAAAGAAGAAGTCTTAACTTCAAAAGCAAGCTAGAAACTATTCATTGGAGAGCAGGCATATTTCATTCCTCATTTATCATATTATAGTCATGCAAATATTGTAGACAGGGTCCCCAGCAACCTTATATTGACAAGAGACATTGGCAACAAAGAATAAATTGCAGTCTGTCTCTGTATGTCCTTTTAAAAGTAATTAGTAAAGAGAGATACTGAAATGTCTTTATTTTGTTACAGTGGTGCATTCATGGTCCTCGTATGAATGCAGCTCTTTGTGTATTTAGATCTGCACCATAACCCCAAACAATAAGTTTTAATGGGACGCATGAGCTTTACCAGGCTGTAATACTTGGCAGAATTCCTAAAACGCATGTCCTAGTTTGAAGGGTTAACATCCCTCTCAAGAGTCCTAACCCCACCTTTGTTTCATCCTCACATGTTATGCAACTGACTTTTCAGCATTTTTTCAAGAGAACAAGCTGCAAGAGCCGCTGAAAATGTAAAGTAGGTGGAGATAAATCAAAGTGTGCTCACAGACCCAACCTTTGGTTTCACAATTCTTGGACCTTCTATTGAATGTTAAAGATAAAGAGTAGTAGTAATGATTGGGTTAGAGCTACAGGCTGATTCCCCCACCTCCACCTTGCAGTGTGACTTGTAGAAGTTTTCCAAATAATATTTATTCTTTATGTGTGTCTCCGTGCCTTAGAGGCCCTCATGCTGCGTGCACACATATCTGTACACCTACACATTTTGAGTAATCCAATTAAATGACTCACTCATACCTCAGAGCACTAATACATGCATATTTAACCAGATAATCCAGTTCAAATGGTTATTTAAATTCATGGCCTGGCTTAGTAAAAGGTCTCTGATGTCGAAGGGGACAATGGAACAAAAAAACCTGTTCTTTTACACATAGTAAAGTAGGCCAGACCTACACTGCACAGGTATTTTCAGTCATTTCTTCGTCTTTCCCTCTGTCAGTAGGTATCAACATGCTGGAGCAGGTTCTGTCCTTCGGCCGCTCTCTGGTGCGCAGGAAAGTGGTCGACCTGAGCAGCCTGGAGGACTCAAAGCTGTGCCGCTGCCTGGGAACCGTCGACCTCATCGCCCTGGGGGTGGGCAGCACTCTGGGCGCCGGGGTCTACGTCCTGGCTGGCGAGGTGGCCAAGAGCAACTCAGGCCCAAGCATTGTCATCTCCTTCCTAATTGCTGCCCTAGCCTCCGTCATGGCCGGCCTCTGTTATGCTGAGTTTGGCGCACGCGTCCCCAAGACCGGTTCTGCTTACCTTTATAGCTATGTGACTGTGGGAGAGATCTGGGCCTTCATCACTGGTTGGAACCTCATTCTCTCCTACGTGATTGGTGAGTTAGTGACAATCTTTGAATCACATGTTATTTAGAGACGACAGTGATACAATACTGCATGGTGTCTGTTTTTTGCTTTCTCACAGGTACCTCCTCTGTTGCCCGGGCTTGGAGTGGCACATTTGATGAAATGATAGGAGGACACATAGAGATATTCTGTAAAACCTACTTCAGCATGAACTCTCCTGGTTTGGCTCAGTACCCTGACTTCTTTGCCGTCTGCTTGATACTGCTGCTTTCTGGTAAGGCAGCAAATAAAGGCTGAAGAGAATAATACATACAACTCAAGTTGAAATGTAGGTACAGAGGCTGCAGAGAAAGAACGAATACTAGGATTGGTACAACAGCCAGCTTTCACGAGCCACACCTGGCATAATCTAATAAAGAGATTGGCAGGACATTGTGTGATAAGTGCTTAATAGAGCAGTGTGAGATGATGACGTCTGCAAAAACACATTGTAACTACTGGGTATTAACAGATAAAATATTTATTGGAACACTGCTCGTATTTCAGTTAAACTACAACAATCATAACAGTACTGTACTGAGCTCTGTTGCCTTTTCACCCATCCTAGGACTCCTGTCGTTTGGGGTGAAGGAGTCAGCCTGGGTCAATAAAGTCTTCACTTCAATCAACGTGCTCGTACTCTTGTTTGTCATCATCTCCGGCTTCGTCAAAGGAGACACACACAACTGGAAGATATCTGAAGAATCCCTTATAAATGTCACAATAGTTACAAGGTAATTTATTCACTTGTTAACTTCCTTTGTTCATCACCGTTTGTGTGTCTGTATAACCAATTAATGCAAAGGTGGTCTCTAAACAACATACACAGCATTACTATCAGTACTACTGTTGGTCTGGTTTGTTTGAGTTTATGCAGCGCTCCCTATCAAACACGCAGGGCAGCAGTGGCTGAACCTTTCCTCGTGTCAACTACGATTTTAGTCCAAATGTTGTTATGAAATGACAGTTTCCATGTTTCAGGAACTTGTCAATGACGGCCAACGTGAGCAGTGATTATGGAGTTGGAGGGTTTATGCCCTTCGGCTTCAGTGGGACCTTAGCCGGAGCTGCCACCTGCTTTTACGCTTTTGTTGGATTTGACTGCATTGCAACTACAGGTGAGCCATGAATACGTGATTATTTTCGTGTGATTTCATTTCCTCAACGCTAAATGTAAAGATGTTTGCCTGTCTGCGTGTGACAGGTGAGGAGGTGAAGAACCCGCAGAGAGCCATTCCCATCGGCATCGTGGTGTCACTGACCGTGTGTTTCCTGGCCTACTTTGGTGTGTCAGCTGCGCTCACACTGATGATGCCCTACTACCTGCTGGATGAGAAGAGCCCTCTACCCATGGCGTTTGAATATGTGGGCTGGGGCCCTGCCAAATATGTGGTCGCTGTGGGTTCACTGTGTGCCCTCTCTACCAGGTAACCACTGGATTTGCTTTTGTAAAATAATCTGAGGACAAAATATCAATATTCATGGTAGACGGAAGCATTTAGATGTTAGATTTAACACATTTGTGTCAGCAGAATTTACAACAGGACATTCATTTCTGATTGATGCGCATGCTATACATGGGTGATAATGGTGAATGAGATCTGGTCAAAAATATCTCTTTCTATGTCTTGTTATTGGATTCCTGCTTAATGGGATGTAGTGGACACAGTGCTTAATTCTCTTTGTTTTCAGATACCTGCATGTCTTTGCAATGCACTATTTATAATTGAAGTATCATATATAAGGTGGGCAAGTCTGTCTCAAAACAATATATTGGTGTAACTTAATTCTGTCTTTCTTCCCTGGTGAATGCCATCCACCAACTTATCAAATTTGAATGGAACCAATTGAATTTTGGTCGACGCCTGCAATTGGTGTTAAGGCTTTGTTACTTAGGGGTCCGTCCTTTGGCAGATGTTTTCACAATTTCAGTTTCTAAAACCCTTTTAACACACATTGTGGTGCATTTATATATTTGGACTAAATGTTTACACTCATGGGAAATGCAATTACTGAAAGACTCATGAAACCCCTCTAAATCCAACACTGAGGAAAACAACAAAAATCTACTTTCAAACATAAAACGTGTATGAAGACATTAGTGAAATGTCTTTTTCCTTCAACAGCAGCTCCAATCTGTTGTGTTCCATTTAAGTTGACGAAAAAGAATGAAAGAAAATGATGCTATGGGAAAAGTGGCAACAGGAAAGAAAGACACTGACTTTAATCATGCTCTGAAGCTTTGATGATGTGATTGTAGGTGTAAGTGTGTGTGTTTGGGGCTCTTGACTAACGTGTTGGTCTTGCATGTCTCCGCTGTCTCATGCAGTTTGCTGGGCTCCATTTTCCCCATGCCTCGTGTAATCTATGCTATGGCAGAGGATGGGGTGCTTTTCAAAGCCTTAGCCCGAATCAATCCTAAGACGAAGACCCCACTTATTGCCACTATGACCTCCGGTGTAGTAGCAGGTGAGAGCCGGGGAGAGTCCAGTGAAATCACTCCTGCTAATCTTTCTCCACCAATCAACTGTGAAAGACACTGTCAGAGATGCAGATAAGCATTTGGCTCTTTTCTTCCTGAAACTGACCCCACCCTTTTACACTTTCTGCTTTAAATAATCCAGTTTCCGGAGGTTTTCCCTCGATACACGCATGTTGTTCTTTCACAGTTGTGCAGGTTTCATGTTTTCTTTCCAGAATGCCCTCAACTTAACCACGAACTCCTCTTCTCCCTAGCCTGTTGGGCTCCATGTTCCCTCTGCCGCGCATTCTCTTTGCCATGGCACGAGATGGTATTCTGTTCAAATTTATGTCCAAAGTGAGTAAGCGCCAGTCGCCCGTGGCTGCCACCATGGCGGCAGGTACCACTGCGGGTAAGCTGCCGAGACGAGGACCTGTATCGTGGACCTGTTTGGGGTTTTTAATCCATGCACATGGTGGTGGTGGTGACTGCATGTTAAACTTGGTGATGGTGTTTCCAAAAGCATGTGAAAAAAAGACGTTACACAAATCATTAAGGCTGATAATTTCATGGACATTTTATCATTTATTTTAAGAATTTTCACCATTTCAGTCCATCTGGCTTTTTGTCACATTTATAAATAAAAAAAGAAAAAATTAGCGATTGGAACTACAAGTACTGTACCTAATATGCATTAATTTTATTGACTGCATTTTGACATCTTTAAATGAATCGTTAAACATTTTAGGAAATATGCTTATTTGCTGTCTTGCTGAAAGTTAGATGATAAGATGGATACCACTCTCATGTGTGTATGCCAAATATGAAGCTACAGCTTTGCAACCTCATAGTGACGACAAGACTCCAGGAAGTCACTGCTCCTGACCAAGAAACAGACCGGGCACATAACCCCCAGTAAAACCACAATGTGTCGTTTTTACACGTCAAAGCTTTCATTTTTAGAGAAGAGAAGGTCAACACATTGGAGAGCATCACTGAACCAGAGAGGTGTTAAAATGATTACGTCAGGATGCCACGTCAAGCCTTTTCACAATCATCAAATGTAGCGAAAAAAAGTTTCTGCAACTACTCTTTAAAATATTTACTTTGGTTATCAAGTACCGTAGTTTTCAATTCCACTTGACGATATTTAAGGAGCAACTTGACCCCTCCTTTAATTTTTGTTATTGCTGACCTCCAGTGGTTTAACTTCTCACCTTGCGGCAGTGATGAAGAAGTGTACCCCAGGGTGTGTCGGTACACAGTGACATCACTGTTGGGTGTGCTTACAGTTGCAAGAGAGTACAATTCTGGCCACACAGTGAAAGAGGATTTAAGCTTTCAGCCTGAGAGAGCAGTGAAACACTTCTTCGGCGTACTTTTAAATTAGTCTTAAAGTCAAGTGGCTTAAATGTGAAGTAGATATGCTTCTAATTCTAATGATTAAGAAAAGAAGATATCCAAACAGTTGGCCTTTGGGGACTGGTGTGGTGCACATACAGTGTTAAAAACGTCTACTTCTAAAGCTTTCCTAATCAGTAGGTTCCAGGTGCGCTATGTGGCTGCAACATGGTCACTGTGCTCAGGTGTTGGGGCTAAGAACCGTAAGGTGAATGACCTGGTGAAGTGACAGGCAGATGTAAACCCTGGGAGGGACCCAGCACACCAACCCTCCCAGAGCCAGAGCACAGGCCATGTACTGAGCAACTGGTAGAACTGGGCAGGGGAGCTTTCTTTGTTATCTTTGTTTTAATGTAATGTTGTGAGGAGCAGCGGACATACCACCGCTCTGTGTTTGGACTGTGCTGCTGAGTTCAGCTCCATACTAGAGTCTGGTGCTGAGATACAAGAGAGGGAACACCACGGTGTATCGCACATCAAACGACACTTGGTGTGGAGATGATCACAGCTGTCAGTCCGGGGAAACACTTAGCTCTTTTCTGTCTTTCCATTGTAAAAACATCTGCATGAAATTTAATTTACATCTGTTCATGTGTGTCTGTTGGCGGGTGCATCTGAAGAAAACAGCTTTTCAATATATAATTGTTGCTCTACTGAATGTGGGTTTAAATGAATGTTGTCATGTATTTTGTGAAAATGATTGCTCGAGTAATCAGTAATGATCCTATTTCTTATAAATGTTCCTTTTAAAGGTAAAATGTTAATTGTATTTCTTTTGCTTACTATAGCCATCATGGCCTTCCTGTTTGACCTCAAAGCGCTGGTTGACATGATGTCTATTGGAACACTGCTGGCCTACTCGCTGGTTGCTGTGTGTGTACTGATTCTCAGGTGGGTACATTAATAAATAACTCACTTGAAAAACATCTTGTTTGTGCAACATTGTGAAACAGCTTTCCTTATAGCTTTTCCAAACTCCCACAGGGATGATTACCCCATTGGTGTAACAATTATTGCAAGTTATTGCATCACACTGGTGATGTAAGAGCTGTGAATGCTCCCATTGTATGAATGTGAAGTGGCTGCTTGAGTGAATGAAGGTGTTTACTTTTTAAGTTTCTGTACTTGCTAAACTCTGGACCTGCTGTACACCTCTGCTGGTTGCACCAAGGTGACTCATCAGAACAGCTACAGTAAACACAGACACAGTGTTTAAACTGGATTTATAAACCTCATGTTTTGTAAAGTAAAACCAAACTCGTTAAACATTTTCACAATAAAAGTGGTTTGCATCTGTATATATGTATACTGTATTTAAACAGGTAGTATTTCGTATTTCATTTTGTTGTACAATGCAAACTTATGCCCTTTAATCTTTGATGCCTCTGTTGTCAAGGTACCAGCCTGATGAAGCTCTAGGGCGGCAGGAAGGCACCGGTGAGAGGGACTACCTGTCCTCTGAGGAGGGCGAGTCTGACCTGACAGAGTCGGAGTCGCACCTTAACATGCTGAAAGGTGGCGGCACTGCCCTGCAGACTGTCCTGCACCCTCCAGTCTCACCCTCTGAGCATTCCTCCAGTGTGGTCAACATGTCCATCTGTGTGCTAGGTAAGCAGGCCAGGTTAAAATCGTGTTTTTAGGATGTAACCAAGGGCGTCTGAATTAAGTGTGTGCTTTCAAACCACAGTGCTGGTAGTGTGTGTGGTCAGCTACCTCACCACGTACCACATCGACTCCATCCTTGGTATGGAAGTGTGGATCCTTGCTTTGCTGACCGTGTGTCTCCTCATCTTCAGCGGCTGCATCTTCATGGTCTGCAGGCAGCCTCAGACTAGCAAGAAGGTCTCCTTCATGGTGCGTGGCAGCTCAATAAGTCCACCGTTCTCATACCAAGTCCTGCATTATTGAATGAGGCCGATCCAGTCCAAATTAATTGATAATAAATGTGGGGCTTGTTGCCATCACAGGTTCCCCTGCTGCCTTTTCTGCCCATTCTGAGCGTGTTCGTCAATATTTACCTCATGGTTCAGCTGAGTGGAGATACATGGATACGTTTCTCTGTGTGGATGGCTGTGGGTGAGTGCCTTTTAACTGCCGGTCCAAACAATTACAAACAGCCATGACTCATTATGAACAGTTAAAGGAAAGGTTTGACATTTTGGGAGATGTGCTTATTCGCTTTTTTGTCTAGAGTTAGATGAGAAGATTGATACCTCTCTCGTGTGTGAAGCTAGAGTGGAGATGGTTGGCTTAGCTTAGCATAAAGAATGGGAACAGGGAGAAAAAGCTCCGTCCAAAGGTAATCTGTCTTGGCCAGGAGCAGTGATCTCCTGGCATCTTGTCGTCACCATACGGTTGCCAGGTAACCACTGGGGACTTCAAGAAGCCACTGCTCCTGGCCAAGCAATAGTTCAGCATGTAACCCCTCGTAACACCACAACGTGATGTTTTCACACTTTGGTTTTGTACAGATTAAACAAACACGATATAACATGTGAATTAGTGAGTTTTAGAAGTGCCGGTAGGTTGATTTTGTCTTTTGGACAGAGCCAGGCTAGCTGTTTTCCATGTTTCCGGTCTTCATGCAAAGCTAAGCTAAGCTAAGCTAACTGTCTCCTGCCTTTAGTCTTAGTCTGTGTTTTTTTTCTTTTTCTTTTGTGGTATCTCATTTCTCTTTTAACACTTCTCTCAGGCTTCCTGATCTACTTTGGCTATGGCATCTGGCACAGTGTGGAGCGCCAGCACCAGCTCCAGGGTCCTTTAAACGGCAACAGCAACCAAGAACACAACGTGACCAGCAGGGAGAAGCAGGATGGCATGGGTGCAGTAGGAAAAGACCAGGAGCGTTTCATCTGCCCAGAAAAGACCAGCCAGTGTTAAAGTTTCCCAGCTCATTCACAGAGACTGTGAGGCAACAGATGCATAAAAGCACACAGCAGCTCTGCCTTGATGCACCTGTTTATACAGCTTCACCACATGTGCCTCAGTCACAAACACATTCAGTCTGCGAAGGCAGCGTCAGTATTCTGTATCAGCGGCCCACATGATGGGGGGCCGCTCTATCACTGTGATGGAACCACATCCTGTAGGTCACTTTGCGCTTTATGGACAGCATGGAGGCAGATTTGAAAGAACGGGTAACACACTGTAGAGTGATGTTCATTTCCTTTCACACATCAGTCAATGCAAGATTGCAGCAAAGATTTTCTGTTTCACTGTAGACTTGAGTTTTTAGTCCAAGACACATCTAGTCTTTTCTGTTAATTTTGACATTTTAAGCAGGTTGGCACAGGTGGGTTTTTAAATGTCTTGGAAATCTGTGTTATAGACTTAATGAATGGATATTATTAGAATTTGATATGCCAATTATGTACTAGTATTAAAAGTAATGTTAGTTTGTGGTAAAAGCACTCATTGTTCTTTGACATAAGTGTACGACGCTGAGAAAGGACCAAGATTAGATTAAAGATGTGTCAATCATAAAGCTGAAATACATTTTGGAACTATTTTGTGCATAATTGTTTTATATGCATACATGTGAAATTGTGATATCTGTATAAAGATGCTGCCACATTTAGACCAATGTACAATATGTCAAATAGTTTTGTAGGCACTTAATATGTCATGACTCAATTTATATGTCAGAGCCCTGAAAGTAGGTTACTGTAGGTATTATGTAACGAGCATACCAATCTTTGTTTTAGTTATTGAGTTATCTGTAGCTGTTGTGGTGGTTTTGTACAGCACAGGTTTTTTTTTGTTTTGCTTGTGTGTTTTATCTATGAACTGTTACAATCTGAATATAAAGATTGTCATTTGATATGGAACGCTACTCAAAAAGTATTCGTAGTTTCTTTCACTCTATTCGATTATGACACTGTATTTTCTTTTTTGTGTTATTTTGATACAGTTGCAGACATGTTGTTAATGTAACCTTCATGAAATTATTCTCTCTTAACCAGAGTACTTTGCCACATAACAAGAAGCACAACAATGAATTACAAGTCAAAGTATAAAGAAAAGGTCTTTCTTGCCACATAATTTAGCTGAACTGGACATCTTTCCAAGGATTATTCTCTTGGAAGACTGAAGTCTGTGTTGCTTTATAACTGGTTTGTAGAGATTTTTTGTTGCGCTGAATTGAATGAAGTTTCAGTGCATTCTTTCCTCTGGGCTTTGAGGGGGCCACCCTGTTTTTCTTGTACTATGAATTGTATAGTAAGGCTCAGTGAGCTCTAGTTTATAGTAGAAATGTTTGCTGTCTGATCTTTTGCCTGTACTGCCAAGTGTTACACTGTCTGATGTGGAGAAATCCTACACTTTTCGAGAGGTCAGATTCTGAGGTGATTTATTGATCAGGTTGACCGATATGTGCAGTGCAGTGGTTTAAATGAATGTGGAACAAATTCAGAAGCTAGTCTCAGCAAGAGTAATGTAGGTATTCTACTATTGTGGACCTCTACATTAACAGTGTAGAGTCTTCCAGTGAGGTTGCAGGATGAAGTACATAGAAGTAACCATGATGTCGGGGTGTAGTATCACTTGTTACAACTGCACAGACAAGTACAATAAATGTATTTTCCAGTAAAACAGAGTATGGTGTTTTATTATTATTTTCTGATAGTTGGGATAAGAAAAAACTAAGGAACTAATTTCAATGTGGTGGAAAGTTAGGCCATGAATGTAAGAAGAACTGATTCATTTTTAATGTACTGTAGACGATGCCACCATGTGGCCATTTAGAAAGGACTTCATGCTTTTACTCTTAAGTCTTGAACTATGAGACATAGGAGCATTTTTTTTTTGTTTTTCTGCATGCCTTTTGGTTGAGTCCATCGCATATGCATCCACACAGTGGTGGAAGAAGAAGTAGTCAGATCTTTTACTTAAGTCAACACCACTATGTAGAAATACTCCTGCTTTAAAATCTTATTTAATTAAAAGTACAGAAGTATTTTCTGCAAGATGTACTTACAGTTTCAAAAGTAAAAGTACTTGTTTTGGGAAAAATGCAGTCCCCTGTGACTGATATATTATTATATTTGACATTATTAGATGGTTACTGATGCATCAGTGTGTTAGCAGCATTTTACTGTTGTTGCTGCTCGAGGTGGATCTAGTTTTAACTACGTATATTGTTACACTGTTAGGTTGTTTAGTTCAGTGGTTCCCCACTTAAAGGGTTGGGCCCCCTTCAAAAGATCACAAGATAAATTTGAGGGGACATGAGGTTGATTAATGTGGTTGGAGAGAACAAGAAACAAAGTTCGGTTTCAATTATTTTTATTCATATTTCAAACTTTTCTCTAACCTTTGCTGTTTTTTCTTTTACACATTAGATGACCTTAGCTTTTTAACTATTTAAATGAAACCATTTGAGAAGTTTAGAGGGGAAATGTCTCTTATAGACATCTGAAAGGTGTTTGGGGCCCCAACTACTTTTTTGTAGGAGGTCAAAAGCCAATAAAGTTGCAAACCACTGATTTAATCGACAATGTGTTGTGTTTTATATGCTTACCATGTGTTTTAGGTCATATCTCCATTTGCAAAGTAACTAGTAACTGCAGCTGTCAAATACATGCAGTGCAGTAAGAAGTATAATATTTCCCTCTGAAATGTGAAGTAGAAGTATAAAGTAGCCAAAACTGGACATACAAAGTACTACAAAATTGAGTACTACAAAAGTCAATGTACTTAGTTACTTTCCACCACTACATGTATATAGGCCACCACTCATTCAAAGTCTAAAAAAATGTTAATTTGGTTTTTGATATTTCACAGCTTTTTTATACAGCCAATGGCAAATTCTTGTGGGCATGGCCTGTTTGACATAGAGTGCCATTACTCTTAAACATAATGTGTAAATTTAGTTGACATGTACACATATCAACCTCTATCAAGAGGCATTACAGAAACAAGATACTTTTCAATAGCTATAACTCACTGGTCATGAGTCTGATTCATGGACAGGATGTAGGTCCAAAAACTGTGGCCGCCATCACCCAAACAGCACTGTTTTCTTCACTGTATGTGTTTTTATGTAGATCTGGAACCAGATGCAAATAAAAACATCAGCTATTGCTATGCTTTGTAGTTTTATACAGGATGTCGTTTCTGTATGTAGAGTTTATGGGAAAGTAGCAGAATTCAAAATAGAATAAAATAAAATGCTGATATGTTTTGACTACAACAGTATTCAGGACCTAAAACCAAATAAAGGATAAATGAAAGGGTGAATTAGAATTGGCAGAAAACTGCTGCTTCATTGTACGCTATGCATTGAAATTGTGTGGCAACCATGGCCACACCCCATTTAGTCATGTGTGTCAAGGGCAAAACACCTGCTCTTACATCACTTATTACAATGTTGCAAGGTATGCACCTGAAACTAGGAACCCCTCCAGAGCAGCACAGCAGTGGTTCTCTGATTCAGTGATTGGCTTTTAAAGAATAAGTTCACATTTTATCAAGTCTAGCTTAAAAACAGTACTCACATGCCCATACATACACTGAAAGGGCTTACTGGCCAGGAGGAACAATTACAGAGACCAGAAACTGTATTAATCTGCATATGGGCATCTAAGTAGTGTTTTTAGATAAAATGTGAAGCAATCCTTTAAAAAGCACTCTGATTGACACTCAGATCCAGCAGAGGGCTCCAGAGTACGTGTTTCGGCTCTTCAGGTCTGAGGAGAGGGAGTAAACGGACAGGCTCTGAAGTTATTTTCCCTTTTCCTCTGAGTCTGTGAGGAGGATGGAGCTGGAAATTTAAACAGGGCGCTGGAGCTTGCAGAGTTCCAGCGAACCTCCGAGCTTGACCCCCTTTTCCTACTGAGCCCCTCACCATACGGCCCTGATCTCACCGGCCCCGCAGAGCTGTCGCCCCCTCTGATCATCCTGTCAGGACACTATGAAGCTCTGGGTTGTGCTTTGTCTGGCACTGCTCTGGGTGGAGATCCAAAATGGTGAGTACAATCTGTCTCGGAGATTTATGGGTGAAGCAAAATGACTGTTAATTTCATCATGAGAACTTGGAGTGTAACCCGGAAGAAGTGGGAGGATTAGATAATCTGAGGTTGTGTAAATATTGGCTGGGGGCACCGGTCTGTGATGGGCGTAGAATGGGAGGTGGATTCACAAAGAAGCACATCTCATTCTCATAAGGCAAAGACAAACACTATATTCATCTTTCAATTATTCTGTCTTTCCTCAGGCATACACTGCAACCAATCTGCCAAATATGAATTGTATATAATGCATGTAAATTGCAAAAGTTTGCACAAGAGTTGCACAAGAGTTGTGTGAGTTTTTGCAAAGTGTTTCTGCAGACCAACTCAAACCAGCTGCATCTGAGGCATGCAACAGACGTTTGTAATTAACTGGCCTTCACTGCTGACCTTTCCTCGGAGTTCTCATTAAGGCTGCACTGAACAGCGAAACAACACCCACGTGAAAGTCCACACTGCAGACTGATCATTTTGTCCTTGTCTTTAATGGTTTCTGTGCCCACTGAGAAATACAGAGCGTGCAGCTGAAAGAGAGGCAGCGTTCTGGACATTCTGTGCCAGTAATAAAGATTTCACACATCCTGTTCAACTGCGGTCACAGCTGGGGAAACACAAAGAGTAGCTCTCCAGATGAGCATACTGAGCATTACTGTTTCTGTAAAGGATTAGGCCATATAGTACAGTAACTGATGATTTTGTGACTTATCTTTGTAATCTTTATTATTTTTGCCCCCCCCCCTCTGACCCACCGTCCTTCCTCTGTGCCTCTGTGTATCCAGGTGCCTGCGGACAAGGCAAGCAGAGAAAAGACGTAGGAGAGAACCGCATTCGGCCAGCGGGGAAACGGGTGAAGATGCGATACCCCAAACCTAAAGATGGAGTAGGCAGAGGCCAGTCCTTGTTGACCCAGGTTTTAGATAAGGGACGCTTCCTGCGCCTGGGCCAGAGCACAACTCTGACTCCTGGGAAGAACATTGAGCTGCGCTGCAAAGGCAATTCTATCGGATGGTCATACCCAAGCTACCTGGACACCTTCAATGACTCACGCCTCAGGTGCTGGAAGCAGACATCGGCATTTTGTCATGCTATAACTTGATGCAAATGTGAAAGTCTCATATTTTTGTTTCCCGCCTCCAGCATTAAGCAGAGTGACAAGTACAGTCAGCTGATCCTGATGTCGCCCTCTGCTGCTGACACAGGGCCCTACAGCTGCTGGGTGATAGTGTGCGATGGCACAGAGTGTGAGAAGGACTACGAACGCACCTATGTCTCCTACATCTATTTTGAAGGTGATTAGAAAGCATACATGCACTTTACATTTGCATTTTCTACAATTAGCAATAAGGGATATTTATATATATATATATATATATATATATATATATATATATATATATATATTTATATATATTTTCACTTATGACATAAACTAATAGTTAACAGTTTATTATATTGTATATAGTATTTATTAATGCTTTATTATTAGTGATAAGTAGAAACAAACTTTTAGGTTGGAGAGTCCACATTTATCGGAATCCTCCCTTTAGTTGGTGTTTGTCCTCTGCCAACGTTGCTTATTTTGTATAAGCTTTAAACCTACACTAATCAATATTTTCATATTGACAATGTATCAAATGATATGTGCAATGTGAAAGGTGTTGTTCATAGTGATGGACCCAGGGAAATATCACCTCATAATGCAGTTCCCCTCAGCTCTGTGCACCGGAGTGTCTTTCAGCTCATTGTTTTGGTTTTACAGCCCAAAACGTTACCGTTTTAGTGCAGTCTCACTGCTGTCATCAACCTTGTATCCAGCGACAGCAGGCAGCTGTTTTCTGCAAAAAGAAAGCTCTGATGAACCCACTGCACGCTACCTGCACAGCACCAAATGGCAGACTATAATGGTTTTGGGTTAAGTTAGGTATTTTCTGTATTTTGTAGTTTCTCACGCTCCTCTGTGTTTGTTTTCCTGCCTTTACTTCCCCATGCCCTGCAATAACCCCTGTCTGTTCCACTACCCACACACCTGCGTCTTCACCTGCATTTCATTCCCTCATCAGCTCTCACTACATATACTGGTTGGATGCGTTTGTCCCTTGTCAGTTCGCTATACCCTGCTGCTATGTTGGTTCTGTCGTCCTGCTTGTTTTGGATTTTTGCCTGCCTGTTACCCATTCGTTTCCTGTGCACCTGCATACCTGCCTGCCAACCTGCATTCTGCATCCTGCATTCTGCATTCTGCATTCTGCATCCTGCATCCTGCATTCTGTTTGGCAGCAAGACAATAAAATCTTCACTCATCATCCTGCCACCTGCTTGGGTCCTTCCCCTATTTACCCGCTTGCCACCACATAACACAGACAAAGTTATAGCAACTAGCTGTGAACATAATGATGCACTTAGCCACGGAATGTATAAATAGGCTATTTATTTATTTTGCTAACATGTTCACATATCTGCTTTGGCGCCATCAGATGTCAAATTGGTTTACAGTTGCTGCCCCCAAGTGACTAAAACATCAATTCATGTAGGTCTGAGGAGTGCTTATGAGTGGTTGGAGTCAAACATGTGGACTATTGGACCTCTATGGCACCAGTTGGCCAACCATCTGCATCACTTTCATCAAACAGTTATACCTGTAGGCTGAAAGGCATTTTGTAAAGTATTTTTAGCTAACTATTATTAGCTATCAAGCCAAAAACATAACTCTTTTTTACTGCTTTTTAGCCTCAGTATGCCCTCTGCCTCCTTAATTGACCATTAATAATGACATTGGTGGGGTGTGGGTAGCTCACCTGGTAACTCCCCCCTCTCTCTCCCACTCATTTCTTGTCTCTCTTCAGCTGTCCCTATCAAGTAAAGGCAAAAAGCCCCAAAAATGATCTTTTTGGTGGGTGTTTAATGTCTATCAAAAATACACAGCTGCCCATCAAACACATTGATCACCTTTATGATAGGATTATCTGTCTTAATGTAGGTGCATATTTGCATCAGTGTCATAAAGAACAAATGCACATCTCCCCCTTATTTGCAGTGAAATACACTGACTGTGTGATGCCACACATCTGTCCCTCCAAACAGACAAAGACAACCTCTTCGTCCCCTCTGCCATCCACTTTGAGATCGTGTACCTGCGCCCAGACAGGCCTGCTGTGGTGCCCTGTCGTGTGACCGACCCGCAGGCCAAGGTGTCCCTGCACAGAGAAGTCCCTCCAGAGGAGATCACAGCCAACGGGACGCTGGTGACCTATGACCCCACCAAGGGGTTTGTCCTGCAGAACCCCAGCCCAGAGCATCAGGGGGTCTTCTACTGCAAGGCTGTGACCAAGAGCACCCCTCAGATCTCCACAAAGTACCAGCTGCTCTATGTGGAGGGTAGGGACGCAGCAAACACTTCATTATGGTCATAAATGCAGTAACATATGCTAATGCTGCTCCAAGTGCAGGATCAGTAACCATTTTCCCGTGCCTTTAACTGTCAAACGTAACCATATTACTTGTCATCCTATTTATTAAAAGTGCCAAGAACCACAGTGAGAGGGATTTTCACAAAGTCATGAATCAAGTGTTGGTTACTTTGCCTCATCAGTTTCTAGGAAAAGGTTGTACGTCAGCGTTGTCAAAAGCCTCCTCACTGCTGAGCTTGGTTTATGTGGACGCTTGCCAACTGAAATGGGAACACAGTCTGGCTTTATAAAATGGAAATTGTGTGTGGTTTAGCTGCCATGGCATGTTTGACTGGCAGGTGGAGAGAAATAAGAGTCCGGACTGGTGATGGAGGTTTAAAGGGACAGTTCACCTCAAAATCAAAAAATGATTATTTTCCCTCTTACCTGTGGTGCTGTTTACCCATCTAGATTGTTTTTGTGTGAGTTGCCGACTTTTGGAGATATCAAATAATGGGACTATACGGGCCTCAGCAACGGCTCTTTCCAGAAATCCTGACCCAGTGGCTCAAGATAATCCCCAGATTTGTTGGGAGCAGTTTCATATAGAAACTGTTTTCTTTCTACTGCTCACAACAAGGCGTGTTGATCATCTTGATTAAAATCTCTATGACCAACCAAGTTATGTATTTTTGATTTTGGGGTGAAGCGTCCCTTTAACTATTTTAATGCTAAGATTTTATCTATCTATGTCCTACATAATCTGCTTAACTTCCCCAATTGATATATTACGATAGTGACTTCTTAGAGTGGATAGGCAGACATAATTCCGTATATGGACATTCAAACTGTTTACTGTCTCTTGTTGACAGTTCCTAGTGGGCCACCATTTGTGAGCCTTAAAGCCTCTGCGGAGTCTGTGAGAGGAGGCGACAACGTCAATGTAACCTGCACAGTGCTGGGGGAGCCAGAGGTGGACGTGAGCTTCACCTGGTCTTATCCCGGTCAGGTAAGAGGAATAGGGGGCTTGAAACCAAAAGTCAAACCTGATTTAGGACAAGAAACAACAGCCAGCATCCTGTGCTTATACATGTCAGTTCAGTTGTATTAAATTGTCCCCACAGAGAAACTGATTTGTATCTAGGAGTAAATAAGCAAAACTATACGCTATAGAACAATGGTTCAAAGAAGGACACACAGCAATAATTGAAAATATATAATAATAATAATATAAGATGTTCTGATATGTATTCTGACATTAGAGCTGTGGAATCTCAAGTGTGACTCTTGCCAGTGGTTAATAATAATCAGTTAACATTTTTTAAACTATTTATACACTGAGTAATCAATTTACAATTAAATGGTGCTGTTATAAGTTATTTTTAAAATGTAGGGTATCAAATAAATAAAAGGATATACAATGATCATTAAATGTAGCAATTGACCATTGTTGTCTAATAATTTGATTGTTCTGTCTTTAAATGAGGAATGAAAGACATTTTTAAATTGAACGTTTTGCTATTCCACCTATTTAGGATATTTATTATTTTGCAGAAGAGAAATAATGTAAGACGGAAGGTACAAAAAGGAAAATTAGAGAAATTTGCTAATCTATTAAAACCTAATTTATTCAGCCATGATTTAAAGACAGAATAATGAAATAATTAAGTGGCACATTTAATTGTCATTTTATACGGTTTTGAATTCGTTTTTTTAGCATAATTGAGAAGTAAATGCAATTAACGACATTATAAAATACAAAGACAATTAATCATTGAAAGAATTATAAATTATTACAAATTATTTTTGTGGTTGCACCCTCTAGACTCCATAGTGGCCTCCTTAATACTGTAGTTATTTCATTTATTTGCTTGCTCTGCATATAAAAGAATAATTTAGGATGTGCCTGACAAGATTTAGTAATCTGTCATAGTGGAAGGTAACCAGCCATACATTTAAGGTGCTGTCCTGTTCTTAAAGATCCACTCCAGACATTTTTTAAGACATGAAAACAAATGAGTCTGATATGAGTTTTCCACAAAAAAACATTTAATTACCTTGTTAAAAATGACTTCTACTCCCTCTCCCGCATTGGAAAATCCAGAATCTATAAATATACGAATATTGTCATAAAAAGAATATATTAAAAAAACAACAAAAGATATCTCCCACTTCACTGAAAAGTCCAGTGTATGTGCACGGTAAGTTTCATATTTGCCTTCCAAAACTACAATCCTGCTGCTACGCCCACATGTCCCACTCAGGTTTAAGGTGAGCGCAGAGACACTTTCCCCCTTCAGCAGATTAATGGGAAAAAAAACAGCCACTGCAAGTGCATCATTCTGCACGGCGAAGCTCAAACGTTCAAGGGAGGTAATAACAAGTAAACCACATTTTTAATTGGAGGTGGACTTTAAGGTTCTGTTGTTGATAAACCATGGTGAATGACGGATGAATCATTTTCCTGGCCTGCGTAGGACCGCCGTCCCGTTCACATCCAAACTTCCTGGAGGCTGGTTAACCGAGGTATGGGCCACACCACGCGGGTCTCCCAGAGCGTCATGACTGTAGAAGACATGGAGACCATCGACTTTGGAAACTACATCTGTACAGCCAAGAACCAGCATGGTGAGACAATTGTGACGACCGACATCATCTCCAAGTAGCCCCAGCAACGGAGCCTGTGTTATGGTTATGTTTGATGTGAGTGTGTTGGTGATGTATAACTAACACCGACCAGTGAGACCAGATGAAAGACATGTATATAAAAATGTGTGTTTTTAGAATGCAGATTGTAATAAAGATTTACTACACTTTATGCTGGAGGAGGAGTTCATGTTTATTTCAAGCGCCAGATTGCAGCTGAATTAGAGAAGAACATTGCCGGAGAGATTTTAACAAAACAAGTGACGTGACCCAGAGTATGAAGAGGCAGTTTTGAAGGGACCACAAATTTTTTAAAGACCTTTGAAGCCAAATGAAGAATGCCTGGTGCTTCTTTAAAAATAAGTTTTTCACTGTTGAAGACTGAGAAAATTTAAGAGAGTATTTGGGAGCTTTACCTTTCGAGTTGACTTTCGAGTTGTCAAGTCAAAAAGAAGTTCTAAAAGCCAAAACAGTTTGATAACATAGTTCATGAGATGCTCTACAGTAGGGTGGGTTTAATATAGATTCTCAAAGTCTGAAAAGTTGCAGAATGGATACCATATAAAAAGCTTAAATTAAGGCAAGTGCTTCATTAATGAAATCAAGATTCAAACAAATTAAACTAGAGTTCTGAGTAGTGGAGTCAGAGTTCTGGGCCTCTCGATGACGTGGACAACACCCAACTGCTGTAAAAACCTGGCACACTCTCTTTCATTGGACACCTAATCAAACATCACCGACTAATCAGTTAGCCCTTACGCTACATTTAACTTAAATGAGGATACTGGAAAGGAGAGCAGCAGCCATCAGAGACTTGCTCTGGCTTTGCAGCATGTTGAGAAGAGGAGAATCTGGTTTAAAGCGAAGGTTGTGTGCCAGGCTGATGTCCTAATGCACTCCGTATGTGGAATGTGATCTGCAGGCCCAGAACTTATTTTGGTCCAACGCTTACTGCAGTTTCCACTTTGCTCAATAGTTGCTGGTCGTTATGATTTTGGAATATAATTTAACTTACAATATGAATGTTTGTGGTTTAGAAAACATTTAAGGATATTTGACTTCAACACAATAGTCACAGGGCGGGACTGATAACCTGCTGAGTTCAAGTTTTCCAGTCCCAGGAAAAAACGATTTCCTATAATATACATCTTAACGGTAACCATAAGTAGAATTTCATCTGCTGTGAGTAAGTCAAATGTGTAGATCGGTTAAAAAGCTTCACTTTGATATACCAGGTTTAATACAAGATTTTATTAATTGCAAATTTCAAACAGGGTCAACACACCAATATCAATTCCACACAAAATACTCTTGAGACACTTCCAAGAGGCAGTGTCTCTGGCATGTACAAGTAAAGCTTCTTCTGGAACTCTATGCAAAGACCCAAACTTTAAAGCTGCATTAGGAGGGTTCAGTAAGGGGGGATTAACAAGACTCAAACACATGCACAAAGATGTGGTCCCATGGTCAAAGAAACAAAGAACTGTGAAACACAAAATACGTTTGAGGTCACAGATGAGAGTTAACCTGCCAACCTAAAATATAAAAACTGCCAACCTTTTAAAAAAAACAACAAATTAATTCTGAACATAGATTGAGACTTATACAGCCCTGGAGTGCTGACTAGCATCGGGATGTTAGCAATATGACAATTTCACTGTGACTCTTCCTGGTGCAGAAATCCAACAGAAGCAATTCCATTTATTCGATATTCCAACTTCAGACTTTCCATGACTGTGGTTTTCAGAGAGACAAAGAAGACCTCTCTTACACAGCAGGGCTGTATCTGCACGTGTGTTGAAATATGCATGCGTGTATTTTCTACTGCATGTACTGTATGTGTGCGTGCACTGAGCTTCAGGAAAGAGAAGCCTCTGCCAACAAGTAAAAGTGACAAAAATAGTGTATCGTTACCTAGAAGTCCTGAGATTTCCTTTTCCCCCATCCATATAATCAGACGAGAAAGGCAAAATACAAGGTGGCCTTGCTTATTTAAGTGCTTCTGTGCAACTTGGTTTTTTTTGTTGTATTTTTTACAGTCTGGGGCATCACTGTACAGAATGTGCCAGAGTTTATCCAATCCGGTAGGAGCCAAGGTCAGGCTGCTGCTAAGCTTAGAGGGAACAAACATGGCTCTTAATTCCAGGCGGATAACTCAGAGGAGATGGTCTGCTTCCTGGAAGCATGGCCCATCGTTATCTGGGTGAGACAGGAGGGCTGGAGAACAGGCCGGAGCTGCGAGGTGATTGGAGGCTGAAGGAGGGGGAGGAGGTAGGGGAGGTGGAGGTCGGGGACGCCTTGCGGGGGCTACTCAGGTCTCCGTTATGGAGCTTCCACAGCAGCTCCTCGTTCTCCATCGACAAACGCTTGTTCACCTTGGACTCCTTGTGAAGGGATTCCTGCAGCACTGCCTGCTCTGTCGACAGCTGTCTGTAATGCATCAACACAGCATGGCAAGTTAGAAATACTCGAGAACAAATGTTTACAGACATGGAAATATTCACACCAGCCAACTGAAGCTCTCACCTACAGTATATATGAAATCAAACAATAACTATACTTGTTATTTGATTCATTTGGTGTCAGACTGCTGTAAGAAATGAACCACACCAAATAAATAAATAAACATCTCAAATAAAATATGCTTACAGAGAGCCCATGAAAGGATAAGACTGGAGAAATTCAGTTTTTGTTGTTATTGTCAACAAATCCCATGAAAACACCCAAATCAACAACACAATCTGTCTCTCAAACGTGTTGATCCCCACTGAAGATGTAAGTCTTTAAAAAAGGGTCACAATTACATAGTACACAATTACTCAGTAATCAAGTAGTTTTTAGCAAACATTACTCTAACTGGAGTAAATAGTGTATTTGTTGGGGACTATTTTCAGCCGTGGACGGCGTACGTGGGATTGAGTCCAAACAAAGGACAGTGTACATATTCATCGTAAGCAAGGAGCATGTTTATGGAAAGTAATAGAGGTCTATGGCACAGAGGAGCATGCACTTAATTGAATGCAGTCATAAGTCAATGAGTCATCAGCATTCTGAACTGAGATGGGTGGTTAGATGCTTCAAAGTCTGGTTTCCATCACTACATATCAGTTCATATTGTGAACTCTTACTTTGATAGTGCAGCATGTCTATCCATGCGGGCTTTGAGGTCCTCATTCTCCTGCTGGACCTTCTGAAGGCTCTCATCCAGCTTCACATTTTTCTCTTTCTGGAAAGAAAAACATAATACAGGAAGGTTGAGTGATTTAGTAGCATTGCTTGTCTTGACGCCCACCAATCACTTTCATCTGCCTCAGGTCTCACCAGTTTGTCGATCTCCATCAGCTTCTTTTCCTGCTGGTGGAGCTGCTTGTTTTTGATATCCAGCACCACTTTGAGGCTTTCTAGCTCCTGCTCCAGATACAGGGTGTGGGAGTCCTTCTGCAGGCACAAATAAGTGCCAAGATGTTAAGGGACTGTTTAACCCTTCAAAAATGTGTACAGCCAGCCTCTTAATTGTCACGTGGCCATAAATCCAGCACCACACAACACTTACAGATATGAATTGCTTTGGGTTCACAGGGACAATGAAATGAGTGTTGAGCTGTCATACACAATGACTTAAAACATTAAAAACGTGCAAATAATGTGTTCTGCATAAAAGGGAGTGTTCAAACTACTCCTAGTCTCTCTTTTTTTTACTGCACGTGGTCAGTATGTAATATTGAGCTGTTGCTAATGCTGTTCCTATTATTTATCTATTAATAGCAGATGTGGAGTGGCAGGTGAGGTAGTTATCTTAATTGCTCTACCGTGCCAGGGCAGAATGCTGAGTACATGTGGCAGCCACTTAACACTGACGAAGAGTGGCAGCCTCACTGTACAACAGTACTCTGGGAAAATTAAAACCTACATTCTGGGCAGAGATGGAGGGCAGTGGTGTAGCTAACACAGAGATGTAGCAGAGTTGAACCCACTCCTGTTCACATGGTAAAGAATGCTTAATGGTTAATTGACTCTTAAAAATTAGGTCTTTTCAGTAAATGTGTAATGATTTTTGTTTCTGCTGGTGTTTTATCTTTCTGGTAACCATCGGCTTCATGGTTTTTCCACCTTTTATGCTTAGAGGCGAGCAACACTGGAGTCATGAGATGCTTCTAAAGTGGAGCTCTGCTAAAATAAGCACACAGATAAGAGTACCTGACTCTTTTCGGCCAGCTCTTTCCTCCTGTTCTCCTCTGCAGTTAGCTTCTCAATGAGGGCATTGTTCTCCGCTGTCAGCTCTTCAATCCGTCCCTGTGGATGTACACGGCACAACAAGGTCACTGATTAAAGTTTGTACACACTGGTTCACCAATCCAGATTTTATTCTCATGACATGACATGCTATTGTTTGTGTGGATTTCTTTTAAAAAAAAAAAAAAAAAAAAAAAAGGGGGGAAAGAAGTCAAGCTTACAAATAGAGCGGCTTCTGCATCTTTCAAAGTTTTGTCCAGAGACTGCAGCTCCTGCTGGTGGACTTTGCTGAGCTCTGAAGAGTGTACAGGTGTTATGACACCAGAAATGTTTCGGAAAACTCAAACTGTACAACAAAGCTCAACGCTGACCACAATTTCATGTTATGATGCAATAAAAATAAATTCATTCATGCATTTGTAAAAGTTAAAATACACTTTCTCAACTACTCAACTAACAAAATGCAGCTTCAGAGAAAGGATGTAGTTTCAATGATTTGTTCCAGAACTGTTAACTTACCTTCCAGTGACATGTCATACTGCTGTTTAACACACTGCAGCTGCTCTGCATGGCTGCTCTCTAGTTCCAGCTTCATGGCTTCATGATGGGCTTTAAACTCTCCCATCTTTATAAAGAACACAGGACAGACTTGACTCTGAACCACAGCATCACTGATCTTAAAGCATTACTAAACACTGAGTTACATCAAGATGTTTTACAGTTATTTTCTCCTGAAACACAGAAAAGTTCAAACAAACTGTAATCCTTGATGCCATACATTTTTAAAATGTCAATGACAGAATACTGACAAAGAACGAAACACCCTCCCCCGGTGTCTGAGCCTTTACAGAGAACAGCTTTCCATTAAATTAATTTAATAATAAAAGAGCCTATAAAAAAAAAACTACAGCGCAATACTCAAGAGGCAATAGTAAATCTTCCTGCATTAATACAAATCATAGCTAAAAGGTGGTGTAGGGGGCAAACCTGCTGTTGCATGAGAGTCTTGCACTTGTCAGCCTCCTCCTGGTAGGTGAGGTGGACTTTGTCCCACTCAGCCTGGTAGAAGGCCCGTAGTCTCTGCTCCAGCTCGGCCTGGTCCCTCTGGTGCTGCTCCTGCAGTTTCTGCAGTGCATCCTCCAGAGCAACACGCAACGCATCCTTCTCCTTCTCCAGAAGCTCAGCTGAATGAACGGAGCAAACTGGAAATAAAAACAGAAAGCGACTATTTTAATCTTGGTCAAATGGTGACCGGTACATTTGCAGGATGTTCAGTGATTGTATGCAGCTGTGTAGATCGTAATATGCACTGAAGTAGGGCGGAGGAACAATTGTATTAGTGACTGCTTGTGTAAGAAATATGATGTGTCCACTGAGGAACCTGTTTAGCAAAGTTCTCCTTGATGTAAATGCGCTCCAAAAAGGAATGGAAAAACTGACTCTTGCACTTGACTACATATGCCAACTACACGGTAGCTATTTACAGGCAGATGCAGATATGCTAACAAGTCTCTAAACTCTTTCACAAATTGCTTAAAATTGGTAACATAGGTAACAAATTTCTTAAAATCAGGCTGCTGGTCGTTTGCCATTTTTAAGTTTGTGCAACTGATGGCTTTTGTTTTTGTTCTCTAAACCAGCCTCACTATTTCCCAACTGTTTCCATCACCAAGTGTTTATATCTGCTCTGGAGTGGGTGACAGTGACCGACTCCACAAGCTGTCTCCAGTTTAAGTGTGCATGCACAAACACTGTTGATACCCAGCAGCTGGTATTGCCAGTCGATGTGAACTTGGTGTACAGGAAGGGGCTGCTGTCATGGTAAGCAGGCGATTTTCTTTCAAAGGTTTGGTCTCAAACACATGGTATGACAATAAACCACAACTATTTAGAACTTGAAACTATAACGTCAATAGTGGGTGTAAAGTAATATTGAACCCAGATGTTGCCCTGCTATGATACAACTGTGTGGCAGGTACCTTTTCCTATTCACTGCTCTCACACACCATCAGGGCACAATACAGGTAAATGCACTATTCCCTAAAAATAAAAAAAAGTCATCTTACAATTTGAAACCCCATTTTAAAACACCGATTTGGTGACCACAGAATAATGCTATCATTGTTACCATATGAAGATTCCCCCTTTTAGCCATGAGGGCCAAATGCTGCATTTTGCTGGTTCCGACTGAACTGCTGACATACAGCCAAATCTTGTTAATCACAATGTGTATTCCATGTTGCTGTCTGGATGTAAATGAAGTCCCAGAGTCTGTGTTTTTGCACAGCTAAATACTGAGCTACAGTACGAAAGAATAACACTGCAGTGCATGAGCAAGAAGATTCACCTTACCAAGAGTGGAATAACGGCAGCAGATCCAGGAACAGAGGCCAAGCTAACATAGGGACTATCTATCAGGCTTTGGCATGTACAGCTCAATAAACGGAGCACAGCACTCTGCAACCATTTGTAACAGAGATCTGGTCATATGAGCCTTTCTAGTCCAGCTGCACCTCATGGCCCATGTGGGAGAGGAGGGCCCAGTTAATCCCACAGTCAGCAGGGTAATGGGGTTTGGAAGTGTCAGATAATGCAGATGCTGAAAATGATCTGTAATTTTACATGTGAGGAATGATAACAAAAGGGGCTGTGGATGTATCACAAGTTTGGCTGTAGCTCAAGACTGCAGTTTATTGCTGTACGAATAGTGAGATCACTGAGGAAGCAGGGAGGGACACAGTCTCAGGAGGAAATCAACTAAAAGCTGACTTATAAAAATACCTCTGGACTTCCAAATATCTTTTACTACACATAATACAAAAAGGTCCATCTGAGGTCAGTGTAGGTCTCACAGCCTCCCTGAAGTTAAGAATGTGTTAAAGCGCAGACGTTACAGCACTCAGGATATAAGAGCAGTCATGTGGAAGTCCCGAGGCTGTGAGGGAGGGGCGGAGCCACAACACTACAGCTGCCTTAAGCAAAACAGAAGAAAGCTGGTGTGTGAGCGTGCATGTACCTGCATGTGCAAGGCTATTCTGTGGAACAGCACTTAGGCTGGACATTAAACATGGGTCATTGTCCCCGAGCCTTCACAAGGCCTCAGGTGGTGTGGCATTCCACCACTGGGAGACCCTCCTGTGTGGGGTCAGAGGTCAGACTGCCACTCCCTGGGGAACCGGGTGACACCACTCTACTCAGGAACTCTTAAAACACACACATCTTGATCTACAGGCATCCTCATTATCTACACAAACATGGTCCAAAATGTCTCCCAACTTGTCATGTAAACCAAAGAAGAAAAAGGCCAAAAACACATCAGAGAGGGGCCCTAAAAGCAGACGCAGAACGAGGAGTGTTTAGTTTGGTGACAACAACTTTAAACACTACTGGTTTGTGACCAAGGTGACTTAACTTACCCAGCTTTCCTTGGAGGTTGACCAGCTCCTGGGACAGCTCCCTGCGCTGCCTCGTAGCTTCATCACGCTGCAGAGAAAAAAATATATAAATCAGTCATGCACCTGCTCATGAAGCTGTCGGTTACATTTTTTGAGTCTTTGATTTGACACCGCAAAATGATAATAACATCACAGTCAAGATCACAAATGAGCAATGCCAGCATTATGAAAATGAAAGGTTATTCACTATTAGAAGGAAGGTTCTGTCAGGGCAACACCCTGACACATAACCAGCTGATGAATACAGCTTTCCCTTCCAGGATATTGTGTTTGCCAAATGTAAATACATTAACAGCACAGCAGCAGCTAACAAAGACAAGTAGTAGTTAGTGATAGCTGGAGGGGGATTAAGGAGCACTTGACATTCAACTCATGTTTTCAGTCTTAGCACATGCCTTCTGTCAGCCTAACTCCTTTACTTCTCCCTTTCTGACTCAGTTTTGCATTAAAAAGGAGGCTGCGATGTAGCTGCAGTGCTCCTCCAGACTTCAAACTGACGCATAGATGATCCAAAAACTGTTTACCTCTCGTTTACTACCTTTCTCTATGCTGATTCACATAAACAACCTTACACACTAAACAGTACATTACACAGCCTGCATAATTCAATTATGAACCTAGGACAAAATCGAAAAGTAAGACAAGCCAAACATCACTTCAATGATCAGTTCACAAAAGCAAATACAGTCCATCCTGTCCTGCTATACCCCAGATCAGCATCTATTCATCACTGCAGAGCAGAACAATGTAGAAGCCAGTTACCCTCTCTGCAGTGCAGGGAGCACTAAGGCACGCTCTGCTGCCTGAACAGCCCATGATCCAGCCTCAGTCAGTGGGCGTGCTGGAGTCCCCCCCCCCAGCTATGGAGACCCAGTACTCCAGGATAAACAGTGGTCCAGGTGGACGCACCACCTCCTCCCAGACTGCTCTGACTACATCTGAGGCAAGACTGAAAAAGCCGCTTCACTGGCTGTGGTGGGTGACTGCAGAGTCCATTACCGTATTACGCGTAAAAAAGGGGCAGGCAACAGTGTGCATAAGAACAGCCTCCTCACCAGTGAGGTGAGGTCACTTTAAGACAGCACTACAGGCAGCCAGAGTGGAGCAAACAGATAAATTGTACAGCGCTGCCTGACAGACTGATGGAGCAGGACTTGTGCTATGCAGTGACCTTCCCAGGGGATACATGCAGAGGCTTCATTACCACCATCCCCCACTACTCATCCAAACCTACATGAAATCAGCCCCTCTGCACCATTACGTTACAATCTGCTGTGTGGCTACAGGCTTCATGGGTACAATCTCTCCATTACGAGACGATATAATGCTGAGACAGATCACATTTCTAGCTTCTGTGTAAGCATGAATCTTTACATTCAATGTATAGAATTTAAGAAAATGATATGTCACTTGTTGATTAATCACCAAATGCCTTGGGAATTATTCCTCAGACTGCATTACAATCAGCACATCTTAACCAGTCGCTGAAGGAGGGCTGTATAGTAATTTGTATCATAACTGAGATCACGTCAACTGTTCCCCATGCACTAAATGAATGTGCATTAAAAACCTATATCTAATTATGTATAATTAATTATACATTTTTTGAGCGTATATATGTTGAGCAAAATAACTGCCATCAAGCAGCCTTATACTCGCATAAAGCCTCTATCATTAGTTAATTTTGTTAAGATCCTTTTCTTCTTAAAATAGTTGCAATTACAATCCTCTATGTTTGGCCGTGCATGTTTTTGTCATTTTAACTTAATCTAGTTTCTCAGTTGGTAAAGCCCTCGTACTGTAACTCTTAGGGACATTGAGCTGGGTGAAAAGACTCGGCATGTCCCCAGTGCATATCAGCACGATATGATGAATCAGGTGACGAGGAACACTTGATGGATTACTAAGATCAATGACTAATTGCTTCAGATCAAGTTACAATTTGCGGGAAATTCTGTGAAGATCAGAAAGCAAGTGAAGTAAAGTGAGACTGTAAATCATTTTAATGGTTATTTGGAAATGTGCTTGCATTCCTGCACTGAAATGAAATTTGTGTCGCAGAGTTTTCTTTTTGAGAGAAGCTATGTCACACCAGGCCCAGTGCTTACACATTCCATCCACACAGATAAGAAACAGTCCTTGCTTAGTGTTTGGCTGCTGTTCATAACCATATCAAGTCAACAGCTGGGACATCCTCACACTATGATGGTAAGGACCTGCCTTCCTTTCTTGGTCTGATGAGTGGGCACCAGATTCCATTGAACACTACATGCACACAGACTCGTCCACACACAAATCTATTATTTTGGTGTGTTGAATTGATGTTTTCATATGAAATGCAAGTTAAGTGTGTTAGATTCTGTAGGTATTAGTGTCCACAGGACTCATTGGTTCTAGTGGGCGGGGGGGGAAGCAGGACATGTTTGTGAAACACAAACATGTTGTGTTTTTAATATTCGCTGATGTAATCAGTTTCACTACCCTGTCAACCAAACAGAGGGATACGAGTCAAATAATACCAGCTGTCACATTACATGGGCCAACATCTGATAACAAAACACATTTTTCTCCATTTGTACGACGGTTTATATTCAGCAGTCAATACTCTCCAAACTGTTCTCAAAATATACGTTTCTAATGCCTGGAATGTGCACTCAAGTTACAACAGGTAGACATGTTCCCAAGAAGGCTTCTAAACACCTGAGGAGCCAATGTCAAAATAACTTAAGACACTTGACTGCATAATCAGAATACCTATAATTTTTCAGCTTTTTGATTAATGGAGACGTGCAACTGGCAGCAGAATTTAAAACAGAAGAGTACTCACTGAAGCTCACTAAGGCTGAAGTTGGACTGATATGAACTCTGTCACAACTGCAACTACAGAGCGCTGCCACTAGGGATCTGTCTGGTGTCAAAGTCTGAAGTGAGGCAGAAGTAAAGGGAGTTGCTGTAATCTAGGCCAAAGGAAATAAATGCATGAGTGACATTCTGTATTACCACTGAGAGAAGCAGTGGTTCCATTTCTGAAGTAGTTCTCCGCTATTATAAAGAGTACTTTCTAGACCTGCTCTATAGCAAGAGTGCAATGACATAACTTGTGGCATGAATTGGCATTGCACAGAGCACAACCACTTTCACACATCTGTTAACTTCTCATCAATGAGCATCACCTTTCCTGGTCTGACCACAATCTCATCACACAATTTCAGATATAACAACTTCACCAGGACCACATAATGCTTATTGAGATTCACACCAGAAGCCACCACGAAGGAGTCACTACAGCCGTAACAAGTACATGATCCCTCACCCACAAACACAGTTGAATTGTTTTTGATAGGCAGCGCCGCTCAGCTGGAAGCACCACAGCTACAGTACGGTTTGAATTAGGGTCAGTACTGTGGTGTTTTTTCTCTGTGGTGCCCTAAAGTCTACTATATCTGCCGTACAGGGTTGCGACACTGAATCAAGATTTTTGTGTTCATGGAGGTTATTTTTACAAACTCATACATGTGCATTTAATGGATTTGGCCTCAACACCCTGTGCTAATGTGTCAGAGGCGTAGCAACAATGTCCGATAAAGTCCAGTGGAGCCATTGCAAAAGGAATGATGGAAAGTTCCCAGCGGCCTCTAGAGGAAAATCCATGGCAGACCTGATGTCTGCCCCTTGTGCCACTGAATCAGGCCTCATCTGACAATGACATAAAACCGATTTACTAAGACAAAGAGGAAAAAAGGGAGGACAACTCAGTCACAACAATATATATATATATATATATATATATGACACCCTGCGATGAATCCCCACTGGACATCAGACTAATTATCACCGGTTTTCATTAACAGAACTGAATCACAAGATTCAGTATTTGTTATATACATGTAAGTGTAGTGTTTTGTGGATTCTCACTTAAATCTGTAAATTCAAAACAAGATAAATAACTAAAACCTAATAAATTAAAAGAAGACAGTCACTTGACAAACCTTTCAACACTGACACACTAAGGGCTGTATTTATGAAATCTGGATGAGTCAAAAGGTTGAGTGGTGAAATCCTATGAAGTCATACAACTTAATATCATCTTATGTCTTATATAATTTACATTTGGATGGTACATTCCAGTTGTTTTACTCAGTCAACACATATGGTGTGAAACTATTGGACAAGGACACTTCTAAAGTTAACCAGGGGGAATTAAATAGCTTGTGACATTTTATCACAGTATCTGATCTGTTTCCTCTAGGTTTACAGGAAAACGTAGCTATAAATCTTTACTAACTACATTAAGCCAATTTAATTTCATTTATTTTAATAATTCATTCATATTACACTTTAGCGCTTCTAAATATACTTGCTAGAGTCCGAACATCAAATCATAATTTTGCTTTGACACAACAACTAAATGAGGGAGTATGAGTTTTTGGGTCGCTGATAGGATAAAGCCTGTTTGTAGCGCACTGTGGGAAGAATAATCCCTTGGGGCATACAGTTCCTGGAAGCCAGTCACATGGCACCACTATTAAAACCGATCCAAAACAAACAGCAAGCTTAAACATCCATATTTTACCCTAAGTCTCTTAGGGTGATGCTTGCCTACCTAAATAACCTATTTATGAAAGGCACATGTAAATACAACTGAAAGACTCATAGTGAGCTTTTAGAGAGTAGCCAAAATAGGTTCAGTGGAGCAGAATTTCTCTTGGATCCAGAATAGTTTCAGTTGTTCAGTGGATGACAACAACAGGGCTGTTTTGTTTGTTGGACAGCTTCCAAGTATGTCTTTATGTGCAGCCCATTATATCCCCATGCTGTTGCTGTAAATAGAATGTCCATTTGGTTTGATTCGTATCCACACACAGGATTTCATGTTGTAGTCATAATACAAGGTAATGTGAGAGCTCACTCTTAATTCCAGCAGTATTATCAAATACCAACAATCATAAACTGAACTCGGCCAGTGATCTGCAGGAGTGTCATGCATACTGACAGCAAATACATATTATTGTTGTATACGGATTTAAAGAGTCCATGTTGTCTAAATATGAAATTTAAAAAAATTTACTTCCCCTCATAAATAAAAATGTTCATACCTCAGCCAAAGTGCGCTGCAAGACGATGGCGAGTGCCTCAAATCTGCAGTTACTAGCTGCCAGGGGTCCTCGGAGCTGCTGGACGCTCTGGTCCTTTCTCCCGCCCTCGGTGACACTCGCTGGTACCGCATCCAGAGGTCCATTACTCTGGTTTGGTTGGGATGCTTGCTGCTGCGGGTGTTGCTGGCGGGAGCTGGCCTTGGGTTTGTTCTTGTCCACTGTGAGAGAACATGTGTTGAGTGTCGTGACAACGTTGATCACCATCATACCCCCCTCCATAACCGCTGCAGCTGCTCTGACAGCAGTACTACCCACCCTATACACTCCTGTCAGGGTCCAAGATGCAGCAAGCACCAGTGTCTGCAGTCCAGAACTGTTCTGTCCAATCAGCCAGTCTGATGATTCCCAGTGCTGCTCCTCCGACAGCACAGACATAAAAATGGATCCTCTGAATGCAATTACTGTTCCATATCCTAATTCAATCTAGTGCTCTGCAGACACTGGTCACCAAGGACAACTTATTTTAGCAAGGCCGTGCTACTGTAGTTTTGATTTACATCAGCTTTATAAATACATCACCCCCGTACAACAGCGACTGTCAATCCTACTGATGAAGAACACTTTGTTTACGCTGCTACCACACTGAGACACCCGAATAAAAAGGAACACCAAACTGACAAACTCACTACCAGTTAGTGTTACAGTGAAGAAGAAGGGGGGAAAAAAGGACTTATCTTTGATACTGCACACTTGTGTAAAAATTGTTTATGAGGAGACTGCAGTGAGCGTGATGTAACACAGCAGTGAGGATAGCCTGAGACATATCGGGAATACCAATGAGTGGACTATAGTGTACCACCAGTGGCCTGTGGGGATACTCGCTCAGCTCTGTCTGCTGAGTTAGATGACAGCTGTTAGTGCCAATTAAGATTAATAAGCAAAAAACAAATATTGATATAATTGTAAGTGAATTTGGAAAGTAAAACCAATGATAAATCTACTTTAAAGCTACTGTAGTGGAATCTACACTAGTGTACTCCCCTAATTTTATGTAGGCACAACCCCTTCCCATGAAGTGTTTAAATTTAGATGCACTATGATTATAAGTTGAATATGCTCCAAGTACGGTATCATTTTAGAACATCATAACATCCCAGAATAGCACCGGCATGTAACTGCAGGATATAGGCTGGACATCTTTCAAAGCAAAATAATGCTGCATTTACTCGGATGCCTTTCAAAATAAGACCCTGCAGTTTCTATTGGCAGTAAAGAGAGGATATTATATATAATAAGAGGAAGTGTCTTCTCTGCCTGCTGTCGATAGCTGATCCTGGAGCTGCAGAGCGAACAGCTCTCTGCACCCTGGCCTGATTGGGGCAACATCTTATGGCAGAGAGAATAACAAGAGAAGAACACTGTTGTGATGGACTAAGAGGAACAGGAGGAGACTCAAAGACCATACTGTGGAGTCACAGATGTAAAACACAGAAACCTTCCATGCGAGAACAGGGTAATAAAAAAAAAAAACAGACCCATCTCATCTGAACAATTATATGCTGCATTCAAGCCACAGACTGACTTGAGTTTACACAGCAGTGTAGTGTGCAGTTCACCTCAAAACTAGTTTGTCAGTGGCCTCTCTGGGTTTCACAGCCAGAGTAAACAGTTCAGGCACAGCCTTTAAGACAAACAAAGTATTAATATTATACTGCACCTGGATGGGTTGAACAACTTACAAAACAAGGCAAACTCCAACTATATCATTGAAGTTAATTTAAGAATTTTGTCACCTCTAATGTGTTAATTTGTTGTGTTGATGTTATCGAGCTTGTAACATAGAACAAGATTGAACAAGTACTAATATTTCATGTTAAGTCTTTCAGACTGAAATAGAGGACGCGGATCAATCAAGACCAAAAAAACAAAACAAATTTCCATCTCAATATCCTGACAGCATGTTCCTGCTTTACATAGAATTATTTTTACAATATATAGAGAAATTGGTTCTCTTTATTTTTGCATTATGTACAAATGAGGCATGAGAAAAATCAAAACAGAAGATCCTTTTCTGACACAGATCCAAACAAACTGTTGAGCTGTGCTCCTCAGCTTTTAATCATTTTGGTGATGCTGCAGTTCCTTAACTCTAAAGGGGTTTCTTTAAATTAGGATGCCCTCTGCTGGTTGTGCACCGAGGACAACAAAGAGACACCATGTCCAGTTGTTTCACAGCCAAAATGTACCAAAAACATGCCTGCATACAGAATAAAGCTAAGCTTCAGGTGGGCTACTGCAGAGTGGCAGATAGTATCACACATTTGCCTATGTGATGCTACAACCAACATGTTAGTTAAAATAAATAGGTGTTAGTAGCTTGTGGATCTCCTATCCCTCTGTAATGTAATACTCCGTTAAGGTTTATTTAATTTATTTTCATAAATATTTCATACATTTTTAAAAACTTGAAGCAAAACTTAGTTACTGCTGCTCGCTTTTTTCTGCTCTCCAGGGACAATTAGATTTTATTTATTTATTTTTAAACGTGGGATCATTGCCGTGCCACTTTTAACATGCGCATATAAAGAGTAACTGGAGCAAAGAAATCTTCCAATATGTTTATTTTCCCCTAGCTATTATCTTGTGCTTCTCTCCAAGATCAGAAGTGGACATTATGTGACAGATTTCTGCTGAATTAAAAAAATTCATACTCATTAAATCATTCGAAACAGTCTAAAGAGGCGACCTCTGAGAAAAGCTGAGATGTCGGCAACGATTCAGAGATTCAAATAGTGACCGCAATTAAATGGCATTTCAAAAAAGCTACAAAAAAAGATTCCCGTAATTACCTAATTTAGACTCACAAAACAGAAAATATACATATATTCACATTAGCAAGCATATAGTCTAGGAGTAAGTACTACACAAAGTACACAAATCTGCACTTTGAATTTGACCTTATATAAACACATAGGCCCTCCATTTGACTGCTGTTCCATGGCAACAGAGGACCTGCAGCTATTTCCATCAAAGAGTCTGAACGCAGAGTTGATGACACATGCTGCCCTCTTTATTTAATACTTCCTCCCTGGCGCAAAATCATTTTGTACCAATTCAACTAGTACACTTAACAGCAAATACTGAGTGATTTAGTGACTCCACTGCATAGCGCTTTTCTACTGGACGGAGATATCACACCATAGCACAAAGCATGATGGGTGATGAGACCCTCTCACAATCAGGCACTTGTTATAGTGCTTGGTTGACACAATACCAGACAACATTTCAGAGTCTAACATTCACTGGACACTAGTCTAAAATAAATTAATAAATAAAGTGTTTCTGATGCATGGTACACCTTGTACATACTAAAGACGACTGGTTTTAAAGTAAATTAAGTTTCAATAAGAAATAGTCCCACTGAGTTATTGAAACCTTTGAGGCTGTAAAACTAAGTTACCATTTTTGGTCATAACCTTTCAAAAACGGGGGAAGAATGGTTTAAATAATGTGGGGACCACATGAAGCTACTGCGTTCCCAAAGCCCTGTTCAACAATCACAACAAGGTTCCCCTGGTTCAACCTAGAAACCAAGAACCAAAATAACCTTGGTACATATCTCAGGGTGAAACAGGAGTACTGGGTGTCCCAGTGAGCGAGAGAGCGAGAAGTAGTAATTTAGACACACAGTCATACAAAAAGGCCTAAAAAAAAGAATGTAAGCCATCCTGAAATCTCAATATGCCTTTAAAAAAAAGACAATTCAAATTTTTATTTAAATAAAATTGTTCCTGAATTCAAGATTTGCATGCTAAATACCTCTGTCCAGGGTCACACGTTTTGAACCTCTTGCTTTGATGGCTAGTAAACAGCCATACTAAAAATAGATTTCAGAAACAGCTAACTACACAGGTCTACAAACACTGATAGGCTTGACTTAAATATTATAGCACAGAGACGCAAAAAACACCACAATTTCAGTAAAAATACTATAAAAACACTGAAATAACTGACAGACCTGCTTGGAAAACCACAGTGTTCTTCCTGCATCCTGACAGCAGCTGAATGTTTCGGAGTAAACCCTTGGCCGTGAGGCGCACGTGGATGTTCGACAGGGAGAGCTTCGGAGACCATAACATCTCTCAAACACAAAGTAAGACAGCCACGGTTTAGGTCAGAAATTACTTTAAAAAAAAAAAAAAAAGAGTCCAAATGCAGAAGCTTGATGCTGACTATGAGCCACGTGCCATGGTGTGCCTCAGTGTATCATCCTTCAGGTGAAAGCAGCACTGACAGGCAGAAAAGAAATGAATCAATAAAAAAACAGTAGTAAGAGGTACACCACTGAGACAGCCTTGAAAAAAGTGAAGCCACCCAATTCAGCATGGCAGGTCCCCCAACTCAAAATCTAATTTCCAGCTGTGAAGGCTGGAAGATACAGAGAAGGTTAAAGGCTGGCCAGTGTTTTGTGGCACAGCCTGATAGATGTGATCAGAGCAGGGAGAAAAAACGAAACAAAAGTAAAAATCCCTTAATCCTCTTGGTAAAGCTGGGCTTCAGCTATTCACCAAACACATGAATCTCTCGCAGCAAAGCAAAGCAGCATCTCCAAGCCTGATGATGGCGGTGCTGAAGCAGAGCCAGGATGAAGAGGGGGTGGGGTGGCAGAAAAAGGAGTGGGAGGAGCAAACAGCATAACCGCAGCCAATGGGAATTTTATCTAGACCCCCGCTCGTCCTCTCATTTACTCTCTTCCCTTGTGTCACCAGCAGTGGGAGGGCAAGAGATGACAGACTTCAAATGGCATGATTTTGTCTGATGAGCTGAGCTGTAAACAGCTTGGCTGGCACAGCGTTTTGTGAAAATGTGCCCTCTGCTATGACTGTGAAACATATTTAATCCAACACTCTAAACAATGTGCTGACTAACATGAGTGTTAACATGTTAGCAACAGCATACTTTCCATCTAGCTTCTGCAAAAACCAAGCTCGACCGGACTGTAAAAGACAGGAGGACACATGAAGCATCAAGCATCAAGCATCAAGCATTTTGTCAGCAGCAGAGAGCAGCCAAGGCCAATGAAACAGAGAGTACACATTACAGCTTTAGTGTGGTTATGTTTACAGAAAACAGCCACTGATAAAACACCAAAACTTGAATGTTCTGGTCAAAGTGAGCACAAACCACATCTGATTTACTAAAGTTCCTCATAGCAGCTTATAGATGCTAGACTTGAACAGCAATCAAATATAAGGCAGCAGAGGACAGTGCTCTTTGTAGTCAATACAGTATGATAATGCTGTATTTGAATCAGGTCTCGGCTAAGAAAACTAAACGTGATTTTAAGTAGTAAATGCATTAGCAATACAGAGGTTTAAACCAACATCTCGTGAAACCAACCCCACGTCGTTGACAAATCATGTAAACATGACGTTAAAACACATAATGAACTGAATGGATACGACTTTATTTAGGAGCTCAAGCTGTGTCGAAAACACAATGAAAAGAGAAGACGCTTACCGGGTCCACTTGAAGTTAGACGAACGGGTCTTGCAGAAGCAGTCCTTTTCAGTGGACTGCTGGTTGCAGCAGCAGGCTTGCATGCTGTGGCCAAAGCTGTTACAAGCAGAAGATCCAGGTGAGACACGAGGCTGGAGTTAATCGCACCCATAATGTAGCACGAACACTGGCAACTGACCACAACTGCAGGTAGCTTTTACATCAGAACTAAGGTTTGATCAAACATACTGTTCAATTGAAAACAAAGATAAATGCAATTTAATTCAATCAAGATCAAAGAGCCCTATTGAATACAGTTACCACACAATATAAAACCAAATCGGGAAGTAACAGTGGTTTTCTTTTTGGGAGGGTTTAATCACTTTCAACCTCAATCAGATTAACAGGGCTGTTTCCATATCATAGTGTGAGGATTTGATAAAATTTGTAAAAACCAATGTGGTCTCACCCACATGTATTTCACCAATGAGAGCTCAGAAAGGGACATTTAAATCTGATCCAAATTTAAGATCAATGGCTTCGAACTAAAATTCTAAAAACACGAGACGCATAAAGGAAAAAGTCAAGTCTGAAATGTAAAAATGTGTGTAAAGATGTGATCTCACATGGTCCAGTGTTTTTCCCAGGGGTTGTAATGAGTCTAGGTTTAAGTACAACTGTTTTGAATGGGGTTGTTTTATGTGCAGCTCCTCCAGAAACTGTTGAACAAATAGAGAGGTGCTGGTTATATTAAAATGGAAAATCGCATGTGGTTTTGTAAAAGCATTTGAAATTCACTGAACACTTAAATACCTCTCTACTTTCAATAGAGCACTGTTGTAATCACCACTGACCTCATGTAGTCACCACTGGTGATTTGTAAGAAAGTCATATCAATCTACTTAGAGGATGTGAACATACCATTTCTGGTATAACAACCACAAGTGCAACAAGGTAAATACAATTCTCCTTTCTTATCGTAATAACGCGATATAATCATTCTGTGTGAAAGAAATTTAATGAGATAAAAAAAAGGTGATATTAATCTGACCGTTATGACAGCATATAACCAACATTCCATAGCAAGATGTTGCAGCATACCTTTTACAAACAATATGACTGAATGAATATTATCTAGAATGAAAAACAAATGTGTCCTCTGAGCTGAACTAATTAAAGAAGCAGAAGCTCTTCTAATTAAACACTTCACCATGGATACCAGCTATGATTCAACTTCCAGACTCACTTACTTCTCCAAAGCTTTCTATCTGTTCCATTAAATGCAGCTAACAAAGGGATGATACAAAAGCGATAGGATCCAATGAGCAGGCATGTCAAGAGGGTGAGATCACAGTTGGATGCTGCACTGCCCTGTGCCATTAAAGAGGAGTTGTTGAAAACATGAGCTGGAAATTCAGTCCAAGTGCAGCTTCGAAGTCCTGTGTAACCGGCCATCGGTTTTTTAGGGAAAATAGGGAAACTGCTCCTTTTCTGCACCTAAGACGACATCAGTTGTTGTGTATGTCTGCTCACTTTCCTCCAGGCAATGCTGTGTGTGAACTAGAGTGGAATAGAACCCGTTGCCATGACAACCACACAGGGGAGAGGAGGGGGTCCCCAGTTTGGAAAACAGGTCCTCTCAGCCAATCACAGACCTGCATGCTGTTAAGGATGCTGAGAGGAAACGATCTCACTGTCTAACAGTGCTCCCCCTCTTTATACAATACACCAGTACGAAAATAAAATACCATTCAAAGCAGCACCACAGAATGATTTGCTGGCACTGGGTTGGAGTTCGGCTGATTCATACAGATTTTCTGATAGCTTTGAAAGATGTTCTACGTTTTTACACAGCTTAAAATAATTTGAAAAATGTCACATCATTTATAAGATGCCAAGCTCCTGTATCTTGGCAGATTTGTAGGTATTAAATCAGAGAACGATTTTCCCTCGGGGAGATTTACATTCAAGCCCAGCCCTGAAGTGGGTCACCATTTAAAACATAAGCCCCTCCCCTCCATGTCCAGATGTGTCCTTAAAAAGCACAATGAACACCATGGCCTGACCCTGGAAAACAGCCTGTTTAAAACTAATACTTCATACCTTTATGTAATAACCTATAGAGACTGAACATCCTATTTCTAAAAAAAGATGTAAATTCTTAATAGGCTCACCTTGTGTCCTCCCAGCACCTTCACTCAGCTCAGTGTGAATGCTGGCCTCAGTAATGCTCCTGGATTGCCCCAGGGTCTTGCGTGGTAGTCTAGAAGCAGGAGTAGCGGGAGGGCCCATAAGAGAGGGGCGAGTGGGAGTCTGAGGAGGTCGGGATCCATTCAGTTGGGGCTTAATACTTGCTGTTGAGCCACTTCCAAGGGATGCCGCTCCTGTTGCCTGCGCTCTCTGACTGCCTGGGATGCAATGGAGCACAAATAATCATCACAGGTCAGCACCATGAGCCCTTTTTATTAAGGACAAACATATAACACATAACTGAGCTCACTGGTGCATTGGTCATGCGTACAAATGCAGGCAGTAAAAATGTCCAGAGCTACCAGACTGGCTGGTTTGTTTTTCCTCATAACAGGTAGTAGTATACGGAGTCCTTTTCATAGGATATTTTAGAGACATTTGTCTGAAAGCAACACTAGTAAAAATTTAAAAGCGTGGGAAAATGATCCATGATGCATACCTACTTCTTAATAGTTACATTCAATATAGAAATTGTACAAAACTTACCTATCTTACTCATTAGAGCAAGCATGTAAAATTTGATCAACTACAAACAAGCTAAAAAAAGGTTAGAGATGAAGCAAAATAATGCATCCCTGTGGAGTGTCCCTGTAGCCAGAGCATGAGAAGCTTACAGCTTTTTACTGTGCTCAGGGCACTTTTCAAACATTGTGTTCTCACTTGAAAACTATTGGTGAGCTCTAGACCTCCCTTTCCTTCCCCTGCTTTTTCCACTCTCACAGATGGCTTCCCATCAGAGGAAGAGTCCCCCCCCCTCCTTCCCCAGGAGTCCTCTTTCTATGAAGAATAGTAGGGCAGAGGGAGTTGGTTGTTTATCTCCAAGACCTGGACCAGAGACCGGAGGTGACATCTGTATCCCACACTGTTCCTCTGGAACATGGCTGAGCTCATCAGGAGGACAGTGGGTCACTATTAGAGGAACTGCTCAACGACACCCTCTGATGGGGAGACTCCTCTACTACAACCTGAATCATTTTAGTTTACGACAGCATGTCAAGGTCTAACAGAGCAATGCAGATTAAAGCTTAAATTAGGTGATTTATTATTTGTATCTGTCATCTTCATTATTCCTTAAATGATGGCAGCATGCTGGTGAATAAGTCAAACATGTTTGTCATTTGATGAGTGTAAAGCACTATCTTATAACATAACTGTGTTGCTTAGAAGGATATGTTGTATCAGCTGCAGTACATAACACCCCCCCACAAATCCATGTACCTCTGGTGTAGAGTCTGTGCTTGTTTCAATTATACACAGGGTTAAACAGACCTATTACACAATTCCCTGTTTTTACACAAGTTATAGTTAGTTAATCATTAGCTCTCTGCTTAGTCAAAGGCACATCCTAAGACCTAAAAATTGGTATTGATTGGGACCTACTGTCAATGTTAATTTTGTATAATTTCGTACATATACAGGCCAGCTTTGCCCTTTGTGAAACAAATGAAGGACAAGCTTCAACTTTTCTCAAGACTCTCACTATGTCATCACAGGCACAGCTTAACTGGACAACAAAAAACACACAGCATGCACAGTGAACACTGTCCAGCTAATATGAGTGTTACCTGTACTGCTCTTCTGCTTGGACTGTGGTGTCCCTACAGCTTTGGAGGTCCTGCAGTCACTCCTCCCCGGGGTTCCCTGCCTCTGCCTGGTTGACCAAGTGGCCGGTCTGGGACTGGCAGCTGGAGGTTGTGAAAGTGGTGCTCCTCTTGTTCGTCTAGGAGATGGCCGTGGCCGAAATCTGCTCTTATTCTCATCCCATGGGGCTCCTGCTGTTGTCAATTTGCTTGACTCTGCCTGCACAGAAAGCAATTTCTCACTCAGTCCCTCAGCTTTATTCAATTGACCCTGATGGTTCACAACACGAAAAAAACATTTTCCCAAAGATTCCTGCCAGCTCCAACCAAATCTTTCTGTGACCCACTCTACAAACTCTTTGCTCCAAAATATTTGGATTTAATGTGGCTTAAAGAAAACGCTGAAAGAAAATGAATATTTATAGTACTCAAAAATATGTAATGAAGTGTTACTCAGTTTTTTAAATTGTTCACATTAAAGGTCCATACTCACTACCAGGCTGATCTTCTTAGCCTCTCTTGGCGAGTTTTCAGCAGGTCTGTTTGTGGCCTCAGCCTGAATTGCCCGTTTATTCTGGGAAGAACAATTCAGGTTCCCTGGTTTGGTATGGCCCAGGTGGGTGTCAGCTTTAGGAATGGTAAAGCTATTAGAGAACCTAAGAGTTGTTCTCTTCTCCTTGGGTGCCGTAGATGATGATGATGATAAACTCTCCGATGAGCAGCGAGGCCGCGTCTTGAGGACCGGAGGCTTGTCCTGACCTAATGCTGAGCCTGACTTGGCCTCAATTTTGTTTGACACGCCCTTCTTTGGAGTTGGTTTGGGATCTGTCTGGCCACTTCTATCAGGGGATTTTTCTAAAGATGAGAAGCAGAAGGTCTGGTTGGCAGCATGCTGCGCTGCAGTGTCTGCCACTTGGCTTGAAGCTGCCTGCTCTGTTTCAGAGCTGGTCTTACTGCATTGGACTGCTGAAGCATGTTTATTTGCAGCTGGGTGGTGGTAAGGTGGCGATGCTCTACTCTTGCCCTGTCCATCCACAGCAGTATGCCCAGGTGACTGTATCATTGTCACGCCCAAATTAGTAGCCCCTGTATTCACTCGTCTCTGAGCATCATTGACCATTTTAGTGCTGGTAGAGACAACTGTAGTGCTACTCCTTACCTTGGCAGGACTAATCCTGATTGTTGCTCCTCTATGTGCTTCAGTGTGTTTATTGTTCACATTAACTAGTGATGGTTTGTGCTGTGACGCAGGACCTGGTACTGACATTTGATGCACATTTCTTGTCAAAACTTTAGATTTTTCATTGCTGAAGCCTGACTTGGGAAACTTCTTATTTTCCATTTTCTTGACTTTGCTGGCTGAAGGCAGCAGTCCTGCAACCAAACGTTGTTTAGGAGTCACAGAGATTTGCTGTCGTTTAACAGGGTGGAGACCTGGGCTGCTGGCGTTTGCAGTGAAGGGAGACTCTGAAAAGGATGGGAGGCTGGGTATCTTGTTCCCAATGTTTTGTACTGGAGTGGAAGTATGAAAATCCTTACCGGCGTCTTGCATTGCTGAAAGAGTGGACACAAAGGGTGTGCCTTGTTCTAGTGTAAACGATCCAGGGAAATGGGGCTCTGCTTCAACACTAGCAAACTGAGCCTCTTTTCCACAATCTGCAGGAGATGTTTCACAGATAAAGGTCATCAAAAGACCGCCTTCATTCACACTTGGCAGAGATACAAGAGAGTCGGATGTTGTCATATCGTTTTCCTCAGTGGGGAGCTCTGCCTGAGTGAAAGTCATGCCAAGACACGGATGGCCTATGTTCTCCTCAATGACGCTATCTGTGGATATTTCAAAGTCATCTGGCAGAGAGGTTGACAGCAGGTGAGATTCAGCAAGCAAAGCTGGATGGCCCGCCGCTACAGAGATAGACGACTCCTCCAGGGAAGAGACCACCAAGAGTGACTGGTCCTCCAGACAAAAACTGTTGCTCCTTATTACCATTTCCTCAGAGCTCACTGAGCAGCAGTCATTCTCAGTGGATCCTCTACAGGAGATCTCACATGAACTCAGGTGGCTTTCCCTCCCAGCAGAGTCTGGAGACGTCACTGCACTGTTACTTCCATCCTCTGTGTTCTTACTAATAATCTGGTACGTCTCTGATCCGGTCTCAAGGCTGCTCATCTGACTCACGTTTTCATTCCAAAAATTCACACTGCTATTAACAGGTGTGGCAATAAAAGTTTGGTTCAGGTTCGTGCTTACATCACATAACACACTACCCTGTGGTAAGGCGTTGTTGTAGGGGTTTTCCACAGGGGTATTGTTGCTGAGACAGCCCTCCAGCACATTGATGTCAGGAGAGCTGTTGGCTTCTCTGTCACTCAGGTTGGAAATGCTACTGTTGGAGTCAGGTGAAGGGGACAGTGACGAGTTGCTGTAATGACTCGCAGGGTAGAGGCCCAGCTGCAGGGCTCTGTGGGGCAAAGGAACTGTGCGCTCAGTTTGGTCAGTGGACATTGTTAAATGTCTTACTATATATCTGAAGGGATTTTTCAGACTTCTGTAGTTCTAAATAACCTCACAGTCGATCAGCAGCACTGCAGTCCATCAGATTTGTTGATCAGGCATGAATATCTGTAAAGAGGAGGACAATGTCAAGTTTTTATAACAATGTTATTACACAATCTATGTTGACAACTTTGTAATTTCACAGAATGTTAACAGAAACACCCCACATTGAGCCATGGCTTATGCACAGATGTTCTAATATAAAACTTAACTTAGGGCTGGTAAGCCTTTGTAGCCATTGGTCAATGTAACAGTAGCTGGATACTCAAATTATTTATGACTTTGTTCAATGAAAAATGCAAAGATCACCAGGATCATGCTTAGGGTATACTGTAGTGCAAGTCTGTCTATATAAACTCCTAGTGTGCTATGTGCTACAAGCTGTCATTTCATTAAGATTGTGGAATTTCAGGTTACCCAAGTACCTGTACCCTTTCTAAAGTTTTACCAGTCACAGCTGGGCACCTAAGATGAAGGTAGATGAAAAAAAATCACCGGGCCAAGTATAATTTTAACCAGTCAAAATGACAAATTGCCTTTTTCTGTCACATATACATTTGTTTCAGTACATTTCATTGAGACAATGAAAGGTATTATGTTGAATACAAACTTAAAGAGGCCAGAGCAAAATTATTTTAATATACTGATCAAAGGTTAATCAATTCAAGACTGAAATCAACTCAAGAAGTGTTGATCTCAAAATTCTACTAAAGCATTTGCTATTAAATATACATAAGCATAAACTATAAAAGTGAATGGGTCCAACACAGGAGTTTCACACAGAAGAACTGGGTTCATTTGCTGTGTGAAATCAATAATCAATGTTGATTGTAATAAGGAAGTAGTTATCCTAACTCAAACCATACTTGTCTTTATGTACTTTAGACACAGACTGCAGAGGACAGAAGCTGCACGCCCGTAAATGACACCAATGACACGCAGTAGAGACTCTCAGTGTAGTTTATTACATGACTATTTTGGTACAAACATTTACCCGCCAGTGTGGCAGATAGCCTTCCAAGATTTACTCGCCAAACGGAAAATCCACCCGCATTTGGCGCTTGGTGGGTGTTAATTTCAGACCGTGAAAACAGGCTACTTCTTTCTATGGGGTACGCTTTACATTCCAGGTGAGTATGAGTAGAAAAGATCACTGCCACTCTTGTCATTGTGGTCTCTTCTGATTCATGGTTTAATAAAAGCTTAAATGTGTGGACCGACCAGCAGTTACGAGCCATATTTCTACTCTGGAATGAACCAACATGTGTCTGGCATGAGAAGAAAACATCGATCTTAACTGCTTTGTTTCTGCACTGTTATGTTTATTTAAGCTGACTGGACTGCTAAGCTTGCCAGCCACTACTACAAAAAAGAGCACCATTATGGTATGTACCATCAGAGAGTAAGATATCAAGTCACCAACAGCCTGGAAACGTTCTAGTATGCAGACCCCAGACATCCTGGTGTATATAAGGAAATTTAAGAATTAAAGTAAACTTAAGCAGAATAATAAATAATCTTAACTATGTGACTTTCCCAGGATACACACAACAGAATGCAGAAAACAGATAACTTAGTTAAAGAAAAACCTGAGCCGTGATGTTTCAATTGGTTGTCAGAGCATTCAACTTTAAAAACACTACAAAGTAAAACAGTCATGGGAGAGAAGCTTCAGTTCATAATATGCAGCATGATAAACTCATGTTTCCATTCTTGAGTGGCAGCTTGCTTGCCTTTGGCCTTGTCTGTCTGTTTTACTGCTAAGATTGAAAATTCTTTTGTAGCAATATCAAAACATAATTCAGCAGCTGAATGGTCTGGGTGTCAAAATAAGCCTTTCCTTTCCCCATGTCACAAGGATCTACTTAAAGTGAGTGACGTAACCAAAGAGTTAAACAGTCAGACACCTGGAATCACTAAAAACCACCAGACAATACTAGAGCTAGCTGCACAAGGTTCACAAAACTGTAATTACATTGACTGGTCTTTCTCATAGACAAAATATCAGCCACCTTTACAAACCAATTTTTGCTTGCACATTGACTCAATCAGAATTTTCAACAGAACCTACAAGATGACACAAATCAGTGTCAACTCAAATGTATTGATTTTTCTTCAAACGAGACGCTGTAACAGAGAAATCAAACACACATGGTCGACAATAAAATAAACTAGCTCATACAAATCTTCATGCAAACTTCCCTGAAGCAAAAAATACTGTTTCCTCAAAAACACAACATTTATACAAACCCAGACTAGGTGTCCCAGTGATGGCTGGACTATTCTGGCCTCAAAATGTTAATTAGAAATATGTTAGAGCAATGTGGGTCTGTAACAACCACCACAACGTACATCAATTAGAGTCCACAGCTAAAATATCTTCTGAGAGTGCTACCCTATTCTTTAAAGTGCTTAAACATCAGGAGAATGACATTTTTAAGATATAAAATGCCACAATACTTATTAGGTGTTCATATTTAAATCTGCCTCACTATCCACATTACTGCTGATTCGATATATCAAAGCAGCTCTGCTTTTATCAACATGGCCAACAGCCCAAATCTGGATGAATAATATGTTTGACAGGCAGAGAAACAAACACACCTTGCTGTAACTTACAATCTCTACAATCAAATAACATACACAGCCTTGGCAAACTGCTGTGCTCATTGAACCTTGGCAAGAACTGCCCATTAAAGGCCACTGCAGTATCTTCCCACACAGAATAATAAAGCAGAACGGTGATTCTGCTGGTAAGATATGTGACTGGGCATTGTTATGTAAAGTACAACTGCACCTGAGACAAACCGTGACCAGACAATGTTTATGGACAAACAAAACTACAAAACTCAAGCTAAAAGACACTGAGCCGATAAATAGAAAGAAACACTGCGGAAAAAATACATTTTAAGAAACAGGTCTACAACACTTACCTTTCACTAAAAAACTAACTTAATATCTCCACTCAATGATAACAGTGGGGAAGAAAATGCCTCCACAGTCAGCTGTGTTGGCTGCTGTATCACTCGGTTTTTACAGGTTCACCCGGCTCATTTCATCCTCTCAGAGACAATCTCATTACTGCATTCCTTCAAAAGCGCTAAATGCAGCCAACTGGGCTGACAGCGTTGTGCGAGTCGGCTTCAGTCAGACACCAGCGGCCCCCGTCCCACCACTCCTCCCTGCTCGTGTTCAGAGTCCACCGCACATCAGTAACATCACAGTCTGAACGAGGCTGCCTCTCGTGCAGGCGTTAGAGTCGGTTCTTTCCTCCCCTCCCTGAGGTAACATGACTTAGTCCAGCAGGCCTGCTGCAGCAGTGGATCAGCAATCTCTCCAGCCAGCCATTTTGTCAGACACCATCAGTGACTTGGCACACTGCTCCTCGGTGAAGGCATGTCAAGGTCCAGCTAAGTACTGTGCTCAGCGTAGAGCTCCACTCCCAAGTTTACAGAGGGAGCAAGCGGAAGAAAGCAACATGTTACCTTATCCATGCCGAGCCCAGTGCAGGGGGAGTGGCCATGGCCTGGCAGGCTGAATTGACATTCACTGTTGCTTAGCAGCCAAAGTCCCTCTTTTATGAGGGAATGGATCAGGCGGCTTTTTAGTAAGGGATAAGTGAAAAGGGGAGCAGAGTGACGGGAGGCCTAGGTGCAGGAGAATGTTGCACTATGAAAGTTTTAAAATGGTAGATCGCAAACTAAGTTTGCATAGGAAACTTACTCCAAGATGGCAAGACACATTACGATGTTGGTTATAGCTGATAAGTTCTCCAAAGTCCTCCACTCACGTTTTTACCGGCTGGTGACACGGCCTCGTGTCGTGCACAAACAGGTCGACACTTGATCCTGACACTACAGCAGTGGTGTGACACCAGAGTCTAAGACCCATGCTAGTTCAGCTTAATAAGGCCACTGACCCTGGGAACTACAGTCTAATATTAACTAGAGATAAGATGTAAATCATGGTATAGGGTAGGCTTATTATCTCCTCTGAGTTTTAAAAAATCTATTCAATTTTAGTTATATAGGGCCAATTCATAACAGGAGTCCTCTAATTGCACTTGTCCTATAGAGCAGGTCTAGACCGTACACTCTTTTTAAAATATTTATAATAATATATAAATTAATCTTATATCCTGAAAAATCTGTTATTTAGTGGGTCTAGTTATGTAATGTAAGCATTTCAACATTGGTCTTCAAGTACTGTTGTTAACAAGAATGCAGAAGAGATGTTCATTTTCAGCAGAACTCACCAGTCCAAGAATCAGAACTAAAACCTTGGTGATGCACGTTGCAACCTCCATAGTATAGACTCTGAAAGCATATATACATTCAAAACAAGTGGGATGCCTGACCAAAATCCCACTACCCGAAACTAGGGCTGCGCGATATGGTTAAAAACGATATAGCGATGACTTTGACAGATATAACGATCGCGATGTGATTCGCGATTAGTGGGAATGATATTTTGGCATCCCAATTTTCATTTTCACTGAAGAAACGATTAAAGTCACGATGATGTGACATCTGTTGGGGTCTGTACCAAGCACACGTTTTCTTACAGCTGGAGAACACGATTTGTAGGGCAGGGCATCGCTGCAGCACCACAGGACTTCATTAGAATGCTGTTTTGCAACACATTTAACCTTTATCCAAAAATCGCATCTTCTGCTGTTTGGATATTGCACTTGGCCATATTGCGATTTCGATAATATTGCAATTAATTGTGCAGCCCTACCCGAGAAACTGCCAACTACTGCGTGGTCCAAGGGAGCCTGTGTTTTGAGAGTCAGTTACATTCTACCTTGTCAAACAATAAAATCGGGTTATTTTGTAATTGGCTCAAATCAACGATCAACATTACTGTTTGATATGAGGCCTCACTAGGTACCTCTGTTTATCTTTAGAGAAATTCAATTCAAGTCATTATGGATTTAAAAACAGAGTGATATCAGCAGAACAATGCTTCCCTATTTCTGAAGACCCTCAGGCACTGTTTCAGAAAAGCCTCAAATGGCCTTTCCCTGCCTTTGCATGGGTGACTGGACATATCAGTATAATACAGTGAGCAGTTATGAGTAGCGGGGAGAGCCATGAAAAGCCTAGGCACAGAGCTGCCCCACACTGCAGCAGGGCAGCAGGTCAAGCTGGAGGATTCCGGACAGCATACCACAGGGACAACGCAGTCCTCTGTAAAGTGCAGCGCAACAAAACCACACCACTGAGCCTGACTAGAAGAATAGCATGGCACTGTCTCTCAACAGTCAGAATATTAGTCAGCAAGAAGAAATGGACACGGCTTTTAAGACAAAGCTGTGGGCCAAAGGGATCTAGTGAAAGACAGATGTGTCGGCCGCTGTGCAAAATGTATCCTGGTTAGCTCTTCATTCAGTTTGCCTAATCTCTGACGCTCACACATTTCCAGGGGGTGGACAACACCGACAAACAGTAAGAAGAAACGTTAAAATTGGACCTCGTGTTAAGAATCTTGTGGACAAGCTGCTTTTTCCAAGGTCAAGAATTACCCCTGACGCTCACCCTGAAATACTGCGTCAGACTATATTCTATAGCAACCTCTGCGAACAGTATTTGTGGTGTTGCACCGTACAGCACTGTTTTATAAAAGGTGTCGCTGCTGAGCAAAATGATTTCACCTCGCAATATGGTGCAGTTAACACCACAGGGATATTGAACTTGGTTTTAAAGTTGACCACGGTTTGGTGGTTGATCCGTTTGCAAGCAGCAGATACACAGGGGGTCCAAGGTCCCCTAGTCAAAAGGTGCATATTTAAAGTCAAATAACATGATTGAATCCTGCTGGGTGTATTTGTAGTACCTCATTCCTCCCTGGCCCCTCTGACCCCAGGGCATTGGTACAACATTTTCTGATCAAAACAACTAGCCCCCCCCTGCACCTGATGTCATGTTATCCCTGTGTGAGGCCTCCTGCAGCCAGTTAGGGCTATAATTAGGAGTAAACACAGCATGCAGCTACAAATAGCAGGGAAAATACATCCTGCCAATCCATACATGGGTTACCACACAGTGGACGACCCCGCACCCCCGGGATACTTTAAAGGATTAGGGAATAAGCTAGTATTCTGTTAAAATGACCTGGTATTAGCAAACATTAGCAGCCTTGAACGACGTGAATTTATACGGTTGAAAAACAAAAAGGGAGCCCAGCATTTGACATCAGAAGAAAAAAAAAAAAAAAAAGGCTGACTAGCTTAATGTTAATTAACGTTAAGTTAGCCATCAAGCAAACAGGAACGCAGTGCTAACGTTCATTTCTGTTGACAGGAGGTGAGCTACAACTATTTTGCTACCTTAACAACTAAAGTAGGGAAACAATATGGGCCAAAACATATAAACTGCCTTACCACTTGCCCAACAGCTAAGACAAACAGTAGTCAACGAAGTTCATAAAAAGCTCAGAGTAAACATTAAAAACAAACAAACCCCAACACAGCACCGGACTGATGGTTGGTAACGTTACCTGTCACAAGAGCGAGCAGCAGCGTCGGGAGCGCGCCGCTGACGAGCTCCTATTGAACAATTACGTTCACCTGGTCGTTTCCTTTCTCAGAGCATCCCGAACGAACGTATTCCACACACTGCCGGCCCTCAGTCCAAACAACAGACTGGTCATACCGGCGTTCAGCTCATATTGTCCCGCAGAAGCGACGTTGTTTGCTTGAACTTTGACACGATGCGATGAGCTGGCGTCCCCGTACAGCCAACGGCTAGTCACGAACTAACGAAAGAATAACTGCCATCATCATCAAAATAAAAGCCACACAGAAACTCTTCTGTTTTTCATCTGTAGAGATCAACCACTTGATACCATCAGATTTTATTATTTCAAATCTAGATACAATAGTTTAAATAGTTACAGGACTATAAATCATATGATGCCAGGATGCAAAGCTATGTACAATGTAAAAAGTGCATTGTGTTAACAGAAAGAACATGTGGGCACACTGAACAGCACCTAGCAGAGGTAAGAGGGGAAAGGAAGCCGATCCTAAAGAGATAAGGATTCCCTCAAAAAAATCAGGCTTGATTTTAAAGAAACATTACGTCTTTTGAATCAGTAATATCAATCAAATGTACAATATTTATTTGTATGATCATATCTCGTATTTTACAACATCCATTTTAGAATAATACAGTGCTTGGTGATGAAATATGAAGGAACTCAAATCTGTGTTTCTGAGCAAAAAGGGACCATCGCATTCATGAGACACCACCAACATGGTTCGTTAGACACTTGAGACATACTATACACTGCACAGCTGTCTTGCTAAACGATAGTTTGCAGTTATGTTAGAGAACCAGACACTGTATTGTCGGAGTCCTTCTTCATGGATCTGCAACACGCTGTAAATGCTACCTACACTTGCAGGTCCCATACGTCTCTGTTGACAGCAAAGGAAAAGCAAGACAATAACAAAGCAATCTTTGCTATCTTCGTGGTTCATTCCGGTATCAGTCTGAATGGATTAATTACATGGATAGGTGCAGGACAGTATCGCAAACTGATACACATCAGGCCACTAAGTGCATGAGACAGGATGAATGTACTGGACTAGTATAAGACAAGATTATTGTTCCACATCTGTTTTAGGCCACATGGCTGCTGTCCATTAGTGTGGGTATGAGGTGGGACTCCCTGTCCAGAAGGCAAGTCAATGTGCACACCTTCAAAGAGGGCGCGAGGAAGGAGGGAGGAGGAGGAGGAGCAGCAGCAGCAGCAGCAGCATGTGTCTTCTGGGGATGTTGAAGCTCGGGTAAAGGAAGGAAAGCCGGGTTTCCTTTTGCATCCATTGGCAGGCAGAGTTGGCAGGCGCGTCTCCCCCTCTCCCTTTCTCCTTCTCCTTTAAACCCCACTCTCCTCGCATTATTTGACACAGGTGGGCCAGCTGAGGCCTCCACAGGCAGCAGAAACGATAATGTAAAGGATCACCTGAAAAGAGCACAGAAGCAAAAGTTCACTTCCTGCGCCACTGCTGGACTAATCACAGAGTGAGAACATACAACGCTCAGGAGGAATGCCTTCAGTCACTGTCAAACAATGCTGAAGAGCCCTGTTAGGAAAGATCAGTGCTGATGTGAAGTCAATTACAGCAGTTTTACTGGACAGCTGAGCCTCATCATAGCTGAAAATCAAAACAGTAGGAGCTAAGTAATCACTGTATCCCACTAATAACCAGCATCTCTCCAATTACCGTTTCTGTCCGTACTCACCAGGCACACCAGCACAATGACAACCGTCAGCTTGAGGTTCTTCATACACATGGCTCGTGCCAAGTTACGACTTGTGGTCTTGAATGTGACCGACTAAATGGAGTAGGGAGAGAAAGTAACACCAGTGACAATATTTGTGGATAAGTAGCTCGCTAGAATCATAGATCAACATAAACTTGTGTACAGGCAAATATCATGCGTCAGAAAGCAAGTAGGGCGAACGGGACAAAACCACTGGTCTTCGAACTCACTGAATCAACCAGATTTTCTGTCTTGTCAATCAGCAACTCCAGCTTCTCTCCCCTCTGAGCGACCAAGTCTGTAAAGAGACACAAAGAGAGCCAAGGTTCACTCGGGAGACACGAGAGGTCCAAAACGGAAATGAGACTCGGTTCAAATGGTTGGTGAAATCTGAATTTTACGTCACATTTTGGCCAGAACATTTGCTTTGGGCACGATGGCCAACGAATACCAGTGCTCCACTGGCAGAGCATCACGAAGAGGTCACCGATGCATCCACAACACACTGCGTTCATTTAAAGGTGAGGAAATGCCACTCACACATAGCCTTTTTATGACTCAGTTGAATTGACATTTAATTCCATTGTTACTTTACAGCCCCATAACAAAAAGAGGTCCTTTCAGCATCACTGTGCCAGGGGGGAAACTCATGGGCAGCTCACCTATGTTGCGAACCATAATGCCCTTCAGGTCATCCACTTGCATCTGAGTCTCAGTGACACGTTCTGATCCTCGTGGGTCTGAGTGGTGTTTCTAAAAAGGGAAATAAAGACAGAGA
>CM022490.1:8656828-8691243 GCA_011952105.1 Coreoperca whiteheadi
GGGTATGAGTGTATTTTGTGATTACTAAATCGGTATGTGTTTCTTATAGACAACAGAAGTAAAAAGCAGCCACAAGAAAATGCTGCTCAGTATGCTCAGGCTCTTGTCGTACTCACCATCTGAGCTGCCAGCGTCGAGGAGAACTCGCTGTTCATGGCGTAAGGCAGGGCAGTTTGTGCTCGCGACCCGTACGTTGTCTGGAAGCGCTTCTTGACTTCACTGAGGAAGCTGAATGCACGCGACCTCTCAAAATCCTTTAGTACAAAAAAAGTTAAATATAAGAGTTCATATTTCAAGTAAAGGTCCAGTGAACTGAAACAAACTAGCTTCTTACATCGTTACCTTGTATCTGAGTGTATTGCTCTGCTTTCTGTTGTTATACGCTTCAATATATTACTTCACAAACAGGGGTTGGAGATGTATTTGGGAGCAATAACTTTATTTCTGTTTCTCAAAGTGGCTGGGTTTTACTTAACTTTACTTCTTTTGCAGAAGCAGGTCAAACAACAGGAAGAAAATTACAATCTCAAAGCTATTTCAGGGGACCTTTTAATATCTATTACTCAACTTCCCACTCACGCTTAAACAAATAAATACACCTCTCAGACATCTGAGACAATTAATATACTTACATCATCAGTGATACACAGGTATATGATTCTGTCATGGCAGATGTAATGAAACAGATAGCTAAAAAAGAAAAAAAGACAATATTTTGATAACATTCCAGATATACAGTTGAAAGCACAGTTGGATACAGCACACTACACTACATCCTTTTTGAGTGAGAGGACACACTGCGTTGGGCCTTTGTGGCATTTAATACCACCTTATTGTTTCAGAATGTGGTTTCCTGCAGTGCACCTGCTGTAAGCTCTGATATCTGAGCTTTCATCGATCTAGAGCCCGTCGCACGCTGCAGCTAGTCAGTGAACGCAGCTGTATTTCTGCTTGAAAATCCTGATCACTTAGTCACAAAAACCCTTCTTAAAAGGTTTCCCAGGTGTGTGAATGTGCAGGAAAACACCCCGAGTGATTGAAGCAACTTCACATCGGAGAATAATGTTGTTGGAGGATCAACCCCTATTGGCAAGAATACAATGTCACAAGTTGTGATGTTCAAGTAAATGTATACCACGTGGCTGATTGTCATTAAACATAGTGCATGGCTGAAAATAATGTAACAATATTTTGTAGAGGACAAAGGTTGAAAATCTGACCAAACTGCATGGGAACTGGTATTTTACAAGAATCCCACTAACACATCTTAACACAAATACAATGTCTTGCCTTGATCTGATGTTTAACTTGTTTTCTTGTGGTGTGCATAGTCATAGTTGAAAATGACTGGCAACCAAAGTTTACACTTGCCCGGGGAAACCACTGGGAACCAATTTGGGTAGGTATGCCTTCAAGACGTGTTGATCAGATTAGAGGGGTTTTATACAGCCCTCTGGGTGAATGTGCCACTGTTTTCACCCATGAGACACTTCCTGGATCTGATCACATTACCACTTGTACGTACTAGTAGGATATGAACTTTCCTGAACTGGGAAAGACATGCAGACCCATGTAGCCACAGCATATGAGTGGGTGACTGTTGTGTTGAGGTGTAAGGAAATGTGCAAGTGTGTGTTGGTCCCACCTGCCGTGGCTGTAGGTCAATTTGTTGTTCTCGGATGGGATTTTGGCTAGAATCTGTTCGGTCACTTCCAGGAAGTTGCCGCCACACCATGCGTGCTTTGCCAGGGTGGTGGTTCCACGGGCCACCACAGCAAACAGGATTGCCATGGCGACAGCTGCTCGCTGACACACACACACGAACAAGAAAAGTGTGAGATGTTACTGGTGGAGCTAGAGCCGAGCAGGATGGCCTGGGGAAATAGGAAATTGCTCAACAGAGAATGATTCTGTTTTAACATTTGACGGTTACAGACAGGACAGAAATGATGGCGCAACTAGCGTAGTCGCCACTAAGCTAGCTAACGTTCGCTCCATGATGCGGTCGTCAAAAGAAATGAAAACGGAAGCAAGAATAACGGCGTCTGCAAAACAGGCTAGCTGGCGATGTTGTTCACCAGTGTACATAACGGCGTTAGTTAACGTTAGGTAACGTAAGGTTGTTTTTGCTACGGAGCCAACGCAATTAACAGTGATATATAATAAAAAAATCAAATACCTTGATGTGTCAGCGCTGTTCAAAGTAGCTCGTTATGCGCAAATTCCAACATCTAAAGAGATTTCATCTGCTAGCAAGCTAGCTAATCCCTTTCGAGTGACTTCTGCTTAACAAAATCCCCTAGACCCCCTGACCAGAAATGAATTCACTTCCCTGCTAGGTAATGTAGTTCTCACCACATTCCTTGGCCTACCTACGCAATTGTGTTATTTCGAGGTTTCAACTACATTTTTTTTTTACTTCCTGTTATGCAGTGTTATCGTCACATGTTTTCATACCTTCGTCACATTATGGCGACAGCTTGCAGGAACTGGGGTTATTTAAGCCCTTGTTAAGATCTTACAGGCAACGTACTGGACGAACGTATTGCAATGGGTAACGCTCGCTCTATCGTTATCTACCTAACATTGCAGGGGTGGGTTCCTAATAAACAGAAGTCCATACATTATGTCACATAACGCGTGACATTAGAGCCAGCTAAACAACACTGAAGAGAGCAACTACGTTTCCTCACACAATTTACAGCACTTAAACACATGTGCAGCGTTATAGCAATCAGCATTACATGGTCAGACATTACTGAAACATTGCTGAAATGGTTTCTTTACAATGCACCTGCAACATCATCAACATTATTGTGGTACACTGCTGCTCAGTAAATTGTCACGCCATTGGCATTTGAATTTGAAACGTCTGCATCACCATACAGTTCTCCTGTGTACATTGGAGAAACACACTTGTGTGCGTGGGTGTCAGCTTGTAAATGGTTGAACCACTGAAACACTGAGACAAATCGTTTTAAAAGAAAGAACGGAAGAACAGAACAATGTAAAGGCAACCATGTGCTGGGTATACCTGCAAAGCTGTGAGCAAACGTTAGGAGAGGGAAAACATTTCATACTTAAATGCTTTAAAGAGCAATGACTGCACCAGACACCCACATTACAGTCAGGTCACCTGCGTGTTTTTTTTTTTTTGGGGGGGGGGCAATACTTAAGCCTGATAGAGGACCACTAAAAACTAATTTCTGTTTCATATTAGTAATTTCCTTTTATCTGACACTTGCCGGTCAGACAAAGCTGAGGGCTTAAACTACACGAAGTCCGCGTTAACAGAGGCAGAGGCGTAATGTGAAGCATGGCCGGGGAAGGCGAAAAGAAACCAGTGCTGGAGATGGTAAAAACGTCAAAACGCCTCCTCTATGCTTTGTGATATTGTTTACCGCTGTATGGTTTTGCCGTTGTTAAACCCTGTAAGAACGTATTCACTGAAGAAGCCAGTGATAGCACTTCGACCGCCTGTAAAAACTCCTCACGCGGGTAACGTTAGCTAACTTACAGAAGCGAAAACAGTTAATCCACCCGACGCCCCAAACCGCATCACACGCCGTTCTCTTTAATGTAACCTTAGTTTTGGACTCAGATGATCAGTGGTGGCATGCCAAAGCTAAGGTTACCCACTTTACGTTTGCCTCGTTCTGGGTCCATAGCTGACTGAGTTTCTCCACTGGGGGGCAGTATTTAATAAACATCCCTGCTCACTTTGTCACAGTGCTGCTCACTGTGTTGCAACTGATGCTCGTCAATGTGCATCTGGGACATAATGAGTATTGAATGTATTGGCAATGCATGTCAGTTCCCTCTCCACTCTCCCACTCACTAGAGTTGGGTAATGTTTCTGTGTACATTTGGGATGTGTGGTGTTCTGATATTAGTGTTCCTGTTGTGTTTTAGGTCCAGGCGGACGGGGCTGATGAGGGCTGTGTGACGTTTGTGCTGCATGACGAAGACCACACACTGGGCAACTCCCTCAGATATATGATCATGAAGACGTCAGTTATTTTGTTTTTTTGTTGGTTTGTAACACACTGCTGCTTTAAGCCTGGCATGCCGTGGTCACGGGTTTGCCCTGTCTTCCTTTAAAAACATTGAACCCCCCCCCCTACCCCCCATGCGGCATGTTTGAAGTCACAAAGACCATGACTGATGACTTAAGTTGGGATTTGACGTCAGCTGGAGGGGGCTGTTGTTTTCCCTACAACTCAAGAGTTCAGTTTTGTTGTGTTTATTATAAATTGTCAGAATGATTCCTCATTGTTGCCAGTGTTTTTTGTCCGTCCATGTCAGCTGGGATGAGCTGACAGAGGAACAATCACACACACACACACACACACACACACACACCACCACCACCCATTTTTAAGCAAAACATTGATAATGATCTGAAAAATCTTGCTTTCATTTTCCTGTTTTCTGTCAGTGTTGATGTGGAGTTTTGTGGCTACACCATCACCCATCCGTCTGAGAGCAAGATCAACTTTCGCCTTCAGACACGAGGTGAGAGACACCGCGTAAACCCCTGCCCCTTCCTCTTCTTTTTCTTCTTACAGTCCAGGTTAGTTTGGGTGTGCAGGCGTGCGTAGGGCAGCTAGCGAGTAAACCCTTTTCGGGCCGCGTTGCAGGGCGAACGCGTCGATTGGCGTGTGGCGCTTTTGCTCTGTCCCATCAGTCGAAAAACAAGAAAGGCCAGTGACTGACTTTTAAGTTACACACACATGCGCACACACACCCCCAGAGAGAAATATAACCACTTGCCTCGTTACAAAAAGCCATCTGTCATCGCTTTGCACAAAGTGCCTACAGCGGCCCCGTCACATGAAAGGACGGCGAAAACAACTTGTTTTTGTTGTTGAACTGAGTTTCAAGATGCCCGGAAGGGCTTTCCTCGTGGCTGTTTCTATATTTATTTCTGTCATTATTATTCCCCACCATGACCACAATGAAAACGGGTGGGTGGAAGTCCTTCACGTCGGTCGGTAGAAGAGGGCCGGGACTGCAGCTCACAATTCCTCTCATTCATCTGTTTTCAGAACCGCTTTTCTTGATAAATCAACGGAGCGGAGAGTGATGTTCGAAAACCGCTTGCCTAGGTTAATCAACATTCGATAGAGCAGGATTGTCCAGTGTATAATGACAAGAGCCTGAAAACAACAAGTAGCTCTTTGCACTTGTGAGCTGTTGGAATCACTTTTGGGGCACAATAGGCTTTTCGTTTCCCCGGTGACCTGCAGCGTTGTCAGCTGCTGCAGCATTTGCTGCTTTTTTAGAATTTAGTTAAAAAATGTCATATCTTTCTGAGGGAGAGGACAGAAGTGTCGTCCCATCGCTTTGATAAATGAAATATGCTGTGAAGGACATGCTTAGTAGTGTTTAAATTTGTTTAAATTTTTCAGTATTATTTTTTTTTGTTTTGTTTGTACTTTATCTTTGCTAATTTATTGTATTTCTTTAGTCGAGTGCTTGATCGGACTGGGGTCCCTCTGCTCAAAAGCGATTTTGCGAACCAGTGCTTGCACGCAGATTGCAAACAAGTCTCATGTTTCAAAAATGATAGTCCCTTGCAAATTGTAGGTAAATGTGAGACCCTCACAGGGCTACAGGGCTCTTGCGGGCTCATGCATGGGCTGCAAATGTCAGTGTCATTTGCTTTGATTAGTGAGCGAGAGAAAATGATCCCATGTTGTAAATTGCAGCTTGCATGTTGCAAAAGTGGTGAACTGGGCTTCTGAACAGCGTCTCCCTCTTGATTTCCCCGGCAGCGCTCCTCACGGCGGGCCTACATCGTCAGTGTGAACTCCGTGGGCTTAGGCGGCTGTTTGGGGCGCAGGATGAAAAGACACAATGCTAAACTATCCTGGAGCGATGACTGACCCAAGAAGGGCTGGCGTCGTCCGTGGTTGTTTTTATTGCTATTAGTGATGGTGGTTTTCTTCAGAGGTATCTGCTCTCCGTTCCAGGCGGCGTTCCAGCCACAGAGCCGCTGCGGAGAGGCCTGAATGAGCTCAGTGATGTGTGTCAACATGTTCTCAACACCTTTCAGGTGCGTCCATTTGGTACACCGATCAGCGGGCTCTTACTGAGACAAATTGACCAGCAGTGGTTCGAAATTGATTTCTGTGTTAGCTGTTTCAGGTCAAATAGAAAAATAATTAATTGATTACTTTAAATCAATACATGAGTAATTAAGTGACTGCGCATACATAAACATGTCGCAGTGTTAGGATCCACAGTCCAACACAAATTTGGCCAGTTTACAGAGAATTCACAAGCTCACTTTTTTCTGTTGAATCCCCACCAAAAGTGGATGGCAGCTGATCCTTTGGCTTGTGTACTGAGCAGGGAGCATCATCCTCCTCCTCCTGTGTCAGCTGTCGGCAACGTCTGCCCCGCTGAAGGTTCCTTATCTCTGCCCAGCACAGGGCTTCTGTGCATAAGCTGACCCGGTGCTCTGACCTCCCTACAGAGGAAGGCACGCAAGAAGTGAACCTGAATTTCCACACATGGAATAATATTATTTTCATGTGGGATACAGGAAGGAACCCTGGGTTGTCTGGTTGGCTCTGTATATTAGTCCCATGGTGAAAGGAAAGTCCGCCAGCACTGATTTTAAGATAAAAGCACTGTCTCAACTCCAACTCTGACTGCATGTTCTTTTATTGTGTTCCAGGCAAGAGTTAATGAGTTCAAAGAGAGGCAGGAGCAACCCATGGAATGAAGAGCATCTCGTATGTGTGACAATGACGCTGTCAGATACAGTTTCTACAAACGAACTGTAAAACTGTTACCTTGATTGGTCCCTTTTTATGTTACTACTAGTTACGAGTATGAAAAGTTCTTCTCAGAATAGTTTGATCATGTCACATTCAACTTTTGTACAGTTTTCTTTTTGTATTACGTCGGAATCGGTTTACGATGTACCATAGATGTGTATGATAAATGCGTCCTGTGTTCATCATTCCTGAAGTTCTGGAACGATTAGCGAAATAAACGTACGCCATTAAACTTGTTCAACAAAGACTTTTTCATTTTCTTTCATTTATATATATTTTTTTATTTTTGAATTTCATGGCAAGATTTCGAACACAAATAACACTCAGCCATTGAACTTGTGCCGTAATATTTATTTTCTCAACTACTCATGTAACTGTTTGAAGGCTGCCCAAACCTAAAGTGACGAGGCTTTCAAAGCCCAAAATCCCCTCATCTGTCCTGTTTGAAGCTGTGTTTGAGGAGTGAAGGAAGAATTGGAAGCTAGAATGTCCTTATTAGCAGAGGAATGTGGTGCGACGGACTTCATACAGTGCCAGTAAGACAGAGAGGGAAAATGTGGGGAGACAAGTGTAAATAATGAGGTTAAAGTTATTTGAGGTTAATCGTATCCCTCTGTCAGTCACATGTTCATGCATGGCTGTCTCTGTGCGTACGGAACATAATTTGAGGAAAAACAGCAACTAACTACAAGTATATGTGCAGTATGGGAAATAAAATAATGAACTCTATTCAAGGAAACACAATTAGTCTTTACTACTTTTTAATTTCGATAAAGATATAACAGGTTGACTTTCAAGGGTTTGACATTTTGGGAAAATATGCTTATTTGCTTTCTTGCCGAGAGTTAGATGAAAAAAAATCAATACCTCTCATGCCTGTAGGGTGAATATGAAGCTTAGCTTAGCACAAGGGCTGTAAGCAGAGAAGGGGCTTTAGCCTGGCTTTGTCCTCCTACCAACGTCCTCCTACCAGGACCTCGAAAGCTGACTAATTTACACCTTATGTGTATTTTGTTCGGTACAAAAACTGAAGTGTAAAAATGCCATGTTGAAGATTTACAGGGGAGTTGTGTGCGGGAATATTTTGTGGCCGAGCGCAAAGATTTCCAGGTGGGTTTTTGTGCGGATTAAACAAACACTGTAACGCAATATAACGTGTCAGGTGTTAAACTGATGGTATTTTTTTTGTTTGTTTTCGGGGGAAGCTTTCCTAGGGCACTGAATGTGCTAGGTCTGGCCCTGATCTTAGTTGTTTTCAAAGTGAATTGAACTTTTGTGCCACAGTTTATGCTGCTGGCTGTAGAAGGGAAAGTCACAAAACTCGCCAAATGTCCAAAACCACATCAAGCGTGGGTACAAGGCTTAATATACGGTTTGTGCAGAAGATGATTCATCAGCAGCAGCACAGGGAGATTGAAGGACTGCTGTGAAGAAGGATTCCCTTAGCAAACAATAATTTTGAGTGTTGCGCCATGCATAATGTGGTTTTGTTCAAAATGTCACACTGTCGTGCTCAGAATTTAGTTCATGAGGGATGAAGCCCCGAAGTTTTATTCGAAACATATTATGACACTACAATGTATGTTTAGTTTGCCAGTTCCAACTGAATTAATATCAATAAGCGTTTCTTAGTTTTTTCTACTTTTCCCAATATCTACATTGCAGTACTTGTAAAATTGTATAGAACTGTTGCTTTAAGGATTTCATTTCATGTCATTTTAGATTTTTGCTTATCCTACATTTGGGTTTATTAATACAGCAGTGCATGTCTTTGACCTCGGGGTTCAGCTACGTACCGCAGCCAGTTCTGTGTGGTTTGCGCGATGTCAAGACAAAGCCCCCAACAGAATCCCTTTCCCCCGTGTTGCTAAATAGTTTTCTCTCTAACATGGACATTGAACCTCAGAAGCAAACCTTTAGGAATTACTCTGGGGCAAAATACGAAAATAAAGTAGCCACTAATAAGGTTCCCTGCCTTGTGGAACTTGATGCTGTTTCAGCTTCAAAAACAGAACTCTTCCAATCTGTAACATGCACTGATGTAAAAGATCTCTTTCTGAGATTTAATCCTCAGTTATCGCCGCAAACCTGCTTCTTGGAACTGGCCCCTGGCCCCTAACGTCTAATTTCAAACCAGGAAAAGCCTTGTAAAAGGTAATTTGTAACACATTTGACGGGTTTTGAATGATCTTTCTCTGAAGTCGGATATGGAGCCTGTGACATAATATTTAACCTTTGACAAGCTGTTTATAGCAGCAGATGATTGTTTATGGTCCCGCCTGTCGTACCACAGCTGTACTGTTTGACCGCACTGTTTCAAAGGGGGATTTGAGGACTTTTTGGAGCATTTGTAAAAATTCCACTCATCTAACTGATAATACAAAAGAGATGTATAGCACATTACATGAAACATTTACAGGAAAAGTCACCAAGCTCTAAAACCAGTGGCAACGACTTATCCTTTCCAAACACCCCGCTTAAAGGTGACCTGTGGCGTTTTAGTTATGTTTGAGCTCATACATGCACAAATACAACAACACAAATGCTATAAAATAATATTTTATTACAGCATACTCAGCAAATACGTACAGTATAAATGTCATTTAAAACACCAGGGCCAATATTCACATTACATTTTATCTTCAACCTGAAATCACCTCTAAATATCTTAGCTTGGTGGACTTTCTATAAAGACGGTCCCAAAGCTGCTCAGACCTTCCAGTACTAAAAGCACGACGAAGATGGCATAAATACATATGATGAGCGAATGAGTCACAAACTGCATGTACAGCTGATTTAAGTGCCATTGCAAACTCTAATACAGGGGCGAAGGAAATATTTTGTCCAAACATCTATATATTATATTACATAAAATGCTTCAGTGTGAACAAACACCTTGTCTGCTTTCTCTGCACATATTTAGTTTGGGAAAAAAGGACACACTTGCGTATTAGTTTGATATAGAATAAAGATTTCCAAACACCAGATCTTAGTCACGATGTACTGAGAGCCGAAAATAAAAAATAAAAAAAGCACCAGATAAAATGGATTCGTCTTGTGCTTGTTCATCAGTATGTTCTCTCACTACTGCCAGTGTTAAAAACTTTGCTTCATTTAGGTTCAAAGTGTGCTTATATTGAATTGTAACTTGTGCAACAGGTTTTCCCAAATGATAATACAAAGGACAATCCATGTATTGTCTATGGTGGTATTAAGCTTGGAGACTTCCTATCAGGCACAACCTGCAGCTTCCCCTCATGTCTGATTTTTTAAAGAGCCAGAAATTGTGTCGTTTGTTTTTTGTGTACGTGTGTACGTGACTGCGGAGTACGCGCAGCTACCTCGAGCTGCAGACGCCCTAACTCTAAAGGTATCATGAGATTTTAGGAACACATTTCTCTTACTGCGTTGCACCCCACACATTTCATTTCTCTTTATGAGATCCTTCTTTTGCTTGCATGTCTCCTTCACAAATGAGGTTGGTTAAACACATTCAATCAGTTGGAGATCTTGAATTCTACCTGGATTATATTTAATGGAAACAACTTATTCATCTAAATCGCTTCTATGATCATCGTGTATTTAATCTCCGCTACAAACATTCACTTCTTTAAAAACATCCAGCTGTACGAGGATTTCTTTCTCCTTCCTAAAGCTTTTTTTAAATGGGTCAATCTTAGAAAATGCAGAGTAATTTCCAGCCACACGGACATCTTTGTAACATGAGCACTCACTGATTGAGGTGAAATATTTGGAAATATTAAATGGACACCTCATGTCGGAAGATTAAACAGGCTTCATGTGTTTTGTGATATTTTCTTAGAAAAATAAACGCTACATTGTAAGAGACAGGTTAAGGTTTTTATACACAGTGGAAACTGAGACCACTTACAACCGCATGAATACTGCAATAATAATAGTAGTAATAATGACCTCTTCTGCGAAGCGTGACGGGAATCATCTGGTATTTGTCAGCGTTCTTGGACAACAGCTGTCCTCCACATGACTTAAAGCAGCGATAATTTCCAGATAAAAGATGTACAATGTTGAGTGTTCCACTCTCCACATGACTGTAAGGCGCACAGTGGGGCCCATTTTCCGCTTGTATGATGTCACCACGGCCCAGTGAATACATGCAGTTGATTGAGAGGCACACTCGTGCATTTTTATTTTTTTTTTATAAAAAAAGACTTGCACCTTTGAGACTTTTTGGAAAATAACTCAGTTTCCCTCTATATTTCCTCGCGAGGTATTAAAGCTTCAACAGGTAGTAATCATCAGTGCTGTTATTCATATATGAAGTGCTAAGGCTAGATATAATCATAGGTCTGCAATCTGCCTGTAGATTATCCTGTACATTCATTTACATGTGGCTTCAATAAACGTTCTTTGTAAATGTATTTACCATGTCGGTCCTCTGAGAGACTTTTGGTCTTCTACACAAGCCTCGGCGTGGGAGTGTGAACAGATTTATGTAGCCTTGGTTTCATCATAGTTTTGCAGTATTACAGCCTGAACAGATACAGTCCTGTTATTTCCTTCATCAGTTTGGTTTTTTTTTGTTTTTTACCAGTCTTTCAGTCTGCTCTGAGTCCGTAGAAGTGACTTCTACCTCGCTCCATTTTTCCTTCCTCACTGGGATCTGATTGGCAGTGACCTCACTGTGATGGGGGTTGATGGGGATATGGGGTTGGCAGAAGAGGTGTGTGATGAGTGAGTGTGTGTGTGTTGGGTGTGTGTGTTTATGAAGAGCTTGTGTATTTTTGACTGGAGCGGGAGCTGGAGCGGTCCAGTCCGTTCCCGTGACAAGAGCTCTTCCAGCGTCCTCCTGAACCTCGTTCATCCAGGGGAGACGTTCTGTAGCACCAGCAGCACAGGCAAGACTAGGGGACAAGAACACACACACACACACACACACACACACACACCCACACACACACATTATTAGATTTTTGTTGACTGTATCTAATGATGCCATATTTTTAGTGCAAGTGTGTGCCCTCTTACCTGGAAGCAGTTTTTAAACTTCTGGCTGACAAAGTAGAGGGCAATCGGATTAATGCAGGAGTTTAGGGAGGCCATGTTGATGCCGATGTAATCCATCACTAACAGGAAGCTGGCAGGGTAAAGGGCAAAGTTTACAGTAAAGACTACAGGAAGTTGCAGAGAACAATGGGCTCTCATGACATTTGCAGTGCGTTTGCGTCGCCTACTGTATCTGCGAGCCCACCTGAGCAGTTCACAGCGGTCGGGATCATTTTGGTCGTAGATAGTTTTCTTCAGAATACGGCTGAGATGAAGAGGCAGCCAGCAGAGAGCGAAAATCAACACGAGGCAGAACACCGTCTTCGCTACTTCCCTCCGCTGCACACACAAAGACAAATGTTGTTGCTACCGAGTGCCTCTGTTTTTCCAAGTCTATAGTGGAGTGGATACAGTGGTGCTGCACGACGCCGCAGTCATTTGCATGTTCACCTGTTTCATGTGGTCGTTGAGTGCGATGCGCATGCCTTTTTTGCGACTGAGCATCTCACAGGACATGAGCGTGTAGAAGATTCCGGTGCAGGCCAGCGGGAAGCAGAAATAGAAGCCAAACAGCCACCAGTCTTTCACATCCTGGTAGAACTTGAAGTAGAAAAAGAGCCAGTCAAATAAAGTGCAAGAACAAATACATTGGTACTGAAGTTACAAACCTATCCTGTCTAAACATACATTGTCCAAAGATTTCATGTTGATACTGATGCCGTGTATTTTCTTTACCTCTTTACCTCATGACATATCGTGCGGTGGTTCTGGATTGTTAGCGCACTTCCACAACTTGAAATTTGGTGTAAATACGTAAAATTAGGTTCAGACTTGTTTTGGCTTGGCACAAATTCTTCCTTTTGTACTACTATTTTTGCCCTTGTGGAACATTTTGTTTTGGGTGAATTAAGGACATTTCCTCAATTAAGTAGACACACCAGTTCTCCTCAAAGTAGTCCACCAGCTCAGGCTGAAATATGTCTTTTTGCTGATAACATGAAGCTCAAATTACAATTCACTGATTTAAAATGATAGATTATACATGAAAAGGCAGCTTTTTACTTTATTTCCACAGTGCCCTGCATTTCCCTCAGACCCTTATAGATTAAATAAACTTCAAGTTTTCACATATTGGAAATGTCCTTGCAACGTCTGTCTTGCTGTGCAGCTGTATGAACGTACCGTGAACATGATGAGTCACGTTCAGATGATTTGCATGCGGCATATAAGTATTGTTTTACATTTTAGAATCACTAATTACTTGTTGGCAGAACTTGAAAAAAGACATCTTGATTAAAGAAACACACTAATTGCACTGTTGCTGTTCAGGCACTGTGAACCATCCTGTGGACATTTGTACTCGAAAGTAACATCAGGTGCGGGCTGGACAAAATTGTTGCGTTTTATTCCTTCTCCCCCCCCCCCACCCCCTTTCCTTAACAGAGAGATCTAAATCAGTGCAGGATATTTTGACCATATGCCTGTGGGAAAATAACAACATAACATGCACGCTACCGAACATTTTGAAGTGATAGGCTACATCGATCTTTGCCAAGCTGAAGTTATTATGTTGTTAAAGTCATTTATTTAATTTTTCTCTTATTTATTTAGATGTGACTTTTAAGCAGTTTATCCTCAACTTAGATTCTCATTTTTAGATCAACATCTCTTTCTTTACAGATTCCAGAAGGTGTCAGGAGTGTTTATTTGGTAGCAGCGGCTGACCCTGACTTTTCCTCTAGCGCCATCATCGGGTCAACATTTCACCAGATACCTGCAAAACTAATGACAGTGCATCAGCCTCAGCTGAGTTGTGCTAATTATGAAATGGTACCATGCTAACACACTAAACTAGCATGACGACCAGTGTAAAGACATACCTGCTAGACATTAGCATGGTGGCCTCGTCATTGTAAGCATGTTAGCTTGTTGTGTTAGCTCCAAGCAACTCTGCGCCAAAGCATACATTCATTTTTGGATTTTGTGTCAATATATTAACAATATTGTTTAGTGTAATATTCTGTTAATTCATGCACACAAATTATTCATTTGAAAGCACAAATTAAGTAATCGGTGAGCACTAAATTATAAAAAATATTAATTTGGGTGCCCTTGTGCCCCATGACACCTGCTAGACCTCTGTACTTTCACAAAGTGGAAACATAAATCACAGCTGCAGCAACGCATTTCTAAAAATACAGGGGTGAAAAAGAAATACTTCCGCACGTAACTAACAGGCAGTGGTGGAATGTAATCAAGTGCATTTACTCAACTACCACATATAGTGGGCTATTGAAGCACTTGTACTTTACTTGAGTATTTCCATTGTATGCGAGCATTTCAGAGGAAAATATTCTACTTTTTACTCCACTACATTTGTTTGACAAATATAGTTTCCAGTTACTTGGCAGCTTAAAACTGTATGTACAAAACCTATGACGAGGTTGTAAAACATGATGTATTGTTAGATGAAACTACGCAGCAGTAAATAATTAGCTCCACGACGACCAGCTACAGCACAAAAATGCTGCTGACACATAAATGCATCAAAAGTAATAATTTAGTAAGATAATATATAATAATATAACGCTGATGGGGGCCATTGTGCTGCATAATGAATGCTTTTGATACAGAACATTTTGCTGATAATACTTCTGTACTTTTCCTTAAGGTTTTGAATGAGTGACTTATTTGTAATGGAATACTAGTTAGTTAGTTATTTAGTTAGTTGGTTTTATTTATCCCCGTAGGGAAAGTAGGCTACATATGCAGCGTACTCACACAGACAGATAAAGTTTCACAATTGGCATATACAAACATAATTTAAAAACAAATCAATCTGAATTTAAGATAAGATAAGGTGAGATATGATGAGATAAGGTGACCAGAGCAGCTGGCCATCAGTCAACACTAGAAGATGAATTTAAAAATCTAATTGCTTGGGCAATAAAAGATAGTTTGGACCTGTTTTTCATGCACCTGAGAACACAATACCGTCGTCCAGATGGCAGAAGTTCAAACGCATAATGTAAGGGATGCCTCTTACTTATTTTTACTTCAAAATACATTTACTTGAGGAATACTTCTTCAGTCACCGCTAACCGGTTACACATCTAATCAAGTGCCTACCTTCATAAAGCTGTTGGTCTGTTCGGGATGCAGCAGACACACGCGCAGCTTGTTGCCTCTGTACGACATCTCCAACATGTCGAATGAGAGCGCCTCGGGGACTGCGAGCAGCACAGCTACCAGCCAGATCAGAGTGACCTCCACTGCTTTCCACAGAGGGATCCCCATCCCCTTCACCCGGCTCCATGACGTCACTGCATGGTAGCTACACAAACGGTATACAAACACAGACATATGCATTAGCTGCTTTCTCTGCTTTGTCATGTGTGTAGAGAAGAAGTCTACTTACCGGTCAATGCTGAGGGCACACAGGCTGAGGACAGTGATTCCCACTGAAGCTTTCTGGATAAACGGCATCAGCTTACAGACATACACGCCGAACGGCCAGTCCTCGGCTATTAGCTGCAGAGAAAAATAATGGTGGTAGAGTGGAAATACATTTATAATGAGGGAAATTTAAGAAGTGTCACCTGTGTAAACACACGGACAGATCTCTTTGAGGTTCATGTAGGGGTTCTTTCTTACTTGTGTCTTCCATTATTACTGCAGTAGCTAAAGTCAAAATCAACAAGACTGTGTTCCTCCTCACTGCTGAAGTTCTTCTCCCAGGAGTTATAAAATCAGTTTAGCATCAGGACGGTGTCTTCAAGAACAAATCAGGCTACACATTTAATTATTGCGGCAGACTTTGTATTTGCCGGCTACATCTACAGTGATGTCGCTAGCAACGCTAGATTGTATGACCTTCCAGTTTTCAAAACCACACGCTATCAATTCCGATCCCGTTCCTCATTAAATCTCATTATCATCTTTAAAAAACATTTACTCTCATCATGTTTAACATTACAGTTTGGGTTGTCACAAATACCTGAAATGCAGGACCTTTAAGGCAAAAAAACCCAAATATGAATCAGAGTGACTATTACTCAGATTTGCCTGGCTGAAATGCAGCACACCATTCCAGCTTTGGATCAGATTTGGAAAATAAAACAAGCTTTGTTTTTGGAACTTCTGACTGGCACACAGTCGTGGTCACAGTATGGGTTGCACATTTGTCAGTGACTGCATTTGCACCCAAGCCCGCTGGATGTTTTCGCTTCACACACACGAGGCAAGTGAGGAAAACAAAGACATAGATTTTCCTCAAATCCCAACACTAAAGTTGTCCGTAAGTGTTAGCTCACGTCTGCTTTTATTTAGTTTGTCAGTTTGAATGATTGTAGTCTAGGTGGAAAAGTCTGCAGTCTTTACTGAAAAAGGAAATGAGCAAAACCACAAAACACAAAAGACAATGAATGAAGACAAATCGCAGCAATAAACCACAGCTAACCACAGGATGTGCCAAGAAAGGCATTAAAAATGACTCACCCATAACTGTGAAAGTGTCGTGCAGGGAAATTGCTTCAGAAAAAGTGCATTCTAAATTAGACACAGACCCGGGGAAGGGTAATAAACTGAATTCATTTGCAGTTATATTTTTGCATATTGTCTAAAATGCCTGAATTGTTGTATTGAGATTTTATGTCATGTGAAAAAGCTGCATCTTATCATTTTAAATGGAACAAACTGAACTATGATTTTGATCTGAAGGCTTGATATAACTATGAAACGTTATCATCCATTCCAAAAAGCTGAGCGTCTTTGAACTGCAGGCCTGGCAGAGATCACCAGTCACATGCAACAAACAGAAGAAACACTGGAAACAAATACAGACAGACAGACAGACGCAAAGGATAAATGTGGTCACCTTAAACACATTGATGGGGATGGCGATGATAATATAAAGGAGGTCCCCCAGTGCCAGGCTACCAATCAGGACATTGGGTCCATTCCTCATACACTTGTTCTTATATATGATCCTGAGCAGCGATGAGTTGCCGATGATCCCCACCACAAAGATCAGACAGGACACGATGGTGTTCACGTACTTGAACGTGTGCTTGATCTCTGTGGGCTTTGTGCACATGGGGGGGAAGGAGCCCCGTGGCCGGGCCGGCTGTAAGGGCTGAAGGGGGAAGGAGGCGTTGTTCTTGGAGGGCTCTGCAGCCTCGGGGCCGCCCTGGGAGTCGCGGACGAACCGAGAGGCCCCGACCTCCGTGGCCATCAGGAGACACAGCAGAGCGACGGCCCTCATCCTCGCACGAGCCTGGCACTCACACAGCAAGACGTTCGCTCACTCAGAGGCACACAGCAGTCTAAAAACACACACTCCACGGCACTCACACACGCATATTCACGCACTCACACACATCCGCACACAGGTCCTTGCTCCGAGCCTGGCTGCATGGGTCTGAGCCTGTGCTTGCTTGTCCTGCAGAGAAAATAGACGAAGCATCATGTTATACACAAACACAAATAGTTTTGTGCAGACATTCATGGTCCCCAGAGGATGAATACTAATGACTTGACTTTTCATCATCAGGTCAAAATGGTCATTTGTCCAACACTTTTTTTTCAAGGTTTTTATTTTGGACCAAATACCTGAAAAATCAATCACGTTCCCATTTGCCTCAGCTGTACCTACTTTGTGTTTAGTGCTAAAAAGTAAATGTTGACACACATGCTAACACACTAAACTATAATGTAAAAGCATTTAGCTATTTAGTACAGCCTCACAGAGCTGCTATCATGGCTGTAGACTATTTTGTCTTGCTTATTTATTGAACTGGTGTTACCAGGGCCTATAATGAACCGGGGAAGCTTCTAAGTGAATTTTTTGACAACAACGTTCATCTATAAAAAAACAGTTTTATGTTTGGTGTAAAACTAAGGGCAGAAGCATCCACATGCCAGGGAGCTCAACTTAGTTGAGCGTGATCCCGCTCTTAGTCAGGCAGCTTACATGTAGATGTTCAAAGGGGATACGCGGTTTAAAGCTAGGGTAGGTAATGAATTTCAGAAGCATTCTTTGTTATATTTGTTGAAATTCTCTTTACATCCCGACAGCAATCAAAAAATCTAATTTTCTGGAAAAAAATTAAAACAATCCGGTATCTGTGGCTGTCGCAGACCTGTAATAAGCCCTACTTGCCTGTCTACCTACCTACCTGCCTGCCTGAGCGCACTCTGCCCATGCACTACTCATTGCACATGATAAGACTAGCTGTCTGTTGCTAGTTTCTCCAACATTACCTACCCTAGCTTTAAGTACCAATAACGCAGTTCATTCAAACAGATCAAGCTTGATCCTTGTTCATGAGCAGATTAGTCCTGAATCAGACAACTGGGATAGTGATAACTGAGGTTATAGGTTAGATGAGGAACAGAGCTTCTGTGAGTCCAGTGTGTCTGCTTGTGTGTGTGTGTGTGTGTGTGAGACAGAGATACTTTCTTTCCCTCACAGAAGATAGTCTCTGAGACTCTCAAGAATCACGTGTACCGCCCAGAATACCCTGGGGCATCTCTCGGGATAAATGGGCTTATTGACAATGGCATATCTGTAGAGACACGCTATCGGGGCTCATAATCTCTGTCTCTCTCCCCCTCTCTCTCTCTCTCTCTCACACACACACACACACACACATACACAACATTTCTCCATCTCTGAGTGGATGTGCAAACCTCTCGACACTGTGGTTTGGAAAGGCAAAGGTTTGTGGACAAATGCTGAGTTCCCTTTGTAATGATCACATCTAACACTGTGTGTACATGTACAACATTTCATGCAAACCAACTTACACACTATACAAATGCACACGCACACACACCCATGCACACACACTCTCTCGAACACAACTGGCATTCATAACTGCATTTACTTCAAAAACACAGAGCCCCATATTGTTCTCACACACAAAGACATGAAATCACATGGATGAACTCACACACATATCACAAGAAATCACTTTTGAAAAGTTTGGCCATTATCCATATCCTCTCTCTCATCTGAATAATACCTTTGTGTTGTATAAAATGGTACCTCATTACACCATGTTAGAGCAGGATTGTCTGATCTCATTGGAAAGCTGAGTTTTAATTGGGCTGATCCTCTTAATCTAATAGATTTGACTGTAGAAACCATCTCTGCCCTAGCTCTGCTGGCTTCACATCTTAGAAAGAAGGAGGTGGAAAGTTGGCAACCAGCAGAGAGAAAGGGGAGAGGAGTGGTCAGAAAAATGTGTGTTTGTGTGCGGGAAGAGAGGGCGGGGAGAGGTGAGAAAAATATTTTTAAAAATGGTGGGAAAAAACACAGAAATGCAGCAACAGAATGTCAATAAAAGAGGCCAAGAGTGAGATGAATGACAGTTTGATCTACCGTTCCGTTTAGAAGAACAATAGGCGGAAGAAGAAAGCACAGGAAAGACCAAGTCAGAGGAGGGGATAGGGTGAGAGCTGATGTACAATGTCTGAGAGAACAGGAGTCATGAGAGTGACCTGAAGGCGGGATAGAGGCAGTTAAAGACAGAGATGACAGGAAGATGTGGGGAGGGTGGATGCATTTGCAAAAAGGATTCTATTTAGTTTGGGCAAATTGAGAAATAAATGTCCAGTATTTTATTTGTATTATGATTTAACTAAACGTCAAAGAACAAATGTCCATGAAATGAAGTGAGAAAAAAACTAAACGTGACTTTGAGCCTGAGCTTGAAAAGCAGAATGGCTTAATGTTATTTTTAATATTGTGTAGGTGGCTTGATAATTTGTTGAAGTTTAATAACCAGGTAGCACTCATAATTCAACATATTGCAAGATTATACTGTCAAACCACATTGATTTTCTGAGACTGTCTGCACCAAAATGTAACATAATCGTTCATGTGTTTCGTTGCAGTGGTGGAAGAAATACTCAAATCCTTTAAAAGTAAAAGCACCAATACCACATTGTTAAAATACTCCATTGCAAGGAAAACTTCTGCATTTAAAATCAAGTAAAAGTAAAAAACTATCAGCAAAATGTACTTAATGTGCTTGTTCTGCAGTAAAATGTCCCCTGTGACAGATATATTATTATGATATTTTTAGATTTTTAATACAGATGCAACAATGTGTAACCAGCTTTTTACTGCTGTAGCTGCTGGTTCTGGTTCTAACTACTTTATATACAGTTAGCTAGCTTAGTCCAGAGGTTCCCAACCTAGGGGTCAGGCCCCTCCAAAGGGTCACAAGATAAATCTGGGGGGTTGTGAGATGATTAATGGAAGAGGAAAGAAGAAAACATTTACCTTCATTTTTTGGGACATGCTTTTATTGGGAAATATTGGATAATTTGACCTCTTTTGGACTCAGTAATTTCACCTTAAACCTCTCACCTGGTTTCATTTAAACAGTAATTTAAGAGAGGTTTAGAGGGGAAATGTCTCTCTGGTTTAGCTCACAGCAACTTTTTTTTAAAATGCACAATTATAATTGGAAAAGTAACTAGTTAAAGAGCTGTCAGATAAATGTAGTCGAGTGAAAAGTGCAATGTTTCTCTGTAGGGGAGTAGAAGCAGAAAGTAGCATACATACTCAAGTAAAGTACCTCAACATTTTTCTTAAGTACAGTACTTGAGTAAATGTACTTAGCTGCATTCCACGACTGTTTAGTTGTATGAAAAACTTTACAAAGATACAACTAAAATATTCCAGGGATGCTATAATCCAGGACCCAACTGCAACTATACAATCTAACTCAATCTACTCCTGCAACAAATCCCATATGTGACGCTTGCAATGTGTTTGGTGAAACTGTGTCACAGAGATGTTGGCTCAACTCTGTGGTCATTTTTGAGCTTGTAGTTTTTGGTGTTGTATTGACATTGCAAGGTGTTCCTGTGAGTGCCCCCAAGCCCCCCAACCCCAAACCAGGAACACCACACAATGTTGTTTTTAAAGATGGCGAAGAATAAAGGTGGATAAGTCGAAATGAAAAGATACCAGCTGAGTTACACGGATGTGACAGTAAATGTTTATGGCCTCATTTTCGTGTCTTTGTCAAAGTGTGAAATCTAGTTTTTCTGCCAGTTTCCAGTTTTCGTGGTGAACAGATCCAATAAATCCTGTCAAAGTAGGACAAAAGGCCTGTGACCTGAACATAGTTGCATTCTTTTGATTTAAATATGCTATTGTGAGGGCAGCCATCCTGTGCCAGATGTTGTAGCACCTTCGGGGAGCTGCGTGAGGCCGACACGGAAACAAAAGCTATATATCGAAATCAAATAGCGAAATCGAAAAAGTGTGCAAAGTGTGCGTGGCTGGTATGGATGGATCCGCACTTTCAGGCCGTGATGATTCCAGCCGCCACACATCAGGTCCTTCTATTTGCAACCGCATGAAACCCCATGAAAACGATATCGTCGTCACGGTATGTCTGAGGCCCTCCATCGGCTTTAACTAGGTAATAACACATTCAACAAGTCCAGAACAAAAGACTGGATGCGTTTTAATGGCAGTAAAAATGAAACATATAGACTATGACATGCAGGCCTAAACTTTATTATGCAATTCCTGAAACTGTGAAAGAGGCTACCAAGGATACCAGTTAATAAAATCACCAACCCTATAATATAGCTGAATAATTTCATAGACATATTCCACAATATATATATATATATATAGATACATACATATATATATACATATATATATATATACATAAATATATATTGGCCTAGATAAATATATATATATTGTGGAATATGTCTATGAAATTATTCAGCTATATATACAGAGAGAGATATAGGCTAAAGATATAGATATAGATATATAGATAAACTTTCCATTCAAAATAAAATATCTTTCCATTGCGCAACTACACTACAGTTCAGAAGTCATTTAGGCCTACCAGAAGAGGTGCAGTAAGTCATGTGGTTCTGGAGTCAAACCACTCATTTTCTTCTTACATGTAATGAAATCGCGGTCGATGACGTTATCAATTTAAACTTACCGGACAGCGGTGTTGTGGTGTGGTCAAGGCCAAAGTTTTCCGAGGGATATTCCAGCAGAGTTCCGCTAATTAGCCGGATAATGTGTCTTGAAGAATTACGATTTCTTCGGTGGCTTCCGGCAGTGAAGGTTCACAGTGCGTCCAGTGTGTCCCGCTGTGTCCTCCGCTCCCTGCTCCGGCTGCGCTCTGGCTCACCGAGGGACGTTGCGGGGAGTTTTATAGCCACGAGCCGGGAGGCTGCACAGACAGCCAATGGCATTCCAGACATGAGCATCCTTCCCTCTCCGCTGGCAGGACGCAGCGAACATGCACGTATGATCTGCCTTTTTTTGGTCGTTGCAACACTGCACTACTTTCACAGCTCTTTAACAACAATTAACTACTTATGTGGCTATTGCGCCGGTGACGTAGACAGTGTAGTGTAGTGTAAGAACTGATCGGAGATGAAAGTTGTCCGGAGATGAAAGTTGTCTCTAACGTGGTGTAAAAGTTCAATAGCGGACTGCTGTCATGGGAATGGTTCAGCCTCCAGGGCTCTCCCCTGCAGGGTCTTACTTCAAAACACAAGATGCACACACTCCCTGACATCTGCTCCTTCCAAGCACTTTCAAAAATACTCGCCAATACGCTCCAATTCAGTTCAGTCAGATTTCACTGGGAAATATTGCATTTTTCAACACATTTATGTTGGAAAAAAAGTTAGTTGCTTTGCTGAAAATGGTTGTTATTATGACTGAACTGTTACTCAAAGAAGTCGAAAGAAAGTAAAGCCTTTCTGTGTTAAAATTGGTTAATTGTGAAGAACAGTCCCTTCTTTAAATGAAGAAAACATCAACCTGAAACAAGTGAATTACTGTTGAAAGTGATCCAAGTTTTGCTAGATCTATCAAATTACTTTATACTGTTGGAAAAGTGAATGATGTATATGGGACCTTTCAGGGTTTCCCTACTATTATCAATGGTGACGGTGTCGCAATATTTAATTGAATAAAGAATGTGAGGGTATTGCTGATTATTTAGTGTAGCAGTGGTGCTGACGATGACGTCCGCCTAAAACTTTTACAATTACTTTTAGCCCGTTTGCCTTTTTTATCATCCATGTTGTGCAGCTGGTGACTTTTCTGTAACGTTCAGAGTATGCAAAGGTTGCAACACACCCACAATCACAGAAACAGACACTATCGGCATGCACGTGTGTGTGTACGCTGTTCTGCACATTCATGTTCAGATGGTCTGTCGCAGTCACCACTTGGCACAATTATAATATCAACGACATACTGCAAAGATCAGCAATTCTTAAATGATTTCATATACAACACAATACGGCAACAACAATAACACAATATAACTCACGAAATTTCATTTGTCAGTGCATGTGACACACACACACATAAACACACACACACACACACAATTTCAAATGCCCCTGCACATGTGCAAACTAAGACACCCAACACACCAAAAACAGGAGCAATCTTTTAAACCTCCCCACCACTCACATTATCACCATCACCACTGCCATTAAACCAGCGGGTACACACACACACACACACACACACACACACACACACACACACACACACACACACACACAAACCAAACAAAGGACCTTTCTGTGGAGTCTGTTTAATGACATCCATCCCCTGCTCTATTTTGGGAGGTGACTATTCCTGGTGTATCATTACTGTCATAAGCACAGTCTCACATTATTAAATTATTAAACCATTAACAGACATTATCAGCATTATACACATGGGTTAAGTGTATTATGTCTCTCCAGCTCAACAGTGCATTGCTCTGCACCTGTGTGAGTGTGTGGGTGGAGAGGACGTGCTATTGGACCTGTTTCTCTGTAGTCTACGTGGCCTTGGCAGAGGGACACACAGTTGGATAGTTAATGTGAACCTCTTCACTGATCTCTTCATCGTCTTCCACAGGGAACAAGATCACTTTGAACTTCACGGTATAGTTCCTGATAGAGTCTCAATGTGAAAAAGATTTATTTTCTTTAACCCAAAACATGGCAGAGACTTGAAAAACACACGGGCTGACAGAGAGAGACAAACTGGGAGAGATGATCCTGCTCCATGGCTTTGAACTGAGCTAATCGCTGAAGAACAAGGCTCCATCTTCTGATGTCCAGAGGGAGGAACCTGAAAAACATTTCTAGGATAGGGTGCTTCTCTCTGCACCACATGGCTCCTAGGGGACACAGATGTTGTCCTCAAACTTGTAAAGAGTCTCTGTTTCTAATATCCCCCAGCCCACAATATTTTTATGTATAATGTAATTTTTCCGGGAATGTTTCAATCAATTCATTTATTCCTCAGTGACTTACCCATTAGATCTATTTTTGCTGTACACCACACATCTACACGACACAATCTTCCTCCTAGTTGTAATGTGAGAAATCAAGTTTCAACACACTATGTCCTCCTTTCAACCAAGACTCAAAGAGTCAAGAGACAAAAATAATCTTTTTTGTTTCTCTGTCATCTATTTACATCAGCTCAACCTCTTGAACTTTTGAGTTTCTTTAAGAAAAAGAATTCCCCTCTGTATCACAATAGCTGCACTGTTGCACCACATTGAAAAGCTTAATGTTTTGTGCATTATTTAAAAGTCGCCACCCCCCATATTCAACCTGAAATATTTGGCATCTTTGCATAATTTGGGTTCTTGAAAAGAATTTAAAATAAATATCTGTGTTTGAACGCTCAGCCACACAACATTAGTTTTTTCAACAATTGACCAACCACTGGGTGCTTCAGAGTTAAAGACGAAGACAGAAGGATTTATTTACAGTAGGGTCAAACTGAGTTATGGCAAACAGACGTTATCAGGTGAAAAAAAACTGTAACGCCAGATTTGCTGATTTTCATGCTTTCTCTTCATGTAAAGGGTTACATGCTCATCCATGCATTGAAAAATCTCTGAACCCTTAAGAGGCTTAAGAAAACCTTTAAAATTGGCTGGAGAAGGTCAACAGACATCAAGCTTTTTCTTAGTCTGAATCTTTGAAAAATAATATATATATGAATATTTATTTACGAACAAATCTCAGCATAGGATTCTGACGTCCTTTAAAAGGCATAGTCAGTCTGATGATATGGATTATGGGAGAAAATTCAAGAAATCATCGGCCAACAGACATTCCAGGTTTGCGAGTATTTACCTATGTAGGTCAATGATTCATACTGAATCAGGCACTCAAAGGTATTATGCTTTGACATAAATCAGCTGAGCAGTAAATGTTTCCTACGGACTCTGTAGACAAGTGTAAGGAATTGTTTCTGTTGGCTGCAAATCTAAAACTTATGTCTAAAACTCCTACTGCAACCATTCAAAAACAGGATCTCCAATATAAAATGACATTCTTTGAAGCTGCACTTACTAGATGGATTCGGCGGTGACTGCGTTGATTTTGCCTGGCTACGAAACACTTTGGAGGATGTTTGTTTTAACCTGTGCATGAGCATATTTGAAGAGACGCATGAGTCAGGTCAAACTCAAAGATTCATCCTAGCAATTAAGAGCAATGCTTCAATGGTAATAAACATGACCATGTCCCATTGGTTCATGATTTGTCTTGCAGAACTCTTGAACTCTGAAAACAGAGGGATCAGCACATGGAGGAAGAATTAGTTTATCCAGTGGTCTCATGCAATGGTTTGCACGCACACACACATACACACACACACTCATACACACACACACCCACGCACATAGGATAATTAAATTTCCTACTTTGTCAGTCATTGAGTTTCACAACAAAAGACTATAAAACAAAGAAAAAGGAAAAAAAAAAAAGAATGAAGAGAAACATTTTGCAAAGGCATTCAGAAATCCTCTTCATCTGTCCCGTGACTCCCCAAACCAACACCACCCCTCCTGCTCTGCTCCCCACCCGACCCAACATTGCAACACATACGCAACCCTGCAGCTGTCTGGATGTTTTCTCCGCGCTTGTCCTGTTGGACCAAAGCCTTGACGTAATGTGTGTACCAGGTTTATGTCCGTGTGTGATTCTGTGGGTCTGATTCACAAAGCCAAAGACGGCTGCTCTAAATATCTGTGCCTAGTAATGTAGCCCATACAGGGGCTGTAAACACACCCTCGCATATTTGAGCTCTGAAATATCGGAAAAATGTGCTCAGCAAATCAGGATGAACCCATTCAACCCTATGACTTATTGAAAGGGCAATGTCAACCTCAAACTCCTCATCCACAGTTTCTTCAATGGCCATGATGAAAGCCTGGCCAAGGATGGCTTCATCAGGGGACTGCATATGCTGTTCCTGTTCCAGCTCAGTTGCTACCATCAATTCTCCATCAAACACTGCCAGCTTCCTGCACTGGCCAGTATGTGCTCTTTTCACAACAGTGGATCTCCTTCCAAGGATTTCCACTATTGGTGTTTGGCTGTGAGGTGGAGTGGTGGAGTGTAGTATCATTACTTCTAACCCCTCTGGGCATTGATTTCATACTGCATGGCTGTGAAGATAATGTTCTCTCACCCTTTCTCTGTGGCGCCTTTATCAGTGTCTGTTAACAGCCCCAAGTCTTGCAGCTCACATCAGAAGTGAGGGAGCGGTGCTTCTTGTTGGTCAGTGAGGAGGTATCAAAATGTTTTGTCACCAACAGTCATCTTGGAGGAGAGTGAGGCCTGCTGCTCTTGCTGTTTGCTCAGTGACAGGGGTTAGGGTTGAGTTGCAAGGTGATGCCACAGCGCTCCTTGTCCCGTGACCTGCTCATGCTACCACTCAAAAGGTCAAATGATTGATGCAAATCGCTCCCCAATGTTGGCCCTGATTATCCTATCAACAAATGTCATGATAGATATACAGTTGGGATGGCAAGTCCCACAATCAGCCAATGTATTTTCTCAAAACAGCTATTGTCCTTAAAATCACTTATCATTATCATCATGCAATTGGCTGTGATAGTAAGGACACACAGTGAGAATAATGACAACTCTGATGATGGCCATTGGTTCCAGCTGGTTTTAGATATTCTTGGGGAATTTTTCCTTGACTCAAAGGTAGACAGTAGTGAGGTGACAGAAAAAAGAGGGGAGACAACATCCAACCAAGGTCTCTAGTTGCATGTTGCCTGGTTGGTTGGTTTGATTCCCAGGGACATTGCTATCACAGTATATGGTTCATGTCTTAACCACAACGCCCCTTATTCTGGCTATTTCAGGTGCTCAGGAAAACTGGGACATGAAACCTCTCCTGGATTTGTTCTCACGAAATGTACGAATTGCGCATAGACCATTGTGGATGTTTTAGCTACGAGAAATATTGACCCTGGTCCAGCTGGTCCAGGAAATGCATCTGTTTTTCTATGGCATGGACTAAATAATGAGCCATTATCTACACACTTGAGTTGCCAGGCTTCAGTAGACTCCCAAGTCTGGGCAGAAGAAAACTCTTCTGGGAGGATCACCACTCATGTTTTGGCATGATGGAATTTAAAGGGGATCTGTATAATGAAGTCAAATAGGTGGAGTTTGGATTCCACAAGAGCACTGTCACATCAGGCTACTGGAAATGAAAGCGGTATTGTTAATCCTGCAGAACGTCAAGCCACAGATGAGAAGCAAACAACTGGACCACGGTCCTTCACAGCATGTGGGTTGACGTGTCAAGTCTACACATGTGCTGTACGTGCTCCTTTCCTCTCTTTAATCAAATTTCCTCTTTGCTGAAGAGATTCAGACATGGTAAGCTGCCAATCATCCATGGTCCAACAGCAGTATGGTACACATGGATTCACCTGCTTCTGGCACTGCAATAACCTGTCACCCAATACTCAGACGTTTTGTCCTAAGAAGATGACATGATGGGCATGTTGCCCAGGGCAGAGCAGGCTCTCAAGGATTAAATCCTGACGCAAACAGGTTGGTGCATGTGGGATTATCAGTTACTCTGGTGTAGACTGTGCATCATAAACTTGCGAAATGGTCTTGTTTTGAAATGTGGTGCAAGGAAAAACGGAGTCATGCAATTTCCTGTGTCCTCACTTTGGTACTAAAAGGGATCTGCCTTACCAACTATCCAACTGTATGCATGAGTCATCTTTTGTCAAATGGAGTCTGGAGGAATCAGCTGTTGCCATGCTGCCTCATCTTCTTGTGGACCATCTGACATTTTTTCCCTGACTAGCTGTGTTCTTTTTGTTTCTTTACCGAGGCTGCTCTGAAAGGAGACCTGTGAGTGATCCACCTGACAGTGTTTAGCACTGACTAGACCTGGATCTTTTTGGGAGCTTTGGAAACAAAATAAAGATGAAAAAAAAAATAGGATGAGGATGAGTTGAGCAAAAGATTATCATAATCCTGCCCAAGAAAACATCGTTAATGCTCTATAAATGTTTCCTATCTTCCTGCCTCTATTTGAGATTGTAATACTTGGCAGCAGGCAGAAACACTTTGGGGAGTATTGCAGAGGAAACCATAGAGCTTAGGATGTGTGAGCATTGTTTGAGTAGGCGCCAACTAGGGACTGATGGTATTTATCTTTTGATGCACACATGTAAGCATTCTATTCTGTGACTGAGATGGACATGGGTTCTTTGTTTCAAATAAGGAAAATACTGTATTTCCAGGATCCAGTGCACGTAAAACAGAAACAAAATAATTATTTAGATTACTCAGTCATGGGGGATTTTCCTAACGATATGACCATGAAACACTGAATATGTTGCACTTACTGTACCAAATCCAGAAAACTACAGTTTAGGATAATTGAATAATGTTGGAAATTATCCTCCGGTTAGTATGGAGCAAAGCAACATCTGGTACCGATCTGTCCCCTGGCTCAGTCTGCATTATATTAATGTATAGGTGTATGTGTGTGTGTGTAGCTGCTGGCATGTTTCAGTTTTGTTTGCTACGTTATATTACTGTTGAAGAGTAAGGGTTACCCCAGGGGTTATTATGAAAGACAGTCATGGGCAAAAAAGAACACCCATTTTGACATTCCCACTCCTCCTCCGTGCTCTTTCCACGCTTGACTGGTGTAATTTGAAAACAATCCTTTCAGGTTTGATGGATGCCGTGGGGGCCGGCGCTGCAGCGAGTGATGCAGAGATAAAGTGACCTCACACTGTGTGTCTTTGTTCTTTTTCGGGGGGGGTTCTTTGTCAGCCTTTTCCCTTATTGTTACCCCTAAAGACACTTGTCCTTCCAACTTATGAACACCATGTGCAAACATCTACACACATTTCTTATCCCCCTCCAAAATGTAACAATTCCCACCCGCCCTGCCCGGTTCTACCCTGGGAACAGGAACAGTGACTCCCAGCTGACATCAACAACTGGGAAACCTGCTGCACACATCCATTTTCTTATTGGCCGTGCAACGTTTGAAAGGAGCGCAATGTTAGTGTCAGGGCAAAGGGTCTTTTTCCCTGTTTAGCAACAATATGAAAGTGTCACAGTCAGGATAGGTGGGTACTTCCTCTACGCTAAACCCCTGTACAGGAAACTGGTGATACACAAAGGCAGCATTAGGGATTGACAGAGGGAGATAAATTCAAGGGCTTGAACCCTTACAAAACACTACAATTAAATGTATTTCCCATACATTTAGGCTCATGTGTTCTGCCATTGCTGGTAATTTGATTATCTGTGGTTAAGAATCAGTATTTCAAAGGCAATATTTGATTTAAACACAATCTTAAACTGTCCATCTATGGATGGATGGATGGGTGGATGGATGGACAATCTTAAACTGGTGCTGGATACTCATACTTTATTAGTTTTCATTTGTTGTATCTCTTATATGCTGTGCATTCTTCCGTTGAATGTTGTTTACACAAAGCTATCATTGTCTGACCGTTTTCTTCATTCTTCAGCACTTATCCTAAAAGTCAAAGGTCAATGGCTGCTGACAAAGGGGGAGCAGAATCTGAAAAGGTGAGACTGAGATAGACAGAGAAAGGAGAGAGTGACAGACTGAAAATGGATAAGTAATGACTCCAAAATGAAACAAAGACACTGCTATGTCATCCAGTACTCCTGTGAGCAGACAGTGCCCTGGCCATGGTGCAGGTGCTATAAGTGTTTCTGTCTGTTTTAGTGTCTGCTATAATCCCTTGACTGAAGATTTCATGCTGATCCACATCTGACAAAACGTCCTCATGTGCTTTCAATATCACTATTTTGCTCCCATCCTTGGGGAACCCAAAAACCAGTATCATGAGTTCATTGGTTTAACTCTGCTGTACTCTGCAGCCCCCCCTCCTCTCATGTCTGTCTGTCTTCACTCTGCAGTCTGAAAAAAAGAACACAAGGAGGCTGAACGGCATGCTGCATTTGCCAGTTGGGCCTTTTCTGTCCATACATCTGTCAACGGCGGCTGTGGTTTTTCTATGTGTTCAGGATAATCTGACAATCTGAACATTTGAAAGATATTTTTTTTTATAATCAAACCCTGCTTAGGCCTGGCTCTGCCATGGCCCATAGGTTTGTGTCTTACCCTGGGCTGCCTCCTGTGTTTTGCGTCTCAGGTCCTGGTTGTCGGAGATTGGATTAGTACAACAGGGTGCACCAGGAAGTCCATCCAGAATGCATTTAAGATCAGTCATTATCATTTCTCCCTCTTTCATTCCATTGCTGTCTTTCCCCCTTGCACCACATTATTTTCTTTTGTTGGTTGGTTTGGTTTAGTTGCACATATCTTTATTTTACACCATAGACCTTTCAGACATCCACTCACTAACACTACTGACCTACTGATTGACCATTTCATACATTTACTTAATGTATTTTGTTGTAATTTCTGTCAATAAATATGATTGTTTGACCCTCTTTTGCCATGGCTTCAGAGCTGGGTCATAAAAATCTGCAGTAAAAACAAACATAGATTACTTGTTGTTTCACATATGACAGGCTACTTTCTGTGTTTACTTTTGTTTGGACTCTGAGACAGGTGTTTGAAATGATTTATGTAAAATGGATGTTTATTTGGAGAGTTTGAGGAAACTTTCGCTGCTTGGCCCAATATGCATTGGGTTTTTTTTTTGCGAGAGTTATGTTTAAGCTACTTCTGCATTATGGTACCTACAGCGGCCACCACGTCATAGTTGACGTGGGCCTCCAGCCACAAGAACCGTGATTGGCTGCTTGTGTTTTCCCCTTTAAGTTTCCCATGCCAGTGGAGTTTGATAGTGAAGACATTAAGGAGGTGGAAGAAAGACTCAGTAGTCTTCTCCTTTTCAGTAACACACATTTAGCAACGCCATCTCCGCTGCAAATCTCTCTGCTCACTGCTCTCTGTCACAGTCAGTGGACTGACATATAGGCCAGTCAGAGCCTAGAACCCTCCCATCGTCATAAAAGTAGCCCAATTTGTAATGTTCCTTTAGGGAAAGAAAATAAAAATAAGGCAATTTTTTCATTCAATTACATCGTCAGTTGGGTAGTTAACACGATCAGTTAGTCTCAGAAGTCTCAGCTATTATCTTCATGTCATGTAATCATGTAAGACTAGCCTAGCAGCTCTGCTCTGGGCAATTTGTAGCTTCCTCATAAAAAGGTTTTGACCCTTTGAGCAATAGTCCAGGTGGTTTGAAATTTGAAAGCTGCGTTTCACCACAAAGACCAGGGTCTAAATTAAGTTTTGGGGACATTATTTTACCCCCCAAAAGGTCCCTGCTTGGAGGGTAGTACTTTCTAAAAGTACAGGAACATTTGGGGTGGGGCTAGCTGTGCTGAACATTTCTGATTGGTCAAGCTCCGACCGGTGGAGCAGCAAGTGGTTGGATCATCTGGATTGATGCATTGCTGGGTCACAGGCCGGCCCTCTCTGGCACAGCAGCTCAGCTACTGTGCTGCTGGAAGCTGTGGTGGAGGACACGGAAATGGATGACCAGTCAGTTGAAAGTAAATCACATACGGCCCAAAAAAATTGCCAAAGTAGCCCAATTCAAATTCTTTGTGTCAAGCATAAAACGTAAACCTCAATATTAGTTTAATGTTTGTCTTATGTCTGCAACCTTGTTTTATGTGCTGCCGCCTGTCTTGGCCAGGACACTCTTGGAAAAGACATTTTTAATCTCAATGAGTCTTTTATCCCTGGTTAAATAAAGGTTAATCAAATAATAGAATAAATCTGGCTTTAGTCAGTTAGTGTTGCTGATATTTTCAACAGATGCTTGCAGACAAAAATGTGTTGAAGTTGTCTGTTCTCCAGCTGAAAGGTCACCATGGTGCGTGTAAATGTGTGTGTGTGTGTGTGTGTGTGGCCACCCCTGAGGAATGTTGAGTTTTTGTCAGCCCAAGAGTTGTTTGTCTGCTGTGTTTGGAGTGTGTTTGTGTACGCATGCAAATCTCCTGGTCATTTATGGTCTGTCCATTTCATGTGTCCCGTTACTGGCTAGCAGACAGCGTAACTGGGGACATAAAGCTGCCAGTTTTTGTTTTTTCGGTCAGATAAGTATGCACTGCACATCCGAGGGAAAGACATTTCACAGTGCCTGATTCTTTTATACTACGAACTAGGAGGTTAGAAGAAGGAAAGGAAAATCAGAGGGGGATGATGATTGAATAACATAACATCTGAGTCTGATTTGAACTCTGTTTTACATAATTTCACATTCACCCAAAGCTATACACACATTTGTTTTGAGATGCTGATTTGACAGCAGAAAATATTTGCACAAGCAGATTTTGAACGCCGGTGGTTCCGGCTCCAAGCTTGCGAAATGTCAGCAACAACTGAAGCTTTTTGCATCTGAGTGTGCTGTATGTGCAGGTATGTTGGTCTCAGAGCAACCTGATGGGATTTTAGGTCAACAGAGCCAATAGAAAAGAAAAGGCTGTCTGTTGTGAAATCTCTAACCTCTTTGGCTGCAACATCCCATCAGAATTTATGTTCTCGTTTCTCAACATGTATGCTGTGGTGGGGTTTTGGCTGTGCTTACAAACCCAGCTGGACATCAGCTTTACATTTTTCTTTCCTCCGCTCCCCTGACTGGAGGTCTTTGAAAACTACCCGTACCATCATCACCATCATCAGGGACAGAAGAGGAGAAGGAGTACAAGAAGACTTTGAGTTTGGGTTCATTTACCATATTTCAAATGCCTCCTTCACACACGGTTTTTTAAATGTATGTAGAAAATCTTTTTCTGTGGTCCTTTTCTGAGGCACAACATGTTTTTTTGTGCAACATTGATTACACCCCTTAATGTCTCAGGAATTAATGTTGTTGAACGAAATGTGAGCATATCTTCAGTTCTTGTTCCCTAGCCAACTCTAAAATTCCCACATGATCTTTGCAATGGGAGCACCGAGCAGAACTAATTTCAAAAAGACATCACTGCTGGACGACTTTTCTGAAACAACAAGAGTAAGATGTCATTTAACTTTCAGACTCAGTGTCTCCTATCTTTTGACAAATATTCAACTTCAGCAAATCTAATACTTTCTCATGTTGTTTAAGCCTGCATTTGAACTCTATAAAGCCTGGCAGCTGTGAAGAGTTTCTTCTGAATTGAATTGTTTGGGGGAAAATAGAATTTAATTATGAAAAAAAAGATCTGGAAATGTTAAAAGTGAGCACGAGGTGGAAAGCCTCATTGAACATTTCTATGGTAGGTTGCGGACTACAAGCTCTGTAACTACCACAGTAACAGCTGCGATGTCTCATGGTATACTAGCAACTGTTTCCTTTAATGACATATGAATCACACCTTAAACAAACACATTAAAGTGCAGCAAAAGTGACTGAGTCAGTATGACCATATTCTCTTTTGGAGTGTTGACTTTCAGCGTTGACTACTTTTATGGTGATAATGAGAGGTGCTGTTGTCAGTTAATTAGAGGAAATGAGTGCTGTATCAATGGCCTGTATTGATGAGGATGTGGGGTCAGTGAGGGGCTCATGTGGGACCATGCTAACATCATAATGTGGTCCCTCTTCAGTCAACTCAAATCTCGGTGTACGCTCGGTGGGGGATAACAAGCGGCCCATTGTGTTAGTCTGGGTGTGTGATTGTGTGTGTGTCTTTGTGATAGTGGGAGCGGGGGGTCGAGGACAACCCTGATGAGGAGACTGTGACCAGGTGTCATGTGATGGGTGGAAGTGAACACAATGGCCACTTGAAGAAAGAAAGTAAACAACATTAACCCCTGTTGGTATCTTCTTCTGCATCCAGCCCCCTGCAGTGACCCCTCACCCACCCACACGGTCACACATCCCTACAGGGGCTGTCTGCAGCCATGTAACGAAACCAGCGCTCCAGGCCTGCTCTGTTTACGTTTCGTTTCAATCCTACTCCACCCCGTCACTCCAAAAAACAGGATTACCCATATACCTGTCATTTCAACATGGCTAAATGCCATTACGGACTCTGGGCACTAAGGACCATTGTGCAATAACATTTCCTTTTCCTTTTCCTTATATTGTACATTTTTAGATTTATATGTTTAGAGTATTTATTTACAGTATGGGTAAAATGTGTATGGGGTCATGAGTGAGGGGTCTATCTATCTATCTATCTATCTATCTATCTATCTATCTATCTATCTATCTATCTATCTATCTATCTATCTATCTATCTATCTATCTATCTATCTATCTATCTATCTATCTATCTATCTAT
>CM022490.1:8691308-8798617 GCA_011952105.1 Coreoperca whiteheadi
CTATCTATCTATCTATCTATCTATCTATCTATCTATCTATCTATCTATCTATCTATCTATCTCTCTGTCTATCTCTCTGTCTATCTCTCTGTCTATCTCTCTGTCTATCTATCATATCTCTGTCATAACAAAGGACCTGATATACTTATTTCCAAAGGCCTAAGTGGAAATGCAAAACATAGTGTGGCTATTTTACTCTATCAGTATATATATATTTGTTTCAAAAAGCTGTTTTACAGTTTTTCTCAGTCACTTTGGTGCATTTCTCACATCACTATTTACATTTGCACAACAGTTAGTTCAACCTCCACAACAGTTAGTCATTTGTGCACATCATAGTAGCAGTTTCTCATTCCTTCCAACAAATTGCAAATGCTTTTGGACATGCATCAATTGCTTTCATACAACTCTCTGCTGTTTTATAACATTATCATTTGCTTATGTCATGTCAGTCAACATTAACTATACTTGTGAATGCTGAATGGTCATTCCATATAAAACTAATAGTCCTCATTTCATTGCTTGAGTCATTACATAAAAACATTTTGAACAAGTTGTGAAAATCTAATCTAATCTAAAAAGCTAATTTTACACATTTTTAAAATCTTTTCTTTTTCCTGAAAATGTCTCCTAAATTTACAGTTGTGCACAACTCTACCCAGAGGGAGTTTGTTGTAAATAAGGGTGTATTTTTTCTTTTGCACAATGCTGTGAGCAAATTAGAATTGCAAAGAGCATACGCAGTAAAAATGTGATACATACATATTCAGTGTCTTGTACTCAGTTACCTCACTAAATACAGTGATGTGTAACTTTACTGTATTTTTCAAATGGCTGTGCAAATAGTATATAGTGCTGTCTTGAGCATTTTCGGGTAGTGTCACCAAGATCTGACTTTTTTGCATTGGAACAATTACAGAGTAAACTGTCATAATGAGAACATGACAAAGCCATTTGACTTTCTTGATCATAAATGAGGTAAAGTGGATGACATTTAGGCAAGTATGTATCATTTTTTTTAATTTATTTACCATTGCTAGGCAACACATGCAAGAGTGTTTAAGAAACACTTTGTCAGTGCATTCAGGGGCACTCCAAAATCTGATACTTCTAGAGCCGTCTCTGAATTCATGAGCCATGGCGGGGAAATCAGTCCCAGAAGAATAACAATATTCAAACACAGACAATGTGAAAATGTGAATTTGGGGGTTTCTCACTTTAATTAAGTTGCTGGAAAGCAGCTTTTTAAACTTACATGTTCATACAAATGCAGTTCAATGTTAGTGTATGTTTTAGAAACTGATAAGAGATTATCTGATGAGTCAAAAATATAACTGAATACATCAATAAATAATAGTAGCCTATCTCTGAAGTGAAATAATTAAAATGGACTGTAAGAAGAAGTTTTATCATTTTACCTTCATAACATTGATAAAAATAAATGTTCACTTTCAGACAATGATGTTTGAGACAGAATCCTAAAGTTCTGGTTTCAGTTTGGCTCTTTATAAAGTGTTGCCTCAGCAGTGCACAGCATATGGATTATTACCTGCGCGTGTACTGAATATGTTAAAGGTTAGCTTCAGCCAGGTAGCTAGCTGGAAAGGCCCGTGCTCATTGTTTTTATAGCTAGGAAGGCACGCAGCCCTCTCATTGCTCTAGTTTGATCAACAAAAGGTTTTTCTTTTTATAACCAACTGATTGTAAGTTAAAGAATAATTATTGTTGATTGATATATTCAGTTAAATGTTTGACTTTTCTAATAGCCTTTTACTACTTTTTTCTCGGTATGCCTTTGGATACTATAACCTCTAAAAACCTATTAAACTGCATAAGGAACACATGGCTATAAGGCTTAAAACAAGGTTGTTTGTCCTATTACATAAAAATATAACATTTTAGAAATACATGGTATTATTGGACAATGATGCCATGCTTGCATTATATATGATGAATCAGATGATAACTCATAATTATATTAAAAAGACTTGTTGGAATATGAATATTCTCTAAATGAAGACAAATAGCGTTTACTGTTTTTTTTTTGTGTTGGTTCTGATTTTCCACCGTGCGGTGGGAGGTTTGAGAGCAAAACCTCATCTTTACTCCCTCAGGAGCCAATATTTGTTTACAGTGGTCTATTTAGTCTGGATAAACTGTGACAGCCTGTTCAGACACTCCCCATATGTACAGCTCCTATCCAGTTTATCATGGGACAAAAACAGCCCAATACATTCTTCACTGCAGGCAGTGAAGAATGTATGAAGACCAGAAAAACTGGGATTGGGAGTCTAACTGGGGTATTACCAGAATGATCCAGTTTCACTGAACGTCACTGGGTTTGTCACAGTGTATTGGTGAAAGTGGTATATCCGTTTCCCTCTCTTTAATTTCCATGCTCGCTGCTTCAGTAAACCTCTAAATCCTCTTTTTTTCCACCTCATTCATTTTTCATTCAGTTTTCTGCCTCCGTTGTCAGAGAAAGGCTCAACTGAGAGCCGCAAAAGCGATTGTTTCTTTTGACCCTGAACAAAGAGCTTTCTGTTTGAATGATCGTTGCTAAACATCCATTTGCAGTTTTGGCGTTAGACTCCTCTCCTACTGCGGATCTAGTGTCTGGAGAGAAACGCCACAGCTGTGGACTCCTTTTTGCTAAGATTAAACCGATTTAGAGTACATCGACTTGGATGGCTAAACCATGAAGGAAATGAGTGAAAGAAGCAGAATTCGTTGTACCTTAAAACATCCGCAAGTCAATGACGCTCCAGGTCTTTGAAATGATTTCTGATCTTTGTGTACAAATACACAGAACTAGAGTTAGGCTTGGTTGAGAGCAGAGTTCTTACAAACATGCTGCAGAGCTTTTCTGTTGAAATGTCCATGAAGTCAATATTTGAAATTCCTTGTTCATTTCATTTAGAGAAGCCTTCGTAAGATGTGATTCTGGCAAGATGATCGAGAAGAGGAATGACAACTTTGTAGTTGCCATTATGAACAGCTGTCCTGTTACCACAGGAGACAGTGTATTAAGAGCTTTAATTAATTATAAATATTGCATCAAGTTATAAAAAAATAACTAAGTGTGCAGGGAGGGATTCACTTTAGCATGAGACAGAAATAGGTGTCAGTGGACTAACGAAGCCTAGAAATTATGTTTTGTGCAGAGAAAATGGTGTTATACCATAATACTTGATAGTGGGTTTTATTTATTTTGCACACTGGTACATACATTTTGCTTTTTGTGTCTATAGAATGAAACATCAGATTAGTGTTTTCATTTTCTTGACGTCACCTCAGTTAATCTCTGTTAAATGATAACACATTAAACATCCAAAAAGATTGCATTAAAAACAAAAACAATAACGACCCCTGTTTTAAAAATGCAATCATTCTGAATCCCTTTTAAAGCAACACAGCAGTTTATACGAATGCCAGAAGGTTTTATATGATTTGTGATGCGGTGATAACATTTTTAAAGTCAAGGCAAACCGAGGGGCCTTTCTCTGTGTGTGCGTCACGGCACTGACAAAAATACACTGGTGGCTCAAAATACTTTCAATGGAACAGACAATCACTGTTGTGGACACTGTTGCACTGTTCACAAGCTTCCCTTTAGAGCTACAACACACTCTGGAAGCAGGGGGTGGGCCCTCGTCTGTAGGGTGGGTAAGTTTGGGATAAAATAGCAGGGAGTTGGTGTGTTTGATGACACGTGATATGATTGAGCGGGCAGTCTGAGAAGTGTTATTGCCAGATTTCAATATGTAATGGACAAATGACTGACAGTAGTCTAAGTAATAGCCTGACATACCACGACTCCAGTGGCACTTCAGGCCGGCTATTAGCCTGCCTCTGAGCTGTTTGTCTGCCGCACGTTCCTAACCCATAAGCCATCAGCTTGGCTTTTAACCTTGCACTCTGGAATTGGAAGAAGAAAGGGCAACCGGCATGTGGCTTTTGATGTGTGTTGTGTGGCCATATTGAAAGTGTATGTGTCACATGTAGATATGTGCAGGTATGCACACACACACAAACGCGCACATTCAGTATGCATGCAATGATTAGAAACTGCAGAGCTCAGCTCGTGTCCTTCAATGACTTTTTAGAGGTACATTATATTTGTAATGGCAAAGCGAGACAACTAACTTAAAAAATCTGAGCTTCAGTACACACAAATCACGTGATTCGACTGTAAACTGCACAGTTATGTTTACTGACCTAAGTAACCTCTGATTGCTTTATACCTAAAGGACTACTAAAGGGACTCGACAAAATACTGTATCTAATGTTGGGGATTCAGCTTTCTGAGCTGTCGAGAAGACAGCTTGGATTTATACTGTGTCCACATACCAACATAGTTTCAGACCAAGGCATTCTGGTTGGTTGGCTGCTTGCTGCTTCCCCAGAACTCTCATCAACAAGTTGGGGGTGGCCAGACTGTGTGGCAAATCAAGTCTGGTTGTGTCAAATATCAGGTTTGCAGCAGAGCTTAACTGTAGACCAGCCATGAACTGTGACAAGCATGAAAAAATTGACAATTTTATGCAATTTCCCCCTGTCTCCCCTGTTTCCTTTTGGGAGAAGTTTGTTTCTATTTGCAAGTATCAACTGAAGTATATGAGATCATGATAATAAGTGGAAACTTGTATAGTTCTGATGGTTAAAGCTGCTCTAGATGTAGATTAACAATAGGTGACTATGTATAATGTGAAACTCACCTACGGAAACCTTGTTACGACTTTTACTTTCTCTAGATAGTCAAGTGTGATCGTCTTCTCGGCGCTCCGGGCCAAAAATGTCCCGACGCCTCGCTAAAAGACACCTGATATTATCGCTAAAAACACCTGGTGTTACTGTGTTCTCGAACCATCTGCAATCTGCCATCTGACTAGGCCGCTGATCTCGCAGATACGTACAGTTGATCATTCTTTTTCAGGAAACTGGGCTGAAAGGAAATTGTAACATAATCTGGAAACAACTAACCAGTTTAATATACATTTTAAATACAAGATTTTAACTTTTGCAAACTTGATTGATTTTCATTATGTAAAGCTTGCGGACTTGCTCCTCCGCCTTTCTGTAAATCTATCAGGAGATTACAGAGCTGCAGCAGATCCATCTGAGCAGCTTCAAGCGGCAAAATTTACATTCTGCAAAACATCTTTTGCTTAGACAGTTTTCTCTGTGAAAGGAAGTCCGGGAACTACCTACCTGATCACTAGAAATACGCTTCTTTTAAGACTTCACCACTTTTAAGAGAGTTACCAAATCCTGGTTAATTCAGCAGCAGACCTGTACTCATGTCTAGTTTTGTAAATGTGTGCTTTATTGTGTCTTGCTGTATTCAGTTTACCTTCTTTTTACTTCACTGTTTTAATCCCTTATTTTCATAAAAGCCCTTCTAGGGATGGGTGTTGCAAATTAGCATCCGCTATGAACACCAAGATACTCGCATCGGATTGCTGTTTTCAGTTTGTCTATGTGTATCGGTTCCTATCAAGCAAACCATAAATAAACAAATAATTCCACTGACAAAGACATTTTCAAGGCCTGTTCAATGCTTTTCAAGGTATTTGCCATTGTAATTCCCATATATAAAGGAAATCCAAATTGCCTAAGACAAAACTTAAGTCAGCTTTTCAAACTACTTAGGCTTATATAGATTTAAAAACATGACAGGAATGCTGAATGCCTATAATAAAAGCAGCTCTCCTCCTCCAGCTGTTTCTGAGCCCACATGGTGGGCATTAACACATGTTGCAAAATTGAGTCTGCTCCCCCTAAAGGCAAACATGTTTTATTCTTAACTTTTCCCAAAAACTAATCAAGGCTGAGGCCAAATCACTTAAGGAGCCTTAAACCTGGAGCCCAGATGAAAGAAATGAACGATATCAGTAATTTCCTGCATTGGAATGGGGTGCACTGTTATCCATAACCTCTTTAGAAACAAATGAATAGGAATTTAGCAGGGACTTTCCTTACTTCCTGTATGGCGAGTATCTCCGCCACGAGATACACTAACACTGCAACCACAGAGTCCCATCTCTTAGACAGCCCTGCTTGGCAGACTGAAACAACCATCTTTTTGTACAAATGGAGGAGGGAGCCGATCATGTGCTTGATATAATCTGTTTATGAAGTGGTAATACAGTGGCCTTCTATGTTCTAATCAGCAGGGTCAGCCTCAGCAGTCTGGTCTCTCAGTGATGTTTTGTATTTCTGATTAACAGGCAAGCTACATTTATGGCAGAATGTTGTGGTTTTATAGATGTATGAGGATATGCTCTTACCCCTTTCTAGAAATGCAACATTGTTTTATAGCTTCAGTTCATAGGTTTATGTAGCCTACTACACAGACAGTTTTATGACTTAAACATTTGGCACAAGATCAATTTGTGTGCACCACAACTCATCCTGAAATGTTGCCCTAGACACAGAAACATCAGCTCATTGTTTTCTCGTCTTACAGAAATAGAGATAAATAACAGAAAAGCAATAGAGAACATTATCAGTATTGAATCTCCTGGAGTAGGACTCAAACAATATGTGTGCTGCTGCGACACCCAGTGGGCAGAGTTGGTAACTCTTCACGCAGTCAGTGTGAACTGTAGTAGATTTTCGTGATAGTGAGGATTACATGTACATGCATTGGACGATTTATTAATGCAGTTATCACACATAACATGCATAACATACAATCTCCATACAATAGGAATACAGTAGAAACATTTCAGGTGTTTAAAGGAGCGGTTTGCTAAGAGATGAGAACATCCAAACCCCTCCCACGTCTGTACAGTAAATGTGAGGCTACGGCCAGCGTCTTAGCTTAGCATGAAGACAGGACACAGCAAACCAAACTGTACGGATCAAGCACGCGATATACAGTGTTTTAATTTGTGAGCTTTAGAGGGGCTTGTCAGCAGACATCCTGGCATTCCTTTGGACACAGCCAGGCCAACGGTTTCCCCTTGTTTACAGCCTTTGTGCTAAGCTAACCGAAACTTGACTGTAGCTTCCTATTTACCGTTACCATACAGACATGAATGGCATCGATCTTATCGTCTAACTTTCAGCAAGACGTCAAACTAGTGCTTTAAAGGAACACTCCCGAATCCCTGAATTGTTGATGTTTCGGAAACTTGGATTACAGTACAGAAAATCAGGAAGTGCATCTTCGAGATGGTAAAAAGGTAAACAAAATTTTAAAAAAGCGCAAATAATCATTATTATTTACTACAAAAAAGATACACAGATAAAAATCAATAAAAAAAGAACAACCAATATGAATCCAATCTTAGTCTTAATTATGTTGAGCATCATAATATAACTCATAATAAAAAGAAACATACAACAACAGCATGTTTACAAGAGCATAATGACGAATAATGAAAAAGGCTACTAAGATTGAAATAAAAACATGAGCAATAGAAAAATAAGGAGAAGAATATAGTCCAGATAAGTAAAGGTCCACAGTATTCAGCAGAGTTTAGCCCTTCTTGATAAACATCCATGCAGTTTGTGTAATAAAAGACTCAAGCTTCTTGAAGACAATCCAGATGATTAAAATGTCAACATTATCTACAAAACATTCATACACTGAGATACTATGCATTTATACTCATAATTGCACAGTTTGAGTAACTTTTGGGACACAATAGGCTACCAGTTACTGTCATAATAATAATACCGAACAACATTACTTAAATATCGAGAAATATTCACTCTTGAGAATACTCATGGAAAACATCCTCCTGAGACTTGTAATTTAAATGTTTAATACTCATTTCACCCTCATTTGTCAAACCTTTTTCTGCCTTTCATCTTCCTCTCATGTTTCTCTCAACTCTGTTTGTTAATGAGGGCACAAGCCATCTTAAACATAGCCTAAGCTGCCTATTTGATGACCCTCCTGCCGGGTGTTGATTAACTGGCCTTCAGCTGGTGGTTTTCCCCACACGCTGTGACCGGCTTTAGCCTGACTGTACGCTGCACGATGCTGCCCTTCATGGACCGGCGCAGGGACGACAAGCGACTGCGAAAAGCTTCTCCAGAGAAAAAATAAAGCAGTGGATCAAAGCAGGAATTAGAAGCAGCCAGGCACAGTGTCACCACCACAGACTTCTGCATGGCAACCTGCTCTGAGCAGGTGTCCTTCCGGGACAGGGAGCTCAGGTGGATGGTGCGCTGCACGTGGTATGGCATGAAGCTGATTAGGAAGGTCAGCAGGACAATGACAATCATTCGTATGGCTCTGGCGCCTGTGCCCCGCTGGCGTTGGGCAACGTGGGTGCGGGATAGCAGGGCGCGGATTATGCCAGCGTAGCAGAGCAGGATGACCAGGAAGGGCAGGATAAAGCCCAGCACCAGAGACAAATAGTTGAGTATGACTAGTTTCTGAACACCTCTCCCTCCTTCTGGAGGCTCAAAGCACTTGGTTTTATTTGTTAAAGGGTCAAAATGCTGGCCAGACATCAGGAAGGGTGAGGATGAAACACAGATAAACACCCAGACACCGACACACACCAAGCGAGCACGGTTCTCTGTCACCAGCTGCATGTTCTGCACAGGGAAAACAATGGCCAAGAAACGTGTGATGGACATGACAGCCATAAAGTAAATACTGCAGTAGAGGTTAACGTAGAGGGCATAGGAGCTGATACGACAGAGGAAATCCCCCAGGTTCCACTGGCCCTTGTTGACGTAGTAGATAACGCGCAGTGGCAGCGTCATGACACACAGCAGGTCAGACACAGCCAGGTTCAGCATGTAGACATGAAAGGGTGAGCTCTGGCGATACGTTCTGATCAGTACCCCCAGAGCGAAGCCGTTCCCAACCAGACCTAAGATCGTGATGAGGGAGTAGGATGTGGAGTAAACCTGGTTACGGAAGTCATCAATGGATGGACAGTCAGTAGAGTTGCTCTCTACGCTGGCCGTCAGATTCACTTGCTCCATTTGTGGTCACACCTGCTGCTGCTGAGGCAGAGAGGAACAACATAATGATTTGTGCAAAAGAGGTCGTGTAAATGAGAGAAACTGCTGGCGGGGCAACCTACAAAAACCACAACATACGTGCAAGACACAGAGCCCTGCAGAGTGTAAATGACATGATGTGGCAGATTGTTTCAGAGATATTTTCTGCTGCTGTGCAGACTCTGCAGGAAACTCAGAAAGCACATAAACAATTAAGACCTTAATCCTGTCACATGACAAAGATTCTGCTTTTTTATGGGCAAAAAAGGTAAATGAGTCGTTGCTGTTTCTGCTGTACATACAGTTTGTGAGAAATGCTTTTATATTGTTCATGACAAATTCACAGAGTTGCAGCCGACTCTGAGAAAATCCCCAAGATGGATTACATTCTGATGAATTATACTCTACTGAAGGAGACCTGGAGCATACTGACTCCAAATAGTTTAATTTACCATCTCTATATCTGTACATCAGGTGACAAATGATTAAATAACTTGCATACTTAGGAGTTGTTAGCATACGTTAACAGGCAGCCTCAATTGCAAATACAAAGGCAATTTATAGAGACCCGTTTCTTGCTGTCATTAATGTAAAATGCATCCAGTAAACCAGAATGTCATGCATAAACCTGTTTATCTGTGTAGCTCCAATGCACTTTGTATTGAACAGTTTGTGTGCTGACTAACATAGATGAATGCTATCAAATCATGCATTAATTCAGGCATGCTCCATAAAAGATCATCTACTGCACATGTGAAAACGAAAATGACTGAAAATGTTGGCATTGCAACATTAAAAATCAGGCTCTTGGAAAAACTAAGTTCAACCTTTGTTCCGATTCCTAAGGTCGGCGAAGTTCCTTGTATAGTTATATGCTGTCAGTTTAATTATGTGTCAGTCACTTCCCCTTAACAAAAGTGAACACATCTCTTATTTAGCTAAGGCAAAAGTTTCAATTTGATAAAATCGGGGCTCCAGCAGATTTTCCTTACCGCTGAATTCCTGTCTGGTGTCACAGCGGTGCAGCCAGTCTGTTGAATCTCCTGGTCGGTGTGCACAACAGCAGCGCTGCTTCAGTGTCTGCCTCCTCCCTCTCTGCCTCTCTTCCTCGTCTGCCAGATGTCGCGGCAGTAGTGAGATGATACAGCAGCAGGTGGCTGCCTCCTCAGACCCTCAGTTGTTGGGAGGCTTATCAAAGTAGGACTGGTCTTTCTCTTTGACTGTGCAGTACAACAGCATCAAGCCCTATGACATCATCAACCATGCAGCCACACATTTACTGGAAATGATAGAAAAGTGAGGGTAAAAAAGTGAGGGGCATCAACACTGAAAGTTGTGCTCTTGCTATTTAGTTGCTCTGGACAAACAATCATTAATATGGATTAAAACATTTGCCTGAATTCATCTTAGTCTTTCTCTCAATTTTGCAGGCACCTACAGACCTGTCTCTATCCTGAACATATTTCCTCTGTGTTTTTCCCCCCACAGGCTCAAGTGAGTTACAAGACAAACTCCTTCTCTTCCTTATGTATCATCTCATATTTCTGTCTCAGTTCCTTGTAGTTATTCCACGTGCAAATATACACATACAGAACCTGTTCTACACCAACGGCATGCTTATACTGGAACTTGAGAAGTACTCAACAATCTTTTGACATGTGTTTACATGGAGGAACACTTTAATAAGTGAGGTCTGGAGTCTTGCAGGGCCAGATCGCTTTGTTGATTGACTTTAGTGAAGATATAATTTAAAAGGCAGCTTTGTTAAGCAATTAAGTTGAGTTTGGTGCAGCTGTTCTGTAGAAACAAGTCAGGAACAACCTGAGATCAGATGGTAGAAGGTGTTAAAGCAAAGACATATACATGGGTCAACCAATGCCGTCCCTCTTGACTGATGATGGAAGACTTTTTTTTACTCCACAGCATTTCCTTCGTGTGTTGCTAATGAGTGTGATTTAGAGTTTGTAAATGGAGTGCGGATACTGCAGCGGAAATGGACATACTCATTTTTGCAGTTGAAATCCCTGTCTTGTGGAAGGGCAAGATAATTCATCTGTAACTCATTTAGTGGCTAGATAAACGTTCAGCCCCTCTTGCACTCAGGAGCTGTCTGTATCAACACCGCTGACTCATGATCAGAGAAGTATTACTGTATTAGCTTGATAGTGCATTAAGTGCATTAAGTTCAAGAATATTTACAGGGGCAGTAAGCTGCAATAATTGTTTTGACCCGTGTGAGAGATGTTGAAAATGCATTTGTAGTTTCTGAGTATTCCCATCTTAAACTCTCTGAAGTAGCCAGCTAATGCATGGAGCCACTTAATTGTTAATTGATTGGACTGTAATTGAGATCTTATTGTTCGCAACGGATACCCTCCACAATCAGGGCACTTAATAATACATCCAACATACCAAGGAAACTGCATTCATCAAGTGAGTACTTCAGACAAATCCCACATAAGCAGCAAATTCAAATAGAGGTGGACAGCTAAAATACTAACTGTCTGCATCTAAAGGTGGTGGACAACAAATGGTGATTGAGTTGAGTGCAGTTTCATGAGCTGCTGTGGTTGCTATGTGGATCATAAAAGCAGTAATCTGCAAAATCCAATAATGTGGGTGGGAAGTTAAAAAGCCTAATACACTAAGTGCATCCTCCCGGCCATCCCAGAGTTTTTATTTGTAAGAGCATTTACTCTATTTACTATGGATTTTACAGTAACTGACCAAAATGGCCTGTTTGCTTATATTGTTTTTTATTCACTTACCTCAGAATGTCCAGGACATTTGCTACTGCTTGTAAAAGGAGTCAATATGTGTGTGTGTGTGTGTTTTTTTGTTAAGATTTGTTGTGATTTGTGTTTCCATGGTTACACAATTGTTGTTGATGTTTGTAGCGACATGTGTCAAGTCAAATACCTTCTGTGAGAAAGAACTATTGGTGGTGTGTGGGTGGGAAGCCAGTGAGGGGTCATGCCCTTGTTGTTGCATTGAGGACTCCTTCTGGTTGGCTGGTTGGCTGTGAGGAGATGTCAGCTGATAAAATGGCTGAGTAGATGGTGAGTCTCATAAACTGTTGAGCTGAAGTATTGTAAAAGAATTTTTGTTTGGTCTTGTTAGACACCTCAAACACAGTGTACTGGAGGCGACACAAGGACAAGAAATCGTTATTGGATGATTCGGCAAAACACCAGATTATGTTCAGAGAAAATGTTCTTGAAATTGTTTCACATTACACATAGTAATTTCAGCGGCTATTCACATAAAAATATTGATTTAAGCAGCTGTTATAGAGAAATTCTTGAAATTTGAAAGTGAGCTTCCTGGGGCTCTAACGTGATGTATCTTAACCATAGAGATAGTAGATCAGAAAGCACTCATACTTATGAGTTGTTTTGGAAGGTACTGACTAATCCCCTATGCTTTCATTTAGGTATGAACACTTGTAAACTTCTGTTTACTGGATATAGACAACCTGCATATTTGAACTGAGCCCAGCAGCTCCTCCACCTTTGCTGCAGCACAACTCCTTTTATGGAAGTGAGAGCAGCTGTTTCCCTTAAGCTAACACACATCAGTTATGACTGAGTGATGGATTTAATCATTTGTAAAAAAAATAAATACATTTTTTTTTATACTGCTGGTAAGTTGATAAGCTCCCCAACACTGTTCACCTCACCTACTTGCAAAATACAGTTTATTTAAGTTCATTTATTTTACATTTATCATGATTTTACAGACAGTTTTATGGAGTTAAGATATGAAAGCATGCTTACGGAAGACCATTAATTCCTGTGTGGTCTGCTTACACTGCGATCTGTTGTGATTAAAAAGATCCTTTTTTGTTGCTAAGACCGAGCTGCTGGTAATATCCTTCAGACTAGGATGTTTATGTAGGTCACTGTCTGAAATGTATCATTCATCTCGGCAGTTTGGTGGAGTGTTTCACAAAGTAGTGCTCGAATATAGGGCAGCTTAGAAACAACATGTACAACTTTTGTGGTTTCCAAGTTGCTGACATTGTTCATGGGTATCTGCTAGCTGATGTAGAGATATTGTTTTATACATCCTGGATGCTTCTGGTCAGTGGAAACAGCTATTCAGGAACCACATGCTGCGTATGTACAAAATGAATATTATAACAGAACAGCATTTTATTGGTTCATTTTAAAAAAACATAATTAAGAATTAGTCCACAGTTCAGGCATAGCACAGCGTCCTTGTACATGGAAAGACACAGTATATTCAAATGATCCTTTGCTGCTACATGTGGTTGTATGAGGCCCAGATTTTCTGTAATGTTTCATATTTCCGTTCACCATACGAATGGCTTCAGCCCTTGTTTGGATAACCTCCCACACCTTATCCAGCATGAATGACAAAACAGTTTGACTGCGTGCAAACACACACAGATAAATCTATTTGTGTGAAAAAGAAAGAGGAGAAAGTAACTCTCCGGAGAGTACATCTTGAGGAAGCTCCCCATTATTGTTTATCTGATGATATGCACCCTATGAAGCGCTCACCATTTTATGGCGGCTTTCTCAATTAAGTTACCAAACAGTAATGCAAGTTCAATTTGGAAGTTTTGGCAGTTCTCATTGATTATTTACGGGCAATCTTGTATGAAGTCATCTGTGTTGGCTGTGAGTCCATGCAGTAATAATTTGAGGCAATATGGGTGTATTCCATTTAAATGAACAGGCAGATTCACAAATCATACAGGGAAATGTATTGCATCGTCTGTAAACACTATCATTATTATTATCTCTTTTTGTAAATCTTTATGCAGATAAATTAGTCCACGCATTTGTTATTTCTAGGCTGGATTATTGCAATTCCTTATTTTCAGGCTAACCAACAAAATCATGACTTTTGCTCACACGATCAATAGATTTGGACGTTAAGGTCATAATTCCATTCACACTCATCAAGATGGATATTGATCAGCTGATCCATTTGGTCTCACGGCATAGTGTTTGACAAACAACATAAAGATTACAAAGACAATGGACTCAAAGACAACATCTGGGAAAGTATAGTGGTCGAACTGACTTGTGACAGTGAGTATCCTACAAAAGAGGGTTAAACATACTTCAAGGTCAAGGTAACAAGCTATCCTGTACCTGTCGATGAAACACTCTGCTCTACTTTCTCTCTTGTAACAATGGATGTACCCAATGTTTCCTCTTTATTTTGAGCCAAAAGATACATTAGAAACTCATCGTCGCTACTACTGTTGCTTGACGATTTCATGACAAGGATGAATTTATGATTGTGTGCGAAGCTTTGATTGTCAATGGAATGCATGCGATGCGAATTGGTGGACTTGGTGTGAAAGGTGTGAACACCAAAAACCTTGAGCCTATATTTTGCTTTTTCGTTTCGTCCCCAGTGTGAAAAGGCCTTTCCGTGTGATTCCTAGAGTCTCCAAAAGTAGACTGGGAGCCAGAGCCTTCAGTATCAACCTCCTTTCCTGTGAAATCAGATTCCGGTTTGGGTTTGGGAGGCAGACACCATCTCCATATTTAAAAGTAGGCTTAAGACTTTCCACTTTCATAAAACTTATAGTTAGGGCTGGCTCAGGTGAGTCCTGAACCATCACTTAGTGATACTGTAGGCTTAGACTGCCGGGAGACTTCCCATAATGCACTGCGCTCCTCTCTCCTTCTCTTTCTCTCCATCTGTACACATACTTATCCCATTAATGCATGTTACTAACTCGAAATCTTCGCTCTCCTGTAGTTTTGGGCTTTCCCGTCTCTCTCCTTCTGTTGTTTTCAGCAGGTATTTTTGCCTTACCACTACCATTACCATTACTATTATTTCACATATCTATGTGGAACTTGCACTGTGCTACTGTATATTCTCTTTCCTCCTGCTCTCTCCCTCTCTCTTCCTTTTTCTCCCTCTCTCCCCTCTCTCCCACTCCCCACACAAGGAGACACGTCTAGCTTCTTACTAAATAAACAGCTGAGTCTTAAATAGATATTTATCTGTTTTTTGGAATGACAAATGACCTAACCTCAACTCTTACCTTAACCTTAAAGATTTACATTATGGGGACTTGCGTTTTGTCCCCAAAAAGGAAGTGTGAGTGATTGTGTAAACAGATTTAGGTCCCCCCATCATTAGTTATACATGTCCACACTCACACACACACACACCATGCCATAATTGCCTACCTTCATTCTGACCCTCAATATATTACAACACTTTTCCTATAGGATTTGGCAAACATGTCCATAGCAGAGCTCGCACACAAATACTCACATGTTGTGATATACACACCTCACTCACACACCTGGCCTGTTAAACACCATCACGAGTGTGTGTGTTATGGGCACCAAATTAAAATTAAAACCACCTGTTCCCAGTCAACCATCAGAGAAGTGCAGCAACTAATGAATTAAGCATTGCAAATCGTAAAGCCAGAGTCAGTCAGGTGAGTAGTCAGTTTAGAGGAGAGTGACATTGTTGGGCAGCAATAAAAAAAGGCCAGTTATCATGGTGATCACATGGTGAAACAACATAAATCATTCAATAACTGATAACAAGATGTGAAAACATTTCTTAGATTCCTTTTGTTTGTATAATGAGCTATATAGTTTTTGGAATCTATATTGCTTTGATAGTCAGCATGAAAGGTTCTTCACCAGCAGTTCTTTCCTTGTCTGAATATACACAAGGCATCTTGGCACTAGCTTTCCAATACAAGCTTTCTCCTTTTTTGGCTCTGTGTTGCATGGAAAGACAAACAGATGTACAGATTTACACTGATGTCAGCGATGCAAGGAAACCCCTCGGGCCGAGATTCTCCACCATCAAGACTCAGATGCTTTCTGGCTATCCTCTAGACAGGACATGATAACATTTCCAGACTGATCTGTTGAGTTGAAGCAACCAGTGAGAAGAGATAGGGGACTCATCACACACTCTCACTCAGCCTCTTTGAGAAGAGCGGCTGGCATGGGGGGAGGGGGAGAGCTATCAGCCCACATCCAAGTGAAACAGGACAATGACTTTCAATCTCAACTTTCTGCCAATACACAGGTGAGTCCTACACAAACAAGATCCACTTCTTTATGTAAAGGTAGATACATGTGTTTGTTGAATCAGCTGTTGAACTATGAGGTTTTGGGATATGAAGAGCCCCTTCAATATTAGGAGGACTAACAAAGAGGTGATCATTGGAGCTGGGGGCAGTGTGGTGGAGAGAGCTGAAGAGATGCATGCTTGAATTTAAAATATGCTAATATGTCCAACAGACAGATTAATAAGAATTAAATGTATCAAATTAAATTAAATATCCATAGCTTTTGTGTAAAAGCACTGCTATGGTATATCATGTTGTTTGATTTACAATACTTTTCTGACTGTTTTGTTGCAATCCATAAACAGAATCATACTTTACTTAATGATTGAAGTGTTATAGTGTGCTTTCATAATTTATTGATGGCTTGTTTGCTTGCCCGGGCCTCTGCCAACTTGCATAACACTGTGGCATAGTTATAACAAAGGAGAAAGGTAAAGAGAGTTATGTGGAAGAGATACACCACCCGTGTGTGTTTGCTCTTTTGAATGGGTGAAGCAGAGAGGCATATTGGAATATTTTATATTGAAGAGATTTTCTTCAACATGACAGGAGCATCACATTGAGCTAACCTCTGTATGTTGAACTTTCTGCAGGTCAAACCAAGTTTTAAAATCAGTCTGAGAGATAAGCTCTTGGTACTGAAGCTGGTGACGGTGCTGCTGTTCCCCACAGAGCACGCCTCCCTCTGCTGGTGGGCCGTATGTTCAGCCTGCAGACCCTGTTGCTGCTCCACTCCCCTCACATCTCGACCAAGCCCTCCACTGTGTTCCTGTGCCAGCTGGCTTTTATAGACACTCAATCTGGGAGCAATACTGGCCTGGCGGATGGGGGAGGTGGGCTGTGAGATTAAGATAGGCCTAATGAAGGAAGGGGAATCAGTTTGGTGGAGGGAGACTGCAAGATTGCTCTGTCAGCAGCTGCTTGATGCTCACCACCTGGCCTCTCTGCTCCTGCTGGGGCTGCTGGGACTGGAGGCCACGCTGGTGTCATGCTGGCCTCAGCAGACTCTGAGATTCAGGACTTCTCGCTGGGCACAGCTCAGCTGCAGCCTGGTCCAGAAACTTGTGCTGTTAGAACTGTTGTTTCTGCTCCACTTAAAACGTTTGCAGGACTCCCGACCTCAGACTTATTCCTCAAAAATACAAGAGACTATCTATCTAGCTAAAGTTTGCTAAAATTAGCCAACACTAGTCACCATAAGCTACTGGTCATACCAGACCAAATAAGGCCGTAATAGCAAAATAAGAAGTATCAAACAGAAAAAGGTGGCTTTTTATTGCTTCTCAACTTAACTTTTCATTTGTGAAAGGAAGATTGTGTTGTTTCTTCTTTCAAAAGTTACATAGTCTCCACTTTAATGAATGCATCCTCTGCTTAAAAACATTTAACGTAAAAAAATTAACTAAAGTATGAATAAAAACATATATTAAAAACGTGCATTATGGTGAATATGTTACAGCAGGGACATAGCTATTGTGAAAAGTGACTTTATGTTGGATTTTTAACCAAAGGTTTCCTCAGTTTACATTTCAGATGCTTGTGAAGTAAGCTGATCTCACATTTTAACAGTGAGAGATAATGAGCTGGTTCATATTGTAAACATGCTCACATCCTGCAGGTTTTACTATTTGATTTGGCAAATAGCCCAGGAAAAGATATGAAACTAAAATACAACACTGATGAACAAATGTTTGCGGCATGTCAGCACATGGCGACAAAATGTAAGTCAAAATGTATTTAGTGCTGCTTACTAGTTCACAAATGTCTCTGTTTGAGTTCTGCAGTGTATTATATGTACAGCAAAACTGATGCAGAGCACTAAACGCAAACAGAGATGGTTCAGTAAGATTTTGGAAACGGCTCCAGCTTAACATGTTTAATGCCTGCCATCCACCCAGTTGCTCAGCTAGCTAATGCACAGACAATACACACACACACACACACACAAACAGTGGACAAGATTTTTCTGTGTTTACAAGCCAAAAGCAAGTCAACCTGATAAGACAAATACAGGACATTTGGCTTGAAGGCCCGACCCAGGCACACTGTTGATTTAGCTACTACAACCACCATGAAATATCAAAGATGTACATCTTGTGAGTAAACTGTTTGCATTTGTGATGTTTGAAGAGAATCTGTGACATCAACCACATCATACACCACAGTGACTACTGAGAAGCATCTTCTTTGAACATGATGCAAAGTTAAGATCAAGGAGGAGAAAAACTCCTTATAAAGAGTTGTGGTAGACACACTGTTTAATTTAACGTTCAGGTGAGTAACAGCTTCATTTTATTTGTGAGTAATTCAGGATTTTATTGTTGTGGTGTGAGCTGTGCCCAACAGAGGGAAGCACAGAGCGATTGAGTCTGCTTTTGACGTATTCTGTTTTCTTTAAGGAACCCTTGACAAAGTACAAAAGGCTGAAAAGGATGGAGGGACTCGGCTACTACACCAGGCTAATTAGAATGGCTGCTTCAGTGTGTGTTGGTTTGTGTGTGTGTGTGTGTGTGTGTGTGTGTGTGTGTTTGTGTTTGTGTGTGTAGCTGCAACTTTAAGTGTTCCTGGAACCAATCAATTATGGCTGAAAACCGAGGGACAACAGGGTGAAGAGAAGTGAGGAACACTGGTGGCAGCTTCCTTCCCATGATGCTTTCTGTTTGGCTGCGGTAGCCCTGCATAGTGTACTTTGGTACTGGGGCTGTCAGTCACGAGTAAACAATGTGGGAGGTCAAACTTAAAAATAACAATGGAGCCTGTTTGTCCTCTTCAACAAGTCAAGGCGCTGCAGACCTTGAAGGACCAGAGGAGCGGACCATGCGTTGTGACAATTACATAGAAAAATAATGTAAGCGAGGAGACTTCCTCAATCAAGAAAAATGTACGAAGTAAAAACACTATTCATCACAAACCTGTTGTTCCCCCTGAATGAAACACTGCAGCTCATCTTTTGGCCACACATTAACATACTGTACAGAATGTCCTCTTGCTTTGACATGCACTTCTAGCACCCCCCTTTGGACTGTGTAAATGTGTCAATGTTCAATTCAGTTCAGTCAGTCAGTCAGTCATTTTCTACCGCTTGTAAATTTTATTTATATAGCCCAATTTCACAAATCACAATTTGCCTCAAAGGGCTTTACAATCTGTACAACATACGACACCCTCTGTCCTTAGACCCTCGATTCGAATAAGGAAAAACTACCCAAAAACACCCTGTTAACAGGGGAAAAAAATGGCAGTAACCTCAGGAAGAGCAACAGAGGAGGGATCCCTCTCCCAGGACGGACAGACATGCAATAGATGTCGTGTGTACAGAATAGATTCACAGCAGGAGATCATAGTATATACAGTTATAATGACAAAATGTAAGTTGTAAAACATAAGTGTAGAGGACGGATCCAGAAATCATACTACATACAATCATGATGAAAATTATAAAATTGCAGTCTTTATAATTATGATGAAAAGTGTAGACTGTAAAACATAAGGGAAGAGGATGGATCCAGAAGGACAAACGAGCCGCTCCAGGTGAGGCCCATCGAGCAGGATCCTAGCCACACCACCTCCCCTCCACCACAGACACAGCAGCACCGTTCCAGCAGGTCGCCAACAATCACATTGTTGGTATGCAGCGGTGAGATGCACCATTTTGTCAAAATCCTTATTTCCAGATGATGGGCGAACGACAACCAACATCCTAGTGTGTTTACGTCTTCTCACTTTTACATACTGAATTCTTTGTGCTATAGGCCTTTTTCACATCAGACATTTTGGCTTGTCATAGAAGCAAAAGCAACAGTGTCTCTGTTCAATTCCAGTTTCCCTGTAAGCCTCGACAGTATGTGAAAAATATAAATATCTACAGTACTTGCCATTATGTCTACCATCCAGTCATTTCACCATCGAAATCTTGTCAACTTTACACCAATCTTATTCCATAATAGCACCAAATATGAGCACAATTATGAAATGAGTTTTGATTTTGTCCGATTATCAGATACACCTGCATCCATCCCAAATGACTAACTCACTAACTTAGAAATTAAACATTTTTATTAGAGTTTAGTTTATAGTCCATTAAGCAGGTGTTCATTTCCAAACTAATTTTCTTGAAAGAACTCGTTTAAATAAACCTTGCAGAAAATAGAATTGATCTGCTATAATCCAGTAAATAAAATAAAGACTTTTACTTGGTGTCTTGGGGGATATTGGGTAGACTTTGACTTATGACCTCAGTGTTTCTAAACTCCATACAGCCCTGCCATCCTAGGACCTTTTTCTGTTGTATAAATAAAGCCAATAAAGCAGATTAGAACTGAACTAAATTAAATTATCCCCTCAAGCCAAACTAATTTAAGTTTTTTCTATTCCTGTCTTGATAGGTTATAGAAAAAGAATGGTGCACTCCATTCAATCATCATATTTGTTAGAAAGCAGGATGCATCCATTCCTCGTCAGCCATAGCCATCAGCCCTGTCACAAAAAACCTACAATTGTCAAAAAATGTTCTAAATGTAGCTTTATTAAACATCAAGTCTTTGGCAGGCAAATCATTTTTAATTGATGATTTAATTATCAACCACTTGATTTTATGTTTTTCCTGACACTTGGATAGACCAAGACAACAGTGCAGCAGTTCTTATAGAGTCAACCCCTAGCAAGGCTCAGAAAGCAGGAGCCAATTTATTTAATAATTCTTTCCAATGCAAGCAGATGTGATATGGAAATGTAGCATTAAGCAACTATAGTCCACCTAAATACTGTACAAACGTTATTGGTGAATTTGCTGAACCGCTGACTATCATCTGCACTGACTTTGACTGCGTAGGCAGTCTGTCTTTTATGACATCATTGGCAAAAACAATGCATGTGCCTTATACTGTTGTGATGCTGACAAACCCTCCTGTGTCATGCCATGAATGTGCCTCATCCACATTCACTGACAAAATTCTAAAAAAAATTAGACAAGCTGTCCATTATATCAGGTATCTATTCTTTATTGCGTCCAAGTCAAACCAATTCAATTAGCATGACACAATTTGATCAAATCAATTATGAAACCTTGGGAGCAATCGAGCAACATCTAAAATCCTCCTGCTGCTGCCTGGATATTCTCCCTGCAAGCTCTTTAAAAAGTCTATTTCCCACAGGCCCTGAAAAGGGCTGTTTTTCAACAACTGAACATTGCCCTGGCCCTAAACAGTTGTGTTGTTGTTTTCCAGTCAGGATTTTGACCACACCACTTGCCGAGACCGATCTCGTTGAGGTCTTGAATTAAATCAACTTTAACAGACAGTGTCAAAGTCTTAGTATTATTGGATCTCAGTCGACCACAACACCCGACTAGACAGACTGGAAAACTGGGTGGGTGGTGCTAAATGCTGAGAATCAGAGGACATACAGTATCTTAGCAGGACTTTGAAAAACGTAAGTATAGGCTTGATTACTGTAACAGTGTCTTTATAGGGCTCTCTAAAAAGTTGATCAGAGAGTTGCCGCTGATTCAAAATGCTGCAGCTCGCGTCCTCACTAAGACCAGAAAAGTGGACCGCATCACTCCAGTTCTCAAACCTTCACTCTGGCTTTCTGTTTGTCAAATAATTGACTTTAAATAACACTGTTGGTTTATTAAAAAACCAAAATACATTTCTGATCTGCTGCTACGTTTATGATCTGTCCAGACCTCTCAGATGGTCTGGGACAGGTCTGCTTTCTGTCCCCAGAGTCAAAACTAAACATGGAGAAGCAGCGTTCAGTTTTTGTGCACCACAAATCTGGAACAAACTCCCCAAAAACTTGGGATCTGCTCCAACTTTCAGTTCTTTTTAATCAAAGCTAAAGACTTTTCTGTTTGCCACGTCCTTTTATGAAATTAATTTTGGGACTATTTATTTATATCTTGGATTTAATTGTAAAATGTATTCTTCTGTTTTATTGTATTTTAGCTTTTTGTTTTTTTTAAATCTTCAATTTTATTTTACCCTTTTAAATCCTGATGTGTCTTTTACATTGCCTTGTGTTTCTTGTCTTAATGTCTTTTATGAATTATGTAAAGCACTTTCCTTGTTGTTGGAAGGTGCTATAGAAATAAATATTACCAAGAAGACCATGTTTGGAAATGAGCTGATCAAACGTTTGACAGTTGACTTTTTACTGTATGTACCCTGAGGTACATCAGGTACATCAGCCTATTAGATCACAGAGACAAACAGTCGGCTCTGTCAGCCTGTCTGCCTCGTCTCTCAGTCTGGAGAACGAGTGCTCACCCATGGCTGCTCATGCTGCACCTATCAGGGCTGTGGGGTAAACAGCCGCTGCTCGATCTCCGGCTGTAGCTGTGGTCTCCTTCTGTGACCTCAGTCACAGCCAGCAGCATTGATCCGGGCTCCGCTCTGCTGTGGATGAGCTGGTCTGTAATCAGGTCAGAGCTGAACTCTGGCTCACAAGGGGCCACAAGGTCAGCTATAGATGTACACACATACAGACCTAGGACATCCCACTGCAGTCATGTTAATATCAGTCCATAAAGCCCATAAACCTCAAGACTCCTGTGTTGTACTGCCTCGCAGCTTTTGTCCAGCTCTGTTGTCAGGGCAGAGGTATGTATGGCACGATGGGGCTGCCCCTAAACCCTCCTGGAGCCAATGAATGAGAGGATGGACAGAGGCAATGGGAGGAGAGCAAAGGAAAGACACTCATCATCGCATTAATGGAGACAGAGGGGTCGAAGAAGAGAGGAGATGGAGGGAGGAAGGGAGGGATGGAGAGAGGGTGGAGGGGGGATGCAGTAATGGGGTCTTTGTTCTGGTTAGTGTGACTCACAAAGCCTTGGCCAGGGCAGCAGAGCTTAGTTACCGTTACCAAATACAGAGAATAAAGAGGGAGGAGTGTGTTTGTGTGTGTGTTTGTCTGTGTGTGTGTGTGTGTGTGTGTGTGTGTGTGTGTGTGTGTGTGTGTGATTGTAACCCAATCAAACCTTATATGTCTTTTGGTTCATCCAATCATGATATTTCAAAACAGCTTTTGCTCCTCGGCCTTCGCTTTAATCAGTTTTGTTTCTTGGCCCCAGTAGGCTGCTTTGACTGTCAGTACATCACAGGCACCCAGCATTACACTACAGTTGTCCATTCACCTTGTCAGACTTTGTTATGTGGGAGTTACATAACGTAACTTTAGGAGTAACCGATGTCACTGATCTTTGCAGTATCTCAACTTTGATTACACCACTCACCAGAAAGTGGTACATTAGTTTTTTGTACAAAAGCATCTGTTACTCAAAGGACATATATGAAAACTTGTGGGGTTAAGGTGTTTAGCCCAACCTTAACTCAAAGAACTGACCCAAAATGGTTGTCGTGACAATTTTATGGTGATGTGAATAGAGTACACATTTCTAAAATATTACAAAAAGTAGACTAATCACTTTTTACATGAAGTATTATTGGAAAATATGTCATTTTTGTAGGCTATTGTACAAACAGACATGAGAATGCATTGTTCTAACGAGTGTTTTTAGCCACACTAGTGGTAAAGTGCTAATGATAGCAATGTTGGTCAGTGGATTGATCCAGACTGAAATATCTAGCTATCTGAATAATTGCTATGACATTTGGTACAGACATCCATGTTCCCATCAGGATTAATTGTAATTACTTTGGTGATACTTCAACTTTTCATCTAGCCCCATCACTAGGTCATTTTTCCATTAGTGAAAAAAATAAATAACTTTGCCCAGTTACCTGCAAAACTAATGACATTCCCATCAGCCTCTGATGTACTTTGTGTTTAGTGCTAATTGGTAAATGTTAGCATGCCAACAGGATAAACTAAGACAGTGAATGGGTAAACATTACACCTGCAAAATATCAACATGTTGGCTTTGTCATTGTGAGCAAGCTAGAATTCTGACGTTAGTATTTAGCTTTATGCACCACTGTGTCTAAATACATGCAGCCTCATTTTTTTAATCCTTTTTGTGTGACCCATAGGCCTACTTCTTTAAACACATGAACTTTAACACCAAAAATCAAGAGGTTAAAGACATCTGTTGGTCTGTAATGTATTTGTGTGCACATGTTAAACGTGTGTGTGTGTGTGGGGGTGCGCCTGCATGTGTGCGTTTGATTTCAACTTATGCAGTAAGCAGGATGTCCTGTCCTCCATGCTGCTATTGTGGAGTGGTCAGCCTGCCAGACGCTACCCCCACAGACCACTTCCCCTCTGTCAAGTGCCTCTCTGTCGCTCACACACACACACACACACACAGCCCCATGCCAGCCTGAACACAATGGGAACCTGCCCAACACCGCCCAGTCACCTGGCTAAAAATAACTCTTTTGGTAACCTCGGACATGAAGATTGTATTGTAACAGTGGTGTGACAGGACTTTGATGAGCCAAATAGCACTATGCTGTTATTCTGAGGTATCACACATCACAGTTAACAGTGTATTTGGTTTGTGTGAAATTAAGAGAGACTCTGAAGATGCCATCCCCAGTTTTAGAATGAATTATACTCAGCAAACATTAACATATACAAAATATGTACTAAGCTATAATAAGTGCTCTTACATTTTTGGATTATTGGAGTTTCTTTGATAGTTTCACACGGTTTTATTTCCCGCTGACAGTGGTTTTAAAAAAAAGGCACTCAGATCCTTTACTTAAGTATCACAATGTAATGCTCTGTTACAAAGCCCAGCATTTAATGTTTTACTTCAGTAAAAGCACCTAGCCTATTAAGAAGCAAATAAAAGTAGCCATGATACTGAACCAGCCCTTTCAGGGTCTTATTGATGGCATTAATAATATATTATTATCATAGAGAGAATAAGCAGTATTTTAATGTAGCCTATCTTGTTGAGGTGGAGCTACAGTACCTTTAATCTATAAAAATACATCATATTTTATTTGTCGGTCAATAAAATTGTACTGCATGTAAAATCCATTGACTGTAGCCTATATGAAGAAAATATGAAGCTGCAGAGTGAATGGTAACTAAATGTAGTGTGGTAACAAGTAAAGTGATTCTCTCTGAAATGTACAGGTGTAGAAGGAGAAAGTAATATAATGGAAATAGTAAAGGAAGACTGCCTCAAATGTTAACTTAAAACTAGAGCAAATAACCTGTGAGCCCCCCCCCCCACACTCTCCCTCTCCCTCTGTCCTTCCCTCCTTCTCCACAAGCCCCCATTCAAAGCCCCCCTTGCCCCCCTTACTGCCCAGCCGAGGTGCTATTGTCTCGTTTCCTGTGGCCGTGCTCTGCACATTCACGCGCGTTCATATATCGCCTACACACTCCCGCCCCCCGCCCGCCCGGGTGAGCAGGCGCGGCGGGATGTGCTGCGGTCCCATTTCTAGCGGACGGACCGAGCGAGTCGTCAGGCTTTAATGGAAGAACTCACACCCGCAGGATTCGCTGTCGCCAACTAGCGGGTTCCATGGCGTCTCCGTGACACTTCGTGTGCAGTTTGACTCGGGAGAGTTGGAAGCTCCAAGCCAGGCAGAACACACTCGAGTGGAAAAGTATGGGGATTTTCTTTTGACAGCTGCGCCGCTGCACTGCTGCCTGACTGACACACATCAGTGACCAGGAGGTGAGCTGTCACCATCCATTCAGCTGCCAGTAACGTTAAGTGTGCCCTGCTTTGAATTCAGAAAGTCCCAGTTTTGTGTGTAGTTGACAAAAACATGCTTTGTCTTTAGTGGAGGAAAACCTAGCTGCTTGCCACATAAGAGATGTACATGTACATGTGTGTACTGGTTTAGCCACAACCTTTGTACTTCTATGCCAGTTGTTTGGTGCTAACCAACTACAAAAAAAAAAAGTAGGCTGGAGGGAGCTCAGATTTACTGTGTATGACAAGCCTTTGAACTGTTGTGGTTTAAGGGACAACTAACACAGGCATCTTTCAATACAGGGTGGTAGTTGGTCTCTGAAATGTCAAAATCACATTTTCTCAGATCCCAAGGTGACATCTTTATACTTCTTGTTTTGTTTTACCAACAGTCCAAAAGCCAAAAGGTATTCAAATTACTACCATAACGACCAGCAAATATTCACATTTGTGAAGTAGAAACCAGGAAATGGAAATCATCTGAACGATTCATTGACAAATTGGTTAATTGACCAACTGTTTCAGCTCTAATGAAAATTGAACATTATAAAACCTATAATGTAGTATAAGGAATTCATATTCATGTATTGATAATATTGGTGGAGTGTAACTTGAGATATAATTCTAACAAGACCTTTCTGATTAAAAACCCTCTGTATACTAACTCCATAAGCTCTACTGAGCAGTGAAGATGCCCACTGTACGCCTGGTTGTCCTCCACCTTCAACTCTCCCTGCCTCCTTCCTCTTAGCATGTGAGAGAACGGAACAGCTGGATGTGAGCTGAGCCTGAACTTGATCTGTTCAGAGCAGCGGGTCCCACAGGCCTGTTTCTGTCACTGCCATGGCCCGTCTGCGGGGGGAAACCCTTTAACTGTGCAGCTGTCCACAACCTGTACATGAAATCCATGCTCACACACACACACACACACACACACACACACACACACACACACACAGGTTTGAAATCCCACAGCAGGACTCGTAGAAATCCACAACATGCTTAAATGTGTCTCTGCTGTAGGTCTGAAGTAGAGGTGGTTCTTGTGTCTTTCAAACATAAACTTTATAGCAGCCAAATTCATTGTTCGTCAGCTGAATATGAAGCCAGACACTGTCAGAGGTCCTGGGACTGAGCCACAGTACACAGAGTGTACGGTGTGTGTGTGTATGTGTGTGTGTGAGGACTGGCACATGTAAGTGTTTGCCTGCTTGTGTGTGCACGTGTGGCGACTTGTGCATGTGTAAGTGTGTGTTTGGTGCAGACGGGTACAGTGAGGGCATTGTGAGGGCCGATGGAGGCTTTCTGGGAGGCGTGTGAAAACGCAGTAAAGATGTCACCCTGCAGCTGGCACAGGACAGGGCTGATGGACTGCTCAAACTCACAGCGTTGCCTTTGTGTGTGTTTGAGTGCGGTGAAAAGACAGATAGAGTGAATCTTATCCGGAGACACTCAGGATTATTACACGCGATGCCAAAGGCCGACCGCCTCACTGCGGCACTGTTGCATAACAGAGAAGGGGAGTTTAACTTGTTAAATCAGGTGCTGTAGCGATTTAGAATTGCCCCCTATAAAGTTGGAGGATTTGGGAGATAGATGTTTGGAAAGGAAGATAAAAGAATTGGCCAATACAGCAGAGGCAGAGGTGTCCTGAGGTTTTAGTCCATAATGTGGGTCAAGCTCCAAAAACGCTGGATCGTACATTACCCATAATGCAACTGGATAGCGTCGTTCCTGAGATCCTCCCTGCCTAATCAACAGCCATCTCTTTCAATCTCTACACCTTCAGTTTTTAACACAGGTTCTCCCAAGGCGAGGCAACCCTGATGACGTCACTAGGGTTATTTTTTTCCCGACTTTAGAGTGCAAACTCCAAAGCCACAGAAGACATCACACATGTGTAGTGCTTCTCATGACTAGTAAACTGAAATTGATGTGTCATATCGGTGGAGTTTGCATTCTAGATGAGAAAGAGGTGAAGTTAGAGAGGAAAATGACCTCCTGGAACATGCCTTTGTGGTTCCGAGTTGTCTCTGCCACGCAGTCTAACAATTTTCACCACACACTTATGCCATTAAAATAATTTAAAAGATGCCATAGTCATTCAAATTCTACATATAGGGGCTTTAATAAATGTTGTCTGCTTCCCCATAAAAACACAAATCTGCAGTCACTTAGTTGGTGTAATATATATATACAAGGAAATGTATGCTCTCTCATTCCAATTAGTTGAGGTCTTTGACTGAATCCAAACGCATGTTTTTTGTAGCAACATGACAACAAATTAGAAAAATAAAGCTGTCAGTATTTGAATCATGGAGAATCGGTCATAACACAACATAAAATTTACATTTGTAGGATAAGAGCACTATTTTTGGCAATGCCTTCCGCAATACAAAAATGAAAAGCATTGGGGATGTAGAATATCAAGTGTGTTCACTGTGATAGAGCTACGATGGGTAGCACTCTGGGAACTCAACGCATTCCCAACAATCTAGTTCCTGTTCTGACATGACACACTCACACAAACATTTTGGTTCAAGTAAATGACTAGAAAATGCTTTGTCTCTCACAATGTCAAATCATTGTCATTGTTCATGTTTGACAACAAAAGTATTGTGTTTCTTGACAATGCTGCTCTGTGATGGTGGGAGCAGCTCTGCACTGCACTGCAACATGCTGCCTTATTTACTTCCTCCAGTTGGAGCTCAGCCTCAGATCCTTTCTGTGCTTGGATTTTACTTTGGGCTTTTTAACAATGGCTCACCAATGGCTGTAGCTGAAGTGTTAGCTCCTAATCTACAGTACATGTTTCTGTCTCTAGCAGGCATTTACCTCTCGCAGTCCTGATGGCAGCCTGAGTGTTGAGCATGCCACACTGCCATGTGAACTAAAGCCCTGTGGACAGATGAGACTTTATTTATACTGGAATGAACTACATAAAGGCCTACATACACTGACAAACAGCTATACCAACACTAAAAACAAGTTATAAAGTTAATTTTTAACCATGTCAAATATCTTTCCCTCGCTACGAAGGATTTAGATTGTATACCGTTTTTTTGCTTTGCTTTACTGCGAAGGGTGTAAGACACATTCATTAATGTTACAAAAAATTATGTGACAGTAATATACCTTTGTCAACTGGGTGTAATTGATGCAACTTGTGTTGGTCAAAATCAAGAAAATATCCCGCAACTCCTCTATGGCAACTTTCTCAAAATTGGACATTCAAGAATCACTTGTTTAAAATTCATGTTTGTGTCACAAAGAAGTAAAGCGATGCCATATGCTTCATCCTATGGAGAACTGGAGTTGTTTGCTTCTTGGTCTGTAATGTTTATAGTGAGGAAGTGGCTGTGAGTTTTTCCTTTTCTCTCCACAGGATGACCGACCGGCCCTGCAGGCGTGCATCCTGACGGTCTCTGCCTCCATTTGTGTGTCTGAATGTCCACGATGACTTGGAGGAGACTTGACTGGTGGATCCCCTGCTGACACCTCCGATCCCCAGATATCCGTCCCGACTGCCCTCTTTCCTGACGGCTTTTTGTGTACCGTTTGTCTGTGGAGCCCCCCTCCCTGTTTAAGTCGCCACAATGGCTAGCCTGGTGCTCAACGAGACTGGAATGGAGGACTGCGGCATTGACGACTCCTTCAAGTACAACTTGTACTCGGTGGTTTACAGTGTGGTCTTTGTCTTAGGCCTGATCACCAACTGTGCTGCCCTCTTTGTATTCTGCTTCCGGATGAAGATGCGCAATGAGACCACAATGTTTATGACTAATTTAGCGTTATCCGATTTAGTATTTGTTTTTACGCTGCCATTCAAGGTCTTCTACAATGTCAACCGCCATTGGCCATTTGGTGATGGGCTGTGTAAGGTATCAGGAACAGCCTTCATCACCAACATCTATGGCAGCATGCTCTTCCTCACCTGCATCAGCGTAGACCGCTTTCTGGCGATAGTCTACCCTTTCCGCTCCCGCTCCATCCGCACGCGCAGGAACGCGGCGCTGGTGTGTGCCGCCGTGTGGCTGACCATCGTAGGGGGAGGAATATCTGTGACCTTCTTCTCCACCATTAACAGCACAAACAGAGCCACCACATGCTTTGAGGGCTTCTCCAAGAGCACCTGGAGGACCTACCTGTCCAAAATCACCATTTTCATCGAGGTGAGTGAGGAGAGACAGACTCACACATATTAACCCACAGACGCACACCATTTGTACACTTTTTTTTATTAGGCTAACCAGAGGCATAGCAGTGAAGTTCCACTTTTACGCAAAGTTTTGTTGTGCTTCTTGTTTGTTTCCCAGATTGTGGGCTTCCTTCTCCCCCTCCTGGCCAACTTGGTATGTTCCTCGCTTGTTCTGCGGACGCTGCGGCGTCCGGTCACTGTTGGTCGTGGTTGTGACAGCAAGAAACGTGTCCTACGGATGATTTTGGTCCATCTGGGCATCTTCATCATCTGCTTCGTCCCTTATAACTCTATCCTCTTCCTGTACGCCCTGGTGCGTACCCAGGCGCTGGCCAACTGCGCTGTGGAGCGCTTTGCCCGAACTCTTTACCCCATCACTCTGTGCCTGGCCAGCCTCAACTGCTGCCTGGACCCAGTGGTCTACTACTTCACCTCAGAGAGCTTCCAGAAAAGCTTGACAATGGGAGGCAAAGGGTCCGGCTCCCGGCCCGAGAGTATCCCCCGCAGCGACACTGAGACCCAGGACACAGCAAACACTCTCCCCAGAGACACACACACACCGGCCAGCAATGGAAAAGACTCAAAGATGTCTGAGAGCCAGTTCTGACTCAGCAGGGAAGAAGGAAGGTACAGAAGGACAGGGTGAGTTTGACAGGAGCCCTGAATTTGAAAAATAAAGCAATCAGCTGTTTGGTCCTGGAAGTGACAAACGCATAACTCAGCAGATTAGTTAAGTCCCGAGGTAAGTCCTGAGGTATGGCCTGGGCTCTACAGATTAATCCACCGATGGAGAGCAGAGGAATGTATCTGTGTGTGTTTATTATGAGAGAACACTACGGGGACCAGAGACCCAGCCACACCAGGACTATTGTCCAGAGACACGCGGAGCCTCTAAAAGAGACTCCAACACATCATCACTCAGGCTTAACACTCACAAATGCACTGGATTGTGGATAAGATGGAGATTTCCGTCCACATTGTTAAAATATGCTGTTTAGTACTTTTGTAACACACTGAGCCTTTATATTTTATTGTTATAACGTTCAAGCTTTCACAGTACATTATATCATTTTAGACATTAATGTTATGACACTCTTAGTGAGAACCATTGTTATTATAACACAGCAGCGCACTGACCTGCTGAGTTGAATGTGTCTCGTGTTTGAGTTCGAGGCCATTAAATGTCTGTTTTAAATTGCTAACATGGCTGCATTTATTATTCCTGTCCCCCGCCTCGTGCCTGTTGGGTCAGTCAACATATTCTGAATCGGCCTTTGTGGGCATGACTGTAGGTCTGAACTCATGGAGGAGTTTTTCTACTCTGGCTCCTCATTTTCACCAAGCAGCCAGTGCGATATTGTTCTCAGAGCAGAGGTGCAGCTCTGATCCAGTCGAGGACCTTGGCCTGTGTGCTGTGTCACTGGCCAAAGGCTTATTATGACTGGAGCAATGGTCCATTGTTTGCTTCTGAATGAGGTCTCTCTGTCTTAATCTGGCTTTAGACTGCAGATCTGCTCAAAGTCTGTTACACACAGCAATGTGCACACACTCCAGAGTACGGGTGAACACTGTTGACTAAATACCCCAAATCGTGTTACACTGCATGAAGGACAAAACAGTAATGGCATTAGTCAGCAGATCCAGGAGTTTGCTGAAAACTTTTATCTAAAGGGCCGTGAGTGTGCCATCAGAAGATAAACTTTTATCACACAGGACCAAAGTGGGGACGGCAAACGTCAAAATCGCAGAGAAATCAAATTCACTGTAATGGTCTTTGCTTTCTATTGAAGTTCAACTTTGGGGAACTCACACAAATGTGTGTTGTTGACCAATAGCAAACCATTTTAACTTTGCTTTGAGGGAATGGCGAGCTAGACAGTCCAAAATGGAGGAAGCGTTGTAGCTTATTAGCTGTGTTGCACCATCCAATTTTATTTAACCCCCCGGACTGTCAGACTGTAACACGCACCACAAAAGAGCAAGTGTTTGCAGACAGAGATAGGAGTCGAGGGTACAAATACTTCTTTTGATTAAATGTTTTACTTTGCTGTTAGCGACCGAGCTAACGAGCTTGCTAACTGACTGTTAGTAAGATAGCTAGCTTGGAGAGCTTTTAATCCCTCTTCAGCTCTTTATTGGATAAAATGACGATGTACAATCCCTAAAAACAAAATGCCAGGGAATTAACAGCACAGTACAGAGAAAGTAGAAAGAAGCTCAGAGAGCTTGTGTTTTAGCCTTTAACAGTGACAGTGCATTGAACTGTTAGGACCAGCAGCAGGGTCGTCTATATGTTTCTGTTTGTATACTACAGTCTTCTGGTGGAGAGGGGAACCAATTTGGGACATATGGGTCTAGGATATACAAGATGTTAGTACACGTTTTTTTTCCATTCTTTCATAGAGCCATGCAAAGTCAGAGATTCATGTAATAGGCCTCTATACCTGCAACAGTGGTATGTAGCCTACAGAGTGCGAGAAAGAGAGAAAAAAAGATCTGGTAATCCTAGTAGGCCTCTCTGGTAGTGTGAGTTACGCGACCATGTGCATCCAGAAGCAGAGACAGAGAGACAAGAGTAGATGGACTCAGGGATTTGGGGTCAACGGTACGAGAGGAGGACTAATATACTGGAGTGGAGAGAAGAACTGTGGAGCGTGAAATAAGAAGAGTGGGAGTGTAGAAAAATGTGCAAGACCTGGCCTTTACCCCTGGAGTGGTTCATGTCAAGAATGTGCTGAAATATTGCAACAGAAGACACTCAGCCCTTTAAATGAGTCCTTTAAGGAACAATGGCCTGTTCTGACCTCTAGTGGCCATAAGTTAGAACAAATATTATAGTGAAAACACCAAAATAGCCTCTAGTGACCATTAACTATCATGTGTTTCTGTGTGTTCAACATGTTTGCTGACAATCAGCCTGTCCTGGCTCTATATTGACCTGTGTGTGTTTTCGGCTGAAAACACACTGCACTAGCATCACAGGAAGCTTTACGCAGGCCAAGCAGGTGCCTGGCACAGCCTGCGAGCGGTGCGACCTCATGTGCATCCAACGCAGTGAAACTAACAGAATGGCGGAAACTGCTGCCATTTTGCCGATCTGTGGCTGTGCATTTTAGAGACACATGAAAACCTTTTTTTTTTTTTCTAGACGCCACATAACTGAAACCATAACCATATTGCAATGGTTTCTCAGTATCAGTAACCACAGAAAAAATGTGAGTGTAAGTGACACAACCATGTGCATCCTGCAGCAGAAACCGAGAGACAAAATGAGATGTAGTCAAGGTTTTGGGGTCAACCGTAGCAGAGAGGAGGACTAATATACTGGAGTGGAGAGAAGAACTGTGGAGTGTGAAATAAGAAGAGTGGGAGTGTAGAAAAATGTGCAAGAACTGGCCTTTACCCCTTGAGTGGTTCATGTCAAGAATGTGCTGAAAAATTGCAACAGAAGACACTCAGCCCTTTAAATGAGTCCTTTAAAGGAGCAATCCGCCCTTTCTAATTGTAGAAACTGCATACTGTAGCTCATTAAACTCTGAGCAATGGCCTGTTCTGACCTCTAGTGGCCATAAGTTAGAACAAATATTATAGTGAAAACACCAAAATAGCCTCTAGTGACCATTAACTATCATGTGTTTCTGTGTGGTCAACGTGTTTGCTGACAGTCAGCCTGTCCTGGATCTATATTGACCTGTGTGTGTTGAGGTGAAAACACACTGCACTAGCATCGCAGGAAGCTTCACGCAGGCCAAGCAGGTGCCTGGCAGCAATTTGTTTTCTCTGGGTGCACGTGTACCCAGTGCAGTGAAACTGACAGAATGGATGAAACCGCTGGCATTTTGCTGATCTGTGGTTGTGCATTTTAGAGAAACGTGAAAACCTTTTTTTCCTAGATGCCACACAACTGAAACCATAAACATAATTGGAAAGGTTTGTCATTATCAGTAACCAGAGAAAGAATTAAATCAAGCCCTTTTGAAACTTTAGCGAACCAAAGCACACGTGAAAAGTCTAACATCTACACAAATCTACCTCAGAAAGTTAATCCTTTGATAAACAACAGTTATAAAAAAGGAAGTGTAGCATCTGATAGGGGAAGCAGATGGGCGCTTGCATTTTTGTCACAACTCCAAACGTTGCAGGCTGCAAATTCAGACATAATTTACATTGAAATACAGTATAGTAGTGTAGATGTGTAAATACAAACTGCATAAAAAGCAGTAGGTGCCCACACATTCTGTTGTGTCCACTGACCCGATCAACTACTTTAGACATCTTCAAAATGTTGGAACTTTTCATATGGTAATTTTTGGGTTAATTTAGGTAAGAGAAACTAACATCTGCCTCCCCATCTGTCTTCTTAACTACACACTCACGTCTGTGTGTCTAATATTCTGTTTTTCTGAAGTTTTGGCTGTGCTGCTAGGGACTCAGTGACGTGGCAAACGGTAGAAAAATACTCACATGCTTATGCATGCAGAGCTTCCCCTTCCCCTCATCACAATACCTAACAAACCAGGAGCCAGTTGCGCCTGAGAGCAGCCTGCACCAGACAAGGTCACCTCATGCAACTACACATTTAAACAGAAACCACATCACTGGCGGGTTTATGCTGACTTCACATGCACACACGTTTTCTCTCTGCTGCTAAAGTGCGGCAGTCAGGTTTCCGTTGGACCGACTGTATAGCTCGAGGAAGAGAGTGTGTTTGTGCATCAGCCTGCTGTTTACAGAGAAGTGTGAAGCTGCCGGAGCATGCGGTCACTGGTGGTCACTTCTGGCTCTGACCTCTCCCCTCCATGCTGATCATATAAGGCGAAACACAAGGTAAGGACGGCGTTTTTGTTTACAGACATAATGTCTGTGACACAGCTGTGCTTTGTCTGAACATTTGTGGTCAAAGTCACGCTTCACATTATGCTTATGATAAGAAGTTTGTTATTAAATCCTCTTTAACTTATCATTTGATGGAATATCAAAATGCATCAGTATGTACATATTACGAGTTTCATGTTACAGGCACTATTGAAGTCAAATTAGGTGTAAAATGTATAGAAAAGTTTTGGATTTTTTTGTCTCTGTTGTTGTCATGCAGGCTCAATTCTATCAGTGCAGCACTATTAAATGTAACTGTTGAATTGTCATCAGTGATTGAAAAATGGTTCTCATAGTTTGAGAAACTGTTCAAATGTGTTTTCCAAATTACGTGTTTTTTTTCTCACCAATGCTGAGAAAACACAAGTTGCCAAATTCCCACAAAAGTTGACTTGCCTTTTACTTCCTTAATCTTAGGACACACTGTTGCACAACTCTTGTAACTGTACAGGTGACGGCACCCGTTGGCTGACTGTGGCTAACGGATGGCCCAACAGCCAATAGGAGCAAGAATCAAATCTTGTCAAAAATAAGAGGAAAGCAGCAAAACTGTCGCTGTCTCTCTCTTACCACTCTGGGGCTTGCAGGGGAAGGGTGCGGTCTTGTCTTGACGTCAGAATCAAGGGTGAAGCTTCAGTGATAAGCAGCGTAGAGACACAGGGACATCTCTGGTTTATTGTGCTTTCTATCAGCATTTTCATAAACCTGTTTAATTTGGCATCCAGCAAAAACACTGCACAGATAGCTATGATTTAGCAAGATGATACATACAAGAATGGGGTAAATTAATTTTGTGGCTGCACACTGCACATTCCTTGTTACATTTATGATTTGCAGGAATTGAATTGTATTTCATGCAATATTTGGGCACCACTTTCTTATAAGGCAGTACGTTGCAACTAATGGCCTTATAAATATTTGACAAATCATTCAGCTATAAGCCATTAGTATAAACAACTTTTGGATTGCCAGGTTGGGAAACGTCTCGTTGGCTGCTTTTTATCCTCCAGTAGCATGACTACTTGCTTTTTGTTTTTAGGCAACTCTTTAGTTCATCAGAAAGGCCACGCCAAAGGACTGTTGGACCACTTACATTTATCACCCACTTAATAATATTTACAACTGCAGACTTGATAGACTGTAGAACAAACATTTCAAAGGCTGAGAAGTAGTTTTGATGTGTAAACAGAACTTCATGTGTAAAATCAGTGGAGTGCCTCTTTAATTACTTATTAACATTAATAACTCTAGACTGCTTTATACTTAATTTCAAGAGAGCACAACATTTCCAATTGCTTACATCATCTCTTACAATATTTATATGAATTTTGTATATATAAATATATATAACTGTATCTATAACTGTAGACTTATTAAAACATGTGAAACTCATCACCCCTTTATTAATGGCTTCTTAACATTTGAAACTGCAGACATGATAGCTTTTCACAAAGTGAGGAACCCCCCAAAAAATCATCAAGTCGGCAGTCGTAAATGTTAATAAGTTATTAAAAAGTGGAAAGTGGTCTAGATGCCCTACAGTGTGTTGTCCAACAGTCCATTGGAGTGGCAAAACAATCTCAGCAGCCAACTGCTGTTTCCAAGGAAAAGAGTGAACTTTTCCCTCTCAACCTTTAAGCCAACATGGATGAGAAGTCCTTAAAATGATCAGAAAAATAATTCTGTCACAACTGGGCAAACGTTATCTGCTGGGGATAATTGTGTTATGTTATCGAAAGCTCCATGAAAAGCTACTAATGGACCTAATGGAGGTAAGATTGTTTTGCCAACCACCAGCCAAAAGACATTTTTCACAACCTGGCACAAGTGTTGTCCTTATTAATAGCTTTTAACAGATCTATAAAGCATTATTAAATAAGGCTTTAATCTTAAAAAGCCATCAGTTAAAACTTACAAGATCTTTATAAAGGGTGCCTTATTACAGTAAAAGCGGTACCAAGAAATTGTTAACAGATAAGTTATTTTAGAAATGTATCACATATTGTTTGGAGCATTTATTCAACAACATTCAACTCTCCTTTTACTCTTTCAGGTGTTCAGGGTCTCTGAGTAAAATGATGAAGGACTGACCAAAGGAAAGGGTTGTTGAATTGAGTCACCAGTGTCTGTGTGAGAGAGGGGATGACTCTGAATATGTCCCTGGCCAACTCCTCCTTAGGATGTGGCCAGAAAATGCCCAGCTGGGATCAGCATTTGGATACGATGTACACCTACTTCTACCTGCTGCTTTTCATCCCCGGGCTGCTGCTCAATACCACCGCTCTCTGGGTCCTCTGCAGACACATTAGGTACACGCACAAACACACACCCGTAAAGCCTCAAGCACGTTCTTGGACATGGCTAACTTCTTCTGCATGTTGCCCAACAGTAAGAAGACGAAGGCGGTGATCTTCATGATAAACCTGGCGTTTGCTGACCTGGCCCACATCCTCTCTCTGCCCCTCAGGATTTATTATTACTTAACACAGCATTGGCCCTTTGGACGAGGCATCTGCTTGTTCTGCTTCTACCTCAAATACCTCAACATGTACGCCGCTATAGTGTTCCTGGTAAGCAGGCAGTAAAGTGAAAATAATCCTACAATACTGTGAAGATACTAGAAGGAATGAAGGAACTCAAATGACAGATTAGCAATTTCTCACAAATTTAAAAGCAGTCAAATGTCAATGCATAACCTGCATAAAACAGGAAGTCATTCAGGTCTAAGCCTGCGACTCCCTTCTCCTCAGTTCAACTAGGCAACTGTTCTTTTACTTCCTGTTGCTCAAAAGCTGGTCGATGATTTTCATATCAGTATTCTTTCTGTTTCCAGGTGTGTATCAGCGTGCAGAGGTGTGTCTTCATGCTCGATCCGTTCGCCGCTCGCCGGTGGAGGCGGCGCTATGACCTGTTGATCAGTGTTATAGTATGGGTGATAGTGGGTCTGGCCTGCTCACCATTCATTCTGATGCGGAGCAGCAGCAGCAGCAGCAGCAGTCCCAGTGTCGGTACGCAGACAATCTATAACATGTCCTACTCTCTGGATGCCACTTCTACCCAACATCCCTCAGGTTACACCAAGCTTCACGTGAATACAAGCCTCAGCAGCTTTGAGTTAACACACGGAGACACCTGTTTTAAGGACTTGCCCACGCGTCGTCTGCCCCTCTCTCTGTCGGTCACCATGATGGTTCTCGCTGAGCTGTTTGGTTTCTTGATTCCTTTGGCCTGCATCAGTTACAGCTCCATCCGCATCACCTGGTCCCTCAACCAAAGACAGACCGAGGATCAGCAAAACCCGTCCACACTCAACTCCTCAGAACGCAGCCGACTCCAGTCAGTCACCTCCAACTCTCAGACAGATAAATATCATGAAAAGCGGATGAATGGTGAGAAGCAGCGGGCTCTTCGGATGGTGCTGAGCTGTTTTGGCCTCTTCTTGTTCTGCTTTGCCCCCTACCACCTCAACTTCCTGCTCTACCTGATGGTTTCGCAGGATATAGTGTCCGACTGTGCGACGCGGCTGGCTGTGCGTCAGTTCCACCCAGTGTCCCTTTGTCTGGCGAGCCTGAGCTGCTGCCTCAATCCTCTGCTTTATTACTTTCTAACAGCCGAGTTCAGATTGCACCTCGCAAGGCGCACCTCCTCGTTCACCACTTCACTCCTCTCCTCCCCAATCAGCTCCCCGACCCAGCGTCTTGCACAGCACAGAGTGATGAGCATGGAGAGTAGCTGCTCAGAGAGGGAGTAGCATTTTTTAGATTTGTTTTTTTTTTTCCCCAAACAGGACACACAGATGCAGTTCCATGATGCATTCTGTTGAACTTGAAAACAGACAAGACAAGATCCAAGCTGGACAAAGAGATGATATCTCATGTGGCAGCTGTCTGCACCAAACTAACCTAAAGAGCTTTGATCTGAATGTGAAGGACCTCCCGGAGGAAATCACTTTAGAGCAGGGGTTTTCAAAATTCTGAGGCTGTGGGCCTCCCCTCAGACAATCAGACAAAGCTTGGAAAAAGCTTAGTTTACTTGCTTACTTTCGCTCAATTCCTGGATGCATCATGACTGATGATTATGTTATTTAATCCCATAGACACTCAACAATTGATAACCTTAATATTGCTGCTTGACATAACTTCAGAATACATCAAAAACATAAAAAAGGCATTTATTAGTTTCTGACTCTGGGAAAGTGGGAAAAACAACGAAAATCCCCCAGACTACTGTATCTCTGAACTATCTCTTTAACCTAATCTAACACATTTCAGCTATGATCTCCTCTTGAAAACTAATGTAATAACTAATGTCATAATGTTTCACTTCCATTCACTGAGTCTACCCTGAAAATGTTTGGAGCCCCCCTGGGGAGGCCCGCCTTCCACTTTGAAAACTCCTGACTTTGGAGCAAACAAATCTTCAATCCGCAGCTAAAATGAACATCTGTGTTTCATGATGAGTGTGCACACAACATCTATGTGAATATCATCGTAGTTATACATAATATACGTAATATTGAGTAAAAATGCAACAACTTCAAATAAGCTATATCATAAATGCCAAAGCTGTATGTAAAAGCTTGTGAATGTACTGTACATAAAAGCAACTCTGTGTCTTATCCGGTGCTGTGATGTTTGTCTTAATTGTGTTTCTAAGATTCGTTTCTCTGGGTTACAGCACATGAAAACAGGTGCCATCTCATTTTTGCTGTGCTTCCTCTCACAATGCAAAGCAGTGACAGTTTGCAGCAGTTGCAGCAGCTTTGAAAAACCGGTAACTGCCAGTCTCTTTTAAACTGAAAATCATCCCCCCCCACCCACCTCCTCTTGCATCTGCTAAACCCAACTCTGAGGCTACCCCCACCCCCCTGGCAGATGAATGCAGCCCACCTTAGGAAAATCTTCCAGGTGTCTGATTCACCCACCAAAATGCACCCACTTTAATCTTTTTGCTGTCATACTCCAACATCATGTTGTGAAATATGTGAGAAAAAGAAACCCCAAAAACCTTTCTGGTTGAGGTTTTATTATTAATTCTCAGTCCTAATATATCACAAGGTTATCATTTGTCATTAAATGGACACGGCGCATAGATGTTTCCCACAAGGAAATCCTATTGCTAAAGCCTTAGCAATAGCAGAAGTTAAAAATTCTTGTAAACCACACCCCCACGCTCACAGGAAGCCCTCTGTGTGCGAAAATCTCCAGTACAGCAGAGGCACAGAGAGAGAAAGACAGAGATGTGGAGGGAACACGGTGAGAAACCAATACAGGAAATAACATTAGATTAGAGACGAAAAAGACAGTAGAAATTGAAGAGGCAGAACAAGAGATAAAGTGAGAGAAAGGAGTGAGAAAGAGGGAGGTTGAGACCGAGAAAGTGAATAGTAACGGAGGGGGAGGAGGGAGGAGATGGCGTGTGTGTTGACTGATGCTTCATCCTGCTTTTTGATGCAACGCAGCTTCAAGACAGAGGTGAGAAATAAATTGTCAAACTTATAGATTCTTTTTAGAAAAACAACTGCGACTATAAGCTTTTGTGTGAGAGCCTGTAACAGCTGGATGCTTTCGGTGTGGCGTCATGCCTCATGGGGGATCTCTCATGTTTCTCCAACTTTAGGAATGTCTGTTATGTTGAGGGTGTGAATGAGTGCCTGTAGGCCAGTGTGTGTATTCCTTTATCTGTCTGTGTATGGTGTCTGGGATGGGGATTGTGACATGTTTTGTGTGTTGGGACAGCACACGTGGAGGGACCTGGGTGCTCGCTGCCAACATTTTGGGTGCTGATACACGAGGCCAGACGTCGTGTCTGAGTGGAAAATCAGTAACGCGCCAACAACCCACAGAGAGATGAATCACAGTGGATGAAATAATGCGTTTCCATTGGCGAGATCAGAGGACTTAAATTGCTGCTAAGGTAGGGGTGCAGCTCAGAGAAAAAAATTCATATAACTCTATCTCTACATATATGTCTAGCCCTAACCCTAACCCAGTGTACCCGAATATAAACAAATTAAACAAACAATAAGATGACATGTAGCAACTGGACATCACATATGGGCTGGCCTTGATAGATCATCATTGTACACATAGGCCTACTGCTTTAAGCCGCCAAGGAGGAAATGAAAGAACAGTTACTGGCTAAGAGGTCATTTGAGATCATAATAGACAGCCTCTGACTGAAGCATACTGTACGTGCAAAAATGAGAGTAACGAGGGAAGACTCACACTAAAAAAGCCACACACAGGTCAAAGGTCAGTGAAACTCAAAGGAAAACTGGGGAATGAGGGTCCACTGGGAGATCTTTCTGAGTACTGTGAAGTCGGATAAAAGGCAGTCAGAGAGCAGAGGCAGAGGTCAGAGTGCTGTGGAAGAGTTTATATCTCTTAATGTCCTCTCTTTACTTACCCAAAATCCCTCTGCTGGTTAATATCCTCCCCAGGAAGGTAGAGTACTGCACTCCTACTTAGGTACAATTGTGAGGTAATGGTACTTTACTTGAGTATTTCCAATACTTTATACTTCTATTCTGCTACATTTCAGAGGGAAATATTGTACGTTTAACTTCACTACATTTATTTTACAGCCATAGTTACTAGTTACTTTTCAGAATAAGATTTGACATTAAAACATATGATGAGCTTAGAAAACACAAGCTAAACCACATTGATTAGATTAAAACAGCAGTTTCTCAAAGATGGGGCTTGGTGTCATGTCAAAAGTCTCAAACAATGAATATCAAGATGTGTAGCAGAACTTTGTTTTTCTTCTTTCCTCTCCCATTAATCATCTCGCGACCCAAAAGATTTATCTTGTGACCCTTTGGGACCCTCTGGGTTGGGAACCACTGGACTTAACTACCCAACAGTCCATGAGGTAGTTAGGTCACCAGTTACAATAGTAAAATGCTACTTACATATTGATGCATCAATATTAATGATTTAATAATGTAGTGTATAATACTACAGCACTACAGAACGATTACTTCTACTTTGATTATAAGTACATTGTGCAGATAATACTTAAATACTTTTACCTAAGGAAGATTTTGAATGCAGGACTTTTACTTGTAACAGAGTATTTTTAAAATTGTTGTACTGATACTTTTACTTAAAGTATAGGATCTGTTTACTAATTGGACCACTGCTGAGAAGCTTTTCTACGGCAGTTTATTGCTGCCACGCCAGAAAAGAAAAACCGATCAGTATCACGTTATAACGTGAAACGTTTCTTGTTGTAACAACACGTTTTTCACGTTAAAACAAGGTTTTTTCACATTATAACAACACGTTTTTCACGTTATTGCGACATACAATATAAGTTATCACGTTATAACGTGAAAGGTTTCTTGTTATAACAAGATGTTTTTCACGTTATAACAAGATTTTTTCACGTTATAACAACATGTTTTTCACGTTATTGCGACATACAATGTTATATTGTTATAACAAGAAACATTTCTCTTTATAACCATATATGTTATCACGTTATAACGTGAAAAGTTTTTTGTTATAACAAGATGTTTTTAATGTTAGAACAAGATATTTTCACGTTATTACGACATACAAATGTTTCATATTATAACAAGAAACGTATCACATTATAACAATATACTATTTATCTTGTTATAACGTGAAACGTTTCTTGTTATAACATGATAAGTTTGTATGTTGTAATCACGTGAAAATATCTTGTTATAACATGAAAAACATCTTGTTATAACAATAAACTTTTCACGTTATAATGCGATACTGATCAGTTTTTCTTTTTCCGTTGTGACAGCAATAAGCTTCCGTACTTTTCTGACAGTTACTAAACGCATAAATGATAGCGTTAACATTGCCAAAGCAAATGTGAAATGAAAACATAAACATAAACAGAAGAAATGTGCTATTAAAATACATACAAATAAGTAAGATAGGATAACAATAATATTATTATATATAATTTATGTCACATTGTTGTCAAACCTCCTTAAACAATGATGTTCCGAACAGTTAAAACATTACCGTAACTTTCAGTTTGAACAATGTAGTCCATGAAATCCTCAATTCAAAAGTATCATCTGTAAATATATTTTATGTGTGAAAGACAAGAACCAGGAAAACATGATCCATAATTACTATTTTACTTTCATACAAGTCGAATCAGACAATAAAAGAGACTCAGCTGTGTGAAAAAAAAGGGGGAATCTTCATAGCTCATGTTGTGTATTGTTAAACAGTTTGCATGGGTTGAAGTAAAAGAGCAAGGAAACCCATGCTGAGCTGGTGTACACCTACTAATGTTTACAGCAGTAGGTGGATCAGTAGGTGGAAGTTCAGTTCCAGGCATTACTGCGTGTTTCCATTTGTTAAGTTAAAATCAATATCTGAAGTTCATCGTGGTTTAAGGTTACCAAAAAGGTTTTAGAAAATCTTCTGAAATAACTTTCATTTTGTGCTGCATATCAAAAGCACTAATTAGCTGTCACATTCTGAAATGATGAGTTCACCACAGAAACTATTGTTCCTCGTATCTAAGCACAGAGAGCCTTTAGAGCGGGCGTGTTTGTCTCGGTCTGACCTGTTAACCGCACGCCTGGTCTAACTTGCTAACAACACCAGTTTCACTGATGCCTCGCTGCGAGGTGTTTCACACCAGCTTAACGCAGACTACCCTGCTGCTGGAGGTGCTCAACAGTGAACAGTACGTGGGAGATTGTAGCATCAACTTCTCTGTGGGTTTGCATATTTACTGTAAATGGCACTGCAAAATCTGCACACAAATAAAGTATTGTATGTTATACACGTTAAAACCCTTGGTATAAGAAGCTGAAGCCGTGGTTGACAGGCACGTGTGTGTTTGCATATGTGCGTGTGACTTAGTGGTGTAGGCTACTACTGTGATACCACTGTGATATGCATCTGGTTCTCAACTGCTGATCGCGATCTGTGCAACATGCTGCCATCAGAAGCTGATTAACAACTATCATCCTATTTTCTACAGATATCTGCTTTCACATACCCCAGCATGCATTGGGCATGAGATTGGGGATTGAGATTGAATGCGGTCTGAAAAATCGACAGCTTATCAGCGCTAGACAAACTTTATCTTCACTAAAAGAAACATGGACTCCTCCTTGCCATAATGGACAGCATGGATGCTCACACACGTCCGTCACCAGACTACGAGCAGCTCTCCTGATACAAGCTTCCTGTTGGTTCACAAGGCAGCTTGTCTTAAGAGTTAACAGTAAACAGCCCTTGGCTTAAAATGAACTTTGCCAACAACAGCTGTACAAGCAGTGAAGATCTCCGTACGTACCAGCACCATGTGTATTCAGTGGTGTACAGTGTGATCTTAGCACCAGGCCTGCTGGGTAACGTGCTGGCGATTTGGGTGTTCAGGGCTTACGTCAGAGAAACCAAGAAGGCTGTGGTGTTCATGATGAACCTGGCTGTGGCCGACCTGATGCAGGTAAGAATCCGTCCATTTTTTGCACTTCATCTTTGATTGTTTTATTGGGTTTTCATTAATCTAATTCCTTACATCTGTATATATGTATCAATTTGTCTGTTTGTCTCAGCTCATCGAATCTAATTTGACGTCTATCAACTGTTGCATGCACATGATGAAGACACGTTGAGCTCAGTCTGTAGAGATAACGCTGAGCTTAAAAGTTCAATCTCGACCGTTTGAAAAATTATTTAACCCAAGGTCCAGATAATAGATTTCTGACAGAGCTTTCAGCCACATCTCATGACCTTCATTAGCAGATGGAATTTGCTCAGTTGTCAGGGAGAGTAAAAAAAATAAGTATTTATGAATAAATAAATGCTAGATTAATACAATACATATAATTATAATGAGAACTTCATTAATAAATATAATGAATTAATATAATAAATACAGGGTTATATTTCATATTACAACTGCGTTATATTGTAAATCATTCATTATTTGTTTAAACACCAGTCAGGATGCTTCACGGGATGGAAAATATACATTAATAAGCACTTAAAAATGTCCTTATATCAGGATACAACTACAGTAAAGTGTGTTTTAGTATGTTCTAAACCATTTATTGACTCTTTATATTCTGTTTATGACTAGGGGGTTAAAATAAAGTGTTACTGTTTAACCTATTAAATGTCAAAAATGATCGCAAATTCGCAAAGTTGTGGGCAACATCATCGAGTTGCTTGTTTTGTACGACCAACAGTTCAAACTGCAAAGATTCTGCGAACGTTCTGTCGAAGGTAATATGAGGCTTCAGCGACCTAGTTACTAAAATAAAGTGGCCATCGTCTACCACACGATTTGACAATAAGAAGACACACTTGAAACAATGTGAACCGGTCCTTTAAACAATTAATCAATTTTCTAAATTGTTTCTGTCTATTTCCATTGAAGTGAATGGGCTGCTGGATTGCTCGATCAGTCATCACACTAAGAGCATATGATCTAAAGATAACAGCGTTGTTTCATTTTTTGTTTTTGCTGGTGTGTGTATTTCTTCTTCTGCAACCACCGTGACACTCTTCGTTCTCCTCAGGTGCTCTCTCTGCCTCTGCGGATCTACTATTACCTGAACAACACCTGGCCCTTTGGCCATCCTCTCTGCATGTTTTGCTTCTATCTTAAGTACGTCAACATGTACGCCTCCATCTACTTCCTGGTGTGTGTCAGCGTGCGTCGCTGTGAGCTTATCATGTGCCCGCTGAAGTACAACTCAACCAGGCGACGAAGAGACTTGTTTATATGTGCCCTCGGCTGGCTGTTAGTCGGCCTGGGCTGTCTGCCCTTCCCTCTGCTGAGGAACACCAGCAGCAAACTAAACTCTGATTCGAGTCACCACACCTCAGAGGCCAGCGTCCCCTTCGACGAACCTGAATTGGTGTGTTTCTCAGAGCTGCCCATGAGGACCGTGAGTATTCCAGCAGCCTGGGCCCTCCTGATCATAGCGGAGCTGCTGGGCTTCATCATCCCCCTCATCCTGGTGTTGGCCTGCACCTGTCTGACTGCCGGGAGCCTTCGGGAGCCGGCAGAGGGGGCGATTCATGACCGAGGGGAGAAGCGGAGGGCGTTAAGGATGGTGCTAAGCTGTGCTGTGGTCTTCCTAGTGTGCTTTGCTCCGTACCATGTCACTTTGCCCCTGGACTTCCTGGCTAAAGCCAACGCCCTGAGCAGCTGCGCCCTCAGGGACCTGATTCTGCGATGTCACCCTGTCACGCTCTGCCTGGCCAGCCTGAACTGCAGCCTGGACCCACTCATGTACTATTTCACAACTGATGAATTCTGGAGGCGACTGAGCAAGCCAGAAATACCAGAGAGCATGGCTTTCAGCAGGCGCCTGTCCTGTATAACTGGAGGACAGGACTTAGAGGAAGACTAGACTAGTCTAGTCTAGTCTCTCTAAGCTCTCTTGTTGAAGGACCAACTGTTTAATCTCAACCACTAAAGCCTGACATAAAGTCTATGCATTCTTAAAAAATAGGGGAATATAATATACATGAAATCTAGGATGTGAAAATATGGGACTAAGTTTCAAAATGTGATGTTTTTCCTATTTATATTTCAATAAAAGGTGTGTCTGTTCTTTCTTGTATGACCCTGGTAAAGAAGTTGCGGTTCCTGTTACAAAGGAGGAACTTGCCATCAGTGCCATCTCATAATAAGCATCGGGAAACACAGAATACAGGCAAACCCTTAACCCAGCTACACTTTTCCTCTAGATCCAATTTCAAAATAATCTAGCAGCTTGCAGAGTATGATAAAAGGGTCATTGTTGGCTTTCCAACTTGCTGCGTTCAATGGCGCTATAACAACAACAAACAGCCAAAACATTCAGTAGGTAAAGAAATTTAACTTTATTCAACAACAAAGTGAAGTTCATTTCAGTAGCTGCGCACAACATTGTTTTTGTTTTTAAAGCTAATCTTCTAGTGTTGTTAAAAAGCTGAGACAGAAACACATTTTTACTAGCACACTTCTTGTCTGATTGTCTTTCTGTGCAGGCATCGAGTGGGAAACCATTGAAAATGACTCAAAGTTATTTGGCAAAAGGCCATTTTTTTCCATGTTTTCCTTAAGGGCTTTTAAAAATCAAGGACAAGTTGTTTGTGCAGATTCATTTAGGAATTTAAACATACTAATTGTTCCCGTGACAATTTTAAATAGTGTTCTGCAAAACTTGTAGCCACTTATAGTAAGCTATGTTTTACAGCTATCTCAGAAAAGGCAAACTCATGTTATGGGACTACTAATTCATGGATAAGAATTCAAAAACGCTGACAGAAAGAATAAGTGTGTTCAAAGTCAAATTTGGTGAGATTTCCGTTTAGCTTATTCCCTTCTGTAGCTCGTCAACCGTCCTTCAAGTTTATGGTCAGGAATGAGGTTTCTACACAAACACAAACACTGGTCATATAGGGTGCGGGACTGTTCACCATCAGGTATGACACCATCAATTACATAAAATCATCACACAGCAGGACAGCAGAGGCCTTTGGGAGCAGCGGGGCACTCTGGGAAATATCTACAAAAACAGTGGCGGAGAGTTTTGGGCTTGAGCATCTCTGTCCATAAAAAGACACTGACAACCATGTTTCATGTGTACTGTAACTGTACGCTGCCACACATTTCCAGGGTGACATGTGCTATATGACACCATAACATAATTATAGTAGATCAAGGCTGCTCTAGTGGGACCGGTAGGCTCACACACAGACAGGTCTGATATGAATGACTTCTCAGTATCACTAGGATATTCAGCAGAAGGACTAACAACTCTTGTGACTGGATGTTGTAATACAGTTACGACGAGAAGTCTGCAGGTAGCTACAGCAACAGAACAAAAATCAAACATAACAAATGAAACTTAGTAAATCCTTAGTAAGCAGGCTGACGCTAGTTATCAGTACAAGACTAACTAGTGAGTATTTGCTATGACTTTACAGGTTCAGGGGCATACAGCAGAGGAGGGAGGGGTTATTACGCTGTAACTTAAATTTACTTATCACTGGGGTTAAAGCAGGGGAGGCAAAAACTGGAGTTAAGAGTTTTATACAAAAGTAACTTTCTGCTAAAAGTTGTTCCCTCGTTCGTCTAATCCCACCTGCTCTCTCTGTCTGTCTGTCTGACCTATGCTCATGCTTTCCCATCAAGCCTTGCAGATCCTGGTCTCCGTCACAAACTTGTTCTCAAAGTGGTGGATGGTGAAACACTCGTCTGCAGAGCGCTTCTGGATGCCTCCACCTGACAGACACAAACATACACAAACATTAGTCTGAAATACTGAAGTGACTGCATGTTTCCATTTCCTTTACAAGTCAAACTGAAATTAAAATGAATGTTAGAAAAAACAACAACAAAAAAAACCCCACACGCTGGTAAAATGCAAATGAGGCTTAAACAAATGACAAAAGGCCCGTTTTAGCTGTACAGCACATCCAGACCTGGCAGGCTGGAGCGGCGTTGCATTCTGTAGGTTTCCTTTCCATCACACAGCCGGCGGATGTAGAAGCCCAGAGGCTTGATATCATCGATACGCTCCGTCACCACCAGGTCCTCATGCACCAAGTAGCTGCGGTAAGAGCCAGACTGGGACAAAAAGATGGGCTCATGAAGGAATCATAATACATCTTTAAACCGCTTAAAGAAAAGCAGCTCAGTGAACATGGCTGCAGCCAAGTGTGAAAACAAAGAGTGGGAAGGACTTTGTCTAATTAATGAATCATCTCCAAACTTGTGCATTTTGTGAAACACTTTCACACTGAATAATGAAATTCGCTGATCGCTCCACCACCACCACCCACCAAACGCCAAATGCTGTACAACCTTGTCATGGTGGAGGCTCAGTGAAAATTTTTTTTTTTTTAAACCAACTAAACTCTCAGTGGTAACATACAGTCTTGAGACTGACTGTTTTCAAACTTGGTCTTACTGACCATGTTCCACTCGCTAAAACAATCGTTCTACAGGAACCTGATCGTGTACGTGAAAAGATCTGAACCAGCACAACATTTTTTTAATTAAAAAGTTACTTTTCTTTGATGAGTTTCCTGATGGGATGGCAATGATGGATCATCAGGTCAAAAGTTTCATTTGCAAACAAATAGTTCATAAAGACGGTGAACGCCGCAAACATTATACCTGCTAAACGCCAGCATGTTAGCATGCTGACGTTAGCATTTAGCTCAAAGCACCGCTGTGTCTCAGTAGCCTCACAGAGCTGCTGGCGTGGCTGTAGCCTTGTTTGTCTTGTTCACTTAATGATTTAGCGAAGAAAACCTGGCTCTTGTGCAAAAAACACATTTAAAGGCTTCCACTATAGATGTAAGTGTTACATTTGGGTAGAGATTACTCAGTCTGATTCATACAGACCTACTAACATCCCAGACTGTCTGGGATAGGGGAAGGTGATGTGTGCTGGAAATTTGTACTTCACAAATTACAGACATGTCAGATTTGCACAGGATTAAAGCACAGAAAATCTCTGGAATTATTTTAAATCTCTGGATTTCCCCAGGTAATGTTTAGTCCTTAGTATTAGGGCTCATGCATGAGCTTCAGTGAGAGTGCTGTGTAAGGTTTCCTGTATCATCCAAGCTAGCTCTCTTCTATTGGCAGCTGCATCCTGAGGACACAAGCAGATCCCTACTCACCATCAGCTGTGAGAAGAGGTCGATGAGGTCCTGAGGGGGGAGCACCACCGAGGTGTTCAGAGGGATCACAAAGCAGGTCCTCAGAGTCAGGTCCAGATATGCCGTCAGCTTCTACTCACACACACAAAGTAATCAGGAAAGAATTTAAACATCTCTGACAGGAGCGCGCCGGCATCTACAGTACTGTATGTGGGGTATTTAGTGCGTGAGCGGTACCCTGTTGAAGTCATGGAGGATGTAAGCAGGGTCTCCTGGTCTGAAGCGGGGAGGTGGGACGCTGATGACCGCCATGCTGTCAGAGATCTCCACCTCCTCCTCTACCCGTGGCAGGTAGTATGGCTGGCTCTCTCCCCCAGCTCCCGCTGACACGTCAGTGAACTGCATCGCACCGTGATACAGCCTCTGGAGGACACATGCCCGAGTAAGAGCAAGATAAATCACCCTGATGCACACACAGACAAATACAGGCAGGAAACAAACACCTTGGTGCCCAGATATAGCTGGTCAGCTGCAGAAACATAATTTACATTTTTAAATTATGGGATATGATTAACAATGTCAAGGTGCTACTTTGTGATGAAATGTTTTCATTTACTTCTTTTAATGTCCCCACTTTCTTCGCTTCATCTACTGTACTGTATTTCAACCTCCAGAAAATCTGCGTGAACCAGCTGGCCTAGAAGTATTTTGTTGAGGAGTCATGCTGCAACATTTTGTCATTCATACACAGGAACACTTAGGGAAAGTGCATTGAGATAACTTCTGTTATGATTTGGCAATACATAAGTAAAAATTGAAGTTGAGGCTTCCAACAAGTGGTGAGGCTTTGCCTTGAAACCGCAAGTGCTGCAACTGTTCTTACATCTATGCGACCAGTGGTTTCTCTGTAGCGTCGACCTGACTGCTCTGCCACCAACTTACGTTTAACAAAGTGCACCAGCCTTACTTAAAAAATAACATACTGCAGTTGCTTAGGAACCTGAGGCAGGCAGGGGGGGGGGGGCAAAGCACATGCTGGTTTTAGTTTGGGTACAGTGCAGTTTGCTCATGAGTGGAAACAGTTCAGTCTATCTTTAACCTTTTTGAATCATGAACACGGAAGACATAAAAATGTTTTATGACAGAAAAAGACAAACTCATTGTCTTGTCACATTTTTATAGCTTACATGTTAGGAAACAATGTCCTTTACACACCCTGAAGAAACAGAGCAACGGGGACATCCCGTTGTAATGAGCTTTCTCTAAGAATGTGAGTAGACCTTGTAGAAATGTTTTAATCCGCAAACACCTGAGAAAAATAGGTGAATCAATCTAGCATGCTAGATGTTCAGCTCAGCCAACTACTTATTTACATTGTCTCTCTACCTCTTCGCGCTACATGCCAGTGCGAGCTCGTGAGGGAAACCAAAACGAAAATGAAGATCTGAGAGCAACTAGAAGTGGCATAACGTTGTGAACTGAGGTGTTCATTCTCAGGGTTATCTGCAGTTTCTTTATCAAATTCAAGGGACAAATGTTGTATGATATTTAAGAAAAATATCAACATAGTTTCTTTAAAAGGAAACATGTTGCTTGATTTGAGGATAGAGAATGTAAGCATGAACCAGAATACGATCCACTAAGGCAACAAGAATGCGGAGTCACTAATATCACAGTTTATGAGTAGGATGGGTCTCCTAAACAGAGATGAATGTTGTTTGAACTAAGAGGTGTTTAAGCATTAATGAGACATTTCAGGCTTCGCTTCATTGACATAAGAGACAAGCCTGTGGGCACAGAGATACTAAATTGAATGTGAGACCCTCCCACTGACAACACAGCAAAACGGTGACTTCTGCACTTTCTCAGAAGACCAAAGTGAGCGAGAGTCAGCATTCTAGTTCACCACCAAGGCAAGAGGGTCCTATCAGCAGCGAAAAAGCACCCGCCTTAATAATTCTTCCCAAAGTCAACCCCAGCTGGAATCAAACCAGTGACTGTATATGACGTGCATCCTAACTACTACGCCACCTAATTTTCCTGAACTGCTGCACTTCAGTGAAGAAGACTGAAGTGCAAATGTAGCCCATGATGGTCCACCTTGGTGTGTATTCTGACGCTGACTGAACTGCAGATCAAGCATTTTATAATGTTAATATAGCAAATTTCAACCAGTATGGAGCCTGGACAGATGTGGAAATAGTATATTGGATCACATCCTGTGGCACATGGGTCGTGGCTGCTTGACAAAGTTTACACATGTCAGGTAGACTGCCCCAGGGAGTCTTATGACAGTACAACACGTACATAGACAACTCTCATGACAATGATAATACTAATAGCACTAGTAACAACAATATGCACAAACATATTTACCTTCGGGGTGAAATATCGATAGAGACATGCTCCCCCAACAATGAGCCCGCTGAGGATGAAGGCGATGCCCAGCAGGGTGAGCAGGCAGCGACCTGTGGAGCCCTCGTTGCCCGCTGGAGCAGAGGCCAGCTCAGGATCCTAAACACACACACACACACACACACACGCGCGCGCACGCGTAATTACGCAATAGTCAGCAATTCTGCAGTGAACCATAACATTACATGCATTCACTATCAGCATTCAACGCACACAGCTTTGACTCGGCGATCTGCAGCCCCACTGAATGTGTGGCCTCTGCAGAACAGCTGTTGAGAAGATGGGCGGTCCCACACAGGTGAAATGGGGCTCTCCGTGCATTTGGCGAAAAGCGCTGCAAGCCTTTTCTAAATCAAATCTGCTACATGCAAGCGAATACACAACGACCGTATCAAATATAGACGGTCCACGGTCACAGCTGAGTGCCTGCGGTCGGCGCAGGCCTTGTGCCAGGCCAACAACAGTCACAGGGCTCAGACTTGAAGCCCGTTAGCTCACCTTGTCGCCGGCTGGTACCTCTTTGCCCAGCGCTTTCTGCGCCAGAGCCGCGTTAAAAGCAATCTTCACCATGCTGGCGCGGAAGCGTCAGTTCGGGTTTCTGGTGCAAACAGCGAAGACGGGAGACTCTCGGTGCCGGACTGCAGGCTCCGTTTACTGTCAGCAGCTCCGCGTTGTGACGCACTTTGCAACCTCGGCTTTATCTAGCGTTTCCGGTGGCTGGAGGGGATTAAGATGACGTCCGAAACGTAAGCTAGATGTAACAACTTTAATTTAAAGCTACATAACATATAAACAGCTAAAGCCTGACATGATTTAGACGTTTGTTGCTGCTGGTTTGACAGTGACCACTGCAACCATTTTATTGCCTCATTTATTGCCCCAGCGTCCTCTCTTGAGAGTTAATTTGTGTGGCTTTGGCGCCATCTGGTGGCCGCATGTGGAACCTACCCACAGGCCCGTCTGCCTGCGCAGAGAGCAGTTGCGCACACGCCCCTTGGATCGGGGTGTGGGTTGCCAGGTTGCAGTAACAGATCGGTTGAAATTGTATGCAGTGTGTGGCTTGTTTGTTTTTTTCATATACGATCCGGCAACTTGGTTGACGTCAGACCAACATCCAAAACTCGGATCTGTGATTTCATAAAACAGTTTGAGGGCCATGCAAATTACGGGAGTTTCCCGGGAGAAACAACAGAACGGGCGGGCGCCGGGAGATGGCCTTGAAATACGGGAGAAACCCTGGAGTGTTGGCAGGTATGCATTAGACTGTACATAATACCCCCAGATTTCAATTACACTTTCAGTTTAACGTGTCTCCCTTTACCTGCTATATTCTGTACAGTACTTGACACAACATGATTAAATTACGCACTGACTGCACTGTAATGTAGGCTAATGAAAGTCATATTTTGAGTGTATAAAGTAACCTATTCATCTCTGAATATTCCACTCTGTAAACTGACTCTGTAAATATATTCCCTCCTACAGGCTGGGTACTACCTGCCAGCGTGTCTGCCCACTCACACTGACACACACAGTACCCAGCCTTCACTGCACTGTGTGGAAACACAGGCCAGTGCCAAGGCTATACTGTATGTCTGACACATATCCTCAATCCTCTGGTGTGTGGTGGTCCTCTGCTTCCTCTGCTTTCACTCTCCTGACTAAGTTAAGGTTGAACGTATGAGTAAATAAACACTTACTGCTGCACCAGCGCTCTAATTCCACGCAACTCTGTGGCATCTCTCCAGCCCTCTGCACTGTAACTGTGCCATATGCATCTCCCCGTCTCACAAGCGCGCACACACACACACACACACACACACACACACACACACACGCACTCTGCAGGGCTATGATATTTCCTCTGTTAAACAGACAGATTGGACCGGTAATCACCACTGAAAGGTACATAAACAGAGCAGCTGATTTCTGTACCTAACTCCCCCTCCGCGCACCCCCCCAAACCGACTCTCCCTGGAAATCCTAAGTGGTCCTGAAGGCTTGTTTATGGGCTCGTCTTACGCTGTGTTTGATCTGAGAGCTTGCCCACACATGCATGCGTGGACACACACGCATACACATGCAGCGAGAGAGAGGGAGAGCCGGCATTAGCAGTAATAGCTGAGATGATAAACAAAAGACTTAGATTTAATCCTGAGGGCTTCTCGGCATCACACACAACAGAGGAAGAGAAAACAAGCAGAGGAGGGAGCGGGGAGGCGACCGCACTCTCGTTCCAGAGGGGAAACAGGGGATGATTGGGGGGAGAAGCGTGGAGGCAGGTGGGGGTGAAATGGAGTGATTCTCGGGGAGAGTAAAGTGATGACTGGGAAAAACACAGAGAGGGAGTTACAGGGGGAGGCAGAGCAATCTGCAGTGTCTGATGCTTGAGTGAGTTTTCCGAGGAGCTGATTAACGGCAGATTAAACTCGCCGTCCATCCAGTTTACGTCTCAAACTTTCTAACACGCCCGCTAGGTAGACTTTCTGTGCCTTTCAGACTGCAAAGACCAAAACATACGCAAATGGTCACCCGTGTTTTTGTGCAGAGGCAGAGGGCGTCATAATGGTGGATGGCAGGCGTGTATGACGGAGTCTGAATGCCAATGTTTCCCTGTGGTCTGCAGCAAACGTCCAGCAAGAGCAATATAAATACACACACTGCACACATGCAGATGTATACGCAAACACACACTCCTTGCCTGCACTGTCAGCAAACGGTGAATGTCTGCAGCGGGGCATAGCTGGCTTCACAAAGTGTGAGAAAAAGACGCTCTCATGCATGACATCACCCGCACGCAAGCCAACAAATATGAACACTCACCCAGACACACACCTCATAGATTTGTCATCAATTTCAATACCAGACATGTGAAGCCGCAAGTGACAAATGACTTTGTCCCTTTCACTTCGCCCAAGCCATACATACAGTACAGGCACACACACACACACACACACACACACACACACACACACACATATACAGGCCAGAAACTGCTATGGTAACAGCAGGAGTTGCGTTGAACCAAAACGTTAGACACTTCTCAGTGCTTCATAACGTCACTGACATGTCTTCAAGTGGACCCACCATAATCACCATGTGCCTCGAGTGGGAGACCATTTAGTGGTCAAAAAGCAAAAAGAGAGGGAGGGAGAGAGAGAGAGAGAGAGAGAGAGAGAGAGAGAGAGAGAGAGAAACAGAAGAGTAGATCTCAAGGGTAGACGTATGACAAATCATCATGCATCACACTCTCATGATGATCCTTGCCCCACCACACACACGCTTTTGGCAATCACATGTGGCTTCGAGACAAGGGTGACAAATGAGTCTTTCCTGTGAGTATCAGCTTCTAAAGCTACCTTCACTCTCCCATAGCACTGCCTGTCTTCATCCTCTCAGCCTGGCTCAGATCAGTGAAATGTAATAATTTCATGCTGAAGGAGGTTGTTTGGGGGGGGGGGTAACGTCACAGTAAAGATCAGGATTGGGTTGCACCAGCTTTTCTTACATTTGTGCATAAATCCTTTCCTAAGTTCTTAGTACTATTTGGTTACTTAGCAACATGTAACTGGCATAGTTTTTTTTTTTGTAATTTGAGGTATGTTGTGTTATTTTTGTGAAAGGTCATTTAAAGTCTTTCCAGTTTAGATTATTATTAATCTACATTTCATCAAGTGATGGTTCAGATTTATCAACCATATATTCATATTAGCTGAGCCCTTTTACTCTTCACACAAAAAGGGACAAATGTCAGCAAGCTAAAGTTAGCTTTGTCAGGAGGATCAGTTATCTACATAACAGCTACAGGCGGCTGTTACTGGGTTTAAATAATTAGAAACAACCAACCTCTACTTAAGAAATGGTACAACAGTACAAGTTGTTTTAATTTAGTGATATGTAAATCTCCCCTTAGTAAACTCTGGTGCTTAGATGCTTTTGAACTTATGAACCTGAAAAGTTCATCTGGATTAAAACTATTCTTCGATACACGTCACTCTCCTTCACTTCTTCTCACAAACACCGTGAATTTGAACACACTTTTGTTAGAGTTGCTGGAGCCATTTATTGAGGCTAAAATAATATATGACCTAACACGGAATATATACGTTTTACATGACTGTATTCAAGAGGAATGGGTGTTTTTCTCTCAACATGTTGCTGCCGGTCTTTTTGAAGTAGCAAAGAGGTGGTGAAAAGACAAAAAAAAAAGACGACTATGGAATGAAAGGATTTTTGAAGCACGGGAGTGAAGGAGAGGACAAAAGGTATGACTGGATGAAAGCAAAGGTGTGGGTCACACATGTATGTGATGAAGGACAACTCAAGGTAAGCAACTGGCACAGGTAGAAAGGGAGAAGTAAAAGAATCAGATAGGATGAAAGGGTACAGCGAAGTATGGAGGGATGGGAATGGACGCATGTCTGTTATGTTCCTGAGGGTTAAACTCTGGGGAAATTACCTCATCATCCTGAGACTGCTCCAGAGCGCTACATGAACGCTTCGGCCATGTTGACTTTGCGTCGGTAGAGCACACACACACACATCCACACACACACAAACACACACCCTCTTCTGAATCGTGGCCAATAGCATCATAGCCCGGTCGAATCACTTCCAGATTCAGAGACGTCAGCTTTGTCAGGTTCACAGGAGGAGCAGAAAGCACACACACACACACACACACGCAGCACCTTTCCACCAGAGGATGATACACTGATCTGTATTTTTTCTTCACTTATGACACAGAGGTCAGAGGTTTTGAGACTTCTTAGTAAGGCTTCTTTACTGAACTCAGAGAGAAACTATCCTCACACCGTACAGCAGGTAGAGCAGAGGACTCACAGACTGAAACTCTTATGGCTGATAGCCATGAAGCTACAGTCCCTCCTGGGCTCTAAAAGGCCCGTAACAAGGCTTTAGTAGCCTGCAGAGGTTCGGGAAGAGGCTGTTGTAAGGCCAGTGGTTCATATCCCAGGCTGAGATAATAATAGGGGAACAATTACATTCCCCTTTCCGTCAGCAATACTGTTGAAGTGCCATTGAGCAACACACTTGACTACCGACAGCTCCAAGAGGAGGAGACTGAGTGTACTGGAAAGCTCCCAGGTGTGAATATGGGTGAAGCACGCCCTGTGGATGAATGTTAAAACTACAGAGAGCAAACATCTGTCAATGCAGAACAATTCTTCATTCCTTTTACTTCAACTTGATTCTAAATTAAACTATTATTTGTTGGCCAAAGACCATTCTTTCTACCAAAAGTGGACAAAAAAATCATAAAGGAACAATCGGTTTTAGTCATGGTTAGTAAGCAATATATTAAGGCTCTACAGACCAGTAGTAAGCCATTAAAAACATGGTTGAGGAGGATATACACCAGCCAAAGGGAATTTTCACAACCTGGAAATCAAAAAGGCAACTTTATCACAGTAATGGCTTATTAAATGTAAAAAGCCTTAAAACATTATTTATTAACAATAAATACAGATAGTAGTCACAAATTTAACTCTGTGCAAAGCATGCCTTATTAGTAAATGGAACTTATATCTTGCAAAGATTTTCTTTTCTTAAGTGTATAAATATGTATTTGTATGTTTTGCTACTTGATCTTAATTTTTTATATTTACGTAGGCCTATTTTGACTTATTTTATCATTTTTATGTTTTGCCTCTCTGTAAGTTGTTTTATATTTTTCCTTCTTGTAAAGGACTTTGTAATCCTTGGCTTCTGTGAATTCTATATAAATAAACATTGATGTCGGTCAGACAAAAAGTTGTAATATTTGTGCAACTCTGTGTATGGTCGCTGTGATGAATGTGTGGTCCTTTATGGGGCTGGATGATTTCATATGACCTATGATACCTAAATGCATCATTGTGTATTGGTATAGTAATGCTGTGTGTGTGTGTGCGCGCGTGTGTGTACACATGCTTGACAGAGGGGGAGGGTTGGAGGATATAAGAGTAAGCTATTAAAATTGATGACATCCCCAACACCACCCCTGTTTCTCACCATGTCAAAGTTCACCATGCTAGAAAGAAGACAAATGTGATGTGATATACTGTGGATGAAAGTGATAGCCTGCGTGTGTGTGTGTGTGTAGGAGTGTGTGTCTGATTGTCTGGAAGGACTTTCCTGCGCTTCAAAAGTCTAAGCCCTGGTCAGGATGTAGTTATGGAGCGCTAATTTGAGAGCCATCTGATTGCGGGCTTTTGTGTGGGCCCCTACCAAACACACGCGCACACACACACACACACACACACACTCTTTATCAGTCATTAATCTATCAGGTGTCATTAACAGGGGAGGATGGGCTGATTGGAACCAGAAGGAGACAGAATGATGTCACACAAACACTTCACTGCCAGAGTGCTCATGTGTCTCCATGTCTCCCTTTTATCCTCATCATCACACACACACACACACACACACACACACACACACACACACACATGTACTTGTACATGTGACTGACATGTAGACAGATAAAAGTGAAAAAGTAGGCCTACAAGGGACACACTTATTCATGCTGCTCTTCTCCAACATCTGAGCCACAGCGAATGAGGAATGGTTATTGCCAACACCAGCTTCTATAAACATGGATCAGTGGAGAGCCTGAAGAGAAAAGCTTTGACTTGAAACGTTTGAATACAACAATGGGAAAGTTAGTTTGTGTGAGGATAAATGTGTCTTTAATGAATGAGCCTGTGAGGACGGATGGATTGTATCTGCTGCTCCAGCCGGTGGCTATTTTAATCCCACGTCCACAACAGACATGAATCCTCTTTTACACACTGTTAAATACACACGCTACAAGGCTATCTTTGGAGGACAAGGTATTGTTTAGCAGTGACGGTAATCCCTTGAAGAGTACTGTGTTTCCAGGCTGAGAATGGATCTCTTTATTAACACTGACGGAGGCTCATTATCTATAAATACAGGCGGGAGCCACTAATAAATCATTTCTCATGGCCCTGATAGAGCACTAACCACAAGGCATTAAGGCATTGTGAATGCAAACCACACATTGGCAGGCGAGCTCTCTGCATGTGTGTGTGTGTGTATGTGTGTGTGTGTGTGTGTGTGTGTGTGTGAGTTACACCATGCTTTGGCAGACAGGATGATGGGGCTCGAACTATGCTTTTGATTGAAATAGCATGTTGTCTTTTGAGTTCCCATTTCGGCAGCGTTTAAATTATAGTGTCTCTGCTGGGCTGCAGAAAGTCTCCAGGGGTGGGAATAAAGTCAGAAAAGAGAAAATGCTTTTCTATGCATGTGGGGACAAACTGGATAGGCTGTGACTAAAGAGATGTTGAATGACTCTGATTTTTGTTCTGAAGATTGACTTAAGTGGTGCAGTAGCAGGATTAATTAGTTTCACCAGTTTTCATGTGAGTGTCAAAACCATTGACATGCATGTGGATTTTCATGTCCACAGGTGTTGTGTCACAGTGTATCACTAGTGGGGGCATCCAGTGGAACTGCAAGGGGCATGGTTTCCACCAGCTGCTCCTAAATCTATTAATAGGTTTGTGTGTAACATCCTTCCTAAATTCTTAGTAAGTAAATTAATGTAATGTACCTAGCTAGTTTCACACGAGACATTAACAAAATTATGTTGCACCAAGAAAACTTAAGGAATGTCTTAGCTAGTAAAGGTAACGTGTAAATCGATTGACACATCTGTAGCGCTTTAGTAACTTCCAAAAATTACAGTTTTAAGGGGCAAACAACACCTCAAACTTAACTGCCAACTCTTTGCTACTGTAGATATTACTGTTTTATTTATAAATGCATAGATGGAGAAATATGTGTTTCAGCGTTGGTAGTATTCATGCAGTTTAGAAAAAGTGGAAAATATGAGATTATGCTACTCAAGCTAGCATTATTAGCCAAGCCATTTAGCATAAAGTGGCAGAATGATTTGTAATTTTAGTTACGTTGTGTTATTTTTTTGAAATGCTATTTAAGGTCCTCCCAGTGTATCATTAATAAAACAATATCAATCTCAAATCTCTACATTTATGTTATAACTAGGCTAAGTTTGAATTTAAGAATAGCTGGTGTAACTGGCTAATGCACTGCTGTCCAATCAAAAAGATTCATTGTAAACAAAAAGTCATTGTAGCATGAAAAGCTGTAACATAACTTCTAAATGTAAGACTTTTAAGGGGGCAAACAATATTTGAAACTTCTCATTATTAAACAGTATTTTATCAAGAGTCAGGTGAGAAGGGTCGACCATATTCCGCATGACCTCTTTTACTCTTTACACCAAACAGGTCCATATACTAGCAAGCTAATGTTAGTTTTGTCAGTTAATTCAGTTAGCTGCATAATAGTTACACCTTAAGTGACAACTAAAATGTAAATAAGAACAGGTTTGCGGTGTACAACCTGTTTAATGGTGCGTACATCGCCACTAAGTTATGACTAGGCGAAGTTTGAATTTAGGAAGAGCTGATGCAACCCGCTCCAATCTGGAGTAGTTCGCAGAGTTTCCATGGCAACAAAACAGTAATGCTAAATCTACAGTTCCCATTCAAACCAAAGTATTTCAAGTGGATACACAGTCTTTGTCTTGAAACAAAGCATGTACACTACAACCAACTGTTCTTCAGCCCAAACAGACATTTTCTTTTTGTTGGCTTGAAAACATAGAACTCTTGCTGGATTAACACTGTTTCCTCTATTCTCATTCTTTGCTCAATGCATCCTGTCTACCCCAGCTAGACTCTAACTCGAGCCAGGCCAGACCGGCCAAACTCTGACAGTTTAACCTTCCTCAGAGGTCGCTCCTATTCTTACAGCAGCCAGTCCAGCGCAGCCTCCTGCTTCAGCACAGGCCAGCGCTGTATAACCCATCATTCCCCAATCCAGGCCCATTCTGCAGAGATGAGGGATGAAAGGTCCGATTAGGGCCTGCTGGAAGTATTCAGCCCCCACCCAAACCGGCCCATCACCCCAGTCGGCGGCCCCTTCTAACCAGCCCCTCTCCCATCGGCCCTGCACTGCTCTGTGCTGTGATTGACATGAGAATTACAGTGTGTGGTGATGATAATAAGAGTGCTACCCGGGGCCAGGCCTGCGCCTTCCAGCCAGCAGCCAATCCCAGCTGGCACGGCCTGAAAGACAACTGCTGCCACCATCTGAAGAGGCAAATAAAAATGACAAGCTAACTGTTAAAGAACTGCAGATTTTTCACGTGTTGTTTTAAAAGCTTTTGTGGCTCTGCCAGATTTTTTTTCTCCAACTCTTTCTCTCTTTTCTCCTACATTTTCACTCTTCTTCTCCCCCCAACCACATCCAGATATATGAAACCCCTCATTTATCAGGGCAATCTAAAAATAATTCCCCACCACTGTGGCAAGGCTTTGATAAAAAATTATTTGTGTTCAGAATGATTGCGCTCACTGGGACAAAAACAAATAAAGACGTGTGTGACTGTGGGGTTCCTCTACAACCTCCCACCACATGCACGCACAAAACAATGATTTCGCCCCTAAATAATTGCTACCTCACCATGCATGTTAACAGCACCAAAAGGAGCCCTCAACACATTTCGTATGCTCGTTATGCTCGTCAGCGAACAATCTGATGGCATTGTTCACACTTTTATGGATTATTTTATCCAAACAGTCCAACATAATGTGCTAGTTACACATTATGGTATTAGGAAATTACACTCTAACGCCCTGCAGATTAGTTTTCCACCCCTTGACATCCTTCTGGGAAGAGTCCTGCTTGGCAGAGCCGTCTGTCTGAGCCGTCACTCCGGGGAGCTGATGAGACGGCGAGGAGAGCAAAGGCGTTCAACTGAGATCCTCACATGCAGAGTCTGACTCTTATTATCAATTACGGCTGTTTTTGTTTCTTTTTACCGCAACCATTAACCACACAGTTACTGGCAGTCGGGGAGAGAGAGCAAGGAAGACAGAGAGAGAGAGAGGGGCAATTTTCATCAAAAAGAATTAGCTATCCAAACAAGTGAGATGAATGTGCCATAGAGCTGGATTCACAGCGGGCCTCATGAAAGCGTTGTGGACAGATGAAGATCTATATGTGTTTAATAGGAAGAGGGTGAGTAGCAAGGGATAACTAAAGGCTTAGGAAGAGAAAGAGAGAAAGAAGGGGGTAGAGGGAGAAGATAATTCACAACACACTTGCGGTGAGAGGAGGAGGCTGCGTCTTGGCAGAGATGGGACTCTCCTCTCCTCTTTTCCTCTTACTCTCATCCCTTTTTACCCACCCGGGCCAGGCTGAGGCAGATGGAGCCAGTGAAGGCTGGATGCCGTGGCACATGAGCCATTAAATCTTCCTACACTGTGGGCAGGGGGAAGGCAGTAGTACCAGGCCTCATGCCCAGGCTCCTCACATGCTGCCAGCCCAGAGACCCAGAAAGCAGAGTGTAGAGGTGCTGCACAGAGGGAAAGGAATGGCGCCGCATAGCAACACAGAAAAATGGACGACAGAATATTGTAAAGCACCTTAGTCTGTCTTAATACATGGAAAGCAGTGCAAGCTACACCACCTTTTTTTTCCCTTTTGGTTTGCCACAGAAATTGTGAAAACTGGAAGAATAGCAACTGGTATGTCAGGAGCTAATGGGGATCTTAATAAAATAAAATTTAAACACAAAAAACCTTTCCAAACAAGTTTGTGGGTCTCAGCTCCAAGCCCGTTGGTTTCCACCAAAAATGTAAATCTTTCAAATCTGGTCAAAAATACATACCTTCGCTTTTAAAAACCGCTACGTAATTTCATAAAACAGTTGGGCACTGTAGTTTGTGTTAGCAAACATTTCTCATAGAGGAGTAAATAGTGCATTTGTTGGGGATGACTTTCAGCCACAGGTTTGGTGTATTTATGGCAGTGTAAAGGACACCAAAAAGGAATAAGATATATCAGAGACACAGAAGGTACTTGTTAGCAGGATCAATTATGTTGGTTTTGGTAATATTATAGGGTTTGTTTACAATATTAAAAATATAGACAATCATCAGCCTTATCCTTCAGTTTAACACGCATATTGGCTCTTATTATAATATTTTATTTATTTTGATCTTTTTTAATATTTTTGTTGCATTTTAATCTTATATCTCTGTGTGCATTAGTCTCTGTTGTTTTACTGTTTTTATTTTTCCTGTCTCATTTGTCAGTCACCTGTAAAGCACTTTGAACTGCACTAACCTGCATGAAAGATGCTATGCAGATAGTTTGATTAATTGATTGGTTGCTGGTTGATAGAGGAGGGTGGTGATAAAGCAGCCCATTTTTTTGAAAGTGATTATAGCACGATCACACTGCCGCAGCAGTCGGCTTAAACTATCGTCCCGTACGTGGTTCACAAGGTGAGATTTTCCTCTCTGTCATCAGCAGCCAGATCAGATTAAACGCACATTTCTCTCAGCAACAGCTGATTGGAGGAGAGAATTTTGGATCCTTTTCAACAGCAAATCAAGGGGAAAGATGCAAGTGTGTTGGCAGACATAGTCAATTAAGTCGTATAGGCAGAGAAAGATGTGATCAGCGTCCGACTGACACTCCCATTAGAGCTGCTGGAGAAGCAGAAGCCATGAGGACACAGAGAGGATCCCTGCAGGGACTCGACAGCTCTGGACCTCAGACATCTGTACCCCCCGAGAGAGGGACGAGGAGGTTATGAGTTGCAGATGTGACACACACACACACCATGGAGCTGATGACATGTCAGGGTCAAAGGAATTTGTCACTCTGTAATCTGTCATGTTGTAAAAAGCTTTGACCGGTTGCCTTTGTTCTGTTTCAGCTCTCGTCTTCTGCGTCTTTGTCTTTCTTTCACATCAGCTCAGGATGGTTCGGCGCTGTCTATTTAAAGTAGAAATGGAAGCAGCCAGAAACAACATGTGTAAATAACAAACAGCCCATATGCTACTTGAAATCCTCACTAAAGATGAGGCTTTCAAGATCAGATAAATGTAACCAGTGTTGGAAACAATTAGCACGCCATTGTCTCAGTATAGAGTGTGTTTCCAGGTGAGCCTTCATTCATGTCCACTGCAGAGAACTCACATCCCATTAGTGCCACAACACACTAAGTGTGTACAGCGTTCTATATTCAAACACTCCACGTATGTCACGGCGGACGGGTGGTGGAAGTTTGACGTTTGGCAGTGAGTGGGCATCCGCTCCAGCAGCCCATGCCCAGAATAGCACTCACACACACATGAACACGCACACAAACGCGCACGCACGCACACTAACTGCTCAGCATCAGTATCCAACTTAAAACAAACCATCAGGGGGCCCCGTCACATCCACTCAGCACTGAGCAACAGACAGACAGGTCTGTTTATAAACACACACACACACACACACACACACACACACACACACACACACACATACATGCATTAATTTGTGAGCATGAGCACATATACAGTACAGACAGACGCCTACCATGAGTGCATGGCTGGTCGTGATTACTCTTTGGGCACCAGTCTTCAGCTACACACACACACACACACACACACACACACACACAGACACACACTTCAGCCTAAGTGGCAGTCATTAAGTCATAGTAAAAACATGACACAGTGAATGTCATAAAACAAAGCATATGCACTGAAATAGAGAAAAGAAGTATTTTATTTATAAAATCCATATTTTATAAACAGCAAAAATGTCCCTTTAACCAACTAAAGTATAAGTTACCCTTATGATTGATGTGTTGCCACTTGAGCCTGCAGTTTGTGGGTGCTAGTTTCAAATGCAAACCAATTATTCACCAATGAGGATCAATTAGGCCTTTATCTACGCAAATCAACCGCATGCCAGCGGGCCTGAAGGCGCAAAGTGATCGGAAAGCCTAATTGCAGCTGGTCATCAGACTTCCGCATTAATGGAAACCTGAGACCCATGCTAAATTGGATTTGAGTCTCCTGTTTCCGCCAAGCGTGCGTATTGTGCTTAATAAGAGGAAACATGTGTGCCAAACATCCAGGAATGGGACAAATGCAGATTTTCACTGGATTCAGAATCATAAAACAACGAGAAGCAGCTTCCTGCTGTGTTCGGCGGAGCCTGGCATCACTTGCCTGCGCGCCCGTCGTCACTCGGCTGACATCCCATAATCCCATGACGAAGATTTATGAGCTGACTGCTGAAGACAACATGGAAAAATTATCTCTCAAGCTTAAGTGGAAGGAAACTGCACAGGCTACTTCTATCGGTTCCGTGCGTCTTTTATTTCAATAAGGCGCAGCGGCACTGCCTGCGCGCCCAGAAACAGACTGCCGTTTATTTCTGTTGCGCTTTTCCCACAAGGCCGCGTGCTTGGGATGCACTTTTGTTGCAGTATTGAAAGAAAACGACAAGTTGGGAAAGAATAAACATAAATCCAGGCCATTCCTGAAACAGGTTATGATGACAGAGAGCATGTGATTCCGGTTGGTCATAGTTCTCCATTTCCCGGCTGTTGTCAGAGATTTCCATCGCCAACCAAACCAACCGTGCCGTAAACACAGCCCTCATTTGTTTTCTCCTCAAAGCAATTATATCATGTGATTAAAAAACATTTTAAATAGACCCTTCGCTGACTTTTATTTGTGTAAAGCGGATCTATTTCATGTCAAGCAGTAATGTAATAATCCCGAGCTGTCATTACGGCCCAGTTTCCCCCTGCGCGCCGAACTCCATCTGATCTCCGCACTTATGAGAACCAGACTGGCGCACACCCTCACCGGGCACCGCAAAGGAGAAAAAAAAAAAATCCCTTCTTCTATACCAGAGGGACGGGAGACAAGAGACCGCTTTAAGAAAAGCCCTCAAATTAATATAGGAAATGTTAGCTTCAACAGAAATGCAGCGAGTTTCGTGGAGATATTTTACCTTCCAGATGGTCTGAATTTAAAGACTTAAATATTTGTGCCTCGACTCCCCCTCCAGTGGTCTAAAATGTTCATTCCATCGGATATCTAAATGGAGGGAAGCAACATGGAAAACGCGCAGGTCAATCAAAAAGCTTCCTTGCGCTCGAAAATTGAGAGAAAACGTGCTTCACTAATTTTAAGTAAATCACACTGGAAACTTAAAATCCTGCCTAAATTGCTTCATCGGCCTTTTGCTGTTTCGTTAGTTAGTTATCTGACTTTATAATTATTTCACTACTTACTACTATTTTACTACTCTCTTACATCTTATTTTAGAATCCACGGAACCTGCATTATATCACAAAAGGGCCACCAATCTAAATAAATCAATAAAAATAAGTCACACTTTTACCGTTCTGCCTGAACAGTATCATCATCCTGCACCGCGCCTGAAGCTGCTGCGGCAGGTCCTGGATGCTCAAAGGCCCCTGCAACACTGCAAAAAATATCCGCTATGTACTGAGTCTCATTGGTTGTCTTCATTTAGTAGGAAAGTGGCAACTGATTGGCCAGTCTAACTTGTTTCCTTGCAACAACAACAAAAGAATTCAAGAACCGGCTTGAATCAGATTACACCTGTTGATACTGATAAGGTAAGCTGCCTCATTTTGCATCGATTCAAAGGCGTGGCATTTCCTAAAGACAACAAATGTGATTGCTTTAGAGAGAAGCGTTTTTATTTCACCTTTGCCACGTACATAGTATATTTCTCGTTTGTAACAGGGGACTGGGATTGAAGGCCGGGATTGGTATCAGGATGGATATTTTTTGCAGCGCAGGCCCGTGTGGAGGAATGTACGCTGCGCTCTTCCCTCCCTCTCTGTGACGCGCAGTGGGGAACCAGAGGCACAAGCCCTCTGTGAGACAGAGAGGAAAGGGCAAACACTGCAACGGATAAAGGGGGAGAGAGGGAAATATTGTAGTGAGGAGGAGAGGCGTGCCAGTAATCAAGGATTTTGGATTAGGGCGCGCGTCTTGGAGAACACATGGGAACGCACCGGATCAATTACGCAGCGTCACGGAGCCGCCGTGAGAGAAGAGGGGCTCCCTGAGGTGCTGCTGTTGCTGCTGCTGCCTTTTCTGCCCCGCTCTGTCCTGCATGAGCTGGGACACTGATTCTTGTGCGGGACAAAGCTCAAGTTCAGACGGATATACGACTCGCCGAAAGACGGGATCTTTCGCCAAGATGCAGGGTCTGAGTTCCCGGGCTCACGCATTTTCAGTGGAGGCGCTGGTCGGGAAACCCTGCAAGAGAATGAAAGTGTCGGAAGGACACGACTCAAGTTCAGCTGGAGACACCGGCAGCGATACGAGCATCTTCACCGGTGAGCCAGAAGGACTGCTGCATTTTCGAGAACATCTCATTGCTTGACGCATTTTACGCACAAGATGGAACAACAAAACCCACAATCGGCAGTTTAGCAAGTTATTTTGCTTCATCAGACCTATTTTCTATTCATTTATTACACTTTCAAAATTTAACTTGTTTCTATATTTTATCAGTTAAAAACCAAAATGATAAAATAGAACTTATTTCGATAAAACACAGTTTTGCAAATAGCCTATTCTCCATGTTAATTGGCAAACTGGAGCAACTTTCTGCCTGTTCCTTGTATATTTATTTCTTCAAATTGAAAGGTTAACCTGCAAATGGAAAACAACAATGTTACATGTTTGCATATATTACTAGACTTCTTTTCTCATCCCGGTCTTTGCCCCTTTGTAGGCCTGAACGAATATCCATGCAGCCCGACGACGAAAGCAGGTTCAACACCGAGGACGGCAGAGGACACTTCCTGTGACCCGGACAGACAGACTGTCCGATCAACGGCTGCAGAGGCTGACCCCAGCGGAGAGGAGAACAAGCCGAAGGAGAGCGACTGCCGCCCGGACAGGGACGTTCGAGTAGATCTGCAGGGCTCCGAGCTGTGGAAGAGATTCTTTGAGATCGGCACCGAGATGATCATCACCAAAGCTGGCAGGTACAAAATCCGGATAAGAAAGGCCGATATTACAGTGGGCTGTAGCAGTCATGGAGAGGGCTTAGGCTAGACCGTTGCAAACCCTGGCGTTCAGGTGCCCTTTGCAGACTGTGTTTCTTTCAAACTCCAAACGTATGTGTCCTACATATGCGGCGGCAAGAGGAACACTAACTGTTGGACAGACAGTTAACTGGGTCTATTCCTAATAATATATATGATTTGGTCTGTCCGTGCTTATTTTTATTTTTTAAGTGGAAAAAACTAGACACATCAGCTAAAACGAGACAAAAGTCCCATATCATTTGTTGAGGTTTAAGATTGGGTCCTTTGCTCTTTAAAAAAAATCTCAATATGAAAAGTCAGTTTAATTACATAGAAATAAGAGCAGGCCCCATACTCTGCAGCCCGGGCCTCACCGCTTAAACAGGGATGACCTAAAAAGGGTCCAAGCAGTCTTTCGTTTTCAATCCGGCATAATTACATGTTAGATTCCGTGTTTGAGTGTTTGTTATAAATGAAACACAAGCTGGAGTGGTCGTTATCAATGATATGATACAGGATATGATATTTATATGAACCCGTCTGCGGTTACAGGTGCGCGTGTATCAGGTGTGACACGGTTGTGAACGCGCTGCAGCCAATCAGAAGGGAGCAGCAGGAATTTCACTTTTACACTTTCTAAACAAAATTAGCTGAAGTCGGGAGTTATCGGTTAATAATATATATAGACTACAGACCACAAACTGTGCGGTTTTAGTTTTGTGTTTACTTTGTCATATTAGGTTAACATGTGGGAGAATACTTTTAACTTAATGGACTTAACGTATTTGTTGTTAAGATGTTATTTGGGGATGAAAAAAGAAATAGTGCAAACTATATCCTGTGAGGTAGATTTATAAGCTTTGTTTAATGGTAACTGAAACCTAGGGGATTGTTACATTTTTCAGATCTGAATTAAACTCAATCCAACAGAGTGAATTTAAATTTAATTATTTTTCAGTTTCAAGGAAATTCATTTGTGGCCTGCTAGGTAGCCATGTGCGTCTTCTTCTGTTTTTTTTTTTTTTTTTGTTCCAGAAACGAGTTATTGGGATTTAACTACTTGCTGCAATCTAGGTTCCGTTTATTCAATTACGGAGAACACACGCTATAAATCTCGGCAGTGAGGATGCCCCCAAGGCCCCTCGAGGTCCCTCTACTTTCCCCTGAACTTGGCCGCAACAGGCAGGAAAGTTTCTGCCTGTAGTTCCTGATCTCTTTCTGTGCGGTTTTGTGATGTAAAATGCATGCCGGCTAAACACACGTTTCCCCGTTTTTAAAAGAGATTTAATTAAAAATGGATACCACAGGAGTCATTTCCAGCGTATGGTGAATGGTCTTCTTGTCTCACCTCTCGTTAGGAGAATGTTTCCCTCTGTGCGCGTCAAAGTGCGCAATCTGGACCCGTGCCAGCAGTATTACATCGCAATGGACGTCATGCCAGTGGACTCAAAACGCTACAGGTGTGTGTGTGTGTGTGTGTGTGTGTGTCAAACTCTTTATTTGTCTTTTCGTTTCCTTACTTCCATGTATATTCTGCCGCAGGTACGTGTACCACAGCTCGCAGTGGATGGTGGCTGGAAACACGGACCACTCCTGCATCTCTCCCAGGCTCTACGTGCACCCGGACTCGCCGTGCGCAGGAGAGACGTGGATGCGTCAGGTCATCAGCTTTGACCGGGTCAAACTCACCAACAACGAGATGGACGATAAGGGACATGTAGGTAACCCATCTGAGCACGAGCTGCCTCCCTCTTTCTCTCTGTCCAGCTGACAATACAGCGATCATGTGTGCAGTAGGCCTACAGGTGAGACATTTCTAGTGAAAATGGGGGGAGGTAAATTTGTTGTTTTTTTACTCTTGTGTAGCCTATTATTCTTTTGTATTTTACCGTCTACAATTATAATATACAGAATACAGAACATTGGGTTTTTAAATGTTTATATCTTTAAAATGATTAGAAACTAAGTTTTAGCAACATCCATAAACTACTGGACAGCCAACTGTATACTGTAGAGCTGAAACAATTATTAGATTCATCAATTAGTTAACTGACAGAAAAAGTAAAGGCATCCGCTTGGATGATATAATTTTTATGGAGTTCATAGAGTTAAATACTGTTTTATTTTTCAAGCAAAAATGCCAAACGTTGATTCCAACTTCTGACCTACGAGCATTTGTTGCTTCTCTTTGTGTTATCTGAAAGTAAATTGGATATCCTTGGGGTTTGGACACCCTTAACTTTTGATGGATTTTTTTTCACTATTTTACCAAACGATTAATCAGGTAATTGAAAAAAAAAAAAGAATCTTCAGTTCAACTGAAAATGACTTTAAACCTTAGTTGCAGCCCTATATGTTTGATTCTGCAGTTCAACTTAAAGATAATGATATAACGGCGGTTCAGCATGTCCAATTCAAAGTATCCTCTTCATCTCTTCATCCAGATTATCCTTCAGTCGATGCATAAATACAAGCCACGTGTGCACATCATCCGGCACGACCCTCGACTGGACTTGTCACAGATCCAGTCGCTGCCTGCTGAAGGAGTGCACAGCTTCTCCTTCCCAGAAACTGAGTTCACCACAGTCACAGCCTATCAGAATCAACAGGTAACGCTCACTGAAACTTTAACTGATCCTGTAGAGCAGTAAAATACTTTGTAACATGATCACAAACAATGGATTTGACCGACGGGTTTGGAGACTGTTGCACTGAAACACACTATTTTATGAAACACAAAGGAATATGAGATATTCAACATGTAACACCTATGGTTATTTGCTGTTAAACAACTGAATTGTTGTTTCTGTTAAAAGGTACTGTCGAAATCCGCTGCATCCGATGTTACGTATTTACATTCTACACCCTTTATGTTCCAGAAATATTAAGAGAGAAAACATCAAGTCTCTTCAATGGCCGTGCACCCAGTGACTGTAATATTCCTCAATGATCCAATCAACAGCTCGAAAAAGCTTTAATCCGAACATCATGAAGGAGATGAGGCCCACCTCACTGCGGTCTCAGCAAAATCATAAATTGCGATTTCCTGATTTTCTGCCTGGCCAGTTGCTCAGAGCGGGTGTGTGTGTTCCTGTGCAGGGTAGCTGACCCCACTGTTGGCTACCATTCCTCCAGTAATGGAGCCGTCCACGGAGACTGCCAGCCCTTTTCATCAGGGCTCCTTTTATGATCAGCGAACGTATTATTACAGAAACTCAGTAACGAGCTGTGACTGGGCCGACTGCTGGAGTCCGCAGCCCATTAAAGCACCAAATAAAACCGTACGACCTCTGAGAACCCTGTTTGACATGGCCGATCGCCCTGGGTGCTGCTGGGAGAAGCAGTCCCTGAGGGAGAGCTCTGCCGCTCTCCATGCTGTTGTAAAGCTGAGCTCATTGTTAGCTTAACACATCAGCGGTTGACACGTCCAATCTAACCCATGTCTGTTCCTCTCCCCTGGGCCAGATCACAAAACTAAAGATCGACAGGAACCCGTTCGCCAAGGGCTTCAGAGATCCAGGAAGGAATAGGTACAGAAAACCTCACCAAACATCGACACTTGCTTTAGCTCAGAAAGTACTCCGCTAAAGGACCCAAGACAGATTTAAGGTTCAACCACTGACATTTGACACCACATAAAACTTTCAAATGAAGTTGAACTGTGTAGGGCTGAATTTCACACCTCTCAGAACCAATATTTAAATACCTGGAAGAACATTTTTTAGTGTTTTTACAGTATATGTGTGTGTTTGTGTGTGTAGAGGCGTGTTGGATGGCTTGTTGGAGTCGTATCCCTGGAGAGGCCCTCTCAGCTTTGACTTCAAGCCGTTCGCCATACAGCTCCAAGGTACTGTGCTGCAGCTCTCATTACAGCTCTGCTCCAAGCTGTTTTTGTCTTTGTGATTCAAGTTTCTAACGTCCCTCTTTTTTTTTTTCCTACAGGGAGCTCAGGGTCGCCGACCAGCAGTGTGAAGAGTCTCCTCCCTCTCCCCTCTTCATCACCCCTTCACCCGTTCTCCGTCTCCGCGCTCTCCTGCCAGGACGCCGCTCTCCACACCCTCGCCCTTCCTCTCTACGGCAAGGCCTCCACCACCTCACCCGCCTGCCCGCTGCCCAGCAGAGCCTTCTCCTCCCTGGGAGCAGACAGACTGAGAGGCCTGGCCCCGCTGTCCCCGCTGACAGACCTCCCGCTCCTCTCGGCGCTGCAGGCAAAGAAACCTCCCCACGTTAGGGACCCGTGTCTTCACGGGTCTCTGGGGAGCTCCCCCTGCCTCTTCCCCCTCCACAGCCCCCTCAGCCCTCAGGGGCCTTCTCTCCTCCCTCATCTCTCTGAAACTGTGGGCCCCTACTGTCTTTACCGCTACAGCTTCCCCCTTAACCCCCAACTCACAGCTATTTCCCGGCACGCCAAACTAGCCGAAGACACCACAGACTGTCTGCTGCGCCAGTCTCCGTGGCACCCGACCACCAACCACTGCCTCTGACAGCTGGACCGCACTTTTAGGCTCCGGCCCATTGAGTGTACAAGCCAAAGCTTATTGCAACAAAACAGAGAGGGCTGATTCTCTATTCGAGCAAGACTTAAAGGAGCGATAAAGGCAGAACTGTGACTGTGGGGACGCGTTTTTCTGTTTGTTTTTTTGTATTTAAAAACTGCTTTGTACGCTGTGTTGGATTTACCAGCACAGAAACTGATCCTGAAGCAGATCATGAGCTGCTCCTCTTCACTGTACACCCTCAACTAGAGCCAAAAAACCCCAACTGTGGAGTGAACAGAAAAATAGACAGGATGTAGATTTTTATTTGGGACGGAAAGCACAGTTTCTTTACCGTGGGGGAGAACCTTTTTTCCCGCCTTAACAACTTCACACACTGTAGTGGTGTTACCAAAGAGCAATAGGACCTGAGGTATGTAATATAAATATTAATGAACAGTGAACATGAACATAATAATTGTTACTGACCATAAGTTCCCATTAAAGTATTTTTCAGAATCGTTGTTCAGATCATACGCCAGCACTCAAAATATTCTTTTCCCCTACATACAGTGTGTATAAACAAAGTGAAAGAGGAAACACCTTACGCATGTTTTTTCAGATGTAATCACATGAACATGCAGTGTATTTCAAAATCAATCAGAAACACATATGTGCTATGTTGCAACAGGAAGGGATTTTGAATGAGCAATGAAACAAAAGCATGTTTTGTGTTTTTCGAACCTCTAAACTCAGCCGAATCTCAGTGTCAGGCTTGGCCACCCCTGACTAGTAACATGAGCTCATCAGGTCTCTGTGATTTTAGAGGAAGAACAACAGCTGCCAGGATTCAGTCGGCCAGTTTCCATTCCTGTACTGTATTACCAATAACAGGACTAATCAGAGACGCATGGGGTGAAAGGGTTATTCTATGCAGGCCTTGATTGGACACTGTCTATACCAAGACTGCAATAAGGCTACTTGCTCTCTAAAATGTGCCCGAGCAGCCGTGTCATCCTTATTGTAGTCACTGTTGTAATACTGTTCCAGCATCAACAGTAAATCAATACTGCTGTGTGAAGACTGAATTCTAGTGTCCCGAATGACCGTGGGCCAACAGAATTTCTGTGTTTTTTGTCCATACCAAAGGGGGCACGCCCGTTCAGCCACTGATGTGATAATTCCTGCCTTCAGCTCAGACTCAGAACCCTGCACCATCCCTCCCTCCCTCCCTCTCAGCAGAGCTAGGAACAGCGGTTAAGGCAAAGCGGGGGAAATGGCCTGTTTCCCGACAAACGGTCATAACCAAACAGCAATTTACTTGTCATGGCCGAGCAAGGATAGTGAGCTAATGCGCGCTCGACGTGGAAATAGCAGGAAGGAGTAAATTGAGGAACTCATGCAGGGGATGGCCCAGGTTTCAACGCGCGGTCAGGTGCGTTGCTATCAAACAACCTGCCCTTTGTCTGCAGACAGACATAATCTGCGCTGGTTATTTGATACTGTCTGTCATTTCCATGTTTGGCTATGCAGGACAATCATTTTAAACTCCCAACTAATTCCTGATCTTTCAATTAGACAAATTGCTTTCATACCAGGAGAGCTGAAGTCTGCACCTGCTGCTCTCCAATAGAGTACAGAAACACACATTACATAGAAGAAGACGAGAGCATCTGTTGTTATCAGTGCCTAAATACTTCTATGCCTACATTTTGCAACAGTACATATGGTGCTTGATGAAACAGTGAGTAACAATGTATGAGGCACTCCACCTACAACAGCCTTTTTAGTAAAAGAAATAGGTTGACATTGTGGGAAATAACTTTTTTTTCGCTCTCTTGCTGAGAGTTAGATGAGAAAATTAATAAAACTACCCTAAATGTGAAGCTACTGACAGTAGCCGGTTAGCTTAGCATAAAGACAGGAAACGGGGGAACAAGCCTGGCTCTGTCCCAAGGTAACAAAATTTCCCTACCAGCACCTCCAAAGTGTAAAAAGGGCAGGTTGTTGTCTTACGATATGTATACGCTTTTTTTTAACGTTTCGGCTTTTGTATGGATTATCCAAACAAGGTATAACGTGTTGCCTAGCGAGCTTTAGAGGTGCTGTGGGGCGGTTTGTTGTTTTTTGGACAGAGCCGGGCTAGCTGTTTCTCCCTGTTTCCAATTGGTATACTAGGCTAAGCTAACATGCTGCTGGCTGCGTACTTCATATTTAATAATCAGGTATGAGAGTATTAATCTTCTCTCAGCAAGAAAGCGAATAAGCGTATTTCAAACTCCTTTAACTACTATTCCTTAACATTTTGTTATAGTAAAGTTATATTTGCTACGGCTCCTCTCATACTGGTGTTTCTTGTCTTATCAAGCTCACCTTTGTTTAAGAACTTGTCAGACCCCAGAGTTGGTTGAAAACCACGAGTTAACCTTTTATCAGCCTGTTGATGATTTACCACGCTGTTCGTCCCCCCACATTGTTAATTTGCTTGAAAATGTGTCAACATAATCCTCTTGAAAGTGGTGGCTGGAATAACATGGAAACTGCTGATTCGACTCTGTAATAACACAAGGGGGAAAGTTTCTGGGTCATTCTGGAGTGATTGACAGGCAGTAAAGGGAGAGAAATTTGACCCTGGAGTCATTTGTTTCCAATCATGTGAAATGGCATCCCAAAACAGGAGAGAAACTCGACAGAGAGTCGGGACGTGTAAATATACTCTGCCTTCATTAGATTAACATACACGGCACACGCACACACACGCGCGCGCACAGAACGCAAACACACATACACCAGTTATCTCCTAATAATAGCTGCCATACACTCGCTCACAAGCACTCAGATGTACCTACTCTCACATACATACACACAGTCCTTTGCCCAGTCAGCTTCGTGCCCTCCAGCCTCGCTCGTATTTGGCTCTGTGAGTCTCTTGTGAAGGTTTATACTGGACGCTATTTTCTCTGCAAACTCAATAAAAGCCGGTTATTTATCAGGTCAGATTATGGGACGTGACTGAGCTCAGCTGTAAAGTTGAAAGTGAAACCAGCTGTTGCTGAAATTGAATTAAACTGAGTGAGTAATGTGAAAAGCAAGGGCAGTTTAACAGTTATTAAGCGCTCTTCCACTGCCCCATCAAGTGGGCATACACTTCTCAGTCAAAGTGCATTTTGCCTCCTGGATAGTGAAATTCCTCTCCTCTCGTCCCACCACTGTTTCCTTTTTATCTCAAAGACGTCCTTTGTTGCTGGAAGGATCAACAAGTTAGTTTTAAATATGGACCAAGACTCTGTTGTGATCAGAACGCCTGCAGCATTAGAACACAGGAGGGCTGACCGAACCAGGAGAATCCGTGGATTTGTGTGTGTGTGTTGGTATAGCCTACTGCTTGCAGTATGGCCACAAGTGTGTGTAGACATGGGTCACTGGGGCATTGCATAGGCATGTGCTCCCTGACAGGCCCCTGTCTTACAGGAGCAGAGGTTAGATGAGTGGTGGACAAACAGTTTTAACATGTGGCCTGGCACCTGGCCTACAAGTTTGTGTGTGTGTGTGTGTGTGTGTGTGTGTTTTGGGGTTTCCTCTGAGTGCTCCATCTGGGCGTCACACTCATGCCATTATCAGAGAAAGTGTTAATGACCCAAACAGCTCATACACTTTCCCTCGCACCTCTCTATTTTCACCTTTCCACCCTCATTTCTGTGAAGTGAACACTTTACCGTCAGGTCTCCGATTTGTGTAACAGATTCAAAACAAAGCACTGGTGTACTACAGTGGTGGAAAGTAACTACGTACCTTACTCAATTCATGTGCTTAAGATCCACTTCATCCCACCACATTAAAGAACTGCTAACATGTCAATGCATCGACAGTAATGATCCAATATTATAATAATTTCAAAACTGGCAGGGGGCATTCTGCATCAGAACTTGAACATTAAAAACATCCTTGGTTTCAGCTGTGTGACAATGAATTTTTAGATAATCCACTAGGTTTTAAAATGGTGAATTTAGCTTAGTAAATATATATTTAAATGCTATTTACATGTTAATACATCTGTAGTAATAATCTGTAATAATATAATACACACTAATATAACAATGACAGAGGCAATTTGGCCAGCATAGTTTTACTTTTGATGAGTTTTACATTTTTACTGATAATTCTTACACACCCTTTAGCATTTCACATGGTCGTATTGCTACTTTTACTTGATTAAAGGATCTGATTACTTCTTCCATCGCTGCCATACATACATTTAGTGCTACATACTGTATCATGCTCCTGTATATTTAGTCATTTAGTGTATGCTAAACCCTCCACAAGCTTAACTTTATAACGGTCACATGAATGGTCATGTTTGCCATGGCCTCATAATGCAGTTTAATTTCTTTTTTCTGCCGAGGGGTTTGTCATCAGCAGAGCTGTGTGTTTGGGTGCAGGGTGGCTGGAAGAGGACTGTCAGCACTCAGCTCACGACCAACAAACACAACACACACTCTGACCCTGTCTGTCCATCACAGGGGACCACCCCTCCCCCCAAAAGAGAGACTGTGTGTGCTAATTCCTCCCTCTGTCTGATGGACGGGAGGAGGATTCTACAGGTGCATGTGTGTGTGTGTGTGTGTGTGTGTGTGTGTGTGTGTGAGAGAGAGAATAAGATAGTAAGAGAGGGAGAGGCACTCTCTGGCAGTGTTTTTATTTAATATGGACCCATAAATCAACCCTTTTGGAACAAGAGATGTGAGATATTCTTTTTCTCTTTGCCTCTATCTCTGACAGCGGGATAGATCGTTCTTACCTCTTTTTGCTTCCTGTGTATGACAGGTTATCACTCCTGGGACAGATACAGGGAGAGAGAGAGGGAAATAAGGAAAGAGATGGAGAGTGATTGAGTGAGAATGATGCTCCGTGGCCGATGTATCGGATGGCAGATGAGGGGCTGGGGTGAGGGTACGGGGTGGAGAGAAAAGAGTGATTTAACGCTGGTCTGTACTCTCCTCTCCTCTTATCCCTGCCCTGCTTCTTTCATGTCTCAACCCAGGGTCAACCCGCCTGCTGCCCCAGATGGTGCTGTCTGTCTGGGCTGCCCTCTACAGGATGTGCCCTCCTCACCCCCACAGCTACAGGCCTATATTCGCTTAATTGATTTCAGGGGGGAAGGCCCTCTTTCTCTTCTGTTTCTCTCTCTCACACACACACACACACACACACACAGACAGACAGCTTGCCAACAGCTAGTGCCCCCACTGCACACACACATACACGCGGCTGGCGCTGTGCGCTGTCAACGCTAATTCAATTTGAGACGCGGGAGTGTGACTAACAGCAGACCCGCAGAGTGTTTTACCATATGCACCACACACACACACACACACACACACACACTCCTGACAGTCATATCTACTGGTATAATAATAATGTAATTCCAGAGGAATAAATCCTAATAATAGATCTTCTCTCTTCCTGTTTCTCTCATTATCAGAAGACAGTCATCTTGTCATTCAACTACAGAGTAACACCTTATTAACCCCTTCAACTTCACTGCCTAACCCAGAATCAACTTACACACTGTGGTTACAGCAAGTTAAATCTGAAATAACTAGGAGAAGGTTTGTAGGTTACAAAAAGAGGTAGAATAAAACCACAAATTGTTTAACTATGACTATTTCTAATTTGAACTGCATTTAACATTTAACTTTAACATACATCAAGAAAGATAAACAAGATATTACATATTAAAGATTACATTTATATGAAAGGCTTCATTGTTTTGAAGTAGCCACAATATGTTCACAAAACATAATGCAGAAACATGCAAGACATAAACAAGACTAAGAGTCTACAGCCATGCTGGCAGCTCCGTGAGGCTGTGTTTCGGCACAGTGGTGCTTTGAGCTACATGCTAATGTCAGCATGCTAACAAGCGCACTACGACAATGCTAGTCTTATGTTTAGCAGGTATAATGTATACCCCTTAGTTGAGTGTGTTAGCATGCTAACATTTTCTGATTAGCACCAACGTTTTTATTTGTTGTATTTTTGACCACCAAAGCTCTTCCGGTTCACCCCCGGGTGGTTGGTGGGGACATGACTGTCTGAACCAAACTTATGACAATCCATCCAATAGTTGTCCAGACAACTCTTTTCAGCTGTGCCGCTAGCTCGGCCAAAAAAGCCCTCCAGAGAGCCAAACCAGGAAATGAAGAAAAGGCATGAAGTGTTTTTAAATTTTAAAGCACATGGGGTAAATGAGAACTCTTTATTTGTTCGATTTAGCCTTGAGGCGACAGTTGCCTATGTGAGGTGATGAGACTATAATGTAATAATGAGGCAGGGCACACACTCCTGCAGTCATGTGTGTGGACACAAAGACTGGCAGACAGCCTCAATAAAGAACAAAAGACAAGGCTACATGTCCATGTTCACGGGTTGTTTCAGGGTGATGGGGAGAGGTGAACTCTTAATGAGGCGTGCTCTGTAGAGCAGGGATGGATAGGGCCAGCTGTATCGGCGCACGTGTGTGTGCGCGCATGTGCATGAGACAGTAAAACTGATTAAAAGCAGCGTTAACACATCTGACAGGAAGCAATGGTCAAGAGGTGAGTGGAAACTGGGGAGAGCCTCGGGTTGGAGCGATTAGACACACACGTATCAGCAGCAGCAGCAGCAGATGGGGAACTGGGGAAAGCCCTGGGCAGCAGCGATTGGTCACACATGCCCGTCGATATCGGAGTAGAACCAATCAGCTTGGCTTCCTGTGTTTGACCTGACCCTTTACACACTGTAATAGAATATTTCAAATGGGAGGCTGGGGGGGGGTCAAGGACAGGAAAAGAGGAAAAAGGAGTCTGCGCTACCTCATTCTATGGAATAAATAGATGATGAGTCTCTTTACTGTATACACTCACAACTGATGTTACACTGTAACAAAAGAATTGTGAACATAAAACAACTTTAAAAGGTATAGCACAATGAATGTAAACAACACAAACAGGCAATACACACATGTTCTTGTTAAATATTATATACAACTCTTATTCCAGGAAAGTGAAACTATAGTAAATACAATAAATATGTAGCATTAAGATTAAACTTCAAGTTAACATAATGACATCTGGTGACACTAATTTGCAGGTCAGTCATTTCATACAAAAGTCTTAATAATTTCTTAGGAAAAGAACGATTTATATTGGTACTAACTGTAGAAAGAAATGGTAATTCATTGTTTTAGCTCAAAAACGCAGATAAATATACAGTACATTCATCATTCAACTATCGGAAACTTTATTCTTAATACACTGTATGTGTAACTGTGCGTGCTTGCCCGCAGACAAATTTCACATTTTTCCATGTCCAGCTGACCTGGTGTGTGCACTGACCAAAAGACTCACCAATTAATTTGAAATCAACTATAACAAGTTTCCTGGTGAACACTGTCTCTATTTTCCTAAAAGTATCAAATGACATAGTTGTTTCTTGAAACGCTCTGGGAAATTATTCAGAAATCACAGGCCTGTAAAATAGGGTTACATTGAATTTTATTCTTGGAATAAAAAACAATATTTATTTTTGCTGAATCCCAGCTCGTGATTAACTGTCTGGACATAAGATTTCATATCCTGTGCGTGAATCATGCTGTAGTCTAACCAGTCCCCCTTGTTGTAATTAGAGCTTTTTCACCAAGCCAGCGCGTGTGTGTGGCTCTGAGCAGCCCACCATGCAGAAGCAGACAGGTCAGCCGCGGGGACAAGACCACCGGCCCGCCGGATCCCTGCCTGTCAGCAAGTACCACTCCTCTAGGATTGGGGAAGCAAGCAACAAGGTATCAACACCTGACACACACACACACACACACACATATATATACAAAAACTGGTCTCCCCCAGAGCAGTGTTCATGCAGGAGCTGCCTCCAGCACATCTGGAAGAAGCATACCTTCACATATGTTGAGATGCACAAAGCAGAGAGAAAAATAGGCCATGAAAGACTCTCTCAGCTTTAATCATACTTAAAAGACATGGCCACTGAAGGTTAAAAATAGATTTAAAACAAAACTTACCAATTAGATTTTGTGGCTCTGACAGCAGAGGGACATGGAATTTAAATTTCAGGTGATCTAACTCCTGGCAGAAATGACTGACAGCTGTTGGATCACTGGGGCCAGTGTTTTTTGGATAACTATAACGACTGAGGACTTGAAGAAATATGTGTGTAATAGGCAAAATAGAGACTTGTGTCAGTCTTGGGGAACTGATGATGATTGTGAATGTAATTAAGTGTGTGCTGATGATGATTAGGAAGGACACAAAAGGGGTCAGAGGTGGCGGAGTGTCACTCTGGAAGACTCCCATCAGCTATGGGGCTGCGGGTGTGTTCATGTAGAGATATTTGTGTGTGCTTGGACAGCACCTGTAATGGCTCCCAGCTGAGTCTCCCCCCGGGGAGATGGAGAACTGTGTGTGTGTGTGTGTGTGTAATGAGGCACTGGCATGCGAGCAGCAGAAGGCCACTTCCTCTACAGGTGACACCTTTGACCTCTCATCTGTTCCCTGTTGGAGGAGAGAAAGAGGAGATGGAAAAAGGAGGGACAAAGAGGCACGCAGACATGCATACTTTGCCCGAAACACAGCAATAAACTGACAAAAAAAGAAAAGTGACACGTAAGTCATGTTAAAAACCCTTTTAATGACTCTCTGTCTTTGCATATAAGTGCGTGGAGAGCCACTAGGAGTGGTTACCACTACATGCAGAAAATCAAGCATATCCCAGCTTTCTCCAAAGCATACTCATTTAGCATTGCAAACGTTTACAATCAGCCGTCTTTTGGGGTCAAATATAAAAAAATAAATAAGTCAGAGTTTCAGCACTACAGCCAAAATTTGGAGCTAAATACAAACAGACAAGGCAATAATACTAGAAGTCCCATGCACATAGGACATAACAGTTCCAAGCATGCTCTTCACAATACACAATCAGTCAGTAAACAGATAAAAAAAAAAAATATATATATATATTGCTTGCTCTTTGCATTTTATACATGGTGTAAAACCAGATTGGAATATGGTATCAGCTATTAAACAGTACACAATTGTTTTTTTTCCCTCAACAATTAGTGCACAAAATCGCATTCAAGAATATATGCAAGGTGTGCCTGAAAATGAAAAAAGACATAGCAGCACAGTAGTGTCCTATTGCTGAGCTAATAGATAATGTGAAACATGAGTGTGCAAATGAACATTATTATGGAAGGACTGCATGGCATGCAGTTAATCGCAGGTCTGTGTATATCCTGTTTAATCCCTTCTCATTCCTCTTCTGCTGTTCGACAGCTCCTTTATTTCTCACAAAGAACAAACATGGAACACAGAGGAGCGCACAGAGCTTGCAGGCACATGGCACCTTTTTTTGTTTATTCTCCACTTTTTCACTCCCTGTCTGGTCTTGCTTCTCCTGCTCTTCTCCTTTCCCTCCTGATCTTGTCATTTTCTACATTATGACACCTGGTCTCGCAGTCTGGACAGTCTCTGGGAGAGCTCATTCTGATAACACAAAACAGGTAAAACAGTAAAAAGGGAAGATCTAGACAAATACAAATTTGTACTGATCTGACAAAACGCCAGATATTTTCAGACAAAAACGTTTGTCACTTTTAAAACCCAAATATAGATTTCTTTTATTATTGCATTAGTGGCTCTGAACTTGCAAAAATTATTGAAAACCCTTCTAGGTTTAGAGGGCGCCTAAAGACAAAGAACATTTGTCGATAGGCCAGCTTGAGAAATTGCACTTATAGTGATACTTCTCAGAGTATCACTCAACCCTTGTAGGCTTGAAAGGTAAAGGCATTAAGTTTGAATTTATGTCCCTCACAAACAGCGGCTGTATTCAGCTTGAATTATTTTGGTTACAATAGTTTCCACTGGTGAGTTGTCATAATGGAAAACATATCAAAACATCTTATGGAACCACTCAAACACTTCCTGCCACATAATCCACCTTTCTGCTGTCGAGCCGTATGATCACAATGTTCCAAACAGTCGTCGTTTAGGTGAAAAAAGGCTTCTGTGTCACGCTATCACTCTGCATGAAGTTCCAAAACTCCAGCAGAGGCCGTGTCTCTTAGCCATTCTTGGTTAAACAACTATTGTTTTGAGCAGCGTGTATTGAGCTGCAGGAGTGTTTTCAGAACTTTCAGTGGATATTTTAAAATTTTTGTTCACTGTGAAAACTTGTCAATGTTAGAACCTACATGTTGTACATAATTCAAATGAGTGCTTCAGTGGAGTATCACTTTAAATTTCTATTTGGGTGACACTAACGCATGTGTACCAGTGAGACTGCCAAAGACAATAAAGATAAAAAAAGTGTAAATTCTGTTTCTGAGATGTAAAACACCAAAAATAGCGCCAGCATATTGATAAGAGTGGACGTGTTACCTGCTCTGTTGATGCCACAGATGAAGCCAGTGAGGAAGTCTGGCCTGCTGGAAGCTCCAGGTTAAGATCCAAACTAAAAAAAACAAACAAAAGAAAAACAAAACACAGGAACTGTCTCACCATAATTTCTGCGTGGGTGCTTAGCTCTTAAAGAAAACCAACAAAATGGGGACTCTTAAAGTCACTCTGACCTCACAGCCTCTTTTAAAACGGTAGCACTAATCTTAATGGGCTTTTTGTATTACAAGGAAGTCTTGTAAACAGTGAAAGAGATTTTCCTAGATTTTTATATGAAAATCCTTTACATAAAGTATGAACAAACTGTTACTTGTGTTTTCAAATTGTTTGGGAGGTATGGGCCATACTCACCCTGCTTCATCAGCCATCTCATGCAACAGCAGATCCACTTCATTCTAGGGACAAAGCAAACGGTCATTTCAAAAATATGTGCGTAAAGGATTCACTGTTTGAATTATTGCTGGGGCTAAGCCTGCCTTCATAAGAGGCCACAGGAGAATAGCTTTCCCTGGTTGTAAGAGGACAGCACTTGCCTGAGGTGTAGTCAGAGTAGTGGTGTTGCCCATTGTGTCTTCCATCTGAGCTGTCTGCACATCCAGAGTTTCAAATTGGTTTTCAAACTTGTCCATTAATGCAGAGATCTGTAAAGAATGATCGATACAGAAAACAACATTCAGAAATCTTAATGAACACATTTTGCTTAGCTTTGTTCCTGTTTATGTGCACTCATGTAAGCTTTTTACCTTCTCCAAGTTCATGCTTTTCAGGGTGGCATCCATAGACTTGACCACTCCTGACATGGATTTAGATACCTGCGCAAAAAAACACATACATTAAATTGGTCAAGCCTCTGCAGTCTCCTCCCTTTTTTACTGGTCTAATTTGTTGTGATTCAAAACAGGATCGGGGTATTTGAAGTCAGACAGGGAGATAGCTGTTGACATGGCAAAGCTAAGAGTGATGTATCCTTATATTTCCACTAGGTGTCACTTTTACCTTTTTAACCAGATACTTTGTCATGACTACCTCTCATCCTAAAAGCATCCCTAATAGTTAAAGGAATAATCTTGTTAAAACCAACCTCCCAATAATTGTCCAAATTATGGTGTAGGGTTTATCATTAATGCTATTGTGTTCATGTTTTATGAGACAGGCAGCAGCATTACAACAACATACAGAGTGTTCTAAGAGGTGTTTTTCAGCAATACCATCTCGCACTGTGCTTCCACATCTATAGACACTATTACGTTCTATTCTACGAAATAATGCCTGTCCTACAGTCAACCTGAATTAAAGCAATTTTAAGAGGCTGTCATTCTAATAAGAGCGAGACGCTAAAAGCCTAAAGTCTAAAGCACATCTAATGACATTATGTAATTGGTGGCTTTTTGTTTGCATGTCTGCTAGCCTTTTTTGCTCACTCTCACTCCCTCTGTCTCCTTTGTGTAGGACTTTTGACTGAGTGAATCAGGCAACTTTGGATGTTTTACCCTGAAATGGTTACCCTCTGCAGCTCTTCACCTTCTGAAAATGGATGCATATATATATATGTACATATGTATGAATGTATATATTTATACCAGAATAACCACTATCAGGTAAAAGCCATGTGATTTCTTAATCTTTGTCAGTGAATACAGGTAATTCTTAAGATATCTACCCAGCAGGCGGCTGGGTTAACAAACTGGAAGTTACAGTGTAGGGCCGCTCCTGTGACCGCAACATCCCGCTTCGAAGCCAGCTGGTGACTTTTGTTGCCCATCTCTTCCCTCCTTTCTATTCATCTCTTTCTACTACTGCAATCGAATAAAGGCCTAAAATGCCCCCCCCCCCAAAAAAATCATATTAACAATAAAGAAGTTGAGTTGACCAGGCAAGTGATATTAAATGTAAAACACAAACACCTTAAAAATGTGATGTATGCGATTCTGGAGAAATTCAATACCATGAAAAATACCATAATATAGCGAACAATGACACAGCAGGTAATGTAACTAACTTTAGCTAGGTTGTGGGTTAGCCAACTGTCCTACAGTTGCTTCGGCGAAGCCAACAGCCAGAGAGGATGAGACACCTGGAGCAGCACACCAGCTCCAGATACCGATGTTCACAACTCTCCTGCTGCTATAGCAAACATCACAACAACTGCATGTCTTGGCAAACTAGAAAGTAAGCCGAGTGTCTGTGGGCAAGTCATCTAACGTTACCTGGCACACAAATCATCGCTGGAATAGCCACGAGCCACTTTGTTTATTTCCCATTTACAGAGCCAGGGCTTAGAACAAACACCAGAGTTTTGTTTTCAGCGCACACGCTGAACAGACAACTAGCGGACCGTGAGGAGGTTTTTTGCTGAATTTAACAAAAAGACCTGTATTGGATTAGAATCGCATGCCCCACGTTTAAGGCAGGAAACACGATGGAATCTTCATTTGTGGTGGAGTTCATTTTTCACTACAGCAGACAGTACTAACCTTTTTCACATTTTCTCTACTTTGAATGATCTGGCAATACAGAGGTTATGTTGAAAAAAATGGATAGGTGACTGCAGCAAATATAGGTATGTTTTCCCACAGGTTGTCATTTAACTGCTTTACGTAAACATCAAAAGCAAGGCAAGTCTACAAACCACTGACCAGCAATCCTGACCTGGTTCATAGTGACAGCCGTCTGGACCCTAGAAGCCACAGCATCCACACGTGCACTCATCCTCAAGAGGTTAATGGACTGATGCTTCTGTCGGATGGCATTCTCTGCATGGATCCTGGCTGCCTCCATATTACCCTTGTGGATGGCCTGAGAAACAACGTAAAGATAAACACAATAGAGCGGCACTATATTCCTTGAGCATGTCCCTGGATCCTGGTCTCTAGCAAATCCACAATTTAACAAGCCAACCTGTTTCACTTTAACTTTTTCTGCCTTTTCCTCTTTCTCACATTTCTTGGAGTTGCGCTGAAGCTCCTTGGCAGAAAACTTGAGGTTGAACAAATGTTCTGAATGGCTAGTTAAGGCATGGTTAATTTTAGTAAACATACAACGTTACTGAATATAAATTGAAGCACCCAAAGACAGTGAGGAACAACTAAAAAATGTAACCACAGTTATACAATTAACGTTAGTTAGGCGCGCTAGCTAACGTTAGCCTATCATTGTTCCCCTTCATCATTAAATGACTGGGCAGAACCTACTAACGTTTGCCATTGCATAACAGCACTAACGTTAGCTACCAAACCCAGTTTACGTTTGTCAAGATACTGCTAACGTTAGCTAACTGTATCTACCGTTATGCATGCTAGACTTCACAGGAAAGGATACTCTCCATATTCGACATGGTGGTCTCTTTCTGAGAGACCATGTACAGAGACACCGTAGCTTCCAGCCACTCACTTATTTTCCAGAACTGTTTGTTTTGATTTTTTTTTTTCAAGCTAACGTACACTCGTCACTGGAGCGAGGCGAGAGGCTTCACTTATACGTACTTCCGCGTTTGCTTAAAATCCGTTAGGCAGTGGCAGTTTCGCACTTTTGTCTTGCAGTCCAAACGACGGTCTCGTAATTGTTGGAACACACTGTTTCCTTCGGTAGAGCTTTTGTAATTCAATCAGTTAAGAGAAAGGTTGTAAAGCGCGTATGAAACGTTGAACATTAGGCGCTCTCATGTGACGCATGCGCAGCATAGTGACCATTCACTGATTTCCCATGATCTTAGCTGTTTTGTATTATTTACCTAGCCTATGGGTTAATTCAAATAAATGACGTGATATCAGACATATGGGTCCTTGAAATGTCGTTACTACTGGCTAATTGCATCAATTCGCTGGAACGATGGTTGGGCCCACAGACACGTGCCTAGACCATGATGCGTGTAACGTTAGTATCTCGACCTATCCTTATCTTTGACTACAAGCCCTACTTCTGTCTACCTTTTACCGCCGTCACACCCGGTCACGATTTTGCATGGCGTGCCCGCGCCTCCTACGTCACGACTGTTCGAGAAGTGGACGGGCTCGCGTGTCCAAAGCAGACAAGTTCCATGTAGGCTAAAAATAGTTTGTACCCGGTATCGGTAAGGTTGTGGTATACACGTCTAGTGACGTCATTTGTGCTTTTTTTGGTGAAGGAGTAAATTGACCTTTTCCACAGAGCCTTAACGCTTTCAATCATGTTTCTCTCACTTTATTTCTGATGCATCAACGTGTAGCCTATATCACATTTTTAATCGCTGTTTGTAGAGTTTTGCATGGGGAGAATGGTGGTCTGGACTGGTCTGTGAGCGGACGGGGACACATACGGGAACTTAATAGAGGGATTCAGGCTAGTTGGTGCTGAAGAGATGGAACACAGGGCAAGAAAATGCAGCATGAGGAGAATCAGGATCATTGGTTGTCCGGAGAGAAAAAAGGTTCCTGTGTGTGTGTGTGTGTGTGTGTGTGTGTGACCGACCAGCCGAAGGAGACTGGGGGTAGGGGGGATTAACGGTGGGGGGGGGGGGGCAGCATGGATGACTCATACTGTATCTGCTGATACTCTGAATGGACACAGCACTAGATATAACTGTGTGCGTGAGGGAGAGTAAAGGATTGAATGAGAGGTGCCTAATAGCAGGGTCCTCCGAGGTTGCCTCCCTGATGGTTTGAGCTGGCTGCACAACCCAAACATAGAAGTCCTGGCCTCAGCCCCAGCACAGCGATGGGGTAACGTTTGAGGTGGCACTGTGATTTCAGTCCATTTTAACTCCCATTTATACGACACACCAGAACAGGCACAAAATAAAGTGCTTTTCCGTTCAGCCAGCTTACTTAGGTTAATTACCATGAGAGTGGAGGTACAGCCATTCATTCGGGCAGCACAATGCACGGGCTTTAGCTAAAGGTTCCTTCTCTCGGTTCTGAATTTAGCTCGTCTTTTAAACTTTTATTTTTAAACACAGGCACACATTGGCCTATTCGAATTATATTACACCTGTTAACGCCACCAGCACAGCAGCCAACTCCACCATCATTGTTGTGACCGTAGACCGGTGTGTACAGACACACACACACACAAAGTCCCCAGTCATAACTGAATGACGGCAGGTCGCTATGGAAACTGCGTTACGCTCCTGGCGGCCGGAGGAGAAAACAAGAGCGCGAGGACTCATTTCAGTCTTCGTTTCAGCACCACGCGAGCTCCTGGACAGCGCCCGAATGAACTCGCGCACCGATTCTAGCCTCACATGCCTTATAAGGGACAGAGCCGCATCAGCACCAAGTCGAACCGGACTGAGTAGGGACTTCAAAAGAAAAACCAGCCCACGTACAACAGACACAGACTCTCCGGACCTGAAGCTCGGTGGATAATCCAGGTTTCGTCCTGCTGTCAAGCCAGGGGCCGGTCGCTCCCGCAGACGCCACAGCAACAGGTAAGAATCCTCAGCTCCGGAAAGTTGGATAATACACTTTTGTGTGGCTGCATGGAGCATACATACCAGTATCTGATGTGTTTTTAATTCTGGCACTCGGAAGTAAAACTGCCCGGTATCCTGGCAGGCACTTAATTGCGGTTAATTGCCCTCACCTGGTATCTCAGGAGTAAGTAAGTGCGTGATTAGGTGATTAGAGTGAAGCCCAGCAGGGCAGAGAGAAATTGAGCAGGGCTCTGGATCCGTTCCAGTAGTGATGGACTGTGAAACAGTACAGAAGATAAACTATATCCCCCAGTTGGTGGTTATGGGAAAACAACTCCCATTATTTTTTAGAAAGGCATTGTCAGGGTTCCGGGCACAAGTTTGCAGTAACATATTAATGATCCTATACTCTATATATTTTATATCACATTTCTGGTCAGTAAGACATTGCAATTACATTTTGCAGGTTAACACAGAGCATGCTGAGTTGTTTAACCATTGTTAATGGGATCATAGTTGTTTAGGTGAATGGAAGAGGAAAAAGGATATTTAGATACATACAAGATCACTGTATAATTAAAAAAAGTCAGGGAAACATAGAGGTACTCTGGCTTTATCTAGAGTTTTCTGTACACCGCGCCGAATTGTTGTGTTTATTTCCTGTATACTACTTTATAGATTTTATACTAGAGGTGGCAACCTGAGCTTACAGAGCATTATTGTTTGTGTTTGTTTTAGATTTAGTCCATGTGTATATGAGACCCTCTGATTTGTTAGGTGTTCAATGGCCATAGATTTAATGCGAGCTGAGCCGATACGCCTGGATGAGTCACTCAGGCTGCAAGTTTGCAGAAGAGTGCTAAAGGGGAGGGGGAGATACAGGGGCTAGCTGGAAAACAGTCCCGCAGTGCCTCTCTGCCTCCTCAACACATTGTTTTATTGTGTATATGATCAGTGTCAACAACTGGAGCTGTATTTTTCGCCTCAGGATGTATGATGACTATTTCTTTGCAACTTGAGGTTCACCTTATTAAAATGGGGCACAGACAGATGTGTCATCCACAACAATGGTTGAGGAGCTTTGTGTTCTCAGGCTCAACTTATTTGTCTTCTGGTAAGCGGCATACTCAGTTCTTTTTTAAATGAGCCGAGAGTTTGCCTTTTGTAGCTCTACAGATACTATGAAGCAATGTATTGTTATTTAGTGTTTGTTGAAATGTGTGCAACGGGAATTAGAGGATTTATAAACACTCCCTATAATAGATTGTTTGTGGTTGTTACAGACTATGGCCCTCTGATGTCTGACAAACCAGAAAGCATCCCATTACTGCTCATTAGTATCCCAATGTTTACCCTACTAGTATTGACAAATCATAGCAATCAGCAGCATTCAGCTGTAGCACTGAGTGGCATCTATTGATTAAAGCAAACAATAGATCATAATGGGCTGCTATGAACCACAGTTGCGCACTCATTCCCTTTTACATGCACCCGCAATCACACACTCAAATCCCATAACAGACTCTTCTGACTGACTTGGTTAGGCAAGTGTTGTTTGGTTTATTGAAAAAGATGTCTAGGTTGTAGAGCTTGATTGATGGACTTGATGCGTGCTTAACTGCCAGCAGGATTACACATGTGAAAGCCAAACAAAAATAATTGGCTGGTATTAAATCCCACCTTGTTCCAATTTGTGTTCCAATTTACAAAAGGTGTTATACAAAAGCTTGTATACACTCGCATGAATGTGTGTGGGAGTCATTGTTTGTAATGTATACACATCATGTTGTGCACACACGGACACAAAAACAGATGTGTGTCTTTAATTAGTGACGTTGGTGTGATTAATGCAGTCTGCTGGTGATGACTCATTCAGCTTAACTCTTGCTCCTCTGGTGGAAACAATCAATAAACAAAGATTTAGTTTATATTTAGTATCAATCCATTTTTATTGTTATTCTGTGTACTGTTTTTAAAAGAACTGAACCAGATATTGTATCTGTTGTGTATTGTATGAGTGTAAATAAAGGGACTAATTGATGTGATAGAAGTCTTGGGTAGTAAATTATAATGTGTTTCCAATTCTGTGATTCCAGTCAAACACTTCCTCTTAATTTGTTGTGATCTGGTTGAGCAGTGGAAGAATATTTATGCAAAGCATATCTATGTGGATCACTCCATGTGTCAGCTTTTCAACACAGCAGTTACATTAGCATTGTAGAAAAGCTGTCAACCAAACTGTGACTTGCAGACAGCAGACTGGCAAGGAGTGTGAGTGAGTGCTAAGTGTGTGTTTGTATGTGTGTGTGTGTGTGAGATAGTGAGTGCAAGAGAGTTAAACACATAGCACATTTTGTTGGGGAGTTATAATAAACTCTCATTGTCATCCTCCTTCCCTCCCTTCAGGGCAGCAGCATGCCTGAAACCAAATCCAGTCAGCGGTTCCACAGCCTGAATGCTGACCAGGTGGAGGTTCTCCATCAGGTTTTGTCGGAAGTGGTTCCGATCCACGGCCGCGGGAACTTTCCCACGTTGGAGCTGCGTCCTCGAGACTTCATCATAGCTGTGCGGGCCAGACTGCAGAAGCAGGGAATCACCGTAAGAGATGTTCGTCTGAACGGCTCCACGGCCAGCCACGTCCTTGTCCGAGACAGTGGAACGAGCTATAAGGACCTGGACATCATCTTTGGAGTGGAGTTGCCCAGTCAGGAGGAGTTCCAGGTATGATTACTGTACTGCTTTGTAAGGAAAAGGAAGCAGGTCAATGTAATAAGTGTTGAGCATTGGGGTTCAATCCCCTACTTTAACCAGCATTCATCATGCTGTATTTTCCTTCAGCACAGCACTGAATCTCTACTGTCTCTAGTGTTTTGCAGTAATGATTGTTGTGGTGTTATATTGTTAATGAAATTATTATTTTACCATAAGGATAAATCAATAGTACAGATTTTTTTTTATATATTTAACAGCATTATACAGAAAACTAAACCACAAGAAAATCACAATATTCAGTTCAATGGTACCAGCAAACTTTCACTCAGAATGCAGTAATTAGTTGTAGCTGTCATGTTGATGACCTCCTCTCCTCCCAGGTGATCAAAGAGTCAGTGCTGGGCTGCTTGCTGGACTGCCTACCTGCCGGGGTCAACAGGGAGCGGATCAGCAGTGCTACAATGAAGGACGCCTATGTCCAGAAAATGGTCAAGGTCTTCAATGAACACGACCGCTGGAGCCTCATCTCACTCTCAAACAACAGTGGCAAAAACCTGGAGCTCAAATTTGTGAGCACACTGAGGCGGCAGTTTGAGTTCAGTGTTGACTCCTTCCAGATCATTCTGGATCGTCTCCTGGAGTCCTACATGCAGCAGGAGTCGCACAGAAATAATACTGTTGATCTTAAGGACCAGCCTGCAGAGAATCAGAAGAAAGACTCTCCCTCTCTGCTCAAACAGGCCATTGCTCCAGAAACAGAGAAGTCCACTGGTAGAGACTTATCCAGCAAAGAGGGGTCTCAGATCAGCCCAACACAACAGAGAGATGAGTTACATGAAGAGGAGTCCCAGACAGAACTCTCACAACAAACTCATCATTCAAAAGAGACAAAACCCTCCAAAGTTGAAGAAGACAACCAAGAGAAAACACCTGCAGAGCTGACAGACATGTCAGAACACAGAGAAAACTTCACTGAGACAGAATTCTCTGACCAGACATCTCTAAACCAGATATCTCTTTTTTCAGAAAAGAAACAAACCTCTGAGACAGCTGAACCACCAACTCAGATTAAACTCAGACACGAGACAGAGCTCTCAGACAAGACCAAATGCTCAACGAAGGTAGAACAGTCAGAGCAAACCCAAGCCTGTGATGGCCAACAACCAGCACATTCAAATCACAAGGAACTCTCTGTCCAGAAAGATCAATGTAACCATACGACGCCACCTGATGAACAGGACGAACTCACAGAGCAGATGGGACAGTCCGAGCCGCCAAAAACCTCAAACAAAACCAAGACAGAGTCTCTAAGCCTGGCAGAAGAATGGCACAGTACAGTCATCTCTAAGTGTTTCAGTGAGGATCAGAGAAGCAACGAAAATGATAAAACACAACATGTGTCTGCTCCAGACTCTAGCACATCTTCACATGCAAAGATAGAGACACAGTTAGCAGATGAAAGAAAAGTAGAAACAGAGACAGGAGAGCAAGCAGAGACGGAAAATGACACAGAAATAAGTGAAATGACAGAAGAAATTTTAGCATCAGAGGCAAAAAACTTAGAACAGGGTATTGATTGTGCTGCCTCCACCTCTTCCATATCTCTTACACTTCACGACACACAGCCTACTGACACACAGGATACACTGGAGATTCACAGCACACTACACACAGATAACTCACCTAACACACTTGATGCCGTCAGCTCTCCAGATACTCAGGACATTTTACCTGCACCACCGAGCCTTGTTTCTGACAAAAAGACCTCCTCTTCTCCCTCTTGTAAGACCTCAGATAGACTATCTCACATGGTTGTGCTCAAACACTCCTCTCCCAAACCCCCTCGGAGGATGTGTCGGAAAGTTACCCCCAATCCTTCCCCCAGTCCAGTCTCTGAAAGCGAACCTGTCATAGCACCCTGTCTAGATCCAAATCCCTGCCCTAGCCCTGAACCTGAGATAGCCTTTAACCCAAAGCCAATAGCTCCCAGCTCAGACACTATAACTACTCCAACAATCAGTATCTCTACTAAAACAAACCCTGGGCCTGAACCCATCCCTTCCAATAACCTAGCTTCAAACCTTACCTCAGCTCCTTATCCAGCCCCTGATATAATCTCCATCTCTGCTGTGGATCCCATGTCTGCTTTACCTCAAGAGCCACCATCCTCTGAGCAAATCACAGAGGCTTCATGTGAGACAAGTATTCAGAGCCTAAAAGAAACACCATCTACACATGTGGCTTTGGATAAGCAAAGTGAGCCCTCCCCTAGAGAAACTGTCCCTGCACCCAAACAATCAGAGCCTCTTGAGTCACTGGAAGCTTTAGTTTCAAACACTGATATGTCCAGCTCAAACACCCAAGAACCTGTACATACCTCAGAAGTTGCGCTCAGTGATAAAGAGTATAACCGAGAACTACTGACCAAAAAGATGGACTTGAATCAGCCAATCGGCAGCCTACAAGAGACCACACTTAGCTCACCCTCTTCTTCCCACTGTGTCACCCCTCCTGTTTCCTGTCTCACCACTCCCATACTCAGTCTTTCCCCTCCTTGCTTCACTCCCTCACCCCCCAGCCTTAGCCCTCCCCCATGTCTGTCCCCACCCTCTCACTGCCTCCCATCTCCGATCCTGAGCACCATCAGCCCTGCTACCAGCTTTAGCTCTCCACCCCTGAGTAGTAGCCCTACCTCATCCTGCCTCAGCTCACCTCCTTACCTCACCCCTCCTATGCTTAGCCTCAGCCCTCCTCCACTCTGTCTTAGCCCCCCTTCCCCCTGCCTCAGCCCTCCCCTCCTCTGCCTTACTCCGCCGGTGGAGTCAGAGGACCTTGTACCTCAGGTATCTTCAGACATGGAGCCTTTGATACTGAACACAGACAGTGAGGAACAGATTAAAGAGTCCTCCCCTCAGCCAGGAATTCCTCTCCTACAGTTGGAGGATAAAAAGGAACAAGATTATATCTCATCGTTGCCTCGGGTTGCAGAGCCTGTCTCTTTTCCAATCACAATCCCGAGCTCAACCTCACATGTGCTGTCTCACTCTCAGTCTGGAGGCCTAGGGGAATCTGCCCCTCCAAAAGCCGATGAGGCATCCAGCTCCGTGCCTGAGAACAAAGAGGCCCCTAAGATAACCACAGACCTGCCTGAACAGAGCAACGCTCCACAGGCATCTGGCTCGGTCCATACTGTTGAGATCCTGGCAGAAAGCATGTATGGTGACTTTGAGGCAGCCATGGACCACCTGCGCTACCGCCTTATTGCTACCAGGAATCCTGAGGAGATTCGAGGTGGTGGCTTGTTGAAATACAGCAACCTGTTGGTCAGGGACTACCGACCGGCCAGCGAGACTCAGATAAAGACCCTGGAGCGCTACATGTGCTCGCGCTTTTTCATTGATTTCCCTGACGTACAGGAGCAACAGAGGAAGATCCTGTCCTACTTGAAGAACCACTTTATTGGCGAGGAGAGAAGCAAGTACCAGTACCTAATGACGCTGCGTCGTGTGGTAGACGACAGCACAGTGTGTCTGATGGGACACGAGAGACGTCAGACACTGAACATGATCACAGTGCTGGCACTGAAGGTTCTAGGAGAGCAGAATATTATCCCCAACACAGACCATGTGACATGCTTCTACCAGCCTGCCCCATACCTTGCCGAGCACAGTGCCCCCTATTTAGCAGAACCCAGCTACTGCAGCTACTACATACCCCAAGGGGGATCAACTCTGCTTTACCAACCGTACCCCTTACACCTGCACACACAGACTGGACTAGTCTAAAACACACACAAACACACGTAATCACACAAAACATACAGTCGAGTAAGGGGAAGGTGCTTGCCATGAAGAAAGGAAATATAATCCTGGGATAAACTGTTTGGTCTATAATAGACCTATGGGGGCGGGATTGAGTGGGTTTTTACAGTAAACTCCCTGAGTATTCTGTAAGGTTCTAACATGATTATATGTAATTATCTGGGGTTTGTGGGAAAATAATAATTCTTCCGATATTGTTAAAATTCCAGAAACTGCTGTATGCACTGCATGAGTCATAGCCCTTTGGTCTCCCTGGGGAACCAACTGTGCTGTTGACATTCACACACACGCACAGACACACACAGACACAACACACACTTCCAGGTTCTTGAAATCTTGTACACTCTTTTCATGTTCTTACTGTGTTGTTCTTAATGGGTTTGTTCAGAATGTGGACCTTGCCTGTGGTTGTTATTGTGCATGGATAAATTAGGACTGTTCTCTCACTGCCAAATACTGTGTGACTACTATGCTTCTTAAACAGTTTAATGTATCTTTGTAAAACCTTCCTGAAGGGGTGTATTCTGAAAAAATACTGAGGGACAAGTCTACCAGTGTGTACAGTACTTCCAACAAACACACACATGCATGCACAACACATACATACAAATATATGCACACATACATACATGCAAACATACATACAGTATACTGTATGCACACAAAGTTAGACTGCATGCGTAGATAAATATATAGACATCACATCCTGAAGTCAAAGCAAAGGCTTTTAATTTAATAAAAATTGATCTATTTTTGCAAGACTTTCCAAGATAATACTCAGTGGTAAACAGACTGGTTAGTTCATACAGAAAAATGCCAACAACAATGCCTTTGCAATGGACTGTACAGCGTATTGATTACAGTATATCGTGTGCGGATACACTGCATTGTTTTCAGGTAAATTGTGTTAAGATGTAGTGCTTTATTCCTTTTCCTTGTGGAGTCCTTTCTGTAATCATGTGAAGTACTGTACCATCTAGGGTTAATTTATTTAATGCTAAAGTTTACTCTATGGAGGTGGTCAGGTTATAACCATCTTTGGGACATCTCTAAACGTGGCAGATGCAGATCTGTCTAAACCGAAGGAATTACATTCAAAGACGTGTGACTCCTCAGCATGAATCAGCATCCTCTAATTCACGCAGGCAGAATCAACATGAAACAAGTTCAAATCCGCCTCAAACTTCAAACTAAATTCAAAGATGTGCAACAGCAACTATAACCAAAGATGGTTTCGGTAGGGAAATCAAGTGCCTAAATGTGAGACATCATTGGCATGTCTTTATCTCACTGCACTGGGGGTGTTAATGGGGTGGGCCTGGGGCTGGGTTGGGTGTGTGTTCAGTTGTTGACCCCTGTTATTGCTGCCCGTTTTGATGTCTTCTTTAATGTAGTCCTTTTGTTGTAGTTTGTTCATGTACATTTTGATAAAAATAAAGGGGAAACTCAACAAACCTTAAGATGTGAGAGAATTTGAATTATTTCAAAAGCCTTGACTTTAAAGAGAAAAATAATTCCAACCTCACATTTTTCTTGTCTTTTTGCTCCACTCTCATTCACCCCTTCCCCACCCCCTTCACTTTCCCCCAAAAAACGACATGCTGTACAGCTTACGTATCCTCCCCATGATTGCGCTCTGCAATGATCCACTTAAGCGTGACTGTCAAATCAGGATGGTGCCCAGGAGAGCGACCCAAAGCTGTGAAATTCTGTCTATCTGAGGCCTCTTATCACAAATCACCTGTCCTTTAGATGTGTTTGGACACGAATGACGCACGGTCTACGCAACACAGCAGGCTCAACAATGTGTAAATGTGAGGGGAATATGGTTCGTGAGGTGTGAGGCTGAAAGGGGAGACAGGAGAGGAGGGGGGCAGAGAGTGTGTGTAGAGGTGGCATCAGGTGGTCCCCTTCTCCACCTAGTAATTGAAGAGACCTACAGTATAATGAAACAATAGGGCTCGCTCCTTACTCCCTCATTGCCTCCATTCTTTCCTCCCAATTCACAGCGCTGATAAGTCATGGGCACAAGGGAAGATGGGGCTTCTCTTTCCAAGGGGGGGCGCGCTCGTGTGTGATAGCAGCCAGTGGTACGGTCACACAACATCAATTTACACACAGTATGAGCTTGCACAAGGTTGCAAACATGTGACTCTCTGGGAAAGAAAGTGAGCGTGTGATCTAATAGGGGCTGTATCAGTCTGTCTCACAGACCTCTGAGCCACTCTTGTCCACTCGGGGTTTCCATAGAGACAGAGACGGGCAGCATGGTGGGCGAAGAGAGCACGACGGAAGACAGGGAAGACCCACACACCAAATGAGGGGGTGAGAGATGAAAACAAGCAAAAAGAAAAGAGAGGTGGGTGAAATAAAAGAGAGATAGTGGACAGAGAGAAGGATGGATGAGAAAATAGAGTTGAGGGGGAGACAGAAAACAAAGTACAGAGAGTGAGTGCGGGGAGAGGTTACAGATAAAGTGAGGCGAGAGCAGGAGCAGGGGAGTTGATGGGGAGAGCGTGGGAGGCTGTCAGGCCTTCAGTCACAGGGGAGTCACTGTGAGGTGGCTGCAGTGACGGCAGCAGTGATGTTAGAGCAGGAGCACACACATGTACGAGCGTACGCACAAACACAGCTGCATGCACATCAATTTTCCTAATGGCCGGCCCACCCATCCACCCTCAACAAACAGTTTCAGACTCATTGAGACAAAAAGAGAACATCACCCACACATCTGTCTTTCTGTCTCTCACATGCCCTGGCCAACACATTCGATTTGAATATCTTCTCAGTATCATTTTATAATCTCTCATACAGGTTTGACAGGTTTAACAAACAAGTAAAAGGCTGTTCATTTAGTTCAAGATTTGCAAATCTTTCCATACATCCGAGTTAAAATAGGTTAAAATGGTTTGTGGGCACATGCAGCCTCTGCAGTAATGAAGACAAAAGCATCAAGTTGGGGTTAGCAGAGGCTCAAGGCACAAAACATGTTGCTTTATCTACAGTAAAGTGTGAATCGAAATAATTATGGCTGCCGGGCATTTTTTTCACATCTCCGTTCATCTTGTCCAAATTAATTCCTCTGTAACTTTCTGTCAGTTACCAGACCCTTTAGAGTCTCATGTGGGAGCAGTGCTTATGGAATGCCATGATAGTCACCACTGGACGTGCTATTATAAAACACTTAGTGGCACACAGCTAATAGAAACCATAATCATTTGTGAGGGTTTTATGCTCCTTTGCAGACAGAATTGCTGTTTCTGTGACTGATGAACACCAGGTAATAAAATGGATCCATAGTATTCACCATTCATAACTCTTTTTCATTCACTACAACCTCCCCCTCACCCCCCACCAACCTGCTTCCTTAACTGCTATGACTCAGTTCTCTTCCAGCTGAGGGTACAAGAGGATAAAAACCTTGATGAAAAACAGCCAAGAAAACAATTTTACTCAAAGAAATAGAGCAATTGGCAAGGCAAGTGGCTGCTGCATCTTTAGATCTAATGCCACCCACCACACACACACACACACACACACACACTGCCCCCACATTGAAATTGATTCACTCTTACTTTATCAGCTAATTCATCCTTAACAGCAAAATTGGGAAGGCAGCGAGGAGTGTTTCAAAAATAGTTTTTCATTTCTCTAGATAGAAGTCTGTGTCGTCATGACTCTGTGACATGGATGGATGATTTCTTAAAGGCGAACTTGCCAAATACATGCCAACATGGAGCCTGAGTCAGAAAACCTTGAGGAATCAAACCTGTCGATCATATTTCTTTGTTATTCCTCTTACAACTTCGATCCGTCTTTGCTATTTTCAGGCTCTACCATGATTGCTTCAACTCCTCTTACACCAGTCGAAATCGTGCAGTGATGCAGAATATAGTGGGGGAGGATTATGTTTCCTGAATGGTATCTGTGCCTCCTGTCTGCTTGTCTCTTAGGCATCAAATCCATTCAGGAACCTGTGGATCCCTGAGACCTTACTTTGTTAATTATGCAAACTAAATGCAGCATAATGGATCATAATGTTAGCCATGTGACAAAAACACAAGCTTACATAACAGGCGATCAATCAGGCGGACAGAAAGGCAGATTTACAACAGAGCGAGTGGTAAAATTTACTTAGAAAGGCAGTACAGCTGTACATGCTGGCTGGTGTAGATGTTTACCTATTATACTGTGTATAAAGGTTCATATGGCCTTAGAATTAAGTGAAGTTATTCTCTTAAATAGGCATTCCACCTATTTTGTACGTAATCTGTTTATTTAAATACTGAGGTTAGCTCCCTTGGTAGAGCGCCCGCCCCATGTGCGAGGCCACAGTCCTCACCTCAGCGGGTTCAACTCCGACCTGTGGCCCTTTGCTGCATGTCATGCCCACTCTCTCTCTATTTCCCACCTTCAGCTGTCTCTGTCCATTAAAGGCAAAAAGCCCCCCCCCCAAAAAAATTGTTATCCAGTTGCATTATAGGAAATGTAGGACCCATACTAGAAATAACAATTCAGAATATCTCTGCCCCTGCTGCTTTGATTTTGACCATGAGAAGCAATATTAAATTGCTGGAATGCCCCTTTAATCTTAGTACAATGGGGTTAACAGTGGTGGAAAGTAAGTAAGTACACTTACTAAATTTTGAGGTATTTTTACTTTATTTGAGTATATGTCATGCAACTTTATACATCTACTCACTACACTTCAGAGGGAAATATTGTAATTTTCACTCCACTACATTTATTTGTGACAGCTGCAGTGGCTAGTTACTTTCAAGATTCATATTTGACATGGAAAACATATGATAAGCTTATAAAATATAATGCACTGGTAAAGATTAAACCACTGGTTCCCAAACTTTTAGGCTTGTAACTCCTGAAAAAAGCAGGATGTAGTTGGGGCTCCTTGTAACATTTAACATTATCTATGACTTTCTGGCAAGTCCACCAAAAAGAGTCCTGTCCTCTCTGAACCTCCCAGATGGCTTCTTGACTCCTCAACTGTTGTATGCCAGAAGAGATAAACTTATCTAAAGAAGTAGTAATGTAAAAGATCTGAGTACTTCTTCCACCACTGGGGTTTATACATGTCAATCATAGATTCCTCTGACTCTTGTGCCTTTAGCCTTATGAATGATAGTATGTTTGCCTTTCTGTGAAGACTGCCATTCTCTGGTTACTAATTCTGCCTATGGTAGAGAACTGAGTTTCTCTATTTTTTTTACTGTATGAGAGAAATGACAGCCTGACATCATCAGCCAGGCCACAGATGAAACCCAGATCTGAGTACCTGTGTGTGTGTGTGTGTGTGCGTGTGCTCATGTTTGCATTTGGTGGCGGTGAGGGCTTTTTGTGTGCGCTGATGTTTATGCCTGTGATCCGTAGCACTGCTGCTGTTTGCAGTTTGCAGTGAAGCATGTATTAGCATGGGACTGGAGGAGGAGGGGAGTGTCTCACTATTTGTGTGCGCGTGTGTGTATACACTGATTGACGTCACAGACGCCCACTCATTTCCATCTTATCTGCATGCGCGGAGAGAATAGATCCCCATCTGCATCCAAATCTTCTCCCCCTGCACACTTCCTCTCTTCTGTTTGCACCCCCCGCTCCTCTTCTTCCTCACCTCCCAGTACTTTCTCTTCCTCTGCTTCGCACCCAGCCTCTTCCCATTCACTCGCTCTTGTACATCCCACCCCCGTAGAGTGCAGCCAGCCCCGCAGCTAAACAAGACAGTCGAACACAAACAATTTCAGACAGCCAGACAGCATCATCCTCTCAGAGTAGCATATTAGCGAACCGCCACTAAACATCTGTTCATTTCAAGCAACGCTGGGTTCGGTCTGGAGGGGGGACATTTGACTCAGGCTTTTTCCACACAAAATGTCAACGTGTCGCTACCTGTTGGCAACGTGTGCGCGCGCCCATTGTGTGTGTAAGCATGTGCAAAAGTATGACGTTCTTTCCACAACAAATGCTCATCCACATTTACACACTGGTATCCCCGGTGACGACAGGACATCACATAAATCACTTCCTCGTAAAAGGTCATTCTCATCCTTTACGCAGAGAATCCCCCCGTAGCTGCCACACACACACACACACACACACACACACGCACGCACGCGCGCGCACACGCTCACACCATTCAGCCCATCATGTTTGCGAGACCCTGAGCAGAATGATGCGGACAGTGGATGGGAATAGATGAGTGCGGGGAGGAGACAGGGGGAATGCGTGGGATGACAGGACAGGATATGCACATGTTTAAAAGGGGCAAGGGGGCTATTTTAGTCAACAAATCATATCCCATCATCCCAGAGAGAGTTAAAGAGGGCAGAATGAGAGTGCACGCTGGGGGTTTGAGCAAGGCTGGGGGCGCAACTCCCACCAGACAGCGAAAAGAGAGCGAAGAGGATGACGTGCAGACAGACTGGCAGATGGTCAGACAGACAGACAGATAATCAGGCAGACAAACATTCGGTTCAGGTAGGCCAGGCAGCAAGTATGCACAGACGAAAGATAAAATGACATTGGAGTAATTAGCTCTTTGATGTCAGAATGCCTCGGGAGAGAGCTGCGTGTCTGCATCAAGCCGTTGACGAGTCCGAGGGCTGATCACAGGAGACAGGATGAATGGACGGATCAATGAAGGGGCATAAGGAATATCACAGGGACTGCATGGATGAAAGAAGGTGGCGCGGGAAAGCGAGACCACCGTGGCTGAGATCAGAAACGTTCCGGGTCTGATCAATAATGTATCACATCAGTGCACTTCACCAACAGATCTCACACAGAGGATGCTGAATTCACAGCCCGGGCTTGAGAATTTTCTCTTAATTGAACCGTCTGGTTGAATGCAGGTCAAATAGGAAAGTCAACAAACATGAACATAATGCTGACAGATGATTAAAGGAAAGCATGAGGGGGAGATGCGAATGAAAGAGATGTTTTGAAAGCCTGTAGGAGATCCACTTTTGAGTGTTTGAAGGGCTTTTTCATGATGAAATGTATGGTCTGTCTCCTATTATTCAGAGATTCAAAGAAGGAATACGCCTCAGGAAGAATAATAACGCTATTTAACACATCAGTTGATCAAACGTAAGGTTAATCAAAGCTCGCCATGTGCATAGCGCCGCTGTGTTTTCAGGGATATAGATAAGACAAGGCTGCCATCTAGTGGTTGCCCGTCGCAATAACGCTCTGCACACGACAAAATATCGACAAAATGGAGCCCGGTGCACGGCCATGACAATGCAGGTCAGAGGGGCTGCAACTGCTGCATAAAACAGCGGGAGAAAGACATCATAGCGTCATATTCTGTGGAAACTGCAGGCAGTGGTTCATAGTTCAATGAACACTCCTAGGTGCTGTATTCTTGAAGAAAGAAGGCCTGCTGCAGCCAATGAAATCTGATTTTATGGTTTTTGTAGAGGCCATTGCAAGTCGTTTGCATCCTGTAATCAGAAGAATGTTCCCTTCCATATTTTAACGCACAGCAAAGTGATGGTTGGTCTTGAAAGAAGACAGCAAACATTGCATAGGCCCGACACATTCACGTTCGCACACTGTCAACGCTGGAGGCAAATGCACGCACGCAAAGCTCGGGAAAAGGTAGCCTATTCATACTGTGCTTGTTTCAGAGACTACATGCGTTTTCTCATGGCCTACTCCTGCCAGGCTTCTAACATGAACGGACGCATGTAGCTTTGTGTGCACGTGGAGCTCATCATGTTTTGTTGGAGGGTTGAGGCGAATGTGGGTCACAGCACTCAGGCTTGAGTTCATGTAGAGTTACATCTGAGTGTGTGAAGCCTCCTTGGGAATAAAGATGCGGGGTGGATAGACACGGTCTGCCCCTTCAGTGGGCATAGGCCTCGTCGGACACGGAGCACTGTAACTTCCCTCTGTCTTGTGATGGCCACAGGACAGGGGCATTAAAGCTACAGGCTTCAGTAGAGGCCTTCATTCCGTTGTTGAGGATAATGTCCTTTACTTGAATATTGAATATGATTCACAGCAAGGGTCACTCATTCTTTAAGGATGAAGAATGAAGACGCAAATGTCTCCCAGTAAGACTCGCAATCCTCATCAGGGAATCTTAGGGAATAGTGGCCCAACCGTGGCTGACCTTTTGCCGACCCGACCTGCTTGTGGATCTGTAGCAGCAGATCTGTGGGACAAGTTCCGTGGGTTTCAGAGAATCAACAAACTTTAACTAGACAAAGCAAATAGGAGAAATCACCTCTGTTAACAATCTGTATCCTGCGGCAGCAGTCGCAAAAGGAAATGTTGGATTTGTCTACAGTGAAATTACATTACAGGCATGTTTTATTTAATCAGAGGTCGTGGCAACAGTCTGGATCCTGTTTAATGTCTTGCATCTGTTAAAATGAACGCAACCTGGGCATCAAAGGTCTGATTATACACCTCCCTATAGAGAACAACACTGACAAGCTCTCACATGGTTAACTGGAATGAGTACAGGTTATCAGGCTACAATATAGCTTTACATTTACATTTCGAGATGATACATTGTTGCATTTGCTTACAAAATGACCACTGGAGCTCTCGGCTGAGCTATAACTGAAATTGACTTTGGTTGTGGATGTTTGCTTACAAAGTTAGCAAAAAAAACCAAACACTTTTGCTTTTGAATTATTCACAATTCTGGCGTTAAAATGGTAGCTCCAACGTCTTTCACTCCGTATCTCTTCAAGAAACGAACTGGAGACACTGATTCGAGGAAAATTCCCAGGACTTCTTTTTATTAAGAGAATTTCAGAACATAAGAGAGGGATCAGACACCTGCATTTGTCAGAGAAGGTTTCCAAATTCAATTGTTTTAAAAAAACCAGAGTGTTTAGAAAAGCTGACGTGACAGCGTGGATGGAGCAGGAGCTGTTTTACACGCAGGGTCGTCTAGGAGACAGGTCGGAGGCAATCGCTGTTCCCGGAATGTTTCACATGTTCGTCTTCCTCTTTCTTATGGACAACACACTTCAACACGCTTTTTTTAAAACACAATTTCAATGAAAAAAAATAAAATAAAATAAAACAAGAGACAGAAGCAAAGGGAACTCACTGCACATTTAGAGGTCTAAAAGAATCACCCACATTAACATGGCTGAACCGTTAATAAAACATGGATAAAGGCTGAACTGTAGGGGGGAGGAGAAAAAACACAGGAATACACAACTCACAACATAGCCAATCCGGCAGGGACGCACTTTCTACACCACACAAGCCTTCAACAATCGTGAAATGCCATTTAAAAAAGATTTTAGTGTGTTCATCTTGCTTGCAGACACTTGATATGACCACTGCAAATCTGCAAGGCGCTCCATAATCAGCTTTGCTTTTTGTGCTAAAAATCTGTACGGATACTTATAAAATCATTGATAAAAATATTCCTCTGTTAACAATACGCCTTGGAGGGAAACCATGTGAGAGACTTGGGGGGGCTGGCTGGCTGGCTGGGGGTTCAGGGGTGGGGGCGGGGTGGGGGGCAGGATTGTAGAGGAGGAGGAAGCTTGGGCAGTGGTGCTACTCGGACTTGGCCTCCTCCTTGGCCTCCTCGGGGGCTGCCTCCACCTGTGGGACAAAGCAGATAGGCCAAGGTCAAAACTTTTTTTTAAGCGGATGCTGCACGCGTGAAGTCTACAACAGCCAGTTTCTCCTGCGGCCAAGAACTTTTTGTTTTTGAGGCTACCCACCTCGTTGGTCTTGGCCTCTCCGTTCTCAGAGTGGTTTTCCTCGTTTGCCTCTGCCTCTGCGTTCTCCTTCGCCTTCTTGGTCTTCTTGTCCTCCTTCTTATCATTCACAGCCTTTTCTTTCTGCGGTGGCCACAAAACAGGCTGTTAAGCAGGCGGAATATTCACACGCTACCCGTGTCTTCTGCTTTGTGATGCAAGTTCGTTCGGAATCGGAGCTGAGTGTCTCCTACCTTTGCTGCCTTCTTGGCCTTTGGTTCCGGCTTGGGTTGGGCCGGTTTCTGTGGAAAGAAAGGGTTCGGGATCAGGCAACATCTACATTTGAACACAATAGCACTTTCTTTGCTAATTCACATTTTTTTCTTGTTTTTCTAAAGGTAGTAGAAGACTTTGGCTCCCATTACACACTTTTTAAATGGGCGACAAAGAATCACTCTAAAATGTTCCCTACAAGGAAACTTCTTTTCATACAGACATTTTCTGAGGGTTTATAAAATGAATATGACTGCCACTAACTGTGTTCATTAAGGAATTTAGACTATATTAAGATACTAAAAGTAATAATCCTGGGAGCCTCTATTATGCCCGCTATTGGTATTTAGTATGTATTGGACCAGCCCTGCGCCCTCTACTCGCAAAAACCTTTCTATATCATGTTTTATTTGTGGAATAACGCATTATATTAGCTTTAACATGTTTCTGTCAACTTAATTCCTACCTAATTCACTACTTAAATAATCTTAACTAATTCTTAAGCTCAACAATGTAAAAACTGCACGTTTTGAAGTTTGGTACTGCTTGGAATCAAACTGAAGTATTTTATAAACAGAATACCTATTGCTATGCCTGTTTGTGCCTCTCTAAAAGCCCAGCACTGCTTTATTTATTTAGTTACATGCATGGGACTACTTTTAAGCATTCTACCATGATTTACGTGTTCTTTTAAATGAATCTGTTCATGTAAGTGAGTTGGATGAGTTTGTATGTGCATCTTCTTACCGCTGATAGCCGAGCTGATCTCCTCTGGGGCTGAAACAGAACAAAGACCGTTATCACGGGGCTTTTATTTTGACTGGGACCGTATTCAGGAAACACACACCTGAATTCAATACTAAAAGTACTTTCTTCCAGAAAATGCCCTCACTTATCCCACATACTGACCAAAATGTAATTTTAATCACATGTACGATGTGTTACTTAACGTGCCCGCCCTCTTACCTCCTCCTTTTCTCCTCCTTCTGTTCCCTGTGACTGAAAAACACAAATATAACAGGTTAAAATAGAAAAAATTAAAAATAGCATTCCTGAGAGGTTGAATAGTGTTTATATTAACAGGAAACAGTTGCTAAATGCTTCGGGTGCATATTGCGAACAGTTACAGGCCTGCTGAAAAAACTTTTTTGTTTCGTGTGAAAACTAAAATTTACTTGAAATACAGGTCATTTTAAAGGATTACAGGCCAGAAGTGTTGGGGTAATGCATGATTTCAGTAATGGGCTGTGAGAGCTCAGCCATGTGGGCCTCTGGAGCCATGTTTTGAGGGCCCAGGCCCTGCTTTTCCCTTTCACTCCCCCATCTCTTTCTCTCATTCAATGCATGAAGCTCAGATTTGAAAGCTGGCGCGGGAGTCTTTGAGAAGGGGGAGGGACCTGCCACGGCTCGCGCGCGCCACCCGGCGGCAGAGCCACGCCATCGCAGCCATTTGGGACTATGAACAAAGAGAGAAAATATACAATTTTATCGAAACGCGACGGCGAATGTTTGTTTTTGTGGCCACAATACAAAGTAAAGGCACTAACGCATTTTCTAGCGGCACTTTAAGCCGGTTTGGTGGCGAATTGGCGATAAGTGAAGCGTTTGTTCTCGGTAGGTCGGCGACGAAGGTGGACAAGAGCTGCAAAGCATGGCTGCTGCTTGTGCTTTAACTGCATGGAGACCGAAAGAGACTTCTGACTCTCCAAAGGACAGCGGCTCTCGGAAGAAAACGCGTTTTATAAGCCGTGTCCGAGCAGGAAAATATTCATTCTAACACATAAAAAATGTACATTATATCTAGAAAATAGGCTAAAATTACCAGCCATAAATAACGGTTATACATTGCGTTATAATTAAGTAATGTCTCAGAGGGATGTCTTCACAATCGTTTGCATTGCATTACTAGCTGATATCCCCTTCAAACTATTTTTAGTATTTTGAAAATACGTACCTTTCTCTTGGGCATGTTGATCTCTTGGAGGTTTTCTTACAAATACAACTAAAAACTGTTTTTCTCAGTGGGTTCAGTGCATGTGAAGACGAGTGTCTCCCTTATGCTCGGCAGTGTAGTAAACACACTGGAACAGAGAGGCGAGTGGTTGAATGGGGGGAGGGGTGCGGCTAAAGGCATGATTGATAGGCTCTCAGCCAATCAGGTGACGCCATTCGGGGCTGCAGAACACTTGGAATTTTGGAGCCGGTGATGATCTGGGGTCTGCGCGAATGGCTTCTTGCGGGGCGAGATGGGAGGAAGCCTGCAAGACTGGAGGGATTGCATTCGAGGACATGTTGCCTTCATACCAGTGTGTTCAATTACAGCGAGGAGAGGCCGCGCGGCTGGCCTCGCGTGCACCGCTGTACAGGCCCCGGCGGCGGGCAACATGCCCCAGTGTAAAGCCGTGCATCCTCGCTGGCCTGTCTAAAAGCCAGGGCTCTTATCTGCAGCGGCCAGCGAGGAGAAATTTCACCATAAATACACTTCGTGTTTGAGTCCAATATGGCGCCCACTCCTCTCCGACACAATTTTTTTTTTTTTTTTGTTTGTCAGTCGGCTTTCCTAAATTCGTTTCAGGGGAAAAGCCTTGCGTCGTCCGCCCCAGACGCCTGCAGGGGGCCCACAAAGCCCGTCTAATGATGTGGCTGGCGCTTCAGAGCCTGTGCTGTTACACAAAAGCGCCCAGAAGTGTTCAAAATTACAGCAGATTGTTGTTGTTTTTTACGACCACATACCCCCACCCCCCCCCCCCCCC
>CM022490.1:8798642-8866488 GCA_011952105.1 Coreoperca whiteheadi
GGGGGGGGGGACCAGAAGGGGCGGGGAGGCAAGAGTAGAGGCGGAGGAGGAATGCAAAAGCTCCATCCAGTGCTAAGAACAGGAGCATTTGCGCAGATAGTCTGCGCTGCCTTCCACAGACACACCAGCGTTTCAGTCGGGGAAGTTTGTTGCTGTTGTCTTTTGTCCCGCTGCCGAGGAATCCGCCTGCAAAGTGTGTGCAAGGAGCAGGGCAACCCACCGCTGCTTACCGGACCCGTGTCAGCATCAGGGATTTAACATGGTGATCAAAGTGTACATAGCATCGTCCTCTGGATCCACTTCGGTAAGGGATGAACAAATAACATTGCTTTTTACATGCGAGGCTTTGGCTGCATTCGTCTGCAGCATCCAGCGGCTGTTAGGCAATAGAAAGGCAGTTTTAACTTTTATTGAACTCACTAACTGATGTCCATCGGAGTGGTCTGACTCATCAGTAAGCATGCCGCTCTGCCCTCCTCAACACTTTGTGCACGGCTGGGGTCTCTCGGTGTCTTCTCCTCTCTCTCTCTCTTTACCTTCTTTAACTTTGTTACAGAGAGGAAGTTTGAGGCTGGTAACTGAGTAGGGCACGCACCTCTCTCTTCAGCGGTGGTTTGTCACGGCGTTTCCTCACGAGGCAGTTTAGGGTTTTTGCAGCTTAAACCAGGCTGAACAACAGGAAAGGCGTGCAGTAAAAAATCCATAAATGCGCTTAGAATAGTCTGATCTGTCACCTGATGCCAGGCCAGGGTGGTTCACAGTCTGCGTCTTTGATAGGGGGACATATCTGACTTGCTCTAGAAAGCAGAGTCTTGAGTGTTGCCTTCACTGTCCTGCAGCCTAGAGGACCTTCAGCATTCATTCTTGCCAGTTCCTTCCAGAGTGTAGAAGAATGATGGTGATGCAATTCTCCTGGGACCCCTTTTAGACCTGCAGCTGCAGCCCAGGAACAGTTGTGCTCTGACTTGTTGGAGGTCTGGATTTGGAGGAAAATACAATTTTGCTTACAGCTAGTGCAAGATTCTCAACACAACCAGTGATTTAAAATATTACTAGCATTCACTTAGAGACTCTCCTGGTCTGAATTGTTACTAAAATGTTCAATTTGAAAGTGTTCCGATGGAGACAACACAGAATTAGAAGCCAGTGAATCTAGTCATGCACTTAAAAAAAAACATATTATCTTCCTGTCACAGAAATTGAAGTCCTTTGTCACGTCACGCGACTTAGCCAACATTCAGGATGATTTACCCTCATTGAGGAGGCTGTTTCCACAGCTCACATACAGAGGAAGTGATCAAGCACAGAGCCTCTTTTCAGTTGGACAGCGCTGAGTAACTTTATTGCCCTTACGGTAAAGTGACATTTGCAAAAGCTCAGCAGCAAGTCTCACAGGACGGGAGCTTCCTGTAAAGAGAGAGTGGTCGCAGTTCAGAGCCAGTGATGCCACCACTGTGCTGGAGCCTGTCTGGGAAAATGCATTACCTCTCATTGATCTGCCTTTAGTAGAGTCTGCTAGAACAAGTGGACAAGCTTATGCCCTCTTAAATGCTGCACAGACACACTCCTATTTAGAGCCCGACCGATACAGGATTTTTGAGACCGATACTGATTTTTAGAGGAGAAACGTTCAGCGATATGGCGGCCGATATATTGAATTTTTGATCTGGAATGAAAATAGACCTTTTCCATGTGGATATTGCACCTATTTTGCACAAATATGACTATGCAAAGGCATTCAGAAGGACCATTTAAATAAAGAATAAATAAGATAAAATAGCTAAATAAACAGTAGCACTGTTCAGTATCATTCACTTGCTAGTGAAAATGCCATGGAAATACTCAAGTAAAGTTAGCGTACAAGTACCTCTACATTGTACTAAAATACAGTAATGTTACACAATGTACTTAGTTGTATTCCACCACTTTACTAAACCACATATTTTATAACTTACCGATTCCAACCATTTCAATGAATTATACTCCAATCAGAAATATTTTTTTCTTGCGGATCAAAACATGTAATCTGTAGCAATATTTTGCTGTTAACGTAATAGTAACAAACATTAACTCATGGTTTGCTGCTGCTGAGTGAAGAGGTAAACAGCACCTCTGCTATAAACGTTCAGGGGAGAGTATCCGGTGAAAACAACAGGTTCCGGACGTTATTTATTTCCTTTCCAGCATTGCATCTCACCAACTAGGTATCAACACTGAGCACTCATCAGACTCAAACCACTACCGCACTGTCATCTGCCGAGCTGCAGAATGATGGAGAGATGCTCTGACGCTGACCTTTCAGTCTGCTATACCACAACAAAAGGTTGAGATAAGCCTGAGTGACGTGACGGTTGTTAGGAACAGGGTTATATTAGAGTTATATAGAAAGGGGAAATGATGGGTTCACTGTTTATTAACTTTCCAGAAATGTATTTCACAAAGTAGTTAGCAGTTAGCAGCTAGCCGCACTCTACTACATGTGTCCTCTGCGCTGTGCTGAGAGTACTGTAGCCATAGTGGCGGCCCACATTTCCCAGAATGCACCGCTTCTGCTGAAAGCAGTTTGTTAAGTTAGCTGCCTCATGTTCCAAAATGCAAATGTGTTTGTAATGCATCTGTTTAGAACATGGTGGTTTATGTTGGTACTTTTGTGCTGCTTTATACTTTTAAACACTAGTGAGGTGGCTGTTACAGTTCTCGACACCAGCTGTAGTTTACTGTTCTGACTTGAGTTGATGAGTATTTGTGCTCATTTTGCATTATATGTAACTGTAGTGATAGTGTGTTCTGGCAGATTAATTTTGTAATGATACAAATTAGTTAATATGACCGTCTCTTCACTGAAAATTAAACAGTTTTGTATTGGATAACAAATATGCTGATACTGATATATCTGCGCTCGCCTGATCAATAAATCCATTGGGCTCTACTCATATTTTCATATGTGGTCTACATCTTTTCTTAGAGTAGGAAGAAAAGCATCAGGGTTATGAACTAAAGTGCCGTAAAACATGTCTGCTTTGGATTTATTTAGATAGAAGATATACCGTCACATTACCAAGTCTATAGGACTCACTCCATGCCTGATTTATACAACATTTATGTTAATACCATTAAGAAAAGACATTCAGACCAGTAAAAAGCTGCCGAGTGACAAATTGCGATGGAAACCCTCTGCCCTCACCAAGCTTGCAGTTCTATTGCATCAGTGATTACAAAACAATGTGAATATCCAACTGTGTCTGCTGCACTCCAGTCTAGTTCAGCATGTGATAGAGCAACAGCCATAAACAGGGAGACAAGTAGGAGTATTTGAAAACCAACGTTTAAAGCTTCACTGAGGGGACGATTGCAGGTCAGTGTAAACTCAGCCAGAGGGATGTATCCGATTCAGCACTTGACAAGCTTCAACAGTCAGCATTATTCCGGTAGATTTATTTTCTAATTTCTAATGTATTTACATTTCAAGAACCTTGTGTTTTAAGGTTTAATGGACTGAACTCTTCAATTTCTAATAAAGACAACCACAGCTGATTGACAAAAGATGTGTAATAATGCACCAAGGTCAGATCGAGAGAAGTACAGTATGGTAATTACAGATGATCAAGAACTGAGGCAAGCTGTGTCAACATGATTGTTCCTCAACATTTCCCATCTGCATGAATGGTGAATAGATTAGGTTGTGTGAGTGTGTGTGTGAATTGGCTCTATAGATACAAGAGTATACGTATTGAAGTCCAGTCTTGGAATACATTTTATCTTTGTGAAGCTTTGATGCTGTAGTTAGAAGAAGAAAACAAAAATGCTTTATAATATTATGCTATTTAGCGAAACACCACTAGCTACATTCTCACATATCATGTGGAATCAACACCTTTCTGAAGGAAAAAAAGGAACAAAGGATTATTTCAGGTCTGCTCCCTGCGAGTTTGTGTGGGTTAGTGTCTCTGAGCAAAGCACCGATTGCCAGATTATCCACCCCCCCACCCCCGATCTCTGACCTGTGCTGGTCCCTTGTGGAGGGTGATATCCTTGCAAACTGAATGAGAGCTGACATCATCATCATATTTCCACCCAGTAATGAGCAGAGTGTTTGAGTCACCTGAAGAAATGGTGCTGTGACTCGCTGTGAAATCTCCAGAGAGACGTCTAGTGTTACCATCAATGGCTTTGTAAAGATTAGGTCATACTACGTACCCATATCCATAAATTAACCTTAGCTGTAACAAACAAACAATATATACATTATGATATTTGTACACACAGTATCTTTGAGAGAATAGTGCCACCTATTCTTGTTTTACCTGGTTCTTAGGTTACATTGAAACCAAATTTGAATACCAAACTAGGTTTTTCTTTTACATACACATATGTAAATACACACACACACACACACACACACCTGTAAGCCATGTATCAAGACTGTGGAGCACTAGGCTGACTTAAAACTGAAAGTACAGTACGGCTATGGAAAGAGTCAAAAACACTGGCCAGGACCACAGCACATGCAGCCTAATTACTGCCTAATTTCCCTTTATGCACTGCCAAAACTAAGTCTGGTTATCTGTGATAACTTATTTTTTCGGTGTGAACAGTGTATGTCTTCTGCTCGCTGCTTCAGATGTATTGCTCTTCATCCACTGTAGGTTTGACATTAAGGTCTATGGGTCAGGCTTGAGTTGGACGTCTGCTAGAGTGAGACAGGCGTTTTTTGGCCTTTTGCTGGTGTTTCACCTTTAGGCAGCAGTGAGGGAACCGAGCCAGAGCAGCAGCGTGAGGCTCTTTTGTAACGATGTTGTAATGCTGACTGAGCTCAGGATTGGGTGGAGGCTACTGTTGCTGCTAAAATTCCAGTAAGCGTCTGTTTGCAGGACAAATCAGACTTGATCTAATCAAGACAAAAACTTTATCCCTTACAAACTCACAGGGCTGGGGTTGATTCATGTTTCCTGTTGTCCCGACAGTGGACTTTCCTGCATTTTAAGTCAATAGATTTAGTCTTATCTATCAAATTCAGTTGAAATGTCGTTTCCTTTTCATCTGTGTGAATAAGACATGAATTGACCCCAACCCCGAGTTGACATAACTGACTGAATCAGTCTCCACCATATTGATCCGAGCATGTTATGTGGATACAGTGCATCTAATCAATGCGTGCCATTGTCTGCCAGGGTTCTGCCCTTTTTCAGGAATTGATCAGGTCTGGATCTGATCTCATTGCCCTGCCAACACTCTCACATGATGATGATGATGATGATGATGATGTGGAATGTAAACCAAAAAAACATATGGTTCAGATTCCTTCTCCACATCTGAGGTTTTCTTAGGTTCTACTTGGATTCAAAATAATGATCCATGCAACAATAGACATGTTTCTCTGTAACATGCCTTATAAGCCTTAGATCTATTGCTTTATTACCTTTTATTTTCAAGGGACAGCTCATGTTAGATGTTTCTGAGATAAAGCCAGAGAGGCCAGACTGAGGTTGGAGCTGCCAGGCAGGAGGTCTAGAGGAAGACCAAAGAGGAGATTTATGGATGTAGTGAGAGAGGACATGAAGTTAATTGGTGTGAGTGAAGAGGATGAAGAGGACAGGGTTAGATGGAGGCACATGATTCGCTGTGGCGACCCCTCAAAGGGAAAGAAGAAGATTTTCAATAGTAAATACAATGTAAATGAATTGTCGTTCAAAATTGAATTAAAACATACATATTGCATGAATCAGAAACATTTCAGTGTGCCGATGACCACTCGTATTGCTGCATGTATACCCAAATGCAGTTTTGGTAATTTCAGACTTACTTACTTTTGTGCACACACTGAATCATCTAATGACTGCTGCAGTCCTTCCATGGGTGTGTACATGGACTGTCTTGGGAATGTGATAACACGTAGGTAGGGTGCCAGGACAGTGCTGATTAAATTGGTATGAGAGTGCGGTAAAAAACAAACAGATTTGTGACAATTAGTGTTAGTAAGTGTTTGTTTCATGCCGTTTCTGTATCAGTGTACTTAAAACATTTGAAATCAGTTTAGTAAAGTCCTATGTGAGTGACAATTCACCTGGCAATATTTTCATGATCCTAATTCATTAAATAAGACTAAGAGTCTACTGCCATGCTAGCAGCTCTGGGAGGGCTTTGCAGTGGTGCTTTGAGCTAAATGCTAATATCAGCATGCTAACATGCTTACAATGACAATGCGGACATGCTATTGTGTCTATTATATGCTTTTAAGTTTTATGATATTTAATAGGTAAAAAGTTTACCATGTTAACCATCTTAGTGCCAATATCATAGCAATTTAGCGTGCTAACATTTACTAATTAGCACTAAACAAAAGTACAGCTAAGGCTTATAGGAATTAGTAATTAGTTTGGCAGGTATTTGGTCATAAACCAAAGTATTGGACAAATTAAAACTTTACCAGATGATGGCGCTAGAGGAGTAGTCTAGGGATTATAATTCAAGTTATTATAATTCATCCTGAGGCTGACTTAAATGTTTGCACCACATTTCATGGCAATACATTCAACGTCCAGAAATGTCACGCAAAGCCAACAATGTCAGCCTCATGGTGGCGCTAGGGGACAAGTCAGGGGTTCACCAAAGTCATTAGGGCACATCATCTGGGAACCATGAATATCATGAATGCCATTCCATCTAGTAGATGCTGAGATATTTCACAGGATAAGTGAAAACATTGACCTGAGGTGGCACTACAGAAAAAGTCAGGGGATCACCAAAGTTATTTGGATTCCTCCTCTGGGGACCAGAAATGTTTGTATAAAAGTTTGTGCTAAACCATCCAATAGTTTTTTTTGAAATTTCACAAAAAAAAAACAAAAATGTCAACCTGATGGTAGTGCTAGAGGAAAAGTCAAAGAAACACCAACGTCAGTAGGATTCATCACCTGTTGACCGTGAATGTTTGGTTTAAATTTCATGGAAATCTATACAATAGTTGTTGAGATATTTCTGTCTGGACCAAAGTGGTGGACCGACCAACCAATATTGCCATCTATACAGTGGAGCCATGCAGCTAGCTAAAGGCTAAAGACACCGAAGAGCTACTGCCTGATCCTTGTCTAGAAAAAAACAACAACACAGAGACAGTGTGTGTCTCGTGCTTTTGCATTTTGTTAAGCCCAATGTCCGTTTATATTTGCATACCAAGGCAAGTTATTAAGGTATTGTAAGAGAAAGCATGGGTTATGGAAATCAAGACTTGAGGCCTACAGGTTCTTCCTGTTTACTGTCTGCAGGCCTGACACTGGCTCACTCTCTCTCTCTCGCTCTCTTGTCTTTATTGTAAGGACTGAGGAGTACTTTTCAATCATTCCAGAGAGATAGATGAGGAGTGAATAATACGAGGCAACGGCAGAAGAGTAGTTGTTTCATAACACAACCATAGCCAGGGACTGTCTGTTTTCTTCCATCTAAAAATCACCAGGAGTTCCACTCAAGACACAAGACAGCAATGCAAAGGGCTAAAGGGGGCAGAGCTGGGAACTGTCACTGTGCAATTAGAGTTAGGGGCAGATGGCATGGGGCCAGTGTGCCCTACAAATTAATTTTGCTTGGCAACAGTACAATGCAGGCTTGCTGGGGCAATGGCCAGAGTGCACCAAAAAAAAGGAGAGCAGAGGAGAATGTGGATCCTTCTGGTAAACTTGTCATTGTAGCAATTTAGGTTAAAGTTAGCTTATTGTGACTTTGGGTAAGAGTACCAGCTTATTGTGTACTATGCTAATGTAGGTCAAACAGGAGAAAACGGAGGCTGTGCAGATTCTTCCATGAGGGAGGGGACTGTCTGTGTCACTTTAACTCACTCTGTCTCAGACAGAGTTTGAGCTCATGCCGTTCCACTCTGTTGCTTCGTCCCGCCCTGGTTTCCAGAACAGGTGGGGAAAGAGCTGGTTTTAGGACTTTGGTAGGGCAACTGCCATTCAATGATTCAAACTGCACCTTGGCTAATCTGCCAGCACTGTCAGCTCCCTCATTTCCATGCCTTAGTGTTGTTTCAGCAGATGGCTGTTAAATAATCCACCTGCCTTGTCTACGTGCCATAAAGCTGGGAGGAGCCCTCACAAGGAGGTGTCTGGACTGACAGGAAGACAATAAATTGATAATCATCCATAGAACAAGTTGGCTTAGTTTGATTTTCAGTGTGTGAATGAGTAGGTGTGTGTGTGTGTGTGTGTGTGTGTGTGGCAGCTGAGACTGGATGTGTGTGTCTCCTCGCAGCAGGCCTTATTTGGCTCGTGTTTGACCAGTTACCTCCTCTCGAGTCCCAGAGGAGCTCTTGTTTCCGTCTGGCCTTGTAGGGCCATCCTCCCTCTTACACACACCCACTGAGACCTCATTGGACCACAATTGCATACACTAAATCACACACACAGCCATGTAGATAGAGGCAGAAGAAGAAACAACACATCCAGACACATTTCTGTGCATTCTGTAGCTTCTTTATTACCTGGTTGTTTGCGACTGTATTTGAGACACACCTGATAGTATACTTTAAAAGAGGTGAGATCGCATAGGATTTCACCGTGTCATTCTTCATACACTTCCTGTTGAGTTGTAGAGTTGGTTATTTGCATCCTCTTTGATTAAAAGCTTGTGGTTTTGCATTGAGCAGAATGGGCTATTTTAAAAGTATTAAATACTGTGCTGTGCCAATGCAACAGAGCAGCCCTTTGTGAGAATGGGGCACCTGTCAAAAATAATCACATCTGCATGAACATCCCAGATAGTGAGAAAGACAGCAACTCTCATGTGTGGACTGCCAACAGTCTTTTTTTGTGGGGAATATGCCCACTTTATTGTGTAAAAACGATAGGCTTTGACGAATGTAAGGTGACGCGAGACCAGTCTTGGGAGTTGTCGTCTTGCTCGCGGCAATCTGGCATTTTTCATGCAGATAAAACACAATCCGTCCCTGCGTATCCTTGCCCGAGTTCACCCTCTTCAATACTCGTGTCTCCCTTCATTCACTTGTCATTAAAACAAGTGGTAACTTAGTAACAGAGCAGCCAGCGATCTCTGTAGTGTTATTTCTCACAGCAAAGAAGAAGTGTCCTTATTTTTGCAGCAGACTGATGACAGTATGGTGAACCAAGGCCCTTATGTTTCCTCATAAGGCTGACGTTAAGTTAACACATGTCTAACTGACAACTTCCCCTCTGTCACCCTCTCTTATCTCCCCCGCACGCAGATTAAAAAGCAGCAGCAGGATGTGATGGGCTTCCTGGCAGCCAATAAGATTGAATTCGAGGAGTGTGACATCGCGGCCAACGAGGCCAACAGGAAGTGGATGAGAGAAAATGTTCCGGAGGAGTCCAGGCCGGCCACGGGGAACCCTCTCCCCCCACAGATATTTAATGAAAGTGAATATTGCGGGGTAAGGCACACGTGCACACAGATTCTCAGAATTATTGGCACATGGTTGTTTGTGTAATTACAGTACTACTCTGATAGGTCATTGAGCTCATGTTCTCAGTACACACAAATCATGCATGGTGGGTAATGAATGCTGATTCTGATGACTAAATGTGTTTAAAGCTGCACTAATCATTGTTTTTCTATTAATAATAGATCAAAATACTACCCGTAAGGTGAAAGGTTTCACTCGTAGTGACATAGCCACCGAGAATTAGCAACCGACAATGTTCAATTTTAGTTTCTTTCAGCTCATTGTTTTGGTTTTACAGCCCACAGCTTTACTGTTTTGGTAAAGTGGCTAAAAAAGTAATAATTATGGCTTCTTTACATTTTAAATAATGTTAAATTGAATTAAAATATAAAGGAATTAGAATTTCTCTACCAGAAATGTATCCTGGAAGAAGGCTTCAACACAGCGTTTAAAGGAATAGTTCACCATTTTGGGAAAAGAGTGTAATTGATGAGAAGATCGATACCACTCTTGTATCTGTCCATTAAATATGAAGCTGGAGCCAGAAGCTGGTTAGCTTAGCTTAGCATAAATACTGGAAACAGAGGGAAACAGCCATCCTGGCTCTGTCCAAAGGTAACCAATTCCACCTGAAGCTCACATTATATCTCGTTTATTTAATCTGTACAAAAACCAACAAGATACAGGCTCATAATCCCTCGTAAAACTGCAATTTCTCATTTTTTCACTTTGGTTTTTGTACTGACTAAACAAACATGATACAAAGTGTTAATTTGTGAGCGTTAGAGGTGCTGGTAGGCAGATATTTTTTACCTTTGGACAGACTGTTTCCCCCTGCTTCCAGTCTTTCTGCTTAACTTTGTGGTTATAACCTTGTGGTTAATCGTCACCTTGCTCCAGTTTCATATTTAACAGACAGATATAAGAATGGTGTTGATCTTCTCATCTAAAAGTGAAAAAGCTTATTTCTCAAGATGTCAAACTATTCCCTTAAACATGTATGGAGTTAAAAAGTACAGAACTGAACAGTTTAATGAATTGAGAAATTGAGAAGAAATAAAAGAATCAGAAAATCCCACAGCTTCTTGGCAGCTTCTCAGAAACGTGTTAGAGGGGTCGGGGTTGCAGTATTTCTAACGTCTGGGCTACTGCCCTCTTCAGATATACTCTACCATGTACCCATGTTTATTTAGTTATTAATTTATTTGAAAGGGACAATGCAGAAAAAACATTGCTACCATTTCAAGCAGCCGATGCTCCACATATAGGCTTCTAGCCATTGGCTATTTTGCAGCCCCAGTCCCTGGGCCAGACTTCTGTCCTGTGTTAGCAGATGCTAGTTTACACCCATTTGAAAGACAGAGGGCCTTTAGCCTGAGCGCACTGAGGCGTCATGCTGTGCAACTAATGGATGGCTGGACATGAAGTTGCACATGTAGGATGGGCTGTATTGAATGTCACAGACAAAGAGAACAGCATTTCCCAGGATACTTGCAGCTGTTTGTCTGTGTTTGTCCGGTATATGTGTGTGGGAGAAAATCGAGGAAAAAAAAACAAAGGAATGAGAAGGAGTGAGGGATCAAGAATGAGTGAGACTGCAGACAACTCAACAGTAAATGGGAGAATGTGTTAGCTTGTTTACTCTGGGTTACATTCTCAAAGACAATACCCCCCCCTCCCCCTATCAGATTGTCTACCGAGGCCTGTCCCTGGACAAATAACACAACCTCGACTGTTGCTCACAAAGAGTTCTCCCTGTGGTGTTGCCACTCAGATTGTCGCCCTCAGGCGCCGATCCAAAGCCTGTTTCACATTATCATTCCTCAGGTTTAGGCGAGCTGATCCTCTGATCGATCTGCATCTAAAGTTCTCTCTGTGACTTCTTCTTTCGCAGAACTACGAGGCCTTCTTCGACGCCAGAGAGGACAACGCTGTGTATGCATTTCTGGGTCTGACTGCTCCCCCGGGCTCAAAGGTAAGCTTATGAACACAAATGCGCACTGATATCTGTCCTTTCATTGAACTGCATTCCTACAGCCTAACCATAATTCCTGTGACAGCAGCTTATGTGCCTAAATATATATTTATCCTCACAGTGTGATTTCCATACAGAAAACACACATATTACGTAATACATCTGTTCATGATATCCCTACAGCCAAGCAGGCCGCTTCTCTCCTTTTCCTCTCACTCCTGCACGCTGGCGCCTCCTATCTGCCACAGCAGGAACTGCAGGGAGGTGTGCCAGTTACCATAGAAACAGAGGGGTTTTCCTCTGTGCTGTGGCAGGGGATATATAAACCAATATCCTCCATTTTAATATAACACACTCTCCCTCTTCTCCTCTTGTCTCCCCTCTGTCCCTGTCTCTCTGCAGGAGGCCGAGGCTCTAGCGAAGAAAGCACTACAGTAGCAGATTTCCTAAAACCCAGACCTGGACCCAGACTGACCTGGAACTGATCCAGGAAAAAAAAAGAAGCAACATTTCACTCAGCTTATAAATATGTGGACAGTTTTGATTTACTCTTTTCTGTATGTTTTTTAAAAAAATTAATCTGTGTTCAGCTGTGCCTTGTCAGCCGTAGTGAAAGGAGATACTAAAGCAGAGCATTATGGGTATCTACAAACAGCTCTGCTTCCTCCCGTTAACCTCAGCCTGCTAAGCCTATTGGCCTAGTGACATGTCAATCAACCATTAGCATTAATGTGTAGCTTCCTGTCTGAGAAGAAATCATCCGACACCACAAGATGTACACACTTTGAGAATTGTAACACAGATTCTTCATTTGGCCGACAGAAAAGTCATCCATGTTAACATTAGACCATAAAACATTATCAACATTTATTTAACTTGACAGGTTTAATTAGTGCAAGTCTTATCTGTTGAAGCCTGGAAAGATTAAGTCAAATGTTGTACTCCGCACCTTCTGTAAAAGTGCTCTATTACAATCCCATTCGCTATGTTTTTGTTTACTTTATATTGTCTTAATGCTGTTTTAATAGCAAACGTTTTTCTACGAGATGATATACGTTTAAAAATTATAATACATGCCAAATTACAAGTCATAGAGGGATGTGAAATTGAGTTTTTATTTGTTGTTTTTGTTTTTAGGGGAGCTGTTTCATTTCGCTATAAGCATCCTGTTTCACATTGTGTTGGTAATCCCTGTCTTACATAAGTTGATATCTTCCCTAAAATAAAATAAAAATAAGCATGCAAGTAGAACTGCAAGCCTGACTCTCAGTACTCCTTGGTGGTTGTCATGAAAGACACAGTCAAACAAATTTGAAATGAACTCTGCCTTCTTCACTGTTATTTTTATGCACAATAAATCATTTTAAGTTGGCAGAATGTGACTAATCTTTCATTGAACTTCGGCTTGTCATTTTGTGCTGTGATACGCAGGCATTCAAGCATTTGGAATGGGTGATTTCAGTGGTTTTGAAATATAAACATTGCGAAAGAGACGGTAGGATATGTCTTGAAGAGGTCATCACTCCTCCTTGAGTCACTGATATTTCTGATTTGCAGCATTCTACAGATATTCCCCAGAATGCTACCCAACCCCTCAAAGTGCTTCTCGGCAGTGGCTGAAAGTAACCAAGATCATTTACTCTTGTACAAGTTTAAGGTATTTGCACGTTTCTTGAGTGTTTCCATGTTATGCTCTTTTATATTTCTCCTCCACCACCTTTTGGTGAAAGCTGTAACTTCTCAGGCTCTATATAAAATAACATGATAAGCTTTTACAATATTAAAGAATAAAATTGCAATACAAGGAGAACCCCGTACACTTGAATCACAGGTCGCCTTTGTATACAGCACCTATCCCACTGAGAATTTGTGGACACGACTACACACATTTTTTTTGTGATAGCTCTCCTCTGTTGACTGCCACATCTTCACTATTGACACTATGAACGCCATGTCTACTTAGAGCAAGATTTTCAGTTATAGTGAAGATGATCATTCCCACATACTGAAACCGAAATTTATATGAGCTGTGATTCCAGTGTGTGGGTACTCCTTGCATTGTGATTATAGTTATCTTTTTGTATATAGCACCTATCCCACTAAGGTTTTGTATAACTTATTAAAGACTAAACCAGTGGTTCCCAATGTTTTCGGCCCTCTACAAAAAGCAACGTCTGGTGGAGGCATCCTGTCCTGTTCCAGATGTCTTCAGATGTGAGTTGGTCTCAGGTGGCTTAGTTTTAATAACCTTTTGAGGCCCAAATAGATTAAACTCCAATATTTCACAAAATTTCGCAAAGAAACTTTTTCTTCTTCTTTCCCTCATCTCACGACCACTTAGATTCATCTTTTGACCCAGCGAGGGGCCCCGACTCCACTAAACTACCTAACTGTACATAAAGTAGCTCCACCTTAACCAGCTTCCAACCATAAAACACTGAATATTCTAATAATATATCATAATATAACACTCTCAAGGGGCCATTTTTATGCAGAATGACTACTTTCACAGCTTACCATAGTAAGGATTCTCAGCTTCTGTATAGATTTACAGTTCTCTTTTCTCTTCACTGTGATTTTCACTTACAGACTAATAAAGGAAGTATGTGTTGGGGGTGGAGGGACCAGTTCCCAGTTGCAGAAGTGAAACAGACCAGTAGAACTTTACAATTGCATACGTACTCACTCTGTGCCTCATACTTGCGCTTAAGACTGACGATCATAAGAAGCAAAGGGAGGTAAAAAAGAGACAAAAGAAGAGGACAGTCATTCTGTGCCATGTTGGCTGAAGGTTTTCTCAGAGTGCTGCGTTACAGGGAGGAAAGAAAATTTGCCTCGGCTTCCAAGCTAAAGCGATCGCAGACACACACTCACTGTACGAATCAGATCGGTTGTATTCTCTCCGACTCACACTCCACAGAGCTACAGACAGATTCGGCAGAAGCAGGTAAACGACCTAATAACATGTTGTGACATACAAACTGCGTGATGTAGAGATAAGTTTAACTTTCCATACTGGTTTCATGTGCTTACGTTAACTTTACACGGTCTAGTTCCCTTGCCTCCCTTTTGCTAAACTGTTCTTCCTTTGTCATATCTAATCTTGCTGATGATTTCATGCCAAATAGCAAAAATGTCAAACCAAACTAAATGAAAACCTCTAAATAACCAGTTTATTTCCTGTAATCAGTTTCAAACCAGGAAGAACTAGACACCACCCAATTCCAGGGACTGAAAGAGGCGCCTCAAGGTTCCGTAGGCCTCTCAATCCCTGGGTGTCCACCTGTCCTCACCGTGGGCCCTGACTTTACAGTTTGCTTAGACAATTGTAGCCTCCTGCAACAGTATCCAGACCTGCAGGTGGCTGACTCAGGCCGCATCACATACAACCTACTGAGAGCCACCATCGCCCAGCCCGGTTTTGTCTCTGAAGCATGGCGCCAGCCAGAACGGGCAGCCCAACACGTGCAGCAAGGCGAGGCTGTTTCATCAATATCAGACCAAGGTTATCTGGTGATGGGGGCCAGTGTGAACATCGACTTGGATCTACCTGGATCAGGTTTGGAGCCTATGTCTAACTCGGTGCTGAATGGGCTGCTGGACAAACAGCTGGAGGAGGTGTACATGCAGCATCTGACTGACAACTTGGCTCGATGTAACTCCCACCTGGGGAACAGCATCCTTCACGGCCTGGTGCCGCCGCCGCAGCCCAGCAGCCAGCCACAGGGGCCCGACTCACTGGAGGCCAGTCTGGAAGAAGTATCAGGAGGGGACAGCGGCAAGAAGATTGGTTATCTGAGCACCCAGAACTTAGTTCCCTGCTCATCCAACTTCAGCTCCCCTGTGCTGAGGATTTCAGAGGCTGACAATACTCATCTGTAATGAATGTAATCATGCAGACACCCTGCAAAAGTATAAAATGTGATACTCAACTATGTATTTTGCTTCTGTACTTCTCCACTTTCAAGTTTACACATACCTGCATGCAACTGAGACATGAAAACAAGTGCAATTCAGTAAATCGATGCATGCTTTTATTTTTTGTTTACTTGTATTCACACAATGTCTTTGTTTACTTGCTTGATGAGATGATGCTTCAAATGTACCTGTTCCCATGTGCCATCTGCTGTTGGATTTTAGTACTACACCATCCTGAATTTACCTGACATGCATAAGAATTTATTTTATTGACATTACAAGTGGGTGTGTGTAAGGTATGTATTATGTTAAAGCAAACTGTGATCCAGTGTAAGCTTAGGCTGCGCATTGACGTGGCCTTAAATACAGATGTAAACTAGTGTAAATTAATCCATATGGTCTAAATAAAGCAAAATAAAATAATCATTAATTCAGGATTTATATTCCAGTAAAGAAATAATAGTCCATTTTTATTTTTGAATTTAATTGTGCTTCATATACTCGCTGGTAAATGTTATAGTCTGTATTTAGCAAGAGAATGAATTCAGTTCTTCAATGTTCAAAATCAATATTGTGCACCCATGACTTGTTTTTTACAGTTGTTGTTGTCCCTTAAGGTGTTTCTGCTACATCAGGGTTGACGTGTGGAATTTTGTAAACATAATAACCAAAAATTGGACTTTAAAAATTACATATGGTTTGCAAAATTATGGTATGCAAAAGCAATGGCAAAAGTACCTTATTAGTCAGGTGTGGTTGTACTCTACCTACAACATAATGACAGACGGCCTTCCTGCAGCCCATCATAGAAAAGTAATTTAACAGCCTTATTCAGGCTGTTAAATTAAATATAGGGATCAAAGACGACCACTCTGACAAGGAGAGCCTATCAGGATACAGCAGAAATATATGATAAAACGTGAGCTAAAGTACAAATCTAAATGATGTTTAATGTGTTGCCACGTCACCCAGATATCTCAGTGTAAGACTGATATCACTATCAAATTAGCTTAATTGTCTTTTAACACACTGATTAATGGATAACAACAAAATCTAAGTTATGGAAGTTTTCCAATTCTGCCAAGACAGTCAAATTTTGAGTTCAATGGACCAACTCCAATCAACTTTGGTGACATCAATACAATCTCAATGCTCTGATTTCCATATTAGGATGCCTGTTGTCCATGTGTGTACTTAGATGTTGACTTTGCTGTCAAGTATAATTAGAATAGCACAATGTTAATTCGTTTCAGGGTGTTTTTTTTCCCCTTTAATGTGAGGCGATATGATGAAGCCAATAGTTACTACCAGGCCTTTTTGTGTGGAGTTTGCCTGTTCCTCCTAAGTCGGAGGCTTAACCAAGGTGTCCACATCCCTGTAACACTGTAGACTCTAAATACTGTAAATGGTAGAGGTTTTGAATGAATTAAAATGGACAGTTCTTACCTAATACATTCCTGCTAAAATAGCCAAGAAAAGGCACAATGATGGTGTGCTTTTAATGAGGAGCTGTGCATCACAACCTGGCAGGCTCCAAATTTCCACCACGTTGTCTCTTTGGCTGGAGTCATCAGTTTGCCTAAAAGCACCTGCACATCACAGTGTGGTCCAGAATGAACTGACAAAGCAATAGCCCAAAGATTTATGCTGCATTTACCTGCTTAAGGTTGATTTGTAACCTGTGAAGGATCAATCCTCACAGCTGGGCTTCCTATGTACCCACAGTGAAGGTAATGGTGATCCATCAACATGCGTTAACACAGTGGGCTTTTTTTTGGGAAACATAAGATGATTCACTGATCTGTACAAAATTATAAAAAACAGAGATTCACTAAGGTGTTTTTATATAATACCAATATTGAGTAGACAGTATCTAATCAGGCTTTGTTACATACAGCCTCTATCTAGAGATTAGGGCATTTGCTAATCTAAAAATTAAATACAAACAAAACGGGTAAGGAAGGGAAAGGGAGATTTATGAATCCAAGTTGAATCACCTCGGAGCTATGGGGAACCTATAATCTTGTGCTTTACATTTTCATTTAGAGCCATAACCTTAAAGCCATAACCTCATACAATACGCAGGTTAAAAGCATTTACAGCAATAGGCCTTTTCACGGCAGACATTTTGACTTGCCATAGGAGAAAAAGCACAGGTGTTACTAATAATACTAACGAGGGCTCCATTTCTCACCTCGTCCCTCTCAAAGCCTGTTTTGTCTCAGGAGAAGATACCGCTGTCTAATAAGGCACACTTCATAAAGGGTTTATAAAATAGTGCAGATGCTCTGCAGCTCTTTTCCGTAAGGTAGTGGTTCACTTCCCCACTGGGTAGCTAATTAAAAAGACAAAGCAAGTAATGCTAGAGGAGGATAAATGGACTTTTCACAATCTGGTACCCCAAAAGGTTGTTCTTCTCATTACTCATTTATTATGCACTGATAAAGAATTTAATAAAGAATATAAACAATTAAATGTTCTCATTTTTAAGTTATAGCTTTTTTGTATTAGCAAATATTATTCTGTCTTCCTTAGTTGTTTTTCCTTGTTATTTAATTAAAACAAACTATCCAATTTAGATTTCAAATGACAATGGTGCTCTGGCAAACTGATTAATTTAAAGGAAGTTATTGTTTCATTCATGATCTATTATAAAAACCCACTTTAGAAAATGACAGGCTCAATCAAGTTAACACTCAGGCTCAGCTGTTCTCTTGGACTAACATGAAACAACTTTCCAAAAGCTGAAGAAACTGATAAAAAATTTATATTTTCCCATGCCATCTGTTTGAAATTCTGGAAAAAGGGAACTGCAAGCTTGCACATGCAACACATTTTTGGTATTTATTTTTTGGGTACATGACCAATACAAGTCATTTCTCGCTTTATTGTGGGTAATTATACAGTGGAAGGTTTATTCTGATACCAGCCCTTATGCTGGCCATGAAACTGGCTACACTGCAAGCACAGTGAAATTAAATGAGGACTCTGTGGAAACATGAACAACCCCTCATTTTAATAATAAGACACTGGAAGGGAAAGATGTTGTCTTCCATGCAAATCCTTTTGTTTCCACGAGAGTAGCTACTTGTTCATTATTCTGCTCAGTATTTATTTATTTATTTTAAATGAACATTTCTGTTCTTTTAAACGAATGACTCAAAACACGTCTAACATCAGACCTTTACTAGACTTTTTAAACTGTTCAGTCCCAAAAACACCTACACTGACCAGCATTTCAAACAATTTTATGTACTTGTAAATGTACTTGTATCCTCCATCTACTCATACAGGAATGCAATTTAGTTGCACATAACAGACATAAAAAGATCAACACTTTTATTGTAACGGACTGACTAACACTGACACGACCAGTGAACAAAGGGAGGAGAACTCAAATGCAGACAAATCCACTCCAGGAAAGCAGGAAGAATGAAGACAAATTTTCTCAAGGTGAGCAGGCCAGGAGCAGGCTCAGGTTCAGCCATCAGGTTCAGATGGCTGGAAAGCAAAGGTGGGGATGACTGGGGAAATGACACACAGGTGAGCAGGTGGGTGTGGGAGTCAGGTCACTGGGATAGGTGGAAAAGTCTGAGGGCATCTGGTGGGCAGGCAGAGAATGGCAGGGACTGCAAGGCATCATAGGAATGCAGGGGCCCCGGGAAGTGGGGATGTCTGAACCGAGGGACAGAGAGCCAGAGGTTGTGACAAGTACATAATGACACAACTCTCCTCTTAGATAGTATGGAGCAATAGTCATAGTGCAGCATTGGATAAATAAAGCACAATGAATTATTCTTATGAGGAAATAATAATCCAAATCTATTGAGCAAAGTATTGTCCAATCACGACTGCTGAAAGCTTGAGATGATGAGAAAAGTTGTTCGCCTGACTTTCTGCTGGTATTGTCTGACATGTTGTCTTTTACCTGGATGGTTGTATGAAGCTTGAATTTAGCATCATGCATATTTTTTAGGAAAGCAATATTGACGCGCCAGCATTGATGCACAATGACAGAAAAAGACACAAGCATAATGAAAGATTCTACTTAGAAAAATAATGCTCATTTGTAATAAAGCCTTCATATTTAAGATACTAAGGCTTAGTCATTAGCACGTTTTTAAGCAGGGCTCTGTTTTTTTCTCTTAGATCATGACGTTTTGTTGAGATATTTATGTGATCGGACAACAGTGAACTTCCACGTGCAAAAATGCTGTCTTTGAGTTTGCACAGTACCAAAAGTGTTATTTTGTGTGTAGCCCAGGAATATACCAACATATCTGTTCGTGTGTGTGTTGGTCTCTCTCTTCTTTTTTGGGTCTCTATCACATTTTGGATCGGGTCTAATTAAAGTGAGGTCTGTCTGGATTGGGTCTGGCTGTCTTCCAGAACGGATTTCTTTTTTTGATCGGGCTAATTTTCCATCGGTCCATTTCAGATTGGGCTCAACATTTTGAACTCATGAAGACCTCTGCTGAATTTACAGTAGTTATTTTTCCCTGGCGTCTACTTAAAATCAGGTGTTGTGTTGGCTCTTAACATGGGGCTTTGTTTGACTTAAACGTTAAATGTTTTGCTAGTGACCCATCTTATGGTTTTATGTTGACTTGGTGTTTATGAGCAATAAACACTGTGTGGAAAATACAATTAATGTTAATGTTATTATAATGGTGGTCCTGGGTGAGAGGCATTAAGATCCGAAACGGTTATTAAATAAACCAATCCATGACAATACTGATAATTGAATAATCACATCAGTCCCATTACTTCATCCTTGTCTCACTCCTTTCTTCAATTTTCCTGGGTGGTATCAATAACGTTGATCTTTTCTTAGTCATTTATAAAGATCAGGTCATTGTTTCTCCGAGTTTTTTGTCTGTCAAGACAAAATAAGCAATTTGAAGACATCATATTCTAAAATTGCGATGAGCACTTGTCTTCATAGTTTCCATTTCACGGGCCAAAGACAGAATCAGTTAAATGCAAAATAAAATAATCAATAAATGAATTGATAACTGTTACTAGCAGACCTAATGACGACCTTTAATGGTTAAAAAAAGGAAAACATTCTCTCTTCAAAAGTTCTTCACATGTTCTCTTAAGACTTGGTGTACCATGTGACCTTAGAGATTGATTAAATTATATTGTTCCCAAACTGCAGGTATAATTTCACGTGGAACAAAAGCTAGTTGTATCTGAAATATGACAGGATTTTCATCATGTGGGTGTCATTCGTAATCTGTTGATGGTGTTATCGACCTTCAAAACCACTCAGAAAGTGTTGTCGCCGGAGAGGAGTAGTTTTCACATGCGTCCCCAAAGTTTGACTAAGCGTGTGTGTGTGTGTGTGTGTGTGTGTTCAGCTCTGTACAACTGTTTGGATATCATTGCTAGCTCAGGGATTCCTGTGCACATTAGCGGCTGCATGAGTTGCGGTCAGGTTGTTTTGTGTGTATATGTGCGTGTATGAGTGTGTGCTGCTCCCCCTATCTCCATAACCCCGGGCCTATTCTCTCCCTGTCTCTCTCCTGTTGTCACAGCATGGCTGCAGAATGGCTCTCTCTGCTGCTCTCTGCCTGCCTGTTCTGGCCTGCATGTTTGGCCCTGACCCCCCCTGCTGAGCTCCCTCAGCCCCACAACCTGCCCCCCTTGCTGGACTTCAATAGCAGCGATGGCAGCCTGTCTGTGGATCTGCCCATGGCTCTGAGGCTTTTCAGCATGGACTATCACCATGTGCAGGCTCCCTTTGAGATTGTGCTGTGGATCATGCTTGCCTCACTAGCCAAGCTGGGTAAGCTTCAATTGATTTTCTGCTCATACATGAAATGCCAACATTAGGATGCCATTGGAGGTGATTAGATCTTGTTAGAGTGTTCAATTCTGAAATAAACTGAAAATGCTTCATGGTTTTTTATGTTAAGGTAGTTACGAGTTACTATATCAACTACTGTATCCAAGTGGTTTACCAAATCATTATAATTTTCATATTTCTTACTTAAAGGCACACAGGAAAAAAACGTATCTAATCAGAATTTTTAAAAGAACTTGCTTTATGAATTTCTGAATTTTAGTTTAAAAAGTATTCCTATTCAAAAATGTGTCATTCTTCCCAAGACGTTGTAAAGGAATGTATTGAAATTGTTTTCATATTTACAATTTATAAAGCCAATAAAAGTACTACCCAGCTGTGCAAATTATATGATGTGTATGAGCCGTTGATGTAGCTCCAATTTTATGCTTTCAGAGTGATGGAGTAAAAATTCTTGCAGCTCAAATAGTCACAATATTGTTTTATATTGCTTTATATTCTCTGTCTCTAACCTCCAGGTTTCCACTGGTCAGGTCGAGTCCCAGCAGTCGTCCCAGAGAGCTGTCTCCTCATCATGGTGGGCCTGCTGGTTGGAGGGGTGATCTATGGTGTTCGTCACTCCGCTCCCCCGACTCTCAGCGCAGATGCTTTCTTCCTCTTTCTGCTCCCGCCCATCGTCTTGGATGCAGGATACTTCCTGCCGGGGAGACTGTTCTTTGAAAACCTTGGCACCATCCTCTGGTTGGTACACGGTCAATGTTTTATGTTTTATGTGTGTGTGTGTATGCTTGTGTGGGTCTGTGTGCAAAAACTGTTGAATACACTTTTTCTTATACTTCTTGAACATACGAGTAGACAGAGTTGTGTTTTAAATTCAAAATTCAATTCCCCAGTTGGGAATGAGATTTCATATGTGCCAAATATGTCTTAATTACAGGGAAATATATATATATGAAATATATATAAAATGCACACACATCTCAGATTTTCCACCCAACTTGTCCAGATTTCTCAACAGCTGTTGGATGAATTGCCATGAAATTTTGCGGAGACATTCAAATATCCCAGAGGATAATTCCTTATGACTTGGGTGATCCCCTGACTTGTCATCTAGGAGACGGGTCTCCTGAGGGGGGCTCCAAACAGTTTCAGAGGAAGCTCAGTGAATGGAAGTGAATATAATATAATATAATCATTATCCCATAGGCATCCAGGAATTGAGCAAAACTAAGCAGTAAACTAAGGGGGGGCTTTGTCTGAGGGGAGGCCCACAGTCTCAGATTTTAAAAACCTCTGATCTAGTGCTGCCGCCAGGTCACGATGGGTCTAATACATTGATTTATGACCAGATATTTGAAAAACTATAGTGGCATTCCCATCAGCCTCAGCTGTACTTTTTGTTTTAGCGCAAAATTGGCAAATATGAGCATGCTAACACACCAGATGGGGAAGGTGGTTAAAATTATGCTTGCAAAACATCAGCATGTTTTCATTGTCATTGTGAGCATGTTAGCATGCTAATGTTAGCATTTAGCATTGTCAACGGGGTGGTTCATAGTGAAGAACCTGCAGATAATGATCACCCTAGCAGTTCCCCCTCAGCTCTACGGCGCGTTTTTGCATCTTTCAACACATTGTTTTGGTTTTAATGGCCCCCAACTTTACTGTTTTGGTTCAGTCTCAGGCACACTCCGTTTCCAGACATCAGGTAGCTGTTTTCAGCAAAAGGTTCTGATAAACTGACTATACACTACCTGACCAGCACCAAATTGCCGGTGAACATATTGGAGCATTTAGCAACTAAAGATAGTTCTCTGGCTCTTCAGTTAGTGGAGAGCAAAATGGAGAGTAAGTAGGCTATTGGACTAACTTTCATAAGTTAGCCACCAACATGACTCCAAATGTCACGGCCATATCAACTAAGGGGAAAATACATCAGTGTTTACAGCTTGTTGTGCTTAAGTGACCAAAAAAATCAATAATGCAGGTTTAAGGGACACTGTAATAGTTATATTGGGGACATCTGGCTTCAAGTGGCGTTCAGTATTCTTTGATGTTATCTTGAGCCCCTTTGCCATGCAATATCGTTCCTGTTTCCTGTAAAGCTGTTGATTCTATCACCAGGTATGCGGTGCTGGGAACCTTATGGAACGTGCTGGGCATCGGGCTGTCTCTGTACGGCGTGTGTCTGCTGGCCCAGAGCTCTCTGGGAGACGTCTCTCTGCTCCACTGCCTGCTGTTTGGCTCTCTGATCGCTGCCGTCGACCCCGTGGCTGTGCTCTCTGTCTTCCAGGAGATGCATGTTAACGAACAGCTGCATATCTTGGTGTTCGGAGAATCACTGCTCAATGACGCCGTTACTGTGGTGAGGGGAGAGGTGGTCTCCAGGTGTTCTCACAATCAAAAAAAGATCTTATTCTGTGCATAATACATCTCTCTGCCTCTCAGGTGCTCTACAAGCTGTTTGAGTCCTTCCTCCGTCTGCCGTCAGTGTCGGGGCTGGATGTGTTGCTGGGGGGGTGCAGGGTGGTGGTGGTGGGCCTCGGCGGCCTGTGTGTGGGCCTCTTCTTTGGCCTGGTGGCGGCCCTCACGTCACGGTTCACCTCCAGAGCCCAGGTCATTGCCCCGCTCTTTGTCTTCCTCTACTCCTACTTGTCCTACCTGACCTCAGAGATGCTTCACCTCTCTGGTATCATGGCGTGAGTGCTGCTGAGTATCAACTTAAATGCAGTGACCTCCTTTAGTAAATGTTTAGCCTGGTATGTCCTATATTTTAGTTTTTTACCCATTTTTGCAGCATTGTGACCTGTGCTGTGACCATGAAGCAGTATGTGGAGGCTAATGTGTCCGAGCGCAGCAAAACCAGCATCCAGTACTTCCTGAAGATGTGGAGCAGCGTGAGTGAAACCCTAATCTTCATCTTCCTGGGCGTGTCCACAATACAGGATGTGCATATGTGGAGCTGGCCATTTGTCTGCTCCACACTGCTGCTCTGCCTCGTCTGGAGGGCCACAGGTAGCTTTAAAAAAGCTTCCCTGAACTTTAAAAAAGCTGACAATGATCCTCTCGCCAGGACCTTGATAAACAGTTGTGAAAAAAGCGGAATCAACTCATTTCCCCTCCTCTGAAGGTGTCCTCCTGCTGACTGCTGTGGTGAACAAGCTCCGGAGGAACACCGTGACCTTTCGAGATCAGTTCATCATTGCCTACGGAGGCCTGAGAGGGGCAATCTGTTTCTCCCTCGTCTTCCTGATTGATGACTTCCCAAAAAAAAGACTCTTCATCACAACTACCATTGTGGTCATCCTCTTCACCGTCTTTGTGCAGGTGTCTTTGCATTGCGTTTGGCATCATGGAGTATGTTGTTTGGTTCTATCTGTTGAGTTTGGTTTTGTCTGGTTTCCAGGGGATGACCATTAAGCCTCTAGTAGAGCTGCTGGATGTGAAGAGGAAGAAGAGAGCTCTGCCTACTGTCAGTGAAGAGATCCACAGCAGGGTGAGAAATGGCAGCGAGGTGCTGCGCTTGCAATATGGTGTTTTAGAATACAGTATGTAGATTATGTATTAATAGTATGGTATATAATTAGTCATCTTATCTATTTAGTGATAGGAATGTCTACACCAACATAATTGCTACCTGTTCAATACATCATTCATTCAGGTGCACGTATGTACATGTCAGCTGTTTTTATAGTAATAAAGATTACGCAGTGAGATTTATTGATACAACAATTTTCATTTATTACATTATGTCAGTATAAAAAGGTAAAACATTTTAACTAACCAACCTGCTCTATAGCTATTTGTTAAATTTGAAAGTGCTTACTATTTAGCTTTAGACCTTCACTGTATTTTTGATTATCTTCAAATGTACCTTCATCAATTACTTTTCTTGCTGTTTTGGTTCATCATACAAAATCTAGGTGCAAAATCCTCCGTGTAAGTAAGGATGCCACAGTCATGAGCTTTAGTTCTACAGTTGATTGAGTTTTCTTTTTAACAGAAATTAGTCTTTCATCTTGTACTGGTGCCATGGCCTCTGTGTGGGAATATAGAACTTCTGCTTTTGTGACCTTTTTCCTTAAATCTGTGAAAATGGAAATAATAGTTACAGTTCAGCATAGAAAGCACAATATTTTTTCTGATTATAATTTCTTAATAGATATGCAGCATGCAGAGATGGACAACCATTTGGAAACACAGACCATGACACACATGCATTAGAATCATTGCAAAATGATATATGGACACCTAATAAATCTATGAATGATATACATTATGTCTCTTTATAGCTCATTGATCACCTGCTGGCAGGAATAGAGGACGTGGTTGGCTACTGGGGGCAGCACTACTGGAAAGACAAGTTAGTTTTTCTTTTGCTTGTGTTTCCCCTAAAAGTGTTCATATGGCCATAAAAATAGGAGCTGAAATTGCCACTAGGTGGCGCAAATACCACATGGAAAAGTTCTTGATCATATCCACAGTCAGGACTCACAATAATTTCAACTGCATACTGTAATGTAATGTAAATATATGTGTGTTTGTGTGTGTGTGTGTGTGTGTGTGTGTGTGTGTGCATGTGAGGTTTGAGCAGTTTAACAAGAAGTACCTTCGTCGTTTCCTGATCCGAGAGGATCACCAGGCTCACTCCAGCATCGTCAGAGTTTACCAGGAGCTGGAGAGAAGGGAGCAGAGGGGAGACGAGGAGGCGCCTCCACTGTGAGGAAAATAGTTTTTACTTTGTGTCAGCATCTCTCGTAGTAGCGCTCAGGGATCTCCAAGACTTCATTGAAGGAGTCCCATAGGATCCTAAAAAAGCTAAGGAAAGTTTCAAGACCGTCATGGTTATCTGTGTTAAAATTGTCATTGTCATTGTCCTCATCACAACATGTTCATGAGAATCCCTTACAGCAATACTTGCATCTGTTTGAAAGTCAGAAGTTACAGAATATCTCCACCTACCCTGTCAATTCCCAAGCTTCTTCCTACACAAAACTCCAATCATGCCACTGAAAACTGATTAACTATGTCAGGCTTCACCACACAGTTTTTGGCTAAATAGATGTGAACATTCACGGCTCACTTTTAGAGTGGACCCTCGCTCCAACAGCCGTCCCCTCTTACCAGAGGAGATGGACAGCATCAGGCGTATTCTCTCCAGAAACCTTCAAAACTTCAACAACAAGGTAAATTCACAGCTCTGGGTCTGTGCACCTCAGTTGTGATTAAAGAATCACTAAATGTGCATTACAAGTATGTGCTATTCATCTAATATTTGGGTACACGTTATCACTGCAGCAGACACCAGCCTACAGCAGGCACACTTTGCACCAGGACGCCACGTTGGACAGAACGAGGAAGCCTCTTCACAGACACCAGAGTCTGGGGGAGAGATACACGTATAATACAATCACACACTGGCCACAGGTACTGTATCCATGTAAACCCACAAGTTCACTTTTTCTGATTCTGAAGGGGTTTAACTTCAAAATGCCACATACTGTTACCATTCTCATTGTAAAAAGACTACCTGAAATTAATCAAGCAACTGAAAAACATACATGATTTATTTATGACAAAATTGCCACTAAAATGATCAGCTGAGCTTGACCAGGTTTAATTTATTCATCAAACTGATTTAGTTGAAATGACTTAAAACAGGATATTAAGACTTAATATGATTTAATATAAGATTTTCCTCCAGCTTGCAGTATGTTTTACTGTATACTTTTACTGTGACAGGGGGAGGATGGAGAGTTCAATGGCTCATGGAGAGTGAGAGTAGGACTCAGCAGGTCTCACACAGGTAAAGTGAAAGACAATTCAAGACATATAATATACAAAAACCAGATACTAGACAATATACGCAGTTTTCCTTCAAGTTTTCAACCTCTATCCCAAGTTCCCAAGGATATGTATGTATTTACGTATGTTATGTTTCTTTGTGTGTCTGTATAGATAGACACTGATGTGGAAAGGACAATCACCAGAAAGACTGATTTCACTGAAATTATGTTTCAATTTGTCAGAACTCACTAAAATCCACAGGCTGAGAATATAAAGACGTATCGTCAGATTGTTCCTCGTTTCTCTCCACCAGCTGACCTTTGACCCAGACAACTATGGTCTGACTATTCTTTGTGGGGTCTTGAACTCGCTGTGGCCTCTCTTCTCTTGGCAGTGTGCTCCATAAGCCCGAGGCCCGTCCCCCAGGACTCATCAGTCCCAGCAGCCTCAGCTCAGACAGGGCCAGTGGATCCAAAATCGTCAGCTGCCAGAGAGGACCAGATCTCTCCACAACACCGAGCACCTGTGGGACGAGCCCCAAAGAAACAACTCAGCTTTGTTTTGGAAAACGAGAAGCAGCAGTGAAGACAGACTGTGAGAAAGAGAGGAATAGAAATGTAAACCAATTAACTCAGCGTGTTCACTAATTTCATAAAGTGATAAGTACCTCATATTTATTTAGAGTTGTGGGTTTCAAGACTGGGTTGATGAAAGGTTTTAGCAATTTCATGGGTATCCTCCAATTAAAACTGTTAAAAAAGTTTAATAATTCACCTCGGGTTTTATCATTTTGAGTGTTTGCCAGGCACAATAAAGTTTTCCTTAGCTCCATTTTTCACCTCCCGAACACCTTCGGTCGAGGTTGGAGGGTCAGTTGCATCTCTAGTCTAATTCATTTTCAAAGTGGCTCTCCAAGTGTAACACCTACCTTAGAAATACCTTGCAGTCATAAATGCTGATACTCGCTGTCCACATTATAAGCAGACGCACAAATCAATCCTGCCTCTCTGTGTTTCCTTTATAAATGCACAGCACACCCACGGGTAATTTGACAAGGACGGGCTCACTGCTTTCCAAAAATAACTCCTGTCCCCCCCACCTGACCCCCTCAGTTACTGAAGCTTCTTTTCCCCACAGCTCCCAAAATGCCAGGGAGTGGCTGGGAGAGCCAGGCTGTTTTCTTTAGGACTGGGGCTGGGCAGAGGGTTGCAGAGTGGACACCATTGAGGAGTAACTGACCTGAAGACTGAAAGCTGAGAAGAAAGCTCACAGTGAAGGAAGATTCAGGCTGGAGTTATGAGGGTGGGAGCCGTGTCTTTGGCTGGGGGGATATTTGGGGCAGTAGGGACTCTGTGTTTCTTCCTAGCCTTTGGTACAGACTACTGGCTAGTGGCCAGTGACAACTGTGGACCGTATACATGGTCAACACAAACAACACTGACAGCGCAAAAAGATGCCAATGGGACTGAGGTAGGACAGACACATGTGTGCACAAAATTGTTGATCTTCACTAACACAAATACATACAGTGAATGAAACTTACTGCATGCTGTCGGAACTGGTCAGTGACCTCCAGCTTAACAAATGTATTTAATAATAGCCACAGCAGTACATTATTTTCATCACTGAAACATCACATGTGAGAACCGCAAAAATACCAATGTAACTTGATCAGATCCTGTGTAGACAGTAGACAGTGGTGTGCACGCTATGTCACTATAGGATATATAAAGAGATACCAAAATAACTTGTGTCTTGCACTTTTATAAAGTTGGGGTAAATTAAATGGATTTAAACACGAATGGACCAAATCAAGGTGGCAGAGGTGAATACATCCTGATTTTTAGTTTGACTTTATTGACTTATAGTATGGGTCAAGCTCCAAAAACACTGGATCCTGCACTTCCCATAATACAGGCAATAGAAGCTTATTGTCAGAACCTCTGTTTGTGGTAAATGTTAAATGTCATGCCCCCTTGTTAACAAGACTGAGAGTCTACGGCCATGCTCTATATGAGGCGTTACTTTGGCTATGCTAATGTCAGCACGCCAACATGCTCACAATGAAAATGCAAACATGAAGATGTTATGAAGGTATAATGTTTACCTTGTTTAACATCTTAGTTTAGTGGGTTAGCATGCTATCATTTTCTAATTATCACTAAATACAAAGCACATCTGAGGCTGATGGGTGTCATCAGTTTAAACCATGGGAGCGATGGATGTCTACATAAAATTTAATAGGAATCCATCTAATAGTTGCTAGGATATTTCAGTCTGGACCAAAGTGGTGGACCAACCGGCAGGCCAGACATTGCAATCCTGGAGTCACACCACCAGCATGGCTAGAAATGTGTAGCCACCGAGTACCCTGCTAGTCTAGTGGTTAAAGTGGTTATTATAGTGCTTTCCCAACCCTGTCTCCTAGAAACATTTAGTCCGAAACGTAAGGCCAACCGGATTACGTTTTAATATTAACATAATGAGGAAATGTTGTTAATTACCCTATCTGGAAACAGTTAGATGTTCACTGGCGTAATGAATTTGTTTTCCAAAATGTCAGATCTTGCAATACAATATCCGTTTGTAGTGACTACCAAATCATGAAACTTTTTCACGGTTATGTTTAGGCACTGGCAGCTCTCGGTTAAGGTTAGGGAAAGATCATCGTCTGGTGTAGTACAGAAAAAGTCCAAAGTGACTTGAGACACGTGTTCAGCAGCAGTCTTTCCCTAACCTTAACCAAGGTGCTTTTGCCTAAAACAAACTACAGACAGGTCTCTGGATGTGAACCCTGGACTCTGGTGTCACAGTCCTTTCGCATTTTATGCCACCATCCGTCCTCACCACCTTCTTGCGACTCCTGTGTGGTTCATAAATGTAGTGCTTCAATGACATCATAGGGGTTATTTTCTCAGACTTGACAAAGCTCCTCCACAGCCGTCATACAACTGTTTTCACAGGCAGAGTAGTACTCCACAAGTCAACTGATCTTCATGTGTAAACTCAGTGGAGCGCCCCTTCAGTTTTCCAGTTTATTCTTCCATGCCACATTTGTGAGAGAGTTCACAAAATGCAAAGTAAGGGATACATTTATAAAAGCTAATCCTCCCTAACATCACAGCACAACAAAGTCTTTCATTTTCAATAAAAGAGGATGATTAAAGTTGCTGTGTTATTCAGCACCATCAATCATGTTTTTGACAAGCAAATGGAGAGTATCGCCCATGCGTGTTTCATGAGTTCCCCTTGAAAACCTCACAGACGAGCAGGCCATAATCAGAACCATGTTTGATGCCATGGCACCACTGAAGTACAGAATCACACGGAGCGGCTAACAGAGACGTGTTGACAAAGGCGACAGAAATTAAGGTTCATCCATCTTCAGACATTTGAGCATCCATCTCTCTGTTTGTCTGCTGATGTCAGCCTGTCTCTTTTTCTCATTTAGATCCAGTTAGTGGAAGCTGTCACCGGTTCTCCTCCATCTCTCACTCTGCACCACGAGGGCTTCTTCTGGCGATGTGTGTTTCAGGTGGAGCCCACAGCACATGCAGTCCTGGCCACTCTCTTCAGTATGTAGGCCTTGTGAGGCGGAAAAACGTTTTTGTTTTGTCTCATGCTCAGCATGACAAGCTAACAAGTGCAGGGCAGAACAATGTCTATAATTTGGATATTTGACATACAGGAGGAGAGCAGGGAAAACGTATAGGTATTTATCTCAGTATGTGGGGTGTTTTTGGCTTTTCTCTCGTGTGGTGTTTCTTATTTTTCCCTGTATTTAATTTCATACAGTACATGTCTCCTTTTGTTTTTTTAACCACAGCATGTTTTTTGAACTCTGTAGGTTCTTTTGAGCCTTAAAATACCTTCTTTTTACCTTTTTTTTTTCATGTAGCAAACCAGCCAGAATCCAAGGTCTGTGTCCATGGTTACCTCTTCCCGCTGCCTGTTGCACTTGGACAGGTGCCTCATCCAAGTTATGATGCTACAGCAGGTAACGCACTCACTCACGTACTTACAGACAGATAAACTCAAGGAAAAGACAGAACAAATAAATTAAAGTGAAATTACATAGTGAATGCAGATGCTTCCGTGCAGGGCATGAGGGCTCACTGAATGGTTTGATGAGTATGAAATCATCTTTTAGAGGCTCCACAGCTCCACAGACTTGTAGAATCTATGCCAAAGTGCACGGAAGCTGTTCTGGAGGTTCATCTTACACCGTACTAAGACACTCCATGTTGAGGTTTTCTTCTCTCTTCTGTATATATACACACACAGGCAGAAATACATGTCTTTTCTTTTTTTTTACAATCACTTCCTCACACATATAAACACAAATTCAAGGAATAGTTTTATGTTTTAGGAAATACACTTACTTGCTGAGGGTTAGATGAGAGGATTTATGTCACCCTCATATCTGTCCATTAAATATAACACTACAGCCAGGAGGTGGTTAGCTTAGTTTAGCATAAAGGCAGCAACTGAGGGGAAACAGCTAGCCTGCCGCTGTCCAAAAGTGACAAAATCTGCATATTAGCAACTCTAAAGCTCATTGATTAAGTCAGTGCTACCAGGCGAGAAATAGTCCAGCATATAATCGCCTTAAAATAGTTGTTTTCTCATTTAACTCTAGGCAAAAAAAAAAGATAATAAGCGTGTTTCACAAAATGTCAAATTATTTCTTTAATTGTAGAATAAGAACATGACCTCAGGGTCCTCAATGATAGCCACAGCCCTAATGCAAACACTCACTTATCATGCTTTATACGGTACATAGATAGGTAACTGCTCTGATGGTGTCCTGGTTGTATTTTCATACAGTGTTTCGGGGTTTCTGGACCATGCTGATAATTCTTGGACTGGTCGCAGCTTTGACTGGAGGCTTCCTCTTGGTCTGTGGTGTCCCCTTCATCAGCCACAAGCTATACAAGCTGGGCGGTGCTTTCCTGATCATTGCTGGTAAAATATAGCGCATTTACGCATTAGTATGGTGTTCATAACCAAAGTATTTATCTGCAATGTGAAATATGCTGCCAGGGGACTAGGCGAATGTACAGACACAAACACATGTTGCAGCCATTGCTGCCGCTGCTGTCAGCTGCTCATACCTGTCACATGACAAACACATACCCAACACACAGAGCAGCAGATGTCACTCTGCAGTACATGTCGCTATAACAACAGCAGGTTTAAACACTGCTACCGTGGTAACACTGGAGATGAGTAGGAGCTGCATTCCTCTGGTGTTACTCACAGCAGTGACAGCCTATATCTGTGTCTCCCTGTCTTTCTGATGCTCTTTAAATCCCTCCCCAGCCTGCGTGTTCCTGTTCATGCTGCTGCTCTATGTACTGTGGATGGAGGTGGTGGAGGTGAAGAACTACATCCTGCAGGAGAGAGGAGAGGCATGTCCACATGCGCAGGTTTCAGTGCTCTACGGCCTGTCGTTCATGGTGGCGGCTGCCGGCGTGCCTCTGGAGCTCATCTCTGGGTTGGTCTTCATGCTGGTGGGCCGTGCATTGCATGCCAGTAAGTGAGCTTGCCATCTGGCCTGTAGGGGCCTGTTCTGCAACTGGGACTCAGCAGCACACTTGTGGGATGTAAATACTGGCTGGGAAGACATGATCAATATTACAGCACCACCCTTTGGATGTCAAGTAGCATGCAGTCAGATATACTGATTTGGTGTATCAGTTTTCTATAACTTGCTTTATTTCTATAAAAATCACTAATTATTATAGAATAATAATACCAGAATAAGTCAGTGTTACAATTTATTTGATTAAAATTGTGTGACACAAATATGATACTGAGCAATATATTATGATGTGCCAAGACAGTTTTTTCCAAACAACATTGCATGGGTAATAATATTATATTAGTGCTGCAAGTGCTGAATCCATAGAGTGGAAAGTGAGAAATGTATGGGTGAACCAGCTGTGTCACCCGTCCTGATTTTGGCAGACCATCAAAGTAGGCTAGCTGGAGCGGAGTGAGGTGGGAGGGAGGAATGGCTGGATGGTCTGGAAACAGAAATGGTAGCTTTTGATAGGGGGTGGGGGTGGGGGTGGAGCAGGAGAGGGATGGGCACAGGGCGAATAGAGAGAGAATTGAAGCTTGTAGGGGGGCACAAGAGGGCTTTGAGAAATGAACAGCTGTTTGTGGGTTTTGGTTGGTATACAGCAGGCCGGCCACCTGCCCCCTTCACCCCAATTACATTTCACTCCCTCACTGAAATCCTTGTGCGTTCTCTTTTCTGACTCACACTATTATATTTCTCTGCCCCACCCTACATATTTACAGAAACTTTCAATTCAGAATCCCTTGCCTCCACTAGATCTAATCTACAGACACACATCCATTGCACACCCAGACAACACGACCAACGTCCGTACGGGTGTTCTTTCTTTCCCTCAGTCTTATCCAAATGGGAAGCACAGAATTGTGATTGTATCATAACTGCCACAATATTAGATCATCCTCCTCTTTCATTGGTCTGAATGGGCAGCGTGTGGAAACAAGCGAGTGGACTCTCAATCACACATATCAGCTTTCATCTGCTCTATTGAGGAGCAGGAGTGGTGGTGATGGTGGAGGGGGGGGGGGGGCATGTTTGCTTCAAAGAACTCACTGATCAAACACGTAAAAATACATACGCTCACAAACATACATACTATGATCAAACTGTCCAGACCACACCGATGCTAATTATTTAAAGAAACTTTAGCTGCACATACACAGCTGATCCTAGATCTGACTTGTGTAAGAAAGTGTACAGAGTGTAATGCTGTAATATAGCACCTTAGCCATCAAATGCTATAGGTCAACTGAGTTTAATGTGTTGCCTGTGATGTCAGGGGATAGCCTCTAATTTTGGTACATTGTGGTTGTGGTCTTTTACATGAGATTTAAGTCTGTGATGATAATTTCTAATAAACATGACAGATATATTATATTTAATATTTTGTGTCATTTTTCTGCAACAGCATGATTGCTGCCTTGCTTCGCTAGGAAACTTTGGAAGAACTGTTTTATCTCAATGAAGCTTTCATGGTAAATCATGCTGTAATTGTTTGTAAAAGTACGTTTTTAAATGAAGGCGTTCCAATAAAACAAAACCAAAAAGTGAATATCTCAGCTCCTCTGTGACATCACAAACCAGCAGGGAATTCTCATGTCTGAGCTCAGTTTTAATCTGATAGCATTTTAACCCCTAGATAACACTCCACTCCTGATCTGAAGAAGCCTTAAGACAATAAGGTCCATATAAAAGAATTAAAGAGAAAGATAAAATAAAAAGCAAAACAGAAGAAAATAGTAGCAGAGCTGATTGATAAATGAATGCGCACAATTTACAGATCAAGAAAAAGAACATAAGGGAAAAAATACACACCATACAGAACTGGGAGAGGGATATTTTTTTTTAAATATCAGTATTCTGTCACTAACTAAAAACAATGGAGCTATATGAAATTTGGTTTGTGGTTCATTTAAATGTGGTTATTTATAAACTCAACAGCCGCATGTCTACTCTGTAATGCACCAGTTAAGCTCTGGATTATTCTGAGTAACCTTGTTTATGGAACCTCACATCACTGTTTTCCATGTTGTTCAATGCTTTAAACCAGACTACAAACAAAATTCCATTTACCTCTATTGTTTGAGGTGGCTGCAGAGGTGGGTATCTCAAAACCTCGGCACTTAAAGGTGAAACCATGTCATTGCCTCGATACTGCCAAGGGTAAGTCAAACAACTTGTTTTTGGGTGAACTGACTGTTGTTGTTAAGTTGTTATCAATAACTTCTGCCTGAACAGTAAAAAAGATTATTCATAGGCTCATATTATACAAAAAAAGTAAGAGATGGAGCAACAACAACAACTAGAAAAGGCTACATTTTCTGAATGAAGTGTACTTGAGCTCACTTCAGCTGGACAGTTACAATTTAAAATTGTATGACTTATCTGGAAATACAGGAATAACATGACTTAAAAGTGTCAGCTGAAGTATAAGCACCGAAAGGAGTTGTAGTGTCAGTTAAATTGTGAATACTAAAAGGAGTTTCAGCTGAAACACTGAAAAAGGAAGTTTCCATTGAGGTGTAAGCACTGAAATGATATGAAGCAGCAGCGGAAATGAAAAAGAGAAGAAAAGGCAATGTGAGCAATGAACTCCAGGTGGTACTCCTTAGTGCAACACACACTGGCTGCATCAGTGGCTCAGTGATAAGGACCATTGCCCCACAGCAGAGGTGCTGTAGGAGCTTTTATTTTTCTCTTCATGAACCCGTATGACTGCTAAAATAGGACTACTGGCAGTGGCTGGCAGCCGCTAAGTGAAAGCCAGCGGTGGTAAATGAGATGCCAGTGGTGTGCTTGTCACTGGCATTCCCAGTAACTCACAAACCTAGTTTGGGAACATCTTATCCATTGCATGGCAGACAGTCCTGGATGCTTCCCATTGCAATGTTTAGGGAAGCAGCTATGCATGACCCTTCACCAGAGATGGGAAGTTTATCGGCGTAGAAATGCCAAAGCAATGTTGGCTCTTGTTGCAGCTGCAGTTATGAATTAGCTAATCGTAGAGCCTTGCCAGTAATGGGTGTCCAATGGAAAGTTTGCAGTTAGGGTGGCACTGGATGAAAAGTCATGGGGTCATTAATGTCAAAAGGGTTAATCCTCAGAGTAGCATGAATGTGCTTAACAAATATCATCAGTGATTCATAATTTAATCACAAAGATGAAGAGAGTGTTTCTGTTTCTGACTGTCTTGTTTTGAATGTGGTCATTATCAGATACCAGTCTAAAAAGAAGGTCACGCTCCAGGCTCTGGCCTGTTCCAATAGGAATGCTTTACTGGATAATCTTTGTTATATGGATAACAAACCCACAACTGCTTAAAATCTGGAAGATGGATTGATGACAGTTTACTTGTTCTATTCTTATTCAAACATTCAGCTGTCCGGCAAACCAGATATGAGATATTATCCACAACCTACAAATAGTTGGCAACTGGTCCACATCTTCACTTAATTCATGGCTGTGGTTGAATTACCACACTCAGCCAGCAGAGGGCTCTCCAGCTCTCCTCTTCAAAGGGAAAATCTCCCATGCCAGGATGAACAGAAGGGAAAAATGTGAGGGAGCAGTGAGTGGAAAGGAAAGGAAAGTGAAGGATAGGAAAGGAGAGGAAGCAATTACTGAGCACAGAATTGAGCTAGAACCCTGGCTTGTTCAGTGACTGTAGCTCTTCCTAATCATAGTTAATTAACTCTTATGTCTTCTCCCTTGTCATCCACAACAATGGAAACACACCATCACTTCATTTAAGGAAGAAATAATCTTGCACTTGAAGTGTCAGCAATTATGGCGCTATAATATTATGCATATGGCATAGCGTGCATCACGTGAATTAAGACATGACATGATAATAAAGTAATAAATGGTTTGCAAATTAACCCCAACAAACCCAAGGAACCCAAAGAGCATACGTCTTGTTGATTAGGGGTAATGAGTGCACATTGTATGTGTGTGTATGTGTGGACGTACAGATCTGTATATTTTCAAGGCATGGCAGCATTATTCGCTGCTAATTTTCCAGTATTTGCTAAAGGTCACATATGCGTGATGTGTCAGATAGCAGGATGTGGTCTCACACTATAGGGAAAATTAACCATTGGTGGACCCCTCACCCCTCTGTCCACCAGAGCACCTGGACTGGATACTGGTGGGCTCTAATCCAGTCAAAGAGGGGGATACACTTAATGAGAGCGCTTTACTTCCTTTCTCTAACCCCCTAACCCTACTAGTGAGCCGATTACCTGCTCTGTGTGTGTGACCCCAGCCCCGAGCTTGGCTTTTTTAGTGTGTGTGTTTGTGTCTGTGTGTGCGTGCGTGCTCATGAGTGTGTGCTCTTGGGCAGGGCCAGACGGACACCGTTTCTCCCAGATAAAGGTTTTTCTCCTGTCAAAAATGACTGATAATAAGAGCTGATATGAGAGAATAGCAAGCCTTATGGCATTACTCTTGCTTTTTTTGTTTCTTTTGTACACCCCAAATCCCCAGGAACAGCCCCACCCCCCACCCCCCCAACACACACACACACACACACACAAACACGCACACAGACACACACACACACACACTACTAATCTGTATTGGGGGGTAGGTGAGGTAGAGAGTGAGCAGGTGTAGGGATAAAGAAGACTGCCAGCAAGAGTGGCTGTGTGTTTCTTTTTTATGTTTTTGTATAAGTAACTAGTGTGGTTTTATTAAAGGCATCCCTCACCTTAAACACCCCCTAATACACACACACACACACACACGCATGTATACACACTGTTCATGCAGACAGATTATGTCTCAGACAGTCAGAGCTCCTGCCTTCAATTAACCTCACAAAGACAGTATTACTTACACACACATCTGATGATAGCAGGAGGGTACCAGTAAAGAGGTATGTGCGTGTGTGTGCGTGTGTGTGTGTGTGTGTGTGTGTGTGTGTGTGTGTGTGTGTGTGTGTGTGTCTGAATGGCTGCTATATACTGTATACAACAGGCTGGCTTTACTACATAGCCAGGAATCATACAATAGTCAACTTATAAGTGAAGGACATTACGTCATATATTCTGTCTTCTGAGAGAATGTGCAAGCATTCCTGTGTATCCCCCACCTTAATCAAACTACTGATGCGTGTTTTCAAATGTTACAGCACATTCACCAGATGTTGTTTTTGCTGCAAATCAACAGCAAATAAATATAAATATAAAAAAAAAAAAAGAATTCATGTTTCTGCTGTGTGTAGTCTTAAGAAAATTAACACTGGGTGTAAAGTAAATGGAAACAGCTTGTCTTTACGTTTGGCAGGGAAATTCTATAGGCTGGCGAGGCGCGGTTCAGTTAGCAGCAATGCTAAAGAAAAGGGCTGAAGCACTGGCAAGGTGCTGCTCTGTATTTGAATTTATTGGCACTCACACACTGAGAGGAAGTGCTGCTATTTGAATACCTGTTTAGAACCAGGATACAAGAAAACAGCTATAGATATATTTTATATTTGTTTATATTTTAGAAAATGACCATACTGTGATGTTTGCTGTTTCTGCAATGCACCACATTTAGGGACTAAAGTGGATGGCTGGGGACGGTTTGCGTATCTAGGGACAAAACTTGGGTTTCTCAAAGCTAAAATAGATTCCGTCTTTGCTAGCATTTGGTCAATGTGAAGGCCTCGGTGTGCTGCAAACGACGTGCTTTGTCAGATCATCTAACAGCATCTCAACCCTCCTTTCCAATGGCGGGATTGGGGGACACGACAAGCACGCCCTTTTTACACTGCGATTGGCCAGGTGTGCGGAGGTGTGACTGTAAGGCAGGGTTTGAACTTTGATCGCAAGCGCTCTGTTTTCTTGTGTACAAATGAGTACAACATCCATCAACGCGTTTGAGGAGAGCTTGTCCTAAAGTGTGCGCCATTAACAGCAATTGTACGATTAATCATGCCGGGACAATGAAAACGGCCGAAAGACATGAGTTCTTGGCGAGACATTCGGACGGGCGATTCGGAACAGCAGTGATACATGGAACACTTTTTGCCTTTGAACATTGTTGGACAGCCACCTAGGTTGTTTGAAGCAAACTGAACCCTTCAGGATTTGCTGTGTATCAGTCAGACTTCATGTGATGTGGAGCACAGAGATACGTCCGCTCACTGGTCGATCATCCCACTTAAATACGTATCTTGTCTCTGTTGCCACTATTGAGGACAAACAAAAATGACAAAGCAGTCGACCTAAATTACAGCTATACACTACTGATGGAAAACTTAGCCATGCCTAAAATGTCCCTCTAAAGCGTTTTGCTTGGGGGTTCCTGGTGGGCCTGATGTTTAAGATGCTGACCTTGTGGTCGTTAAGTCCACGGTTCAAATACCAATGTCATTTGTGTTTTGCCCCCCATATGTCCTCTCATTTCCTGTCAGCTCTGTACTGACACGATCTAATAAGTTAATAAACTGTAAATAAACATTTCTGACCAAAAGAAAGAGTGTTTTGCCCGCTATATATTAACCAAGAACACCAATTATCTAGCAACAAAGTGCAGTTTAGGACCACCCATGACAATTTAGTGTCTCACAACGACAGTAGGCCCAGTGCAAACATTATGGAAAACTAGCCATGTGTCAGCTAAGTTAGGGTAAGTGTCCGGGAACTAAATATCCCCCATAATGCCTCAAACCAACACAGAGTGCATGTGTGTGTGTTTGTGTTGGGGTTCAGAGGTCAGTTGCTGTGACAGAGCTGGCAGATTAAGAGGCAAACTCTCCAGTAAATACAGCAGTGTGACTGATACAACACAACATTAATCATTTTTGTTGCCGCTGCCTTCTTCATTCACCTGCTGCCGATCTGTAGGGGAATGTAAAGCTGTTTTTGCCCAGTCTGTGTGTTTGTGTTTTGGCCCTGGCAAACACAAATCGCTGTGTACATACACTGTTCACTCTTGGAGCTGTCTGGCAAACAAACCAAATCCAGTGCAGATACAGTACAATTCATTTGAACAACAAATAAATAAATACAATACATTAAAATAAAAACAAAGAGCTTAGAGACAGGCAGGAAGAGCTCTGTGTGGACAGGAAGAACAGAGACATTGCTTTGGGCTTGTGTCTCAACCATCCCCTTTCTTCTTCTCTACTGTATGTCTTTATTTTCCTTCAACATCCCCCTACACACACACACACACACACACACACACACACACACACACACACAACTTTCATTTCTGGGAGAGCAAGAGGAGACAGAGGAGAGAGGAAGAGGGGGTTGCGATTAATTTCAGGGTTCCAGCCCATTTGATTGGCAGCTGGCAGCATATGGAGCTGTGAGGAAGGTTTGCCCACGCTCACTTCTGAGGAAACAAATATTTGCCTGAAGGGGAGAGAGAGAGAGTGAGAGAAAAAAAAATATTAATTAGTTTGCAGACGCGCCGAGAGATAAAAGTCGGCAAGACGTATCCATCAAAAGGCTGCAGAGTTAGCTGCAAAATGGAAATTTTCCCCAAGTTGACAGATCCAGTAGGCTGCTGGCAGAGCTGAGGGGAAGAACACATGCGCGCAGGGAAAGCACTGAGGTGCACAACACAAGAGCCCAACGTGGAGTCTACATTAACATCTGTGCATACGTTAACACATTCTGAGTGGAATTAACATTTAGGCATGCATCTTCCACGCTTGAGAAACATTTCTCTAGCCCCTCCACTTATTTCTTCATTATCGTCTCCACATCGCAACAGAGTCGTGTGGTGATAAAATCCACACATGTGCGACACGTCAGATGCAATCAAGGTAAACATACAGTCAAGTAGTGTTTGCAGCTACCCCATGATGCCACACCCCAAGGGGCGTGTCGAATAAACAGCATGAAAATGCCAAGTACTCACCTGTGAATATTTCGCATCAAAACTATTCACACCGGCAGTGATCCGGAATTTGCGACACTTGTTCAATAAAAGATTCGCGCCAGCTCGTGCTAAAACTCACTTGGGGTTGGAACTGTTCCAGTAGACAGCGCGTCTGTCAAATATGATCTTCACCTCTGCCACATCCATGCCCCATAGTCTGTATATACAGTCTAGGCTCTGCCCACACACACACTCAGGACATTTAGTCTTATTTATGATTTGCATAGCTATAATCATGTGTGCCTTTTAAATACTTGATTTCATAAATGGTGTGCCTTGTGACAAAAACGTTTGAGAACCACTGAGCTGGACTAGACTAGCCAGCTAAAGAGTCCTCTTCTTAACCAGCCTTAGCTTGAAGATGAGGCAGTGGCACTCTCACGTCCTGACTCATCTGCTGCTACACCAGCAGGAGTTTTGCTGCTTTGCTAATCAACAGGGAAACTAAAGCAGCATGTTAGTGACCATATATTTTGGGAAATAAGCTTTCTTTCCAAGACGAAAAGATTAAAGATAATATAATGATAAATCTCTGCGGTATGGAAGAGTTAGCCATTTCGCACAGTTGTGCCTGTACAGAGACCAAAACCAACAAGCGTACAGTATCTGGAAACCCACACTATAGCCAGAGTTGCTGCACTGAAGTAGTGGGCGGGAAACTGATGTTCATCAAGAAATATCCTCAACCCGAAACCCTGCCTAAAACTGCAACTTGTCATCTTTATATTTCTGTTTGGTGCCACTGAATCCACTAATCAGGACCAAAAAGACCACATGAAAGAGACTTGCTTTGCTTTGATACACAGCGTTCAGACACTGACCATGGGATTATGCAGCACTGATAAGGTAATTAACAGACTATGATAGTGTAATTAAGCAACATCTGAGAAGAAAGGCTGTTGGAGTGCCGTGTTGGTGTGGGTGCACATCAAAGCCTGTGGCACTGCTTTAAAGGCAGTTTGGCTGTGCGGAACATTTGGTTTAGCATGGTTCCTCTGCTAAAGTATCGACATGGGCTGAAAGAAAGCTTGTTATGCCATTGAGAATTAGCTGACAACACCAAATGACATTATTGTGATGGAAATAAAATGCTTTTTTGGAGCAATTCAGTTGTATAAAATGGACGGAGATCATATCGAGGGAACACAGAGGCAGTAACTGATAGCTTCATTGTTAGAGAGCCAAATGGTGTCTCTCGCTATCAGTGCACAGTCTCAACAGATTTCACTGTATAAATGGAAGTTGCATGTTTTCACTTAGGTATTTACCTTGCTTTGCTTTATTGAGAATGCATCTTTGTGGGGTTTGTTGTCAGGCCTTGCAGAGCGCACTCCCTCCATTTCCCTCTCCCCCTCTCCCTCTGTGTGCACTGAACCAGCACAAATTCGGTTTTATTGTATTTGTTTGTTTATTTGCTCTTATCTCTTTTCCATTTCAGAGGCTTCCTATCAGAGACCTGCAAACCTCAGAAGCCGAGTGGCAGGGGAGCTGTGGGTTTACATTTGTGTGAGTATGTGTGTGAGTGTGTGTAAGTGCATGAGTCTGTGTTTCAGGGGATTGGTATAAAATTAAAATACAAATAGAAAGGAAACGTTGGAATCATCACTTTTGTTATCGCCAGCTATATGGTTTTTAGCTCCCACTGTTAACAAACTCCTCCAGGGTGATGAAACAGAAAGCACTGAAATGTACTCACTTTATGACTCAGAGAATATCTTTTAGGTAATATTATAAGCACTTGGCAAGGCTGCAATGGGTGTGAAACTCATTTCAGGCATTAGATGAGAAAAACATTATTGTATCCAATAATAAAGTGCTCTGTCTCTGATGAGTATATTCACAGAGTTGTTTAACATGTTTTATTCTGAGCCAAGTCTGTGGGAATTTCCAGGGATAACACCTGATGTTGTAGACCACCACCTATAACTAAACGAATGAAGCTGATCAGCCTTGACTCCCTAAGAATTACATCCATATTGGATAACCCTTACCATAGCTTAACCATAGTTTGCCACAAACAACACAATCTTTCCATAACCTTAACTTTATCTTAAGTGTAGTTGCCATGTGAAGATATTAGAAAGAGATATTTTGCTATCATACTATTTAGTATGTGTTATGAGTTGGCCTTAGGCGGGGTACACCCTGGACAGTGGCCAACTCGTCGCAGGGCTGACACAGAGACAGACAACCATTCACTCTCACATTCATCCACTAGGGGCAATTTTGGAGTTATCAATTAACCTACACATGCATGTCTTTGGACGGTGGGAGGAAGCTGGAGAACCCGGAGAGAACCCGGGGAGGACATGCAGACTTCATGTGACGTTGGTCTGGTCCGGGATTCGAACCGACGCTCTCCTTGCTGGGAGGCAGGAGTCCCCAGGAGACCCAGAATCCTCTGCGTAGTGGAAGATACGTCACATCCACTGAGCCGCAGATGACAGTTCATTGACAGATGACAGCTGATTGACAGACTACAGAAGCCGCAATGACAGAAGACAGCACGATTACAAATAAAGGGATCCATGTTATGCAGAGGCCTCAGTTGAATTCCCGTAAAATCCTATTCTCCCTGTTAGCTGTTGGTACAACTGTTTTATATTTCATAGCTATTCTCAATCCTGCCAACATTGGTAGAGTGGTGCTAGAACAGCTGCACTTCATTTCAAACATGGTTTATTTACAGATTGAGATGCAAAGACGCTATACACATTAGGACTGCAATTATCTGATTATACACTGTCACATATCATAAAGTTTTGCAAAAAATGTATACAGTAACAAAACAGGATTGGCACGAATGTTACACTACAAATAAAATTAAGTTAAATGCATGGCTGCTTCATCTTCACACAGAAAATAGTGCCAGCAGCTGCATCTATGCATGAAAATATATTCAACAAACAAAAAAACGTGCCTGGTGACCAGTAGAATAGATAACTATAATAATAATAGAGATAAGAATTGTTTAAGTGAATGAAATAATCATAAAGATAACCTATAACAACAAAAGACATAGACAAAGACATACTAACTATGAAAACACCAATGATAGAGAAATGCATATGTAATTTTACTGTCGTGAATATAATACTGCATGTTAGATTCTACAATATATGTGGTTTTAACTTAAAAGTACATACATTAAAATGTAACAACGGCAGAGCTCTCCGGATTGACCTCCATCTCCGGCGAGCTCGGCGAATGGCGTTTTGTTGTATCTCCAAGGTAACGTTAAGGAGTGTAGCCTGCGACGGCTGTATGAGAAAGAGGTTTAAAGTTCCAGGAGCAATGTTGCAATGACGAAGTAGTATGTCTCTATTTTATGCATACTGCATGCAACAATATGTACTTTGTAAGGTCAGCTGTACTGTAGGTCATGTACTAAAAGTGAAAAGGAAAAATATGTGATTTGGAACACAGGGACAGTCATTTTATGTAGTCGGAGGTTTCGCTAAACGTCCAAAAACCAATGTCTGACATTCTTTCTGACATTGAAATGTCAACTGAAGGAGTTCTTTCATGCATTCAAGAGTCTACAGCCACACTGGCTCTCTATGAGGCTGTACTTAGGCACAGCGGTGCTTTGAGCTAAATGCTAACATCGGCATGCTGACATGCTCACAGTGAGGAAGCTGACACGCTGATGTTTAATGTGAGTGTGTATCCACTAAACACAAAGTACAGCTGAGGCTGATGAGAATGTCATTAATTTTGCATATTTGTATATAAACCAAAGTCTTGGACATATTGAAATTTTGACCTGATGATGGCGCTAGATGAAAAGTTAAGGGACCACCAAAATGATTACAAATCATCAGGGGAACAGAAATGTTTGTACAAAATTTCATGGCAATCCATCAGGTAGTTGTCAAGACATTTTACTCCAAATCACAAATTTTGTGAGGAAAAGTCAGACGATCACCAAAGTCAGACAGCTTCACTCCCATTTTATGGCATCTTTTTATAAGAATGGAGTGCACCAGAATGTCAGGTTTATCGAAAGTGAACCACATGACAATAAGATGCCTGAAACCATGTGACAGTCACACATCAGTGTTCTCAGAAAGACTCAACTTTCCCCTTAGAAATCACAGTGTAATTCCAGAATATGCTAATGTTTTCATTTTGGAGGGCGCTCTCAAAACTATCTGTTTCTGGTGGATGAATTATATCAACTTAATGTGGGTGGAGGGCCAAAGCAGAAAACAAGAATGGTTTTTCAAATGTATCCACATTAGCATTATGGTTATGGCCTGAAGCCATCAGTATACTCCAGGTGTGTTTGTTTTATCATGTCCATGCCAAAAGAAGAAGCTTTGTGAGTCACAGAGGGAGCATACTGGAGAACAAAGATTCTTAAAGCAAGAAGTTAACTTTTAAAGTAGTGTAACTATATGGAGGTGAAGCTAAAATCCAACCCCAAAGGAAAGCACATGATATTGTTGATAGAAGCCAAATGTGGGTCTTCTTTCTGTCTTAACCAGCCATTTTTCTTCTGCACACAGATTTGATTTTATTTGGAGTGTCCTCATATACTGGTGGTTTAAGACACTGCAGTAAAGAAGCATAAAGTCCCATCAATCACTGCCTCATTACCACCACCACCACCCGACGTCCTCGCCAGTCAGCCCAAGTACTTAAGTGCGTGTGTGTGTGTGTGTGTGTGTGTGTGTGTGTGTGTGTGTGAGTGTGTGTGTGTGTGTGTGTGAGAGTCTCTGGTCCACTCAGGAGGAGAGAGCGAGCGATCTCGCCAGGATCTGAACTGCCTCTTTGATCTTCCAAAGCCAAACAGAGGGAGAGAGACGCTCGCCCCTCACAGAGAGGATTAAATATCCCTGAGTCGGGACATCACAACTCCCTCTCGCCCCCCACCCCCCCCACCCCTCCATCTCTCTTTCCTCCGCTCCCTTCCTCCTCCCGTCTACCCTGGTTATCACTGAGTCTCCAGAGGGGCTGGAGGGAAAGGAGGGAGAGCAAGGAAGAGGGGAAAAGAAAGTAAAGGAGAGACTGTGCAGTTTTAAAAGCCAAGAGGACACGCGGGTCCACGAGGACTTTGACTGTTTCACCCACACAGGTCAAAGTCTGGATAGGTCACAATTCTGCTCCAGGGCTCTTTGTGTGTGTGTGTGTGTGTGTGTGTGTGTGTGTGCGTGCGTGTATTAGGTTGTCAGAAAGAAGAGGATTTGTTTAAGAGAGTGGAATGGAAAGGGTGGAGGGGATGGAGGGATGTTGAAGCAGCCAGATGAAAGAGTGCAGGGGGTTTGAGCTGTTGTGCTAACCCCCGTACACTCGCCGGTGCCCCGTGTGACTTCCGCCTCACACACATCTCTGAGAAATTCTTTCATTAAAGGCTTTCGTTTCTAGCAGAATAGCCTGATCATCCCTAAACCCATTTTACCTAACTATTTTTTCCGAAATTACATGCCCAAATAGATTGAGTATATCTTAACAACCACAAAGGCTATATGCATAATCTTGGTCTCAAAAGAAAGCTAAGACCTGTGAGATTACAATAGAGTGTAGGGATTCAGGTATCTATACTCTGTCAGATAATATGCATCTGGAAAGCAGTAGAAAATTGACATTTCTACCTCCGCCTAAAAAAACCCACATCATTTATAGTGAAAACACATTAGAATCATCAAGGAATAAGCCTAAACTTTGTAGGAATGATTACAATAATATTTGCTAAGTAACTGTGCAAAAGTAGATGCTAAAAAGTGAACCTAAGCAGTTTAACACCCATTTTATCACAGATATTTCCAGGCGGAACCAGCAAATATGGCATTTGGGCCCATTTGGATCCATATGTGCCATTGACCTGTTTTAGGTACCAGGCAGTAAAAACTAATTAGATTTCACTAATATATCATTATAGTAACTCATTCCATCAAATACAACTGTTTTTGAGTCATTTAGAGCTTATAATCTGGCTCAGATTCACCTAGGGACTCTCTCTGCACATACAGTATGTCTCTCCCCAGCTGCCTGTGTGTGGCCTGTCAAACACTCACAGATCAGCAGCCCATTGGCCGATCTGCATAAATGACACCTCTTTGTGACTGTTAGAGCCAATAGAATCGATTGAAACCGCCCACGGTTGGCATAGCAACACCAATCACCATCCAGAAGGCAGTAAGACCAGAACCAGTGATTTCTGTTCGTGAGGTCCCTCCCCCCTCTGACTCGACTGTTTGTGCTTGTGGAAAAACCCAGGGAGCCGCCATTGATTTCAAAGGGACCGTAATACACAAGAGAACATGCTAGAACCGTCTTTTTCAATCGGAATAGGACTTTTGACCAGAAGACAGCAAAGGTAAGACATGCTTTATGATATGGTTAGGATTTTTTGTTACGTTTATGACTGTCGATCGCTGATATTTCATCGCATGGCAACGTGGTTGGTATCTTTGTTTTCTGCAGTGTCTGCCCTTTCAGAGGGTGTAAAGCTTGTGTGGATTGCTGGAAGTGGTGAAAATAGCGAAATCATGGAATTGTGATTTGCATATTTGTGTGTTTTTGGACATTATGAGTATAATTGCCTAGGATGTAATTGTGTTTTATGCTGGTTGTGAATGCTTGGTACTGGCTTTTAGCTGACTTTCTGGCCTTTCTTTTTGTGTGACAGGATTGCTGCTTCCTAGCTTGTGTACTGTTCATTTGGACTGTCCAGGACTGGACAGGACTGCGTGCAGCCTCCTTTTTAGGGAGGGGTTAGGGATGTAGACGCTGGTTTGTTCCAGACAAAAAGCGTACATGTGATTTATGCTGTATTTCAACAGCAGCAATATATGTCTTCTATTATATTGTAACAGCTAATGTACATTTATAAGCAAGGCCGTCTTCATTATGAATATTTTAATGTTTCCCGTCTTCTCTTTCTTTTTAATTTGTCTGTTAAAGGACTACAGGTCTCTGTGTGAAAGTGTCAGAGTTAATGTGGTATTCTGGCAAGATATCACGTGGACAGGGAGTCACTGGTGATAGATACACTAATCCTGTGTCAACCTGGCAAACGAAAACCTTGCCAACATGCAGGTCATTTTAGTTAGCTACCAGTGGCGATGATTGTGGGCCATTAAAAAAACAGGGCCAGCTGTTCTTTTAGAGGGGCCAGCTATATTAGCTCTGAAACTGCAGGGTTACTACAGCCCTCTTTTTAGCATTGATGTGGTGTGGCGTGGGAAAATCTGCGAGGAAGCCGAGCGAGTCAGTCCTCTGAAAATAAGGCCTCCAGTGGGACATGTTGGTGTTACAAAGTGACACTGCTGGTGTTATTTTAGAAGGAAGGATTTGAGATGTATATTATAAATCACTTTGCTGATTCAAATTGTTTCTTTCAGTTCAGTTCAAAGGTTCACAGACCATGACAACGTATTTCACTTTTCTCTCAGCTAAGCGGCTGAACCACTGTTCAAATGCACTTTCAGTAGGTACATCTGCAGGTGAACGCGTCACCGTCCCTACCGGCCGTGACCTCCAGTGCTGATTCTGATGGTCTTCAGTGCAGTAGTTGGTTCAGTCGGTTGCTGGTTAAAGCTGCTACGTACAAAACTGAGCTTATCCAAGAATGGTTTATAAGGTTAATAGCTCAGCAGCAACAGAGTTATCACATCACGATTGTCGCTGTAACTTTTGCTGTACAATTATAAACTTTTAACCAGGCAATAACATACTGTGTATCATGGCTCAGCTGAAGACAGTGCTTTTAGTCACCAGTAACAGGAGCTTTACTGGTAAAAGCTACAAAACTGATTCGGTCAGTGACAATGTGATTCAGTATAGTCAGCTATAGTCATTTTGAAGAGTTGGTGTTAAAGAAGACACCTCTTTTTCACATGTGAGTACTACTGCATATATATATAAATAACTTATTATACAGAGGAGCTTAAAACATTGTAATACGAAACCAGAAGATCTTTTGCACATGCAGCCATTACAACTCACACATGGCAGAGTAGATGATTTGACCATAAACGCAGAATTACGGAAATTCTACGCAGGAAGTTAAGACACACAGCCATGGTGGGCTATTTAGCAATCAGTAAAGCCACGAACGAGCAAAGAGAGGCGGAGATGAATTGAATTGAGAAGGAGGCAGAAAGAAGCTTTCCTTCATGTAGGTGAAGTGGTCAACACCCATATTACATCATTTCCCACTGCACCTGCTGCTACGGTGATGTTGCACAGTTGTTTTTTCACGAGAAAGGACACTTGTTTTCAGCAAAGGCACATTTGAGTTACGAATTATGACTCTTGTCCATCAGAAGAAAAAGATGGATGTCTTTAACATGGGGATACTGCTGTTCATTTCCTGTTTCCTACCAACAAAGGTCCCCTAACTTGAATGAAGTAGTAATTTTAACCAAAACCATAATCTTTTCATAACCTTTACCAAGTTGTTTTGTGCCTCAGCCGAACCAAAGATCAGAAAACGGATATACATCTGAAACAGTAACAGTTTTAGAAGGCACTGACAAACAATCTCGCCCTGCAAAAGAACGTCAGATCAGATGATGGTTTTACGTTTCACTCTAGAGGGAAATGACACATTATATATTTTGGAGGACTTTTTGAAATTCCACATCTTGTTTAAGTTGTCTCATAAAAGCACAGAAGATAATGGTACATAATAATAACTTCCTCTGGAGTTTTATTTGAATGATGTCAAAAGTATTGACTGGCCAGAGTGCGACTAGCTTCACTTTTGTCTCACAGTCTTGACCATTCACATTTTCACAGTCGCATAATAGACACCACATGGCTCCCATTGACAGACTTGACATGATTGCCTCTTACAATAACAGTGAAATAAAGTTCAACCACACTAAGTGAGTGACATTTAGTTGGCCACATGTAATGCTGAGGGGCACTGTCTGATTTGAAGAAACTCAATGAAACATGTAGACGCTGTGACAATGACAAGGTGAATCGTGTGAGTGTGTACGCATTCAAACATATATCTGTGTGTGTGTGTGTGTGTGTGTTCCACGCTGCCTCCAGCTGAACAGAAGCGAAGGTCAGTGCTCTCTGCGAGGGGTTAATACAATCACCATTACTGCTTCCTGCTGCTGTGCCGGGGCAGAGGAGGCAGGGCGTGGAGGAGGAGTGGGGCTAGGGAGGAGGATGAGAGAGCCAGCGAGGGCAGACAGACTAAGGGGCAACTCTGACATGACAGTGACAAATTGCCTTGAATTTATTCAAATTGTGTAACGTGATCTTTTGGCTGTGTTGTAATGTGTGTTTTCAGAGTTTGAGCCAGTTGATGAGTTAACACTAACGAGCTCGTAAAGAGGAGAAGGAAAGGTGACCTGTGGACAATGAAGTTATTGGACGCTTCACTGACAAGAACAATATTCAAATAGTCTCACATATAAATGCTAATCTCAAAAACCGATGTCTATCAAGTCTCATGAGCAGTACTTTTTTTAATGAACTTTTTAAATACTGGTATTAATACTCACTGAGTAAACTAAGTTACTATGAGTTGAAAAAGATAACTTTTACCTTATAATTGGATTGTGCATATTAGATATTAATTTCTGTGCCATACTGTATAGTAGATTCCACTCATTTGTAAAATAGTAAAGTACTAAAGGAATCCTATGGAAGCAGATGATAGTCCAGCAGCAAAAACTTAAATTAAGTGTTCATTGCGTTAAATAAAATACTACTAATAAATGCACATGGAACATATAGCCAATGATTTTTTTCTATAACTGATCGGAAGGTATATATATAAAAACGATTGAGAAGACTGACCACTTTTCCAAAACATGTGACATAACAATCAGACAGACCCAGTCTTGGTGGTCAGACTAAACAGCCAAATCTGAAAAGAGCGGACGTAGCCTCCGCTGGTTCTCTTTGCTCTGCCCTCTGGATTATTGATACAGACACCTGCAGGGATCCGGGAAGTCGACACACACACCGATGAACACAGCCAACACACACATGCACTGACACACGGAGCCAGCACGCTGCGGGATGAGTCATGGATAGCTGAGGTCAGTTCATAGATCTGGAGACATTAGTGAGGAGAGAGGGGAAGCACCTGCTCCAACAGGCCATAGGGAAAGAGCGGTAGATGAAGTAGCGGTGAGGAAAGCATGGCTGTATATTAGTAGAAGGATGGATGTGAGTTTAAAGACCTTTAGGCGGTAAAACTTCTTTTATACTGCAAGTCTGAGCTGAACCGCAAACATTACTTCTGTGGCACGCTATCACCTCCTCATGCACAACCGAGCACCGAAGCATACTGGGGCCTTTATTCAGGAACTACTTGTTAGCCTTGTTAGCTGTAGTTCCTCACTTATTACCCAGTAACCGCTCCGGAATTTCTGTACATTATGTAAAGTGTTTTTTCCCGCTCAGTTTAACAAAGTGTTTCCTCATTTTTCCTCAATGTCCTTCTCTTCCCTGTCCTCTCTTTTCCCCTCTCCTCTCTCTTCTTGGTGAAGCCTTATCAGTGCTCCAGGGACTAACTGACATTCACACAGACGCTAATGACACCACAGGATTCAAGTCGCTTCGCTCTCCACTCCGTGCTCCCCTCTCCCCTCTCGCCTCTCGCCTCTCGCCTCTCTCTCCCTATCTGTGTCTCCCTTTCTCATTCTTGCTACTTTTTCTCTTGTTCTCTCTTCCTGGGCAATTAGACGGAGGGAGAAGTCCCAGTTGGCTCGCGGTGGTAATCAAACATCTTTTTCTTGTCCATTTAACACTGGGATTAATTTCCTACAAGGTTAATTAAAGAGGCCCATCAGACAGAACTGATTATAGCAAAGGTTACTGTATCACTGCTGCGCACTGTTTCCCTGCCTGCGTCTGCATACACACAAGCAGTATGCGCGCACACACGCAGGGACTTAAATTCACAGACATTCTCGTACATACATGTGCACCCAGAAGGCCAAAATGGGAATAGGATTATATTGTCGTTCATGAGGAATCTCAAATTCGTAAATTGTGAGTTGATGGACAGTTTTTGTAAGCAAGGTGATGTTCGACACACTGAAGGCTCACTGACCATAAAGCATGTCAACTAATCCTTATTCCTGTGTCCAAAAGGCTGAAAGATTGGTTGTTGTTTTTTTCAGCAGTGTCAAAATACACCGGTGAAATGGAGATGTCTGTATTTTGAGTTGATGAAATGTGTCACATTTTGGATGCTGGACTGTGAAATTATGGTTTTGATTCAGCACCACTAAGAAGAGCACAAGGCAGTCACTTCATGGTAACATATGTCCTACAGAAGCGCTTGTGTTTTCCTAAATATAGAGACCGTTGTTTCCCATAAACCATTTGGCTACCAGTAAAAAAAAAAAAAAAAAGAACAAAACAAAGCAACGTCCTGCATCCCCCATGTTGCATTCGTTTCTCGTTTCACGTTAGTAATGAGAATTAACATGGTCAAAGTTATTTCTCCCCAGGCCTGTCATGTATTATATCTGCTTTTTCGAATTACATCATTTTTTTATGCTGTAATTTCTCATGTACAATTTCTTAATTATGAATGTCTCAAAATGAATGCACTAATGATTTATTGATGTTAAACCCTTAAACCTCACTGACCTGCCTGTGGGACAGACATTACAAATGCAGACAGCATCCAAAAAACATTTCAAATCCAAATTTATTTTAAATTCTAGTGGATTAAAATGGAATGACTTTTGGGAAACACATGGGAAATTATGCACAGGACATGGAATGGCATCTGCTTATCTAACGCTCAAGAAGAAAGTGAATAAACACAATTCCCATGTCAAACAATTCCTTTAAGTCTATTTGCTTCGCTTCTGAAACGTACATATTTGCCTCAGAGGGCTCTATAGTTTGTACAGCATACAATAAGGAAAATTCCTCTATTAACAGAAAAGAGGGAGAATCCTCAGGAAGAGCAACAGAGGGGGTATCCATCCTAACACTGAAATAAGATGGTTTTCCAACCTTTAAGCTACTGAAGGGGAAAACTGTATGTTAAGGGGTTACAATGCATAACGGAACCTTTAAATTAATTATTTTTTAAATGTAGTCGATGATTTTCCTCAACACATATTTTGATGCAGTGTTCATCTGCATGTGTCTATGTGTAAACTGTGAATTGTGTGTTTAAAGCCTCTGAATATTTGCATAATGCCTGCTCATGTCATGGTGGACCTGTAAATCATGTTACCCGTGGAGAACGAGCTGTGGCTGCTTATGTGCGCCGCTCAGCAATCACACAGAACAAAGGTCACCATGACAGGTATAACTAGACAGAGAAAACATTCCTATTCAACCGGTTACCATAACAGCAGCGAGTGAGACTAGGGTCACAGTCCATAACAAACACACACACACACACACACACACAGTCTCAATTAGCAGAGCAGCAGCCATTCCTCTGAATGCCAGCCTGTTTCTGTTTATGCTGCACAGTGAGAAAGAGCCCTCAGGTGACACACACACACACACACACACACACACACACACAGTCACACATATGCAGGTTCATTAGCATGCTAATTGGAGGTGAGGACAGTGTGGTGTGGAGGTGGTGCAGAGCAGCCCCAGTGTATTAATCACAGGCTCTGAGAGACCAGCTGACACTCCAACCTGGTCTCTCAGCCCCCTCATCCAGCTCCCCCCTCCCTCACCCATGCACCTCCTTCCACCCAGTCTGCCCACCTCCTACTCTCCCACTGAAGCCGGCCTCTATGACTCCTTGCCCAGCTGGTAAAGGGAGCTTTGGTGCACAAGGGACGCTGTGTTCACACAGGTTCATTGAGATTAAACATTTTCTTTTTCAAAATCTTTGCTTTGGTTCCAAACACTACAGGCTTTTATTTATCCATTTTATGTATTTAATATCTTAACTTTTCATTGCTTCTTTTAAAAAAATGTTTTATTGCTGTTATTTTTTATTGATTCTCCATCCTTGTGATTATTCTTTTCATATTTTATACAGTTCATTATAAGTTGTGTTATATTTTTCGGAACCTCCATGGTCAGGACATGTCCATAAAAGAGATTTAAATCTCAGTAAGTTAATGAAGTTACATTGTTATTATTATATCATCCCAAAATGGTAAAGAAAGACAATGATTACGGACTAGTGTAAATCCAAAGTTAGATATCCACCGTTGAAGAAATAGAAACAAATTGGCGCTTTTTGAGAGTAGGAAAAAAATCCTCATTTTCATCCACACCACTTTTAATTGAAGATGAATATTTTACAAATGTTTTTTTTTCAGTTGTCTTTTCACAGAAAATTTTATTTTTGGTCACTTGGAAGGGAGGGCAACAAGCTGTAAACTCAACATGGACATGTAATCAATTCATGAAGTCATTATGGCGAGCATGTTGGCAGTTGCTTTTTTAGAGATCCAGCAGACACAAAGTCAGATAAGCATTTATTTCGAGACATATTTCTGTTCACCTGATGAGTGCAACTCGAATATTCACTCTCTTTTGGCTCTGTTTTGGTCTCTACCAATTCCTAAGGAAATATCTGGCTCTTGAGCTGCTAAATGCTCCACTATGTTCGCCAGCTCTCTGACAGTGTCTGTCTACTGCTTGGTGCTGGGCAGGTACTGTTTGTGTGTGTGTGGTGTTAATCAGAGCTTTTTCACTAAAACAGCTGCCTCTTGCGTCTGTAAACGACACTGATGAGAGCGGTGAGAGTGAACAGTATAATTGTGGGCTGTAAAACCAAAAAAGAGCTGAAAGACGCTTAAACGCTCTGTCGGGGAACCGCGGGGAACTGGAGAGTTGGTGATAATTATTTATGTGTTCATCACTACAAGTGGCACCTTTCACATTGCACATGGCCATTTGAGTTGTTGTTAACATGAAAATATTGATAAGTGCAGCGTTAAGGCTTTAAAGTAAGCTTTAATGTCTGTCTGAGTAAATAAACCAAATTTTAACATGAACGCAGGAGTTGCTTTAGCTGGATCTGAGATGCACTATATCTTTGACTTTCATGACACTGTAACTGTGCCAGCTATCTATAGATAACAGATAAGGAGCTGATATGTGAATATGGGAAAAGCAGCAGTGTTATGCAGGCTGAGAGAGACAGAGAGAGAAAAAGGGCCAATGAAGCAGCCAAAAGTAACCTGCTGTTACTGTAACAAGGGACCCTGATAACACACAGTAATAACAGGCTAATCGTATTTGGGTTCAGAAACCACAACATGCTAATTCAATTAGCTTAATAAGCCCCTGTAGATAAAGGGCTTGTTTCTGCTGTCGTGATTGGCTCAAGGTCCCAGGGAGGTGGTCCTCTGGGGCAGTACGTCTAAGCATCACCGCCACCAGTAGAGGGGGAACTTCCAGTATGCCAGTGCACTGTCCGGTGTGTGTGTGTGTGTGTGTGTGTGTGTGTGTGTGTGTAGCAGAGTGAGAGATGTTTTGTAGGAAATTCTGCACGTATGCTCCTTTTTCTGCTGCTTTTAGCTTAGAGGAGCTTTCACTTATTACGTCTCCATGATGTATAACTTATTCCATGGAAATGTTAAGTTGACTGGCACATAAAGCATGCTAACACAGAGCGTTATTGTTAATAGATCCAACCTGGGTTATATTTCATGCAAAAAAGAAACTGCCAAACAAGTTCTTATTTTTTTCGAGTCTGACTCCAAGTAGAGTTCCCTAAATGCTCATCGAGCTTAAGACTAATACACACGAGTGATACGCACAAGTTTGACCAACAGATTCTCCAAAGACGCAAATCTCCAGCTCCCACTTCTGTAAACTGGGCATCCTCTTAAAGTTTCAACAATGAGGAAAAAGTTGCTCGTCCCTTGGAACTTTCATTATTGTTTGTCTCCACAAACACACAACACAATGCCGAACAAAACCATTCTCGGTCTATTGTCCTGTGCTGTGTCTCAGTTCACTCTGAGCGTCTGTCTCAGCGCTGGGCTCTTTGTGTGGAGATGCACAGAAAGGCATGGCAGTATTGTTTCAGCGGCTGAGGAGGAGAATGGAACTGTTACAGTGGGGAGAATTGGCAGCTGAGCCCAGCGAGGAGATTCTCCACACAGTATTAGGGAGAGGGATCACGACGCTCCACCGCCGCGCTGGCCCCGCTCACCCCTCTCACACACACACACACAGCCCAAAACTAGACACACAGCTTCGGCTCCCTCCCCTTCCCTGTGAAATCTGCATTCTCTCTTAACCCTTTGTTTCTCAGCAGACGAGCTAATCTGTTTACGGTTGTTTGTGAGGGCGCCTTTGTTTGCGCCACGCACAAATGCATGTGCACACATACACACACACACACACACACACACATTAATCTGCAGGCCACGAGCCAGCTGACACCAGCAGAATATAACACCAATCCCCACAGACTCTCACTCTGCACACACACCCACACACACACACACACACACACAGTCTTGCTTTCTTTCTGTCTTTCTTTCCCCCATGTTCCCAGATGTATATGTATGTGTCTGCCTGTGCATGCAACATGCGACAACATGCATGTTCTACCCAGCTATAGGAAGTGGGGGATGGTGCATCTGATCAGCAGAAACCTATGTAAAGCAGATAAGAGAGGAGGCAGTGTCAAATGAACAGAGGCAGTGTAGGCAGCGAGAGGATGGTGTCTGGAGGCAGAGAACTGCTGTAAACAACACAGCCCGTATTTAAAGACGGATTTGTTCAGAAGCGGAGGGCACAGCTGGATCTGTACTGTACACATCAGCAACAAAATAAATAAATAATAATACAGCAACACATACACACTCCCTCTCTGACTGGGCCTGTTTCTCTCCTCACACCAGCTCGATCCCCTTCATCAAGTGTCACAGCAATTTGAGAGATTAGACGGCGCGGATTAGACACCACAAGCCTGCCTCTTTTTGAAGCCGTCGGATGCCTTTGTGCTCCATTCTTTCCACCTCTTTCATTTCATAAAACGATATTATATCAAGTGGTGGTAAGACTCTCACATTCTCAATAACAGCGTCTCAGTTGATTCACTGACTATAGGATACGAGTGAGTAATTATGTAAGAAGTAAACACTTCTCGCTGGCTGCTTATTCCACCTCGCACTGGCATACTTGTTTATTGGTTAGCCTTACTAGATTTCCCTGCCTCTAGTTCTGCTCTGATTAATGAGATACACACTCACACACACACAGGCACGTGCTCTGAACATCAGCTCTCCTCTCACCAACTTAGCGGCGCTATTAGTAATGATTGAACCCTATCCAGTGGATGTAATATATTAGCAGGGAGATTATTCTGACGTTAAAACATGTTCCCTGTGCTGACAGCATCATCAATCACCCTCACACTGCCTGTAGAAGACTCACACACTGGACGTAATTGCTTCAGCATGGGGTTGGGGAGAGGGAGGGAAGGAGGGAGGGTGAGGAGAAGGAGAGTGTGTGAGATTTAGTGTGAGTGTTTGTATTTTGCATGTTAGCCATACAGGCAAGTGCAGCAGTGAGAATAAAGGACACTGCGCTGCCTAAACTGGCATTTGATGATCCATATTAGTCTAAAATGAGCTTTAATCTGACTCATTGCTCATGATAAATGACTGCAACAATTATTTCCAATAACTTCAGTTAATGGGACTAAATGTCTCTAATACAGGCTGCCTCTTGAGGATGAGTAGACGGGCGGATAGAGCGTATTTTCCTTTTCATCTAATCTTTGTTTACAACAATGGTGAAAAAAAGATATACAGGTTTTTTTGCTTAAAAATTGAGAAACAACACAGATGAGAGTGAACCAAAACAGTAGAGTCTTGGGCCGGAAAACCAAAACAATGAGCTGAAAGGCGTGAAAATGCTCTTTAGGAATGAGAGGGACTGCAGATTTGGGTGATAATTCTCTATGCGTTATTCTTTCCCCCCATTTTTTTATATGAATATATTGACTGGGGCAACTTAAAAAGTCTTTAACTAAAAAGTAAAAGTTCTTATTATGCAGCAGAATGGCCCACGTCAATGTTATATTATTATCTATTATGATATTAGATTACTATTACCGATGCTATGCCATATGTTACATTTTAATGTTGTAGCTGGTGGAGGTGGAGGAGATACTTTAATCTCTTTTACTTGAATCGATAACGTCACATTTTATATGTAATTAAACCTCTTAAACAAATGTAATGGAGTAAGGGGTTCAATATTTGCCTCTAAAATGTTAAGAAGTAGCATCAAATTACAGTACTCCAATAAAGGCTTATATTTTTAACAAAATATATATAGGCAATTACAGTTTCATACAGATGGACAGAACTTCCTTTCCTTTCTCTGATCTCATCTCTGTTTCCAACATGTTTTCAACCCTGCTGTTTATCTTTGCTCTCACCTGCCCGTGACATTACTTTTTCATCACAAACCCACAGTATTTGCATGCTGCTCACAGGACGGTGTAGCTGAAAAAAAGAAAAACCCCATGGCCTGCGAAGCCCACCTTTGTATTTCTGTTATCTGATATAATCCATGCTATTCCATGCTGCTTCTTCTCCTCCTATGGCTGCACACATATCTTTCTCTGTCTCTCTGTCTCTCTCTCTCTCTCTGTAATGTGATCCAGTGATTAGTATTCGGCTCAGGCATTAGGATGGAAAGCAGAGTGGCTGCCGAGAGGTGTCCTGAATCACATCACTCATATTCCACCATGTGTGCGTTTCAAAGAGTGAGTGAGAGAGAGTGAACCAAATCAATCTTATATCACCGACTGGCCACTAAGTGTTGCGTGTGTAAGCGTCACTCTGCATTGTTTGCCATCCAACTGAGCTGCTGAACTGCCATTTGTCAGTTTCCCCCTACATCGTGTGTGTGTGTGTGTGTGTGTGTGTGTGTTGCGTTTGTGTGCGTGTGTGCGCACACATGCCAAGGTCAACCACACCTCATCTCTCCTGGCTGGTAAATGCAGTCAGTCTTCGCATATGCTGAATGTAACGTAGTTACTCCACAGATGAAATCCATCCTTTGTCATTTGTTTAGCTCACAAAATACGGAAAGTTATATTTGCGAGATTTATGTTTGTCTTATCTGATAAAAGCCATAATGGACACATTTCTACATGTGTACTACGCACTGTAATTGGTCATCTGGATGGGCTGAATTTACTGCAACTAAACATAAATAATTTGGTGTGGTATTCAGTAGGGTTACAACTTAATAGTATTGTTTTATCATCAGAGTTAATGCGCTATAAAATACAGAAATTGCAAATAAAATGTTTTATAGCCAACAGTGTGAAATATAAATGGGCTGGAGTTGGAAAACCTCCTGACAAGCCAACAAGGACATAAATTAAACCTTCAGTCCAACTTCTCTGCCTGGGCACGAAGTTATTTTGTCGAGGGAAAACTCAGCAGGGTTGAGAATACACTCTTCTAGGCCACACCACATAAACTGTTCCAAGGCCGCACCCGCTTGTGTGTACGCATTCGATTCAGTTCATGGTCACAGTGTGCACTACTGAGAAACTACATATTTGTCAAAAGAGTTAAGACCAGAATGTAACTTTTTGGCATCTTTACCTCATAAAAAATGATTATTCCATAGAAATGTATGATTTCCATGGAAACAGCATGTAGGCCTACAATTTGCAGTAACTACGAAATGGAGCTGAAAACCAAGCTAAACTGGACAAACTGACCAGACTCTAGTTTGGTAATCTGTAAACTCTGAAAGTCGCCGCCGCAATTATTACACTGGCACACAGAAAGACTGCCATACAGGCAGCTAAAGCAAAAGAGATAATTATGTTAATGTAAGCTGGCTGGTGAGATAGCCACAGCTAGCTTTAGCAAAAGCTAAAACTAAATGTACTTAATGATTTTTCCCCCCACTAAATATCCATTTTAGTGAACCTACATCCTTTCAGTTTCTTATTCCATATTACTAAATGGGGCGGTAGCTACATCAAATCATGATGCAGAATAGAAATCAAGCCTAACATACCTAAACTAAAGGTTTTAATTTTTATTCAACCTTTATTTATCCAGGTAAAATGTTTGAGAACCACTTCTCATTTACAAACATGACCTGGCCAAGAGGCTACAGAACTAAGTTAGAAACATAATTTACAACTGTACATAGTCATACACATAGAACTAACAATTAGATTAAAAGAAGTAGACAGCAAAGAAGAAGAAGAGAGAAAGAAAGAGAAAAAAGGTGCTTAAGTAAGTGTGTATTAATTTGGTTCAGGATTATCAGCAGGGGCACGAGTCAGCTATTGTGTTTTGGAGGTTCTGCTTAAAGGTGGAAACAGATAAAGGTATCTAGCTTAGCAGAGTAGCAGCAGCCTAACTGCCATGTCAGCTTCGACTGTAGTGGAATTCATGCAACATGGTGTGGTTAAGATACATTATATATTTAAAGGTCCAGTGTGTGGAGGCATCTAGCGGGGAAACTGCAGTTTGCAACTGTTTGAATACCGCTTGCATCACCCTCCCCTTCCATGTAGGAGAAACAACGGGTGCCACGAAACTAGGTAAAAACGCTAATGGCCTTATCTAGAGCCAGTGTACTGCACATGTAGAAAATGTTAGCCAAAGAATGTGCCTGTTCAAAATATTAAAACTAAATCTTTCAAATCAAGATAACAAAATGGTTTTGAATCAATGGAAATTCTGAAGTTCTAAAAACCTGACAGTGCCCGATGGTGCCGACAATGGCTGTCCGATCCATTCTGCACAAGCGCTACTTATTACTGCCCGATTTGTACCACATATGTGTGATCATTTTACTTGATAACAACCCAAAGAGCAACGTAATAGCCAGCATGTTATTTTACTTTATTAACAATGCAATATTATAGTAGTCTGAGTTAAACATAGACAACTCTAAAACAGAGCACTACACTGTGATTTCAAAATAATGTATTATATTTATACTAGAAACTCTGATGTAAATTTACAACAACTTTCATAATGACATACTATATGGAACATGTATTTTTCATAATATTGAATTAATTGCATTGAATGAACACAGGATTATAACAAAACAGAATTACATTTTTTTCGTTTTTAATTGTATCCGATGATGGACCGAACTATTACATTTCCAATGATTAAAACTCATTTTGTTATCTTGAGTGTGAGTAGGATTGTTTTATGACCAGCCATTCACATCACAAGCAATTCTTCGCAGGCACGCTTGCGGTAACCTCTGTTGACTGACAGCAGCGTTGTGTCGTTCGCGAACATTTTTGTTTAAAAGATCGAATCTTTTGGGTGAACGAACTGAACCGAATCACTTCCTGGAATGACCCGTTCTCTCAGTCCGGTCAGTTGAGCTCTCAGTCAGGATGAGAGATGGGATAGTATCATGGGGTGTATAAACAAAATTGCTGCATCTGTCTTATTCTAAGGTAAAGAAAATTCTTATTTTCAGGTGATTATACACTTAAACATACTTATAAATATTATATTCCATTTCTGCCAATAGCTCCTCCTAAATGTTACACACTGGACCTTTACATCTATTATATTCAAAATAATTGTATTGTATTGAATTTAATACAAACATTATTAGTAGAAGGACAGACACCTTGAAAACAGAGAAACACTATTTTTCCCTTGAACTATGGACTCTAATTGTAAGTAAACTCGTTGAAATGTTTGAAGCTGAAAGAACAATTCAATTCAATTCAATTCAATTCAATTTTACACACATTTTGGTATATTGCTCCCCATGCATTTCGTGACTATGCCGTATTTGCACGTATTATGCTGGTACTGTGGCAAGCATTTTTGCAGACAAAATACAGTAATCAGCCTCAAAAGGCATAAAATTAAGGCATACAACCTTTCTATCTGTCACGTAGTCCGCCTTTAAACGTAAAACCCTCTTTTTTTTTTTTCTTCTCAGAATTCTGCTTATATTCTATTTTACTGCTCTCTGCTTTTGTAGGGCAGATTACTTTGTGTAACATACATAATCAACCACAAAACTGGTTAGCTCGAAGAAAGAGAAGTCTGATCATTTAATTGGATTATTTTTCCTCCAAAATCCATTCCACAGTTACAGGATTTGTTTCAACTCTCAGACTACAATTTCAGTGAGCTATTATCTACAACTCTTATGACCCTTTGGAAGAATGAGTTAGCATTACTGATGCTTTGTTTTAGTAACACAACACGTCTCGCCTCTTTTTAAATCACAGATGTCTGATTACTGTTTTCTTACACTAAATGGACTGTAACGGATTTCGGTTAACATTTCCTGACAGCCTCTTGCATAATGACACTGTGCTGCTAAATTCTGCCTTGTGTGAACAAGAAGAAGAAAAAATGTCATTACAATATGAATTTCCAGAAACACCACCACACTGTGAAGATATTACCATAACAAATATCACAAATGCTATCTTGTATACAAGGCATGCTTTACTGAAAGGTAAAGAGACTTAGAGAGATGCCTTGTACAGGTACACAGAGGGATAAAAAATAAAGTGTGTGTGTGTGATTGGGGTGTGTGGCCGGGGGCGAGGGAGGAAGACGGAGTGTGTGTGTGCATGCATTAAAATAGGGGATTTTCTTGTCAGAGTAGCAGGGTTGGGGATTAGTTTAGGATCTGACTGAGACAGAGGAGAGGAGGGCTAGCCACATAAAGAGATGACTGGGCAAATATGGGCACATACATCAATATCAGCGCCGAGCACATTATAGCGACGCGCAGCAGCGCGAAACACATACTGTAGACAGTCGAGGAGATTTTCTTTGTTTATGCATGACTGGAGTGAAGGAAATTAATATCAGTGAATTGAATCCGCTCCTATGGAAGATCTTTATGCCTCCCCAAACCTGACTCACACGCCAAATAGATGCAAGTGACACACACACCCCGCTGAAAGACAGGCACTAAAATAACCTCTGTTCCAGCTGGTGGGCTGCTGAGGCTCCTGCTGGGCTGTTTTAATGGGGAAAATTAGCCAAGCAGAAAGGTGAATCCTGTTTGTTATGCTCCACTGTCCCCCTTCCACTCAGTCGGCCAAGGAGGCATCCTCTGTTGTACTCTCTCTCCGTCTCTCTGAGCTCTCTTGACATTGTGTATCTCTACCAGCTGCTGCTGCCTTCACACATCTCCTCTCCTCCTGCCTCCATACTATGCCAGGCACAGATACGTACAGGATGTATATCACACGCGTACACACACACCAGCAGCAGAGTAATCCCAAATATGCTGTGTCCAAATCAGGGAACTTGCCAAAGGGTTCTTTTTTAATATTCCACCAGTGTTAACCATCCTCATCTCATTTACTTCAAACTGCTCCTGCAAGTGTGCTCACCAGCAACTATACAGTACCCCACCCACACCCAAGAAAGGCAAAACAAAAGTGAGGAATTGAAAGGGGGTGCAAACAAATGAGAGGTTTGCATGATCCGGGAGTCAGAATGAGAGAAATGAGAGTGAGAAGTGAGCGAGTGAAGGATGAGAGGAGGATATGCAGAGGGGTGAAAAGCTTCTTTGTTCTGGATGCCCTTGAGACAGCTGACATTGCCACAATAAGACCTTCTTTCAGAGCGAAAGAGAGCGAGTCAGAGCAAGAGAGAGAGAAGAGAAAGGGGAGCAGGATTTAGTACTTTTGGCACACTGAACTGGAAGTAGTAGTAGAGATAGTAGTACAAGTAGTAGTGTCACGTGTGTGTGTCTGTTTTAAAAAAAAAAGAAAAAAAAAAGAAGGAATTGCTGGTATCATTCCTATCTGTTATAATGATAACATTGTTCTCACCAAGTTAGCATGCGCGAGCAGTGTCTTGTTTTTAAAGGTTAAATCCAGTTTACAATAGCTTTGGTCTGATTTCTGTAGTTTCAACCATCATTTCTTTCATTTATGATAAGATTGTACTCACCAAAGTAATTGCTCAGGGCTGGGAATGTGACATCAATACCAACAAGTGTGACAGGGCAAAACACAAGCAGTCAGTCAATCAGATTTTATACTCACCTTTAGAGCTCTTATTAGACATGGGATATGTAACATTGCTGGCTCTATCCCTATCTGTTGAGGTCATTTAGAGTCCATTACGTGTAAATGTTCATTATGGCTATATTCAGATATAACAGGACTATAACATGAAGAGCCACAAAGCTTGTGCAATGTATTAGTGATGGATTTTAAAACGTATTTTGCCGTTGAATCCTCAATTAATGACCTATGAAGGACATACTTCTTACCGAGAACCCACTAAAATATGTTGTAATTTATTAAATAGCAAATTTTAATATATTAAGTCTGACTGTGTTCAGACAGAATGCAAGGCGGATTTTAGAGGTAGCGCAGTTGCGTACAAAGAGTGAGACCTCTTACTTTGTAGTAAAGAGGAGCTAGCCCGGGTCTGACAAGAATCCACCTGGTCAAGAGAGGATTCTCTCCGTTATCTGTCGGTCTGTAACGTTAAGCAACACCATGTTTGCCGTGAGAAACACCCTCCGCCTCGGCTCCAGGTCATCCATTCATACCGGCAGACAATATGGTGAACGGACTCACCGACAAGCAGATACAGGTTAGCTGCACTGGCTCACAAACAAGCAGCACAAAGTTCACGTACTTATCTCTGCAGACAATAAGCAGCTGGCAGTAAGACAAAAACAGTGAGACCCGTCTCTGGGCACAACGTAGTTTTTTTTGACAAGGCATTTTTTGGTTCTCAGTGGTATCGAAGCAGTTCAGCCAGTGTCATAAAAGTATCGAGGTTCGGTACCCAGCCCTAATGAAGGGTTATGTGAGTTGACAGGACTGTGTGGGTACTGCTGGACGAACACAAACATGTTGGGAACCACTGGGTTATAGAGCCAACCGAGTAAGATTGTCATCTTGACTTTTACATGTGAAATTGCCATCGCATTTACCGGACGCGCTGTGTGTCTGAAAAGGGCTCAGGTTAGCCCATTTATTTGAAGGGAAATCAAAGGCAAAGGGTAAAATTATTACTCAAACTGTCAGTTCTAAACATCCATCACAATTCACGCTCAGACTTCCTGATTCAACCTTGACCTACCACACTTAGTCGCGTGCGCAAACAGTTTTCTTTTGCAATGAGGGATTATTACCATCATTTGGGTGTGCTCAATTGCAGTTTTACCTTTTAAAGAGGTAATTTAGATAATCTGGCTAAACTGTTAGCATGTTGATCTGACCGCTCATGTTTTTTGCCCCGTCTGACTCCATGGTGGTGATCTCGCCGGGTTCTGAAATCTCTGCTGTTACTTAAAAATGAAGTAGCTGAAATAAAACAGAATTTTCCTTTAAACAAAGGCCATGCGAATATGTCTGAGTATATTCCCTACACTTAATCCCACCAGTGGAAATAGAGAGGGAGTTTAGGAAGATTAAATGAATATTTTCTTTCCTTCCGGAAATAAAAATACCCCTTTTTCTGTGAGAAGCACAACCATAACTGAGATGCTTCTCGCTTTTACTGCAGTTCTGTCCAACTACTTACTGGCTGCTTAGCCTTTGTCACATCCTGTATCACACACACACACACACAAAAGCTTGCACACAAACACACTTTAGAAATCTGAGAGTGTGTTAGACCTCTCTTCCTCCTCATCCAGAGTTCCTGGCCCCAGGGGGTGGATGGTCTCTTCACCCGTCTCACACGTCCAACCCAAACACACAGCAACCCACACACACATGCATGAACACACACACACTGGCAGCAGACCACATCAGAGGGGGTCCATTCCTCCCCAAGTCCACAGGTCTCTGGATAAACATATTATTCTGGATTAAATGTTTCCCATATTTGTTATTCTTCCCTTCGAGACTCCAGGTGGAATTGGTATAAAACCAAAAATCATATGTACATTTCTTTGAATGAAAGAGCGGGCCGAGGGGAATTCTCGCTCCCCTTTCGGAGCGAGAACTTGTAACAACATTTGTGCAGATTCTTAGATTGCCCCAGATTCTTCATTACACATCTAACAAAGGCTGCGCTGTGTTGTCGAGAAGTGGTCTTTTCCCCCTGCAAATCCCGCCGCACTGCTACCCAGAATTCTCTATGAAACCAGGAAGTTTGTGTGTGTGTGTGTGTGTGTGTGTGTGCGTGTGCCCGGTGGAGGTCCACTGCTGGCTCTGAATCAGGTCCAATTGGTTCAAGAGGCACTGATCCTCACGGGGATGCTGCAGCGTGAAAGTGTGTTTTACTTTCCTGAGGTACCAGTTTGAATAGAGATAGAAGGTGACAGCCGAGCAGCAGCTTCAGCCACTGTGAGGCCTAAATTGAAGACTTCAGAGGTGGAAGGTGATGATGGTGGAGTCCTGCTCAATTATGCAATTATGTTCAAATTACTGCCAGAGCCTCTCGCCCTATCAGAGCCCGGGTTATAGCCTTGAGCGAGCCAATCGGTGAGGTGTTGATCATAGATCATAGACTGCCCACTTATAGCCCCAGCGGCCATGGTAATTTTATCTGAGCCATCATGGTGGACGGATGGATGGATGGATGGAGCCACATGTTGCACGAGAACAGATTATAATCTCTTCTATCAACCACCAATTAAAAAAATGACCTCCATTTTTCCAGAGACCAAGCAGAGAACTTCCATTTAAGCGTGGTGTTACGTTCTATGTTCAAATATTTGCAGTCAGCACATCATCCTGTCACAAAAGTGTCAGAAAATCATGCACAATCTGATGCTCTTGAATGATCTCCACATCATACGTTTGCTCCCTGCATACTAATGCAACCGTGGGCAACAGCAGAGGCACACAATAGGCAGAAACCTGCAGCAGCGCGTTGGTTTCTTCCTGTCGTGTTTATTTTTGTAAACTGCAACTTTGCGCAGCAGTGGGACGTGTGTTTCGGACAGAGGGTTCTCAACGCAGTGTGTTTGATGTCTCTCTCTCTCTCTCTGGACCCTGGAGACATTTCTCACGCATAATCGCTGTGTGTCTTTCTGATCTGCCTCTATCTACGGCTGGTGGAGGTTAATGCACAGAGTTGCACACACAGAAACACACATAAATTAGAGGCATGCAAAACACAACAGTCTCATTCCCCACAAATAGCAAAGAATAAAACAAACAAAGGCAGGGAGGAGTTTTGTAATGTTTATTGATGTGAAATAAGAACCAGTGCAGCTCTTCAGGCTTCTCTCGTCTTCTCACATATGTCATTTAGTACTGTGCTGCGCTAAACAACTCAATTGAATATGGTGTTTTAAACACAGTTACACTGCGCTCAGCTTAATAAAACCATCTACTGCTGTAATTCATCATCCTTTAACATACATTAAGCCGGGAAATCAGGGGAAGGGATGTGATTGGAGGGAGGGAAGCTCCTGTACGGCTCAGTATTCTGGTGAGGACTCTCTAACTGTAGAGCAGAGGGGGCAAAGGGGTCACGAGGTGTGTGTGTGTGTGTGTGTGTGTGAGACGGCAGCATCACCAGTCCTCCAGGGCTCAGCAGGCTAATTAATAATGAATCCCAGAGAGTCTGTGTTTGAAATGCAGATGTGCAACTGCCAGCTCCGCCTGCTCCTTCAGAGGGACCTATGTATGTGTGTGTGTGTGTGTGTATGAGAGAGAGAGAGAGAGAGAGTGTGTGTGAGTGTACTGGGGGGGGCACAGGGGGAAAGTATGTTGGTTGGTTTTTTTTTAGCTGTGGCAGAGAGCGTGCTGATATTCCACATGAAATTCACCCGGGTTGTTCATTAAACACTGACAGAAAAGAGAGATTTTCAGCACACAACAAGTCTGTCCTCTTTCTGCTCCCGAGCCCTTCTCTTCCTCGTTGGTGCCAGCAGAGGCCTCAAACCCGAGCTCTTCCGTGCTCTCAGCACAGAAGAGGAGAAGAAGAAGGTGGAAGACGAGCTGGAGAGGGGATGAAGAGCATACATTACATTTCTATAGACTCTCTACTCTTCTTCACCGCTCTCTCTTCATAGGATACTGTGTGTTCGTATGTGTGTGTGTGTTTGAGCAGTTTGAGGTTTAAGAGATTGTAATGTTATTCAGATTTCGACCAACCGTGGCTCATTTGCTGACCCATGGACAATATACTAGCCTCTTCCGCAAACAGCACTTGTAACACACACACACACACATAAGCAGTGAATGATCTCTCACACAAACATTTGCTTTGTTTGAGGGAAGGCAAGAGGGACAAACAGTTTTAATTTGGCTCAGGTGTTTCAAATTCTTGCAGATAATAAAAAATAAGGTTGCAACCATTGCTTTTGTGCACGCAAGTGTTTGTAAAGGGGGAACCATTTTCAGGAGCCCGGAGACTCTCTGACCGCAGGCCTGTGTGTTGTTTGGACTGAATTTGTTTTGTCATTAACTAGAAACCAAAAATAATTTTACGCTGGGATTTGCATCATAGTAGGAATACTAAATATCCAGGCCTAAGACTTTTGATTGAAGCTTCACATTGCACTTGGTGTCTTTCACTCGTTCCAGGAAATTAAATGACTTGAATCTTGAAGGAACTTGACATTCAAAACAACTTTATCAGATAAAAAAAAAATCAAGGGTGTTTAAAGTTT